>CM069857.1:292270182-292926015 GCA_036172795.1 Pelodytes ibericus
ATATGGGATATATCTATGAAGCCAGCCAATGTAATTTACCCCCACCAAACCATATATTTTTTAACGGTAGACACCCATCACTCCTTGTGGCAAAGGCTCAGCAGCCACCGATACATCACTAGATGATGTATCAGAAAGCTGACCAGGGTCAAAATCGAACCCTGAGTCCACGGCCTCAGAATCAGTGTGTAAGCAGTGATCTCGAGCAAAGAAGGGGTTAATAGCTCTTAGAAGAGCCTATCTAGTACTGTAATACATTACAGTACAAAGTAATTAATCCATAAAACATTGCAGACAGCAAAACATACTGTTGCTGTGCAAGATTACTGCTTATACAGTGATGAATGGCAGGGAAGGGGTTAATACACAGTGAAAGACTTTCATAAAACCTGCCAATTTTATAAAATGTTATTTTATATCACTAATACTGATCTGTCTCTTTCCATCACAAAAATGTAAGTGAGGAGAGGGAGGCAGATCAATATTTGTGAATATTGATCTGACCAATTTTGATCTGACCAGTGAAAATGGTGACCTTAATTGAGAAATCATCAAACCGCCTTTTCCCACTAATTCGTTGTTACTGATCGCTATGTGCTCAGACAGCTTAAAGAAAAAATCTCAAATATTTTTACTTTACATGTAATCCCCTAGCGGGTATGTGTAAAAAAAAAAAAAAAATGCAGACTGATAAAAATTGCTTTGGCGTCAATATCATTGCGTAAGCAGTGATCGACGGCAAAGAAGGGGTTAATAACTCTAAGAAGAGCCTTTGTAGTACTGTAATAAATAACAGTACAAAAAAAATTAACCCCTAAAAAATGCACAAACAGCAAAAATAAATGCGCTGATGTGCACGATCACTGCTTACGCAAGATCAGTGGCAGGGAAGGGGTTAAACGCAGGGAATTGCTTTAATACATTTTTTAAAATTGTTTTATTATTCATGTGTTGTGTATTTATTATTTTTTTGTACTTTTACTTACTTATATAACTTTGATCTGTCTCTCT
This sequence comes from Pelodytes ibericus, assembly GCA_036172795.1. Taxonomy (NCBI): domain Eukaryota; kingdom Metazoa; phylum Chordata; class Amphibia; order Anura; family Pelodytidae; genus Pelodytes; species Pelodytes ibericus. The sequence goes on from CM069857.1 coordinate 292,271,194, forward strand.
CCCTCACTAAAAAAAATGTGAGGAGAGGGAGGCAGATCATAACTGGTCAGATCAATATAGGGTTAATCCCCACTGCTTCTCAGTGTGCCTGGCAGTCACTGATTGCCTCTGTGAAGAGGCAATTGTGTGACAGCCAGAGAGCACAGGAAGCAGGTACTTCCTGCATCCTGTACTCTTGCCCTTAGAAGGACAGCACCATCTTGCTCACACAGTGACCAAGATCGTGCATTTTTTTTTTTGTGTTCCTGATTGCCTCGACTTGCGAGGCAATCAGAAACACTTGCTTAGCATAGGAAGCGAAAAATTCGCTTCCTATGCTCGTTTTTGAAATTCCCGTGTTTTAAAGGCACTGTGCCTCTAAAACCAGCATTTCAATCACTCTCCGGAGCGATCGAAATGCCGATGGGCATTTTTTTCAGTATTCAATACTGCTTGAGCACTGAAAGCGGAAAAACTCTGCTTTCAGTGCTCGTTTTGACACAGGACGGACTAGGTCCGTCCTGTGTCACTAACGCCTCGGCACGCAGGACGGGGTTAATGATGAGACAGATATGACTGCACATAGGGGTTTGTATATAAGGAGCAAATGCTGGTGCAATAACACACAATGTGCCGGCCACATGCATATTAAAATCCAGCTAATAACACTGTGCCAGCCACAGGTCTAGACGAATGCAGCTAATAAACACAATATGCCAGCCACATGCATATTATAATCCAGCTAATAACACTATGCCAGCATAGTTGCCAACATTGGCCATGTTTCCAGGGACACATATTTGTTCCACATGCTGCAGAAAGAGCATGCAAAGTGCAACCCGGCAGTATGTAGGATGGATATACGCACAGACACACACAATCCAATTCATGTAAAGTGTAACCCGGCAGTATGTAGGATGTATATACACACACACAATCCAATTCATGTAAAGTGCAGCCTGGCAGTATGTAGGATGTATATACACAGACACAATCCAATTCATGTAAAGTGCAGCCTGGCAGTATGTAGGATGTATATACACAGACACAATCCAATTCATGTAAAGTGCAGCCTGGCAGTATGTAGGATGTATATACACACACACACAATCCAATTCATGTAAAGTGCAGCCTGGCAGTATGTAGGATGTATATACACACACACACACAATCCAATTCATGTAAAGTGCAGCCCGGCAGTATGTAGGATGTATATACACACACACACACAATCCAATTCATGTAAAGTGCAGCCTGGCAGTATGTAGGATGTATATACACACACACACAATCCAATTCATGTAAAGTGCAGCCCGGCAGTATGTAGGATGTATATACACACACACACAATCCAATTCATGTAAAGTGCAGCCCGGCAGTATGTAGGATGTATATACACACACACACACAATCCAATTCATGTAAAGTGCAGCCCGGCAGTATGTAGGATGTATATACACACACACACAATCCAATTCATGTAAAGTGCAGCCTGGCAGTATGTAGGATGTATATACACACACACACAATCCAATTCATGTAAAGTGCAGCCTGGCAGTATGTAGGATGTATATACACAGACACAATCCAATTCATGTAAAGTGCAGCCCGGCAGTATGTAGGATGTATATACACACAGACACAATCCAATTCATGTAAAGTGCAGCCCAGCAGTATGTAGGATGTATATACACACACACACACACACAATCCAATTCATGTAAAGTACAGCCTGGCAGTATGTAGGATGTATACACACACACACAATCCAATTCATGTAATGTGCAGCCCCGCAGTATGTAGGATGTATATACACACACACACACAATCCAATTCATGTAATGTGCAGCCCGGCAGTATGTAGGATGTATATACACACACACACACACACACAATCCAATTCATGTAATGTGCAGCCCGGCAGTATGTAGGATGTATATACACACACACACACACAATCCAATTCATGTAAAGTGTAACCCGGCAGTATGTAGGATGTATATACACAGACACAATCCAATTCATGTAAAGTGCAGCCTGGCAGTATGTAGGATGTATATACACACTCACACAATCCAATTCATGTAAAGTGCAGCCCGGCAGTATGTAGGATGTATATATACACACACAGACACAATCCAATTCATGTAAAGTGCAGCCCGGCAGTATGTAGGATGTATATACACACACAGACACAATCCAATTCATGTAAAGTGCAGCCTGGCAGTATGTAGGATGTATATACACACACACACAATCCAATTCATGTAAAGTGCAGCCTGGCAGTATGTAGGATGTATATACACACACACACAATCCAATTCATGTAAAGTGCAGCCCGGCAGTATGTAGGATGCATATACACACACACACACAATCCAATTCATGTAAAGTGCAGCCTGGCAGTATGTAGGATGTATATACACAGACACAATCCAATTCATGTAAAGTGCAGCCCGGCAGTATGTAGGATGTATATACACACAGACACAATCCAATTCATGTAAAGTGCAGCCCAGCAGTATGTAGGATGTATATACACACACACACACACACACACACAATCCAATTCATGTAAAGTACAGCCTGGCAGTATGTAGGATGTATACACACACACACACAATCCAATTCATGTAATGTGCAGCCCCGCAGTATGTAGGATGTATATACACACACACACAATCCAATTCATGTAATGTGCAGCCCGGCAGTATGTAGGATGTATATACACACACACACACAATCCAATTCATGTAATGTGCAGCCCGGCAGTATGTAGGATGTATATACACACACACACACACACAATCCAATTCATGTAAAGTGTAACCCGGCAGTATGTAGGATGTATATACACAGACACAATCCAATTCATGTAAAGTGCAGCCTGGCAGTATGTAGGATGTATATACACACTCACACAATCCAATTCATGTAAAGTGCAGCCCGGCAGTATGTAGGATGTATATATACACACACAGACACAATCCAATTCATGTAAAGTGCAGCCCGGCAGTATGTAGGATGTATATACACACACAGACACAATCCAATTCATGTAAAGTGCAGCCCGGCAGTATGTAGGATGTATATACACACACACACAATCCAATTCATGTAAAGTGCAGCCTGGCAGTATGTAGGATGTATATACACACACACACAATCCAATTCATGTAAAGTGCAGCCTGGCAGTATGTAGGATGTATATACACAGACACAATCCAATTCATGTAAAGTGCAGCCCGGCAGTATGTAGGATGTATATACACACAGACACAATCCAATTCATGTAAAGTGCAGCCCAGCAGTATGTAGGATGTATATACACACACACACACAATCCAATTCATGTAAAGTACAGCCTGGCAGTATGTAGGATGTATACACACACACACAATCCAATTCATGTAATGTGCAGCCCCGCAGTATGTAGGATGTATATACACACACACACAATCCAATTCATGTAATGTGCAGCCCGGCAGTATGTAGGATGTATATACACACACACACACACAATCCAATTCATGTAATGTGCAGCCCGGCAGTATGTAGGATGTATATACACACACACACACACACACACACAATCCAATTCATGTAAAGTGTAACCCGTCAGTATGTAGGATGTATATACACACTCACACAATCCAATTCATGTAAAGTGCAGCCCGGCAGTATGTAGGATGTATATATACACACACAGACACAATCCAATTCATGTAAAGTGCAGCCCGGCAGTATGTAGGATGTATATACACACACAGACACAATCCAATTCATGTAAAGTGCAGCCCGGCAGTATGTAGGATGTATATACACACACACACACACACACACACACACACACAATCCAATTCATGTAAAGTGCAGCCTGGCAGTATGTAGGATGTATACACACACACACACACACACACACACACACACACAATCCAATTCATGTAAAGTGCAGCCCGGCAGTATGTAGGATGTATATACACACACACACACACACACACACAATCCAATTCATGTAACGTGCAGCCCGGCAGTATGTAGGATGTATATACACACAGACACACAATCCAATTCATGTAAAGTGCAGCCCGGCAGTATGTAGGATGTATATACACACACACACAATCCAATTCATGTAAAGTGCAGCCTGGCAGTATGTAGGATGTATATACACACACACACACAATCCAATTCATGTAAAGTGCAGCCTGGCAGTATGTAGGATGTATATACACACACACACACACACACAATCCAATTCATGTAAAGTGCAGCCCGGCAGTATGTAGGATGTATATATACACACACACACACACACACACACAATCCAATTCATGTAAAGTGCAGCCCGGCAGTATGTAGGATGTATATATACACAGACACAATCCAATTTATGCAAAGTGCAGCCTGGCAGTATGTAGGATGTATATACACACACACAATCCAATTCATGTAAAGTGCAGCCTGGCAGTATGTAGGATCGATATATACGCACAGACACAATCCAATTAATTAATCAGGGTGGAGATTTTATATAACCTACCATGATTAATTAATTGGTGCGTATATCCATCCTACATACTGCCAGGCTGCACTTTACATGAATTGGATTGTGTGTGTGTGTATATACATCCTACATACTGCGGGGCTGCACATTACATGAATTGGATTGTGTCTGTGTATATACATCCTACATACTGCCGGGCTGCACTTTACATGAATTGGATTCTGTCTGTGCGTATATCCATCCTACATACTCCCGGGCTGCACTTTGCATGCTCTGTCTGCAGCATGTGGAACACATATGTGTCCCTGGAAACATGGCCAATGTTGGCAACTATGCTCCAGCCACAGGTATAGACAAATGCAGCTAACGAACACAATCTGCCAGCCACACATATGGCAAAATGCATTTAATAACACACAGTCTGCTGTATCAGGCTAGGGGCCATACATTAGTAGATGCTCAGTACTCCTCCTTGATGAGGTGACCCTAATGGTATGGCCTGGTTTGCAACACTACACCTCATCCCATAGGAGCACTGTGTATTGTGGGGCAGTGTACCCCTGTATCCCATAGGAGCGCAGTGCATTGTGGGGCAGTGTACCCCTGTATCTCATAGGAGTGCTGTGCATTGTGGGCAGTGTACCCCTGTATCCCATAGGAGTGCTGTGCATTGTGGGCAGTGTACCCCTGTATCCCATAGGAGTGCTGTGCATTGTGGGGCAGTGTACCCCTGTATCCCATAGGAGCGCTGTGCATTGTGGGGCAGTGTACCCCTGTATCCCATAGGAGTGCTGTGCATTGTGGGCAGTGTACCCCTGTATCCCATAGGAGCGCGGTGCATTGTGGGCAGTGTACCCCTGTATCCCATAGGAGCGCTGTGCATTGTGGGGCAGTGTACACCTGTATCCCATAGGAGTGCTGTGCATTGTGGGCAGTGTACCCCTGTATCCCATAGGAGCGCTGTGTATTGTGGGGCAGTGTACCCCTGTATCCCATAGGAGCGCTGTGCATTGTGGGGCAGTGTACCCCTGTATCCCATAGGAGCGCTGTGCATTGTGGGGCAGTGTACCCCTGTATCCCATAGGAGTGCTGTGCATTGTGGGCAGTGTACCCCTGTATCCCATAGGAGTGCTGTGCATTGTGGGCAGTGTACCCCTGTATCCCATAGGAGCGCAGTGCATTGTGGGCAGTGTACCCCTGTATCCCATAGGAGCGCAGTGCATTGTGGGCAGTGTACCCCTGTATCCCATAGGAGTGCTGTGCATTGTGGGCAGTGTACCCCTGTATCCCATAGGAGTGCTGTGCATTGTGGGGCAGTGTACCCCTGTATCCCATAGGAGTGCTGTGCATTGTGGGCAGTGTACCCCTGTATCCCATAGGAGTGCTGTGCATTGTGGGGCAGTGTACCCCTGTATCCCATAGGAGCGCGGTGCATTGTGGGGCAGTGTACCCCTGTATCCCATAGGAGTGCTGTGCATTGTGGGCAGTGTACCCCTGTATCCCATAGGAGTGCTGTGCATTGTGGGCAGTGTACCCCTGTATCCCATAGGAGTGCTGTGCATTGTGGGCAGTGTACCCCTGTATCCCATAGGAGTGCTGTGCATTGTGGGCAGTGTACCCCTGTATCCCATAGGAGCGCAGTGCATTGTGGGCAGTGTACCCCTGTATCCCATAGGAGTGCTGTGCATTGTGGGCAGTGTACCCCTGTATCCCATAGGAGTGCTGTGCATTGTGGGGCAGTGTACCCCTGTATCCCATAGGAGCGCGGTGCATTGTGGGCAGTGTACCCCTGTATCCCATAGGAGCGCGGTGCATTGTGGGGCAGTGTATCCCTGTATCCCATAGGAGCGCTGTGCATTGTGGGCAGTGTACCCCTGTATCCCATAGGAGCGCGGTGCATTGTGGGCAGTGTACCCCTGTATCCCATAGGAGCGCGGTGCATTGTGGGCAGTGTACCCCTGTATCCCATAGGAGCGCAGGGCATTGTGGGCAGTGTACCCCTGTATCCCATAGGAGCGCAGTGCATTGTGGGCAGTGTACCCCTGTATCCCATAGGAGCGCTGTGCATTGTGGGCAGTGTACCCCTGTATCCCATAGGAGCGCGGTGCATTGTGGGCAGTGTACCCCTGTATCCCATAGGAGCGCAGGGCATTGTGGGCAGTGTACCCCTGTATCCCATAGGAGCGCAGTGCATTGTGGGCAGTGTACCCCTGTATCCCATAGGAGCGCGGTGCATTGTGGGCAGTGTACCCCTGTATCCCATAGGAGCGCAGTGCATTGTGGGCAGTGTACCCCTGTATTACCAGGCAGGTGTATGACAAGAACACTGACACCTAGTGATATAATCAGCATCGCAGCCAATCATCCCAATATGTCGCGATTAGGAGTCTGGTCAGTAATAATCAGTTTGTCCCGAGGAGTCACACGTACCTCTCCCCTCCTCTCTCACAATGCCGCGGCCGGTCACTCACACGAGTTTGTGCGGAATTACTGACTCTCGGCGTGTCTCCGTTACAGCAGCCATTTTATTGACGCCGGATGCTGTATGAGCTGAATGGATTTGGTCTCCGGGAAGATGTCCGCCTCTGTACAAATCGGTACACATTGTGCGGACAAAATATGGAAGTGAAAAATAAATAAAGAAATCTTACTTTAGCACCGAGAATCGATGGACCCTGAACAAAGAAAGGACCCAGGGCAGAGATTTCTCCGAATTAAATGATTTATCGCACATGGCTAGTCCTGCGAAGGCTTACAGCTGTGTGTCCGTGACAGACGCCATTATGTCTCTTGGTCTGTACAGTTTGGTCTCCGGTATAATGGCCGCCGCCCATGTACTGGGAGCTCATACTGGGGACAGTGTTACACTGAGGTGTTCGCTCTAGTGCTCAGAGCTCATAATCACTACTGACCCTGTATGACACCCATCACATAATCACTACTGACCCTGTATAACACCCATCACATAATCACTACTGACCCTGTATAACACCCATCACATAATCACTGCTGACCCTGTATAACACCCATCACATAATCACTACTGACCCTGTATAACACCCATCACATAATCACTACTGACCCTGTATAACACCCATCACATAATCACTACTGACCCTGTATGACACCCATCACATAATCACTACTGACCCTGTATAACACCCATCACATAATCACTACTGACCCTGTATGACACCCATCACATAATCACTACTGACCCTGTATAACACCCATCACATAATCACTACTGACCCTGTATGACACCCATCACATAATCACTACTGACCCTGTATGACACCCATCACATAATCACTACTGACCCTGTATGACACCCATCACATAATCACTACTGACCCTGTATGACACCCATCACATAATCACTACTGACCCTGTATAACACCCGTCACATAATCACTACTGACCCTGTATAACACCCATCACATAATCACTACTGACCCTGTATAACACCCATCACATAATCACTACTGACCCTGTATAACACCCATCACATAATCACTACTGACCCTGTATAACACCCATCACATAATCACTACTGACCCTGTATGACACCCATCACATAATCACTACTGACCCTGTATAACACCCATCACATAATCACTACTGACCCTGTATAACACCCATCACATAATCACTACTGACCCTGTATAACACCCATCACATAATCACTACTGACCCCGTATAACACCCATCACATAATCACTACTGACCCCGTATGACACCCATCACATAATCACTACTGACCCTGTATGACACCCATCACATAATCACTACTGACCCTGTATAACACCCATCACATAATCACTACTGACCCCGTATGACACCCATCACATAATCACTACTGACCCTGTATGACACCCATCACATAATCACTACTGACCCTGTATGACACCCATCACATAATCACTACTGACCCTGTATGACACCCATCACATAATCACTACTGACCCTGTATGACACCCATCACATAATCACTACTGACCCTGTATAACACCCATCACATAATCACTACTGACCCTGTATAACACCCATCACATAATCACTACTGACCCCGTATGACACCCATCACATAATCACTACTGACCCTGTATGACACCCATCACATAATCACTACTTACCCTGTAAGACACCCATCACATAATCACTACTGACCCTGTATAACACCCATCACATAATCACTACTGACCCTGTATGACACCCATCACATAATCACTACTGACCCTGTATAACACCCATCACATAATCACTACTGACCCTGTATGACACCCATCACATAATCACTACTGACCCTGTATAACACCCATCACATAATCACTACTGACCCTGTATGACACCCATCACATAATCACTACTGACCCTGTATAACACCCATCACATAATCACTACTGACCCTGTATAACACCCATCACATAATCACTACTGACCCCGTATGACACCCATCACATAATCACTACTGACCCTGTATGACACCCATCACATAATCACTACTGACCCTGTATAACACCCATCACAGAATCACTACTGACCCCGTATAACACATCACATAATCACTACTGACCCCGTATGACACCCATCACATAATCACTACTGACCCTGTATAACACATCACATAATCACTACTGACCCCGTATAACACATCACATAATCACTACTGACCCTGTATAACACCCATCACATAATCACTACTTACCCTGTATAACACCCATCACATAATCACTACTGACCCTGTATGACACCCATCACATAATCACTACTGACCCTGTATGACACCCATCACATAATCACTACTGACCCTGTATAACACCCATCACAGAATCACTACTGACCCCGTATAACACATCACATAATCACTACTGACCCCGTATGACACCCATCACATAATCACTACTGACCCTGTATAACACATCACATAATCACTACTGACCCTGTATGACACCCATCACATAATCACTACTGACCCTGTATAACACCCATCACATAATCACTACTGACCCCGTATGACACCCATCACATAATCACTACTGACCCTGTATAACACCCATCACATAATCACTACTGACCCTGTATAACACCCATCACATAATCACTACTGACCCTGTATAACACCCATCACATAATCACTACTGACCCTGTATAACACCCATCACATAATCACTACTGACCCTGTATAACACGTATCACATAATCACTACTGACCCTGTATAACACCCATCACATAATCACTACTGACCCTGTAAGACACCCATCACATAATCACTACTGACCCTGTATAACACCCATCACATAATCACTACTGACCCTGTATGACACCCATCACATAATCACTACTGACCCTGTATAACACCCATCACATAATCACTACTGACCCTGTATGACACCCATCACATAATCACTACTGACCCTGTATAACACCCATCACATAATCACTACTGACCCTGTATGACACCCATCACATAATCACTACTGACCCTGTATAACACCCATCACATAATCACTACTGACCCTGTATAACACCCATCACATAATCACTACTGACCCCGTATGACACCCATCACATAATCACTACTGACCCTGTATGACACCCATCACATAATCACTACTGACCCTGTATAACACCCATCACAGAATCACTACTGACCCCGTATAACACATCACATAATCACTACTGACCCCGTATGACACCCATCACATAATCACTACTGACCCTGTATAACACATCACATAATCACTACTGACCCCGTATAACACATCACATAATCACTACTGACCCTGTATAACACCCATCACATAATCACTACTTACCCTGTATAACACCCATCACATAATCACTACTGACCCTGTATGACACCCATCACATAATCACTACTGACCCTGTATGACACCCATCACATAATCACTACTGACCCTGTATAACACCCATCACAGAATCACTACTGACCCCGTATAACACATCACATAATCACTACTGACCCCGTATGACACCCATCACATAATCACTACTGACCCTGTATAACACATCACATAATCACTACTGACCCTGTATGACACCCATCACATAATCACTACTGACCCTGTATAACACCCATCACATAATCACTACTGACCCCGTATGACACCCATCACATAATCACTACTGACCCTGTATAACACCCATCACATAATCACTACTGACCCTGTATAACACCCATCACATAATCACTACTGACCCTGTATAACACCCATCACATAATCACTACTGACCCTGTATGACACCCATCACATAATCACTACTGACCCTGTATAACACCCATCACATAATCACTACTGACCCTGTATAACACCCATCACATAATCACTACTGACCCCGTATGACACCCATCACATAATCACTACTGACCCTGTATGACACCCATCACATAATCACTACTGACCCTGTATAACACCCATCACAGAATCACTACTGACCCCGTATAACACATCACATAATCACTACTGACCCCGTATGACACCCATCACATAATCACTACTGACCCTGTATAACACATCACATAATCACTACTGACCCCGTATAACACATCACATAATCACTACTGACCCTGTATAACACCCATCACATAATCACTACTTACCCTGTATAACACCCATCACATAATCACTACTGACCCTGTATGACACCCATCACATAATCACTACTGACCCTGTATGACACCCATCACATAATCACTACTGACCCTGTATAACACCCATCACAGAATCACTACTGACCCCGTATAACACATCACATAATCACTACTGACCCCGTATGACACCCATCACATAATCACTACTGACCCTGTATAACACATCACATAATCACTACTGACCCTGTATGACACCCATCACATAATCACTACTGACCCTGTATAACACCCATCACATAATCACTACTGACCCCGTATGACACCCATCACATAATCACTACTGACCCTGTATAACACCCATCACATAATCACTACTGACCCTGTATAACACCCATCACATAATCACTACTGACCCTGTATAACACCCATCACATAATCACTACTGACCCTGTATAACACGTATCACATAATCACTACTGACCCTGTATAACACCCATCACATAATCACTACTGACCCCGTATGACAGCCATCACATAATCACTACTGACCCTGTATGACACCCATCACATAATCACTACTGACCCTGTATGACACCCATCACATAATCACTACTGACCCTGTATAACACCCATCACATAATCACTACTGACCCCGTATGACACCCATCACATAATCACTACTGACCCTGTATAACACGTATCACATAATCACTACTGACCCTGTATAACACCCATCACATAATCACTACTGACCCCGTATGACAGCCATCACATAATCACTACTGACCCTGTATGACGCCCATCACATAATCACTACTGACCCTGTATGACACCCATCACATAATCACTACTGACCCTGTATGACACCCATCACATAATCACTACTGACCCTGTATGACACCCATCACATAATCACTACTGACCCTGTATAACACCCATCACATAATCACTACTGACCCTGTATGACACCCATCACATAATCACTACTGACCCTGTATGACACCCATCACATAATCACTACTGACCCTGTATCACACCCATCACATAATCACTACTGACCCCGTATGACACCCATCACATAATCACTACTGACCCTGTATGACACCCATCACATAATCACTACTGACCCTGTATGACACCCATCACATAATCACTACTGACCCTGTATGACACCCATCCCATAATCACTACTGACCCCGTATGACACCCATCACATAATCACTACTGACCCTGTATAACACCCATCACATAATCACTACTGACCCTGTATGACACCCATCACATAATCACTACTGACCCTGTATAACACCCATCACATAATCACTACTGACCCTGTATAACACCCATCACATAATCACTACTGACCCTGTATGACACCCATCACATAATCACTACTGACCCTGTATGACACCCATCACATAATCACTACTGACCCTGTATGACACCCATCCCATAATCACTACTGACCCTGTATAACACCCATCCCATAATCACTACTGACCCTGTATGACACCCATCCCATAATCACTACTGACCCTGTATGACACCCATCCCATAATCACTACTGACCCTGTATGACACCCATCACATAATCACTACTGACCCTGTATGACACCCGTCACATAATCACTACTGACCCTGTATGACACCCGTCACATAATCACTACTGACCCTGTATGACACCCGTCACATAATCACTACTGACCCTGTATGACACCCGTCACATAATCACTACTGACCCTGTATAACACCCGTCACATAATCACTACTGACCCTGTATAACACCCATCACATAATCACTACTGACCCTGTATGGCACCCATCCCATAATCACTACTGACCCCGTATGACACCCATCACATAATCACTACTGACCCCGTATGACACCCATCACATAATCACTACTGACCCCGTATAACACCCATCACATAATCACTACTGACCCCATATAACACCCATCACATAATCACTACTGACCCGTATGACACCCATCACATAATCACTACTGACCCCGTTTGACACCCATCACATAATCACTACTGACCCATCCCATGTATGCGCCTGACTGTGTGTATGTGCCTGACTGTATGTCTGTGTGTATGAATGTGGGTGACTGTATGTCTGTGTGTGTGTATGTGGCTGACTGTATGTCTGTGTGTGTTTATGTGGCTGACTGTTTGTCTGTGTGTGTGTATGCGGCTAATTGTATGTCTGTGTGTGTGTGTATGTGCCTGACTGTATGTCTGTGTGTGTATGTGGCTGACTGTATGTCTGTGTGTGTATGTGGCTGACTGTATGTCTGTGTGTATGTGCCTGACTGTATGTCTGTGTGTATGTGCCTGACTGTATGTCTGTGTGTATGTGCCTTACTGTATGTGTATGTGCCTGGCTGTATGTCTGTGTGTGTATGTGTCTGACTATGTCTGTGTGTGTGTATGTGTCTGACTGTATGTCTGTGTGTGTATGTGTCTGACTATGTCTGTGTGTGTGTATTTGTCTGACTTTATGTCTATGTGTGTATTTGTCTGACTGTATGTCTGTGTGTGTATGTGGCTGACTGTATGTCTGTGTGTATGTGCCTGACTGTATGTCTGTGTGTGTATGTGCCTGACTGTATGTGTATGTGCCTGACTGTATGTGTATGTGCCTGGCTGTATGTCTGTGTGTGTGTATGTGTCTGACTGTATGTCTGTGTGTGTATGTGTCTGACTATGTCTGTGTGTGTGTATGTGTCTGACTGTATGTCTGTGTGTGTATGTGTCTGACTGTATGTCTGTGTGTGTGTGTCTGACTGTATGTCTGTGTTTGTGTGTCTGACTGTATGTCTGTGTGTGTATGTGTCTGACTATGTCTGTGTGTGTGTGTGTGTCTGACTGGATGTCTGTGTGTGTTTGCCTGACTGTATGTCTGTGTGTGCCTGACTGTATGTGTGTATGTGCCTGACTGTATGTGTGTGTGTGTGTATGTGCCTGACTGTATGTCTGCGTGTTTATGTGCCTGACTTTATGTCTGCGTGTGTGTCTGCGTGTATATGTGCCTGACTTTATGTCTGTATGTGTTTATGTGGCTGACTGTATCTCTGTGTGTGTGTGTATGTGGCTGACTGTATGTCTGTGTGTGTGTATGTGGCTGACTGTATGTCTGTGTGTGTGTGTATGTGCCTGACCGTATGTCTGTGTGTGTATGTGCCTGACTGTATGTGTATGTGCCTGACTGTATGTCTGTGTGTGTATGTGCCTGACTGTATGTCAGTGTGTGTATGTGCCTGATTGTATGTCTGTGTGTGTATGTGCCTGACTGTATGTCTGTGTGTGTATGTGTCTGACTGTATGTCTGTGTGTGTATGTGCCTGACTGTATGTCTGTGTGTGTATGTGCCTGACTTTATGTCTGTGTGTGTGTGTGTGTGTGTGTATGTGCCTGACTGTATGTCTGTGTGTGTATGTGCCTGACTGTATGTCTGTGTGTGTATGTGTCTGACTGTATGTCTGTGTGTGTATGTGCCTGACTGTATGTGCCTGACTGTATGTTTGTGTGTGTATGTGCCTGACTGTATGTCTGTGTGTGTATGTGCCTGACTGTATGTCTGTGTGTGTGTGTGTGTGTGTGTGTGTGTGTGTGTATGTGCCTGACTGTATGTCTGTGTGTGTGTGTGTGTGTATGTGCCTGACTGTATGTTTGTGTGTGTATGTGCCTGACTGTGTGTGTATGTATCTGACTGTATGTCTGTGTGTGTATGTGCCTGACTGTATGTCTGTGTGTGTATGTGTCTGACTGTATGTCTGTGTGTGTATGTGCCTGACTGTGTGTGTATGTATCTGACTGTATGTCTGTGTGTGTGTGTGTGTGTGTGTGTATGTGCCTGACTGTATGTTTGTGTGTGTATGTGTCTGACTGTATGTCTGTGTGTGTATGTGCCTGACTGTATGTGCTTGTCCGTGTATGTGCCTGACTGTATGTCTGTGTGTGTGTATGTGCCTGACTGTATGTTTGTGTGTGTATGTGCCTGACTGTGTGTGTGTATGTGCCTGACTGTATGTCTGTGTGTGTATGTGTCTGACTGTATGTCTGTGTGTGTGTATGTGCCTGACTGTATGTTTGTGTGTGTATGTGCCTGACTGTGTGTGTGTATGTGCCTGACTGTATGTCTGTGTGTGTGCCTGGCTGTATGTTTGTGTGTGTGTATGTGCCTGACTGTATGTGCATGTCCGTGTATGTGCCGTTGTCTGCCTCCTAGATTTTTTTGCTGGCTCCTAAAATTCAGTTAAATTTGTGAAGCCCTGGGTTACAGGATAAGATACAATCTTAGCCTGGAGAAAACACAGTGAGTGGGACAAAGGTTTGGACCCAAGGGTACACATCTTGGCTGACATCCTGAGTGCCTGTGTATGAAGTCCAGTTGAAAACAGGGTTCCACTGGTGCCCTCAAAGTGTGTACCCCCAAACTGATATATCAACAGACGGGGTCCATAGTCCACAGGGTGTCTTCTGGCCCCCAGACCCCTCCAAGAACCCCTGTCACAGTGGATCCCCAAATCCGTTTTGTGACAGAATCATTTTCATAATTGTTTTTTTTAATGTGTATGTGTAGAGAATTATGTATAAAAGTACTATCAATGTTTTGGATAATTTAATAATAATTTCAATAGCATTGTCACGGTACCCACCATGACTCTTACCCCTGGCGGGTAAGGGGGCCACCGTCCTGTCTAGAGACTACAAACCTTGTCTGTGTCAGTAGCCAAAAGCTCCTAGAAGACTTGTAATCACTGGCCCTTTAACAGACTTCCCTTAAAGGGACATTGCACTTTGTTTTACCTTGAAGGAATCAAGGGTTAAACAAAACATGTCCCGGGAGTTTTAAGTATATCCGACGTGCATCTTAATAGGGTTTACACGCGGGTTTACTATCTGCTGTGTGTCACATGCAAGACACAGCAGTTCCTGGTTATCAGCGCGTGCATAGCCAATCAGAGCGGGCGCTAGCGCAGAGAGAGACCCTTGTTTTTGCATGCGATCAGCAGGTGGCGATCTAGTTGAGGTCTCTCCCCCCCCCCCCCCCCCTGCTGATTCCATGCAAGAACAAACGAGCGCTAGCAGAGAGAGCCGGTCACTGACCAGACGGCTGCCTGCTTCCTACATGGCAACTGTCGGTCAGAGGTTAAACCGGCCAATTTATACTCACAATAGGAACAACCTAAATTTCCCTTGTACTTCTATATTCTATGTTTAGTGTTCCTTTAACAGACATTATTCTGGCATCACTTTCCGTTATATTTGCTATTGTGTTTGAGTTAAACTGTTTAAATGTCATTGGTCACTCTATTTGTATCTGATCTTGTAATGTATAAATACTGTATGTGTTGCTAAATAAAGTGTGCTCATTTTGTTTAACCTAACAAGACCGCTCTCGTCCGTTATGTTGGTGGAATCCTGGGACAATCTTACCTCTCCCGCGTCACGCTGGTCCCCATGGTCACCGCGAACGATCTTACCTGAGTCCATGTTAGCTCCCGTTCACGTCCTGCGATGCCATCTTTCCGGTGTCCGGTATCCACCAAAATGGCCACGCGAAAAAAACATAACAGATCACAGGTTTACACTGTGATTGGTCACACCTCCCTGGCTGGAGATTGGCGCAAGTTTTGTATTTAAACCCCTCTCTTACATTCTAGCATTGCTTGTAATAGGTCCTTCGGTTATTAGTTTCCTGGCGATTCTTGTGATTCTGATTCCTGACCCGGCTTGCCTGACCATTCTTGATCCTTACTCCAGTGTACCAGACCCTCGGCTTCCCCTTGTTTATTCTGTTCTCTGTAATCCTGACCTTGGATTCCACTCTGCACTCTTCCACTTCCTGCATATTACTGTCTCAGTTACCAGTGGCTGTGTGTTCAGCTGTTGCATCCTCAGAACCTGTGGCTGTATGCATCCAGTGTTCCAGAACAGTTATGTGTTCTATTATCCTGAACCTCAGTACCTAGGATTGTGGGTAACTCTGTATCTCAGAACCAGTGACTGTGAGTTTCAAGGCTTCAATCTCAGAAGCTGTATATCATCCAGTGTTCCAGAACCAGTACAGCTGCATGCTCCACATTGATACTCCTCAGTAGCAGTGGCTGTCCCATTTCTCGGAACCAGTACTACTGAAGAGTCAGATGTTCAAAATCTCTATTGTCTCAAGTTCCATCAGAGAGGTAGAGGTGCAGCTCTTTACCTTTTCAGCAGTATCCGCGGCTCAGCCAAGGATATCTGTGATTTGCCTCTCAAAGCCTTGGTGACTGGTTGTACAAGTGCATGACTCAGGCTTTGCATCGGGGATCCTAAAATCTGATCCCACTACAGTTACAAATACTGAGCAGGGCTGAGTTATTGATTGTAGCCCATTTGAGAGACTTTGTGCTGACCGTACCTGAGCAGGAATCTTTTGGAACCTACAACGGGCAAGAGAGGGCACAGCTCTTGGCGTCCCATTACAAGTATGGTGGAACTAAGTTTATTTCATTTTTTTCATGAATTTTTATTTTTTTATGTGTATGTGATATTTTGTTGAAAATACTTAATAAAGAGATTTAATGCAGGAAGTATTCCTTTACTGAGAGGGTAGTGGATGCATGGAATAGTCTTCCAGTAGAAGTGGTAGAGGTTAATACAGTGAAGGAGTTTAAGCATGCATGGGATAGGTATAAGGCTATCCTAGATATAAGATAAGGCCAGGGACTAAAGAAAGTATTACATTACTGAGAGGGTAATCCCCCAAAGACTGCCAACACTGGCCCTATATAACACCCCCATAACACTGTCAATACTGACCCTATTTAATCCCCCTAACACTGTAACTACTGACCCTATATAACACCCCTAACACTGTCACTTCTGGCCCTCTTTAATCCCCCTAATACTATCACCACTGATCCTATATAACACCCTAACTACTGTCACTACTGACCTTATATAACACCCCTAACACTGTCACTACTGACCCTATATAACTTCCCTAACACTGTCACTACTGACCCTATACAATCCTCCCTTACACTGTCACCACTGACCCTATATAACACCCCAAATACTGTCACTACTGACCCTATATAATCCCCCTAACACTGCCAACACTGGCCCTATATAACACCCCCATAACACTGTCAATACTGACCCTATTTAATCCCCCTAACACTGTAACTACTGACCCTATATAACACCCCTAACACTGTCACTTCTGGCCCTCTTTAATCCCCTAATACTATCACCACTGATCCTATATAACACCCTAACTACTGTCACTACTGACCTTATTTTATCCCCCTAATACTGTCACTACTGACCCTATATAACACCCCTAACACTGTCACTACTGACCCTATATAACTCCCCTAACACTGTCACTACTGATCCTATATAACTCCCCTAACACTGTCACCACTGGCCCTATATAACCCCCCCTAACACTGTTACCACTGACCCTATATTACACCCCAAATACTGTCACTACTGATCCTATATAACACCCCTAATACTGTCACTACTGATCCTATATAATCCCCCTAACACTGTAACGACTGACCCTATATAATCCCACTAACACTGTCACCACTGACCCTATATAACAACCCAAATACTGTCACTACTGAACACTGTCACTGTTGGGGGGGGGGTGGCAGGGCTGCAACAAAGTATCATTATCCTTCTGAGAATACGGTCTCCAGTACTACATACAATACGCCAAGTGAGGTCTCACCAATGCTCTGTACAATGGCATCAGCACTTCCCTCTTCCTACTGCTAATACCTCTCCCTATGCAACCAAACATTCTGCTAATATCTCTCCCTATGCAACCAAGCATTCTGCTAATACCTCTCCCTATACAACCAAGCATTCTAATACCTCTCCCTATACAATTAAGCATTCTGCTAATACCTCTCCCTATACAACCAAGCATTCTGCTAATACCTCTCCCTATACAATTAAGCATTCTGCTAATACCTCTCCCTATACAACCAAGCATTCTGCTAATACCTCTCCCTATACAATTAAGCATTCTGCTAATACCTCTCCCTATACAACCAAGCATTCTAATACCTCTCCCTATACAATTAAGCATTCTGCTAATACCTCTCCCTATACAACCAAGCATTCTGCTAATACCTCTCCCTATACAATTAAGCATTCTGCTAATACCTCTCCCTATACAACCAAGCATTCTGCTAATACCTCTCCCTATACAACCAAGCATTCTGCTGATACCTCTCCCTATACAACCAAGCATTCTGCTAATACCTCTCTCTATACAACCAAGCATTCTGCTAATACCTCTCCCTATACAACCAAGCATTCTGCTAATACCTCTCCCTATGTAACCAAGCATTCTGCTAATACCTCTCCCTATGTAACCAAGCATTCTGCCAATACCTCTCCCTATACAACCAAGCATTCTGCTAGCATTTCCTGCTGCTCTATTGCATTGCCTACCTACCTTCAAGTCCTCTGAAATTATTACTCCTAAATCCCTTTCCTCAGATGTTGAGGTTAGGACTGTACCAAATAGTCTATATTCTGCTTTTGGGTTTTTAGGCCCAAGGTGTATAATCTTGCACTTGTCCACATTAAATGTCAGTTGCCACTGCTCTGACCATTTTTCTAGTTAAGCTAAATCATTGCCATTTGGCTTATCCCTCCATGAACATCAACCCCAATAGGATACACTACCTGCACACAACACAGTAGGCTCCAGGTCT
Source organism: Pelodytes ibericus (assembly GCA_036172795.1). Lineage (NCBI taxonomy): Eukaryota > Metazoa > Chordata > Amphibia > Anura > Pelodytidae > Pelodytes > Pelodytes ibericus. The sequence goes on from CM069857.1 coordinate 292,291,031, forward strand.
CATGCGGCTCTGGTGGAGTCCTGGATCCTAGGCTTATAGCCAGACGTCTCTTTGAGGTCTGATTTGGAATGAACCGCACTTGAATGAACCGCACAGCAGTGACAGCGCTAGAATGAACCACACAGCACTGACAGCACTTGAATGAACCGCACAGCACTGACAGCGCTAGAATGAACCACACAGCACTGACAGCACTTGAATGAACCGCACAGCACTGACAGCACTTGAATGAACCGCACAGCACTGACAGCGCTAGAATGAACCGCACAGCACTGACAGCGCTAGAATGAACCACACAGCACTGACCGCACTTGAATGAACCACACAGCACTGACAGCACTTGAATGAACCACACAGCACTGACAGCACTTGAATGAACCACACAGCACTGACAGCACTTGAATGAACCGCACAGCACTGACAGCGCAGGAATGAACCGCACAGCACTGACAGCACTTGAATGAACCACACAGCACTGACCGCACTTGAATGAACCACACAGCAATGACAGCACTTGAATGAACCACACAGCACTGACAGCACTTGAATGAACCACACAGCACTGACAGCACTTGAATGAACCGCACAGCACTGACAGCGCTAGAATGAACCACACAGCACTGACAGCACTTGAATGAACCGCACAGCACTGACAGCGCTAGAATGAACCACACAGCACTGACAGCACTTGAATGAACCACACAGCACTGACAGCACTTTCAATGAACCACACATCACTGACAGCACTTGAATGAACCACACAGCACTGACAGCACTTGAATGAACCACACAGCACTGACAGCGCTAGAATGAACCACACAGCACTGACAGCACTTGAATGAACCACACAGCACTGACAGCACTTTAATGAACCACACAGCACTGACAGCACTTTAATGAACCACACAGCACTGACAGCACTTGAATGAACCACACAGCACTGACAGCACTTTAATGAACCACACAGCACTGACCGCACTTGAATGAACCACACAGCACTGACAGCACTTGAATGAACCACACAGCACTGACAGCGCAGGAATGAACCGCACAGCACTGACAGCACTTTAATGAACCGCACAGCACTGACAGCACTTTAATGAACCGCACAGCACTGACAGCACTGGAATGAAACTTACAGTTTCAGACTCCACCTTGATAGGTATCCGTTTGTTTTCCCACATTCAAGTTGCTCTTATGTGTTGGGACCTTACATTTTTTGACTGTTTTGTTTCTCACAGTAGTCTTGCTAGGGTCTAATTTGATGGATATCTGTCACGGAAGCCACTGTGTTCTCGGCTCCTGGATGGGCCTGAGGGTCAGCCCCCTCACTACAGACTATGGGCCCTGGTCCTAGAAGGATTTATATCATCCCATAGGAATATTTCACTGCCCTGGTGTGATTCCTATTCCTCTCGGGTTCCTTTCCCAGCCTGCTAGTGGCATGCCACCACCACAACCTTTACATGAATTATTCAAGCAATATAACCATGAAGAAGAGGTGCAAGTGGCAAGCACAAAATAGCAGCCCAAATCAATGGAAAGAAATCCACATTTGGTTTGGCTGAACTAAATAAGGATAGACTTGCGCCGAACGAACAGAGACAATAGTATCCCTTACACGACATCCATCCATCATCGTAGTGGCGCCATCGAGGAATTTAATCACAGTTCAGCAGATAGCGAGGATAGCAAATAAAAAATGTCAGCTCTAAATAAAGCACCTGAAACTCTAGTGTTCCACCAGAAAATAGCGGGAGAAGCCACACACATAAACCACCGGTGATCGTTTCACAAAGCAGTGGTTCTGACTGAATAGACTATTTATTCTATATAATACAGCCACAGTGCTCTCCTCAGCTGGTAAATCAAACAAGCGTTTCGCTCCAAAAATCGGCGCTTTGTCAAGGCTGTACATTAGACATAAGTGATTATTATACCAAAGTAGGTCTCGTGACTGGCTGAATAAATAGAAAAAAAACAACAGTTTTGCAAAAGTAAAATAATTTATTGAGTGTACGTCAAATGGAATGGTCTGTGGAGTAACCATCTTCACACCATCACACATATAAATACAATAACAAACAATGCAGAACCTAAAACTTGCTTTAAAAAAACAATTAAAAACCACTAAAGAATTATTAGCGTAGGCGCTACAAAATTAGTACTGAGATACAAAAGAAGTAAAAGCTTCTCATATCACATAAAAATGTGTAAAATAAATAAATATATATATTTATATACATATATAAATTGTGAAAAGTGTTACAATTATATTCTTAAACCAGCTTTAAGATCTTCTATTAGTCACATATGTAAGACAAAGAAAATGGATAATGATGAACTGACACATGTGGATGATTGAATTTCCCTGGAAGCCATTTTGTATAGCGGAAGCCATTATTGCTGATCAGTGTCTTTTCCTGGATGTATTATATTAGTCACTTTATTGATTAAAAGACTTGTATGGTTTTATCTCATTTAATCTAGACAAGCTATTCCTAAGTCCAGTGCGGACTAGGTGTGTTCAGCACTGTCGGCAAAGGTGAGAGAAGAATCATTTGTATTCTTTTAGGCAAAGAATTTATGTCTGATTTCTTGTGTTTTACTCACATTATAATACATGAGGTTTTGTTTTGTTTGGATAGTATTCTTTTTCATCTCAGATACTGAAACACACAGAAGCCGGAGCAGCTTTTACCGTCACTGGTAGTAAGTATACATCTCATTTTATCCAAATATAGGTATCAGGATGGCCAATTCTGTGAGATAACTGACCAGTGCACCCAGCAGTGTGTTCCAGTCTCCAGGAGCGCCGCTAGATACGGTATCTCTAAGAAACAGGAAAAATAGCTGGCAATAATTGTAAAATTACATCAAAATAAGACATTTGAAATAGTATTGCACTAAGGAATGCATACGCATAAAGTACCATTTTGAGCGCTCTTTACGCCGTATAGCTCTAATTCCGAACAACATGTCCGCCCCCTGACGGAATAAAAAGGTCTTAATAAGGTACTTTATGTGTAGCTGATTCCTGTGCTCTGCCGGCTGCCACACAATAGAGGTATGATGATGTTCCACTCCTGGTACAAATAAAAACAATGCAAACAATGTGAATCAGTGCGTTTCCCAAAACACTACACACTAATATTTACCCTATGTATTGAGGCATTCCTCTCGGTAATATGCAAAGGGTAAAGGAATTATATAACAAAATATATAGTGTAGTATTCCTTTAAAATAATAAGTGCTGAATAAAGGAATAACTTCACTCACATCCTACTGAGCAGTAATCTGCTCAGTATAATGGGCATCCGGGAGCCCCTGGTGGGGTCTTGGATCAATAGGAATTCCAGAGAGTCTCCAATAGATGTAGAACAGTAGGACAGGGGAAGAAGGAGATGATCTTATGAGTAAAATACTATTTATTGTGCATAACAACAATATTAAAAATCTTACATACAAACAAGCAGCATCCAGTTCTCAAGTGCATGAAATCTCAGTCTTTGTAAAGTGCACTGTGTCCTCAGTAAAAGTGCTCCTCTCCCATGCACAACGCGTTTCGCCAATGGACTCAGGCTTTTTCAAGTGTAGTTCTGTCCTTCATCTTCCTTTTGACCAAAAGTGTTCCTTATGAACACTTTTGACCACGAGGCCTAGTGGAACAGAGGTCAATTTAAAATAAGTGACACAGTAAACACTGAACCACATCGGCACTAAATACGAGACATTTTTAATACAGGAAATGTTTTTATTTTTGCCATATACATCTCTACTCCCTAACGGTCATCCAAAGCAAGCTAACAGAGTCATTACAAGGCAGATAAATTACAATAGAACTATTTAGGTAAGGCCGGATTTAAAATGAAAATATGGTTAAATAACACAGATGGGGAGAGGGAGAAGGGAGGGGGAAGGGGCAGGGGAAGGGGAGAGGATGGAAGGGAAGGGAGAGGGAAAGGAGGAGGGAATGAGGGACAGGTCCTATATGTCTTCCCCCCACCCCCAATTTACCTAAGAGGAGTAATATCCGACCCCACAAAATGTAGGTATAATGGTTATGTCATAATACAAATGCGGAAAGTATTAAGAAAGGATAGAGAACATAGTACCTGTAAAGTTAGACAACTTGTGTTTGTTTATGTGTTTATAGAGACAGTTGATGTGAACAGGGGTTGCTCCCTTTGTAAGTATAGTAAATATATTTATTGTTTCTAAGATTGCTGACCAATTTTGTATTTGTATTTTGTAAATGTTTTTATTTAAATTTTTTTATTTTATTTTTCCCTCTAAGAGTATAACATGTTATAATAAAATTACATTTATTAAACCTTTGTAGGTTTATCTTTTTCTGATAATACTGTTTTGTGGGGTTTTTTTTTTTTTATTAAAGTATCAAAAAGCATTACAATAATCAAGTTATGGCATAAATAGACATTACATTGATATGTACAATATAATCAGTCACACAATGATTTTTTTTAATTATATAGTGATTAGGAAAAAACTTTATATTTATACGTAATTACATATAAAAATAGTTGATAAATATTAAAAAAAAATTCAAATAAGTATAAATGCAACTAGTTTTTAAAGAGAATTGTCTGTGTGTGTATACATATGTATGGTATTAGAATTGTACAATTGTCACCTCGTGGGGCTCCTGTGTATCGCATAATTAATGGGGGTCCCATGTGTGGCATATATTTTTTTGGGCCCCATGTGTGGCATAATTAATGGGCTCTTTTATGTGGCATAATTATGGGGCACTTGTGTGTGGTATAACTATGGGGCACTTGTGTGTGGCATAATTAAGGGATGCCTGTGTGTGGCATAGGTAATGGGCTCCTGTGTGTGACATAGGTAATGGGCTCCTGTGTGTGACATAATTTGTGTGGCTCCTGTATGTGCCATATTTAATGGGCTATCTGACTGGCATTACTAAGGAGTCTGTTTGGCATGGTATTGGAGGAAATCCAGGGGGGTGACACCATGAGTTACCACACCGGGTGACACCAACCCTAGTGACGCCTCTGCTCCCAGTGTCCCCTCTATTAACAACATGACTAAGCCACCCCATTTCACCTCTTTTTACATGACTCAGCCCCCCCAGGGCCATCTCTGTCCCAAGTCAGCCCCCCCAGGGCCATCTCTGTCCCCAGTCAGCCCCCCGAGGGCCATCTCTGTCCACAGTCAGCCCCCCCCCCCCCCGGGTTATCTCTGTACCCAGTCAGCCCCCCCCCACAGGGCCATCTCTGCCACCGGTCAGCACCCCCCCCCCCCCGGGTTATCTCTGTACCCAGTCAGCCCCCCCCCCACAGGGCCATCTCTGCCACCGGTCAGCCCCCCACCCCCAGGGCCATCTCTGTCCCCAGAGACAAAATAAAATAAAGACCAATTCAAGATTAAAAACACACACACAAAAAAGAAACATATTAGGTCTCCAAACTGCAGAATTTTCCTTCTACAATAGTGATTTCATCGGCCATTTCATTAATCACTGTTTTAATTTCCAAAAAGGGAATTCTGTTTCTTGCATAATGGTTCTCAGTTTTACACCAAGGCATATCTTTAGGTAATCTTGTGTTATACTTGCAGAATCTTCCTTATGTCAGCCAATGGGTTCATGGCCATTTTTGGGCATTTTGTCTTTAGTTGGCATAGGGGAGAAAAGGCCTGATACTTTTTTTCTTTTTCTTTTGTTCTCTTTTGTCCCTTTTCTTCTCTCTCTTTTTCTGGAGTTCTTTTTTTTAGCTATTGTATGTTATGTCTGGGTCCTTCCAACAGGCTTTCACTACCTCTTTAATTGGCCTGTATTTTGAGCTCTCGGGGTGGGGAGAGACGGTTATAGTGAGCTAATCTCACTATTATGCAGCAGCCAAATGTATCTCCAGTAAATTTGTGCAGCTCAGAGGGCATATTTACTCACTGGGTATTTCAGTGATCTCCTGCTTCCAGATTATATATCCAGAAAAGGAGAGAGCAGGATTGGGTCTTCCTTTCTCACATCCAAAGTGAGTTCCAAGCATATATACAGATACATTGATCTTATTTACAGATATATCAGTTAGAACAGGGCTCGACAAACCCCAGGCGCCTGGGTGCAGTCAGCCTCATGGTCCCCTTGACCCTGCCATACCATTTTTTTTTTTATCTTTTCGCAGCGCCAGAGGGAAAAGTCTGTGCGCAACGCTTGTCTGAGAGCCGGGTGTCGTCACCTGACATCCTGTCACACAGCAGGCTGATCAGTGAAGATCGGCTGCAACACGAATGTCCCCCTCGCCTGCAGTGAGACAAAGAAGCAGGGAGGGGGGACACGTTCAGAAGAAAAACATGAAAAGACTGTGTGAGGTGGGTTTCTGTTTGTATATTTGTGTATTTGTAAAGTAGGTGTGTGTGAGGGGTTTGTATATATGGGTATATGTAAAGTAGGTGTGTGTGAGGTGTTTGTATATATGTGTATATGTAAAGTAGGTGTGTGAGGTGTTTGTATATATGGGTATATGTAAAGTAGGTGTGTGTGATGTGTTTGTATATATGGGTATATGTAAAGTAGGTGTGTGTGAGGTGTTTGTATATACGGGTATATGTAAAGTAGGTGTGTGTGAGGGGTTTGTATATATGTGTATATGTAAAGTAGGTGTGTGTGAGGTGTTTGTATATATGTGTATATGTAAAGTAGGTGTGTGTGAGGGGTTTGTATATATGGGTTTATGTAAAGTAGGTGTGTGTGAGGGGTTTGTATATATGTGTATATGTAAAGTAGGTGTGTGTGAGGTGTTTGGATATATGGGTATATGTAAAGTAGGTGTGTGTGAGGGGTTTGTATATATGGGTATATGTAAAGTAGGTGTGTGTGAGGTGTTTGTATATATGGGTATATGTAAAGTAGGTGTGTGTGAGGTGTTTGTATATATGGGTTTATGTAAAGTAGGTGTGTGTGAGGGGTTTGTATATATGGGTTTATGTAAAGTAGGTGTATGTGAGGTGTTTGTATATATGTGTATATGTAAAGTAGGTGTGTGTGAGGTGTTTGGATATATGGGTATATGTAAAGTAGGTGTGTGTGAGGTGTTTGTATATATGGGTTTATGTAAAGTAGGTGTGTGTGAGGGGTTTGTATATATGGGTTTATGTAAAGTAGGTGTATGTGAGGTGTTTGTATATATGGGTATATGTAAAGTAGGTGTGTGTGAGGGGTTTGTATATATGTGTATATGTAAAGTAGGTGTGTGTGAGGTGTTTGTATATATGGGTGTATGTAAAGTAGGTGGGTGTGTGTGTGAGGTGTTTGGATATATGTGTATATGTAAAGTAGGTGTGTGTGAGGTGTTTGTATATATGTGTATATGTAAAGTAGGTGTGTGTGAGGTGTTTGTATATATGGGTATATGTAAAGTAGGTGTGTGTGAGGTGTTTGGATATATGGGTATATGTAAAGTAGGTGTGTGTGAGGTGTTTGTATATATGGGTATATGTAAAGTAGGTGTGTGTGAGGTGTTTGTATATATGTGTATATGTAAAGTAGGTATGTGTGAGGTGTTTGTATATATGTGTATATGTAAAGTAGGTGTGTGTGAGGTGTTTGTATATATGGGTATATGTAAAGTAGGTGTGTGTGAGGTGTTTGGATATATGGGTATATGTAAAGTAGGTGTGTGTGAGGGGTTTGTATATATGGGTATATGTAAAGTAGGTGTGTGTGAGGGGTTTGTATATTTGTGTATATGTGAAGTAGGCGTGTGTGTGTATGAATTGCATGTATGTTTGCGTGATTGCCTGGCTCCCAAAATTTTTTGCTGGCTCCTAATTCAAATGAACTTTGTCAAGCCCTGAGTTCTAATCTGGCTTTATCTCAATTACTAACATGTATATATGTCCTCAGATGCAGTGCGCCCCCCCCCCCTCCCTTCGTCGCCCCTCCGGTTTCTCCTCTGTGTCTTTTTTCTTTTCTTTCTCTCTCCCCTCTTCCCCCTTCCTCCAGTCCTCTCCCACTTCTCTCTCCATACGTTTTCCTCTCTATCTCTTCCTTGTCCCCTTCCCCCTCCCTCTTATCCTCCTCCTTTACCTTAACTCTTGCCTCAGACATCTCGTTCTGGAGCTATGTTTATTTCTCTTATTATTTTTCCCAACCTACCCATTTTTCATTTGTTCTAACCGTTTCACCAAATATCCTTGTTGTCCCATTTTCAATCTTTAGTTGGTATAGTAGTTGAGATATTTCACATTCCAGTGGGATATCCTCTGTGGTTTTCCATTGTCTGGCTATTATCTCCATTGTTGCTACTATTGTGTGTACCACTATAAAGTAGTTTTTCCAGGACATTTTGGGTAGTCCCTTTAAAATTAATATTTTGCTCGGTAAGAGTTCCAGTGTTATCCCAGTCCATTGTGTAATTTTGTCTATTAGACATTTTGGTATATTTTGACCAATTTTGCCAGGACTAGGTACCACCGATTATGTTCTTTGTAGAATGTTTCCATTAAGTTTAAACAGTGTATGGCACATTTCACCTTCGGGGGTGGGTTTCACACCATTCTTTTCATGTCAGCTCTATTCCTGTATCTTTTTTCCAGTTTGCCATAGCTGGGATCTTTATTTTTTTGTACATTTTGTTTATTATTTGGAACATATCTCTAATGTGTGCATGTTTTCCTTTTTGAGTTATTATTAAATTTAGCCTTTCTGTTATTGGATTAGAGTCGAATTCATATCTTTTTTTTTTTAGGAAATCCCTTACTCTAGTATATGAAAAAGTGTCCTTCTCAGTCAGGCCATAGATATCTTGCAGCAGCTGTTAAAAATTTTTTACTTTGCCCCCCTCTACTAGTTTTCCTATTCTGTCTATTCCTTTACTTAACCAAGCTGTTATATCTAGATCTTGTATTTCTAAAATTAACATTTTGGGTTTGACGCTGCCTATTAGCTTATTCTTTAGTCTCAGTTGTTTCTTCAATGTTTCCCATTTTGGTTTTAGATGTTTCATTATTATTCCCTTATCGTTTTTTTTTCCTTTAATCTTAGCCACGTCCAGCTCGATGTTTTTAAGTTGATATTTTTCGAGGCAAAGCCAGTCTTCTTCTTCACTTTCCACTCTTTGACAGTTTATAAAGTGGTATAGGAGGGTTGCTTTATGATATTCCTTCACGTTTGGAAAAGCGAGGCCTCCCTTATCTATTTTGAGAAATTCTTGGCCTTTTCCCTTGCCACACAATCGAGAGAATAAAGTTTGGACCATATCCAGCCAGTGTGTGGGGAATGCCATTGGAACCATTCTGAATAAATATAGCCAGATCAGAAGGACATATTATCTGACCAAACCTATTCTGCCGTACCACGATATTTCCAGGTGTTTTAACCTCTTCAACTTTGTGTTTAGTTGTTTTAGAGGGGGGAAGGAAATTGGCCCCTATGATGTTTTCAGGCTCTGGTGTAATTTTAATACCTAAGTATTCCAATTCCTTATTCGCCCAGGCAAAGCTCTATTTCTCTTTTAATCTATCTATCTCTTCTTTTTCCATCTCTATAGGTAATGCTATGATTTTAGTGGTGTTAAGTTTATAATTGGAAATAATTGCAAAATCATATATTATCTGCATTCATTTCTCTAATGAGAGGCAGGGTTTACTTAGGGATACTAAAATATCGTCCTCATATAGGGTCAATTTTAGTTCCCTTTGTTCGGGTATTAGACCTTTTATTTGCATACATGACCTAATCCGGGTTGTGAGGGGTTCCACCGCTAGTGTGTATAGCAGTGGAGACAGGGGACAGCCCTGTCTTGTCCAGTTTGCTTCTATTCCTGGTCCGATTGTTCTGGCTGTGGGTATCGTGTATCATTGCTCTCAAGAACCATCCTTTGAACCCATACCTCCAAAGTGTTATCTCCATATACTCCCACCCCACTTGAGCAAATTATATTTCAGCATCTAATTCGAGGAGTAGGGTGGGAGGTTTTTTTGGAGTGGGCCACTTCTAGTCTGTTGATAATCTTTCTAATGTTATTTGTGGATGATCTTCCAGGCACAAATCCTGTTTGATCTTAGTGTATCAATTCTGATAAGATTTTGCCTAATTTGCCTGCCAATATGGATGCATAGAGTTTGATATCCACATTTGATAATGAAATGGGTCTGTAGTTAACAATCAAAGATAGGTCTTTATTAGGCTCAGCTAACTGTATTATTTTTGCTTTTAGGAGCTCTGTTGGGATCTTATATTGTATCATAACCCCAATAAATGTCTTTCTAAGTGGTGTCGTTAATTTCCCTGCTAGTATTCTATAGAAAATATTGCTAAACCCATCAGGTCCTGGTGATTTATAGTTTTTTAATTTTCTGATAGGTATCTTCACCTCCATGTCACTGATCTCTTGATTTGTAGTTTCCAATAGCTGTTCATTTATTTTAGGTACATGAATTGAGTCTAGGAATAGGTTGATGTCTTCTTTCATATCTTGGGATGTTATGTTGTATAGTGAGCTGTAGTATTTATTGAAGGCTCTCACCATAAGTTTGGGTGTCATATATAATTCACTGCCTCTTGTATTCTTTCTATTCGTTGTGTATTGTTTGTTAATAGATGGGTTTAGTTATGGTAAATTGATTAAGTCTGTATATTAGACTCTGTTTTCTGTTCCAATAAAGTTGTTGTTCATTCATGCTGTACCTAACGGCTAGTGGTCCTGTCTGCTATTTGGGTACCATAAATGAAGAAATGGTGAAGCGAAGAATCCGCACTCAGGAATCCAAGTTGAAAAATAGGTGATGTTTATTTGCAGAAATGAAGGTACATGTGAAACAGCAGAAACGTGGATGCACGCGTAATCATAAGTGAGCATAACAAATAGGATATTTAAATGGATTCAAACCAATGTAAAGGTCAAATCAATTAATTGCAGAGTCAAAGAAGTGTTGCAAAGTGAAATAAGACAATCCATGTAAAGGTCAAATCAATTAGTTGCAAAGTCAAAGAAGTGTTACAAAGTGAAATAAGACAATCCGTGTAAAGGTCAAATCAATTAGTTGCAAAGTCAAAGAAGTGTTACAAAGTGAAATAAGACAATCAGTCTGTTACAAACTTTGTCTGTTACTATTTGGGTACAAAAAGCGATGTTCCAGAAAGACTTGCTGGATAGATGCTGAGCTTTAATCAGGGGCTAAGGAGGTGGTTTCCTACAATGGACAGAGGGGCTCACTGCGCTTGAGCGTCCTAGATCATCATGCCCCTTTAACAGATAACTTTTATTCTATTATCTTATAAAAACAGCAATAGTCGCAAGGGGGGCTTTAAATAGCCCCTCTTTTTATGCTTTATGCAGAGTCTCTGAAATGCATGAGATGAAAGACAGACTGAATCCTTTTCCTACTACTTTTTTTTTTTAGTAGAAGTCGATTCAGTAACATTAGCTTTCTGATTTCTGGCTCCCCTTTACATGTTTTGTTAACAAGGAGGGTGCTCACCTCTGCTTTTTACTGCTAGAGACTTTATTGGTGTAAGGAAGGTGTAGGTTACCAACACTTTCAACAGAGGGTGGAAAAAGTTTTTTTTTTTTTTTCTTTCCGATCGATCTGTGGTTGTTAATTAATTGATACTGCAAATGAATACTCCACTCAATATGCTGAAATTGTTATTTATTTGTAACCTGTTTCTTTCCAGCAGGTGTCTCAAAGAAGATAAATATTCTCTTCAGCAGATGAAGATATAGACTGAAGACTGGAATCTGTACAGAACATGTTAACTCAAAGAAAGAAGCCATTTATCTGTTCTGAATGCGGGAAATGTTTTACCCGCAAGTCACTTCTATCTGGACACATGAGAACTCACACTGGAGAGAAGCCATTTACCTGTTCTGGGTGTGAGAAGTGTTTTACAACAAATAAACAACTTATTCGACATAAGAAAATTCACACAGGTGAGAAGCCATTTGCCTGCTCTGAATGTGAGAAATGTTTTTACATAGAGTCATCTCTTAAAACCCATCAAAGACTTCACACAGGAGAGAAGCCATTTGCCTGTTCGGAATGTGAAAAATGTTTTACCCAAAGGTCACAACTTATTCAGCATCACAGAATTCACACAGGAGAAAAGCCATTTACCTGTTCTGAATGTTGTATATGTTTTACCCAAAAGTCAATTCTTTCTGTACACATGAGAATTCACACAGGAGAAAAGCCATTTGTCTGTTCTGAATGTGGGAAATGTTTTACAGGAAATACACAACTTATGCGACATAAGCTAATTCACACTGGAGAGAAGCCATTTGTCTGTTCTGAATGTGGGAAATGTTTTACAGGAAAAACACAACTTATGCGACATAAGCTAATTCACACCGGAGAGAAGCCATTTGCCTGTTCTGAATGTGAGAAATGTTTTCCAAGAAATCTACAATTGACTGAGCACAAGAGAATTCACACAGGAGTTAAACCATTTGCTTGTTCTGAATGTGGGAAATGTTTTACCCAACAGTCAACTCTTAATCGGCATAAGCGAATTCACACAGGAGAGAAACCATTTTCTTGTTCTGAATGTGAGAAATGTTTTACTAAAAAGTCATGTCTTACGTTACACAAGAGAAGTCACACAGGAGAGAAACCATTTTCCTGCTCTGAATGTTGCAAATGTTTTATAACAAATCGACAATTGATTAAACACAAGAGAATTCACACAGGAGAGAAGCCCTTTGCCTGTTCTGAATGTGAGAAATGTTTTACAACAAATCTACAATTGATTGCACACAAAAGAATTCACACAGGAGTGAAACCATTTGCCTGTTCTGAATGTGAGAAATGTTTTACCCAACACTCAAATCTTAATCGACATAAGAGAATTCACACAGGAGAGAAACCATTTTCTTGTTCTGAATGTGAGAAATGTTTTATCTGCAAGTCAGCTCTTCAACATCATAATAAAATTCACACAGGAGAGAAGCCATTTGCCTGTTCTGAATGTGAGAAATGTTTTACAACAAATCTACAATTGATTGCACACAAAAGAATTCACACAGGAGTGAAACCATTTGCATGTTCTGAATGTGGGAAATGTTTTACCCAACACTCAAATCTTAATCGACATAAGAGAATTCACACAGGAGAGAAACCATTTTCTTGTTCTGAATGTGAGAAATGTTTTATCTGCAAGTCAGCTCTTCAACATCATAATAAAATTCACACAGGAGAGAAGCCATTTGCCTGTTCTGAATGTGAAAAATGTTTTACAACAAAGGCACACCTTATTCGACATAATATAATTCACACAGGTGAGAAACCATTTTCTTGTTCTAAATGTGGTAAATATTTTACCCAACAGTCAAGCCTTAGTCGACATAAGAGAATTCACACAGGAGAGAATCGATTTGGCTGTTCTGAATGTGAGAAATGATTTACCGCAATGTCGGCTCTTAAAAAAATATGAAATGGAGACATGCCCGGAAGTAGAGATATTCTAAAATAGACGCTTTTACTATGTCTGTCAACTCCTGTCAGAAAATGTTCTGTGTGGAAAACTCATAGAATCAAATCTAATATTTTAATAAACACGATATATGTTTCACTGTTTTATAAATCCTTGCTTGATATACTGAGTTTATGATTCATACAGATAATTATGTTTGCATTTGCTGAGATAGCGGAACGCAACCAGTTTTAAATGGACTTAGGACCTTGTTGCTAAAATAAATAAGACAAGACCATAAACTTAACATAATGATTAATGTGGGTGTACGTGCAGAATGTGCTCTCTCTCCATGGTACTGAACTCACATGCACTGAATTTAGTCCGTCTTATTAAATTGAATACACTTAAGGTACAAATGATTTGACAAGATAAGCATAAATAATAAATGTAATAGAAACTGCTGTGATCAAATGATGTGGAATCAGCATCATGACGTGACAAAATATACTTTTAGGTTGAGTATCGCCTGATTTAGTCATGTTTAACCAATTATTTTGTATAAAAGAATTATCAAATGTAAAAATTAGACCTGAGTCCCTGAGTGAACTCTCATTTGATTGTACAATAAAAGACCACCTTTTTTACCTCCAAAAACTCTGGCTCATTAATTGGCTAACTGTTCCAAGATGGCATGCCATGATCTACGACAAAGAAGGGGTTAATAGCTTTTAAAAAAAAAATAAAGTGTTTATTGATTCACATAAGCATAATGCATCAACAATACATGCGCTATAATACTTGTCAAGGCAGAACAGAAATTGTTGAGATCCTCCTGATGTATTAAAACATAAAAAAGGTAAATTATTCACTTTTTTGTTATGTGTCATAATAAAAACCTCAGGGATTGTCTTATACAAGTTAAAAAAAAAACAGGAATAGACTTAGACCAAAAAAACCTTACTGAGTAGTTCCAAAACTACAAAAATACTATAATATCAGAACAAGAGTGTCCTCTATAGACGTAAGAAACTAAACTTTCCCAACTAAAACAGTGGCTCTGGTGGATCTTGTCAGTGAGTCCATCTTAGGAAGGTTCGCTGAGACTGGTTCCACAAAAAAACTTGGAAGTGGATAAAACAAAATATAAACATATATTCTAACATAATGGGCATAGCTATAGTCGCAATCACCCAACAATACAGACTCAGCACTGATTGATACTCGCAATGAGAAAGCGGAAATAAAATGAAAAATAATGACATTGAAGTGATGCAGAAAACTGCAAAATATAGAAAGAAAAATAAGAAAGCATAGAAATTAATGGCACCTCAAGAGTGAGGTTGCAAGCTGAGGACAGGACACTTCAGCAAAAAGGGGGCCCCTGACCTCACTTTTGGTGGTCAGGAAAAAAAAATGTTTTATCACCTGAACATGTCAGTGACAAAAATGCCCTAGGGGGGAATGTATGAGTTCCTGTGAGACCAAGGTCCAAGCAATTTTCTAGGAAAATAAGAAAATATGAAGAACATGGGTGGTTTCATCAATGAACCTGTATCTTCAGGTATGGGTCGCAGGGTCCTTCGATTCACCAGTCTCAGGAATTATAGGGGGAAGCTCCAAATACCTTAGGAAAGATGTAACAGCAGACGGAAAGATGTAACAGCAGACGGATCTTCTATACACAAATCTGTATTGTCTCTAGAAACAGAAAGTGAAGTAGGGGAGCTCCATCTATATTTCACACCAAGACCACGCAGGTGGAATGTCATGCCACTCATTGATTTTCTCCATAGGATTACTTCAATTGGCAAATATTCGTATATTAGCAGGGTACTTCCCGCATATTGGGCCGGTGGGGTATTTCTGACTGCTTGTAGAAGTGCAATTTTGTTGTGTGTACAATGTAGTTTTAAAATCATGTCTCGTGGTGCATTTTGCGGTGCACTCCACGCCTTCTGCACCCGGAAACCAATCTAGGATTTGAAGTTCCGTTGAGTCAGCACCAGGTCTCAAGACAATACTCAGGTAAGTCTGGAGAGCATTAGGCCCCACGGCTGCTGGTACTCCTCGTACGCGAATATTGGCCCCTCGGTTCTTAAGTCTTTTGTGAGGACCTGGCAATGCAGGTTACTGACTTGAGTATATCTTTCTCTCCGCTTCCAGGGAGTTCATCCTTTTATCCAGTGTGGTCACTTCTTACCTCGGTGACGCCATTTCAGTCTGCACCATCTTCTGTAGGTCTATAAACAATTTAGTTGAAGGAGTTTTGTCTTGGAGGGGATCCGTTGTCGGTTTTAAAAGGCTCTGCTTTACCACAGTTTCACTCTCATCAGATGAGTCGTCTGAAGCTGATGGAGAAGTTCGTACTGCCTCATCGAGGTAGGCTTCTGCGGCCTAGAAAGTAGGGCACCAATATCTGTAGCAGATGGCCTTTGCAGAGGTCCATCTATTTTTGATTTCCGTCCCATACCGTCAGACTTATGTTAGTAGCAATTGTAGATTTGATTAATCACCCGGGCTTTCCAAATTCAGCAGTTATGAGTTTGCTGCACGGAGCTCAACATGGATGCGTCCGTCAGCTTTCACTGTTACCTCTGCCCCCGGGAAAGGGTTAATAACATTTAAAAGAGCCTTTGTTATACTGTAATTAATTACAGTAAAACAATTAACACCTAAAAAAATGAACACACAGCAAAAAATGTGCTGCTGTGCAAGATCATGGCTTCTTAATTTGTATATTATTAATCACATATACATTTTTTTCCATCTTAATATGGAAGAGCAGCTGAGTTCTCATGTTTCTGCAATTATCATTTTAACAACGCTAAAACAATGTGTAAACAATACCAGTCAGCGCATGTACATAGGAGAGAAATGTTTATTCCTCTTATAAAACCTCACCAACTTAGGTCCTACTCTTTCGTCTTTAGGCTCCACCCTTTCCTCTTTGAGCTCCACCTCTGTCCCCAAATTGCTTCATGTTACAGCATTGGGGTCAAAAGGTCAAGCTACGGGAAAATTGTTAGGGGAAAAAAGACGCTACCTATAGCTTGAAAAACTCCCCCACAAAAAAAGCGAACGTTGGGTATTTCGAAACTCAGGACAAATATTAGAAACTATTTAGTCGATGTCTGTTTTTTAAAAATGTTATTTTATTTTTATGTACATAGGATAGAAATGTAAACAAATATAGTGTAATATTGCTGGTTTTCTTCTGTTACTAGAAGCTGGCAGAAACTTTTTAGGAAGTCAGGAAGAATTGATGAGTCCATCAAGTTCAACCCTTCTCCCATCCCGTGTCTACCGCTGCTGATCCAAAAGAAGGCAAGTAAAAAAAAAAAAAACTTTCAGCAATTTCAAATTCTGCTTTTAATGTGGGAAAATCCTTCTTGACTCCAAAATGTCAATGAGATTTCTCCTTGGATCAACAAGCACTAAATAGTATTGCCCTTAGTAACAAGCGTATCCCTCTATCCCCTGGCTCATTAAAAAAATATACAGGCCGCTTTTAAAGGCCTCCAATGTATTTTCTAGAACCACTTCTTCAAGCAGTGAATTTCATATCTTTATTGTCCCTGTAAAAAATCCCTTTACTGTCGTAGACTAAATCTCCTTTCTCCAAGTCTTAGCGGGTAACCTCTTGTCTTTTGTACTGTTCTGTTAGTGAACAAGTCATTTATAAGCCCTTTTAATGAGCCTTGTACATATTTACATCACATTATCATATCCCTTCTAAGTCACAGTATCTCTAGCGTGTACAAATGTAACTTTTAGAGCCTTTCTTTATATCTAAAACCTTCCATTCCCCTTATTAGTTTTGTATTCCTCCTCTGCACTTTCTCTAGTTCCATATTGTTGTTTTTTTAAAAGGTGCCCAGAATTGAACTGCATATTCAAGGTGAGGTTTTACCATGGACCTATAAAGAGGCAGAATAATATCTTCCTCCTGGGAGTCAATACCCCTTTTAATACATCTCAATATCTTATTGGCCTTTGCTAATAGACACAGTGCACTACTGCTGAGCCTATTGTCCACAACTACTTCCAAATCTTTTCATTAGTAGATTTCCCCAAGGAAACACCGTTTCAGCTATATGTTGATTTTTTATTATTGTACCTAAAATGCATTATTTTATACTTATCTACTTTGAAACTCATATGCTATTTATCTGCCCAATTACCCAATTTGTCCAATTCCTTTTGCAGCCAAGGTACATCTAGTTCAGACCTTATAACCCTACTTAATTTTGTGTCGTGAGTAAACACTGCGACAAGGTTCCCTGTGCCCTCTGGGAGATCGTTAATAAACTTATGAAGAAGAGTACCCAAGACAGATCCCTGATGTTCTCCATTTGTCCAATTTGAGAACTTCCCATATACCTCCACCCTTTGCATTCTATCTCTCAACCAATTGCTAATCCACAAACAAACATTTGGCTCTATGCCTATTTCAGTCAATTTTTTACATTAACCGTTTGTGTGGAAATGTATGAATAACTATGCCCACATTCTCCACCATTAATGTTAGCTCCTGAGATGCTGGTGTTGTTTTACCATCAGAGTTAAGTAACAAATCATATTTACATAAAATAGCAAAGGTGTCGATACCTGCCTCCCTCTCCAGTGGGTAGAGGAGTCTGGCTTCCCTGTCTACCAGCTACCATCCCCTTCAATCTCACTTTGAAAAGTCCCACTACTGAGACCAGCATCCTGGGGGAGATGTAGTCACTGACATGACCCCGGTCTCAGCAACGCTTCCCTTAAAGACGATACACCCAAGGGAGAGGAAGCTCTAGGGTTCAATATCATCACAGTTTGTCTCTAAATGTACCAAGAAATGCATGCCACTACCCAACAATCTCTTTGTCAGAAGTACAGCTACATTTCAATCTCATTGTTTTGCCTTTTGGGATGTTTCTTTAACCAATTAGGGGGATGACCGTTGGAATAGTCAATGTTCCCATTGCCATCAGACATCTTGGTAAAGGTTTTTGTCCTGATTTTGTCCCCCCTGATGTATAATGAAAGGTTAAAATAAATCTATGGAATGTTCCTGCATATTAAAAGAAAAATGTAGACCGTACCTATAACTGTTAACGTACACCACAAAATCCTCAAAGGACTCGCGTGTGCCTCCTCAGACCATCAACACACTGTCAATATTTTTTTACATGAGCACCAGGTTTGAACCAAACATGTTATTGGCCCAATCTGCCACAAAATATTAGTGTAGATTGGCGCAAACCTGGTTCCCAACAAGGTCCAACAAAGTTATAAATAATAATTATCAAAGCAAAAGGGGTGAATGCTCTACCCCCTTGCAGGTGACATCCAGGAGTTCAGAATATCCAGGAGCTCAGAAAACTGAACCATTCGCCTCCCTGCATATAAAAGGTAAATAAACAGGAAGGGGGACAAATGCCACAAAAAAGAAAAGTAATGTGTGTCTATAAGGAACTATGTGTGGGTGTAAGGGTGTCTGTAAGGGTATGTGTGCAAGAATACGGGTGTCTGTGTTCATGCGTAAGGGTCTCTGTATGCATGTGTTAGGGTGTCTGTGTGCATGTGTAAGGGTTTTGGTGTGTAAGTGTGACTGTATGTATTTGTGTATGTATGTATGACTGTGTGTGTAAGTGTGAATGTGTGTCAGTGTTTGTAAATTAAATAAATGTTTGTGATAGACATGTGCAAAACTAAAATTTCCGTTTAGTTTTCGTCCATTCGGACGAAAATGTTATTTATTTAGACTAAAACGAATTTCGTTCATTACTGTATTCGTTTCAGACGAAATTCATTATTTTCGTTTCGTTTTATTCGTTCGTACGAATCAATTAACCTACATACATTCCATAAACCGAAAGTCTATAAACCGAAAGACATTTGGTTTATAGACTTTCGGTTTATGGAATGCATGTAATGCTATTGGCTTTCTATAAACCGACTCTATATCGGTTTATAGAAAGCCAATAGCATTACATACATTCCATAAACCGAAAATCTATAAACCGACTCTCTTTCGGTTTATAGACTTTCGGTTTTTAGAATGCATGTAATGCTATTAGTATTCTATAAACCGAAAGTCTTTAAACCGAAAGAGTGTCGGTTTATAGACTTTCGGTTTATCGAATGTATGTAATGCTATTGGCTTTCTATAAACTGACTCTAGTTCGGTTTATAGAATGCCAATAGCACAAATGGACGAATGGACAAATGATTTTCGTTTCTTAACCATTCGTTCATTCGGCTTTCGTTAGTTTAGCATTTTCGTTATTAGTTTTTCGGACGAATGGACGAAAATGCTATTTTTCGGACAAAAATGCATTCGTCCGAAAACGAATGCACATGTCTAGTTTGTGATACGTGAAGCAAATGTTCTGGCTGTCTTAAACAAATACTGTATCGTTTCTGATTTAATAAAGAGATTTAGACACTTTCTTATAAAATGAAATAATCATTCATTATTACAGTTATTGGCATCTAAGAATCCTAATGCCATTGTGTAAAGATTCATTATTACGATCTAAAAGTATGCCGACTACTTGGATTGCATCTACAAGTGAATGTCCAGTAGATATAAAGGAACTGAGTAGCATGTTTCTTTTGCTTCAAGACACAGGCCTCAATTTACATTCTTTTTTTTTTTGTAAGTTATTCTTTATTAATTTTTATTAATTTTCAAAATAAAAGGTAATTTAAGAATATGTAAATACAAATATTAGAGAACAAATAATTACATAAAATTACCCCAGGCTACAAGGATCACTTTCCCCAGTTATATTTTGTCATAGGGGGCTTTGTTAATCTATTTTGGAAACAGATTTAACCCTTAACAACCTTTTTGGCCCCTTGTTCGAGCTTCCCTGTTTAACAAGTCTAGCTCATCGTTCCCCTTGGCGCTGATATTAATCCTTATCCTACCAATCTTATTTCAAAATGCCTGGGGTCAGTGCAGGGGGGTGTCCAAAAATTAGGTTGTAAACCTAAAGTGATCCTGGTGAGCTACACACCATCCATTCAATCATTCAGCCACGAGTACACTTCCTCCCGTACTCGTCCTCGTGTGGCGGGAGTGACGCGTTCGCACTTAAGCGCAGCCCCCCGAGCATTAAATCATATCTATCGTGCGCGTCAGGACCCTCTTAATTCCTCTCAGGTTTCCAGTTTGCCCAGGTCTTTAGGTAGAATTCCCTAGTCTCTTTATTTTTATTATAAAAGTGCCTTTCGGTGCCTGCTTGTTTAGTTAATTGGGTTTCTATTTCTGGCCAGGTGGGGAGCTCCGCTCTTCGACAATATTGGCAAGGCACAGTTTTGCCGCCATTAAGATTTTTATTAAGAGTATTTTAGTATGCCTATCTCCAATTGGTATATCCATGTGGAACAGGAATATCTGTGGTGTCAGCTGAAAGGGTATGCCCAAGGCTTCCTCACACTTAACTCCTAGTTTTCTTTTTAGTACCTCAAGAGTACTACACGACCATCATACGTGTATCTGATTGCCCTGATCTTTTCAGCATCTCCAGCACAGATCATCTGGTATTTGATGGAACTTAAATAGTCTTGTAGGTACAAGGTACCAGCGGTGTACCAATTTAAAGTATTTCTCCTGTAGAGTGGGTGGCCTTTCTGGTGGAGCAGCAGGTCATGCACCATTTCTGATGAGTTTCGTCTATCACGAAATCTGTTCCCCATCTAAGTATTGCCCCCCGTTTTCCTTTGTGGTTGGAGCTCCTCCAGAAAGGCCACTAATTAAGAAATTATTCTCTTTGGAGCAGAGAGAGCCGACCACACGAAGTCCCACCAGGCGTCAGCAGGAGGGATGTCGGTATTTCCTCTTAAGTATGTAAACACTTCTGCAGTTGGTAATCCAGGTTGTCTGTAGGTTTGAAAAGGCAAGCAGACTATCGTTCCTCAACAGGTCAGCAATGTGAACTATCCCACCGTCTCCCCATCAAGATAAAGATAAATCCTGAATCAGGATTGAGATTATTTCTAATGGGGCGTTCTGAGTCATCACTTTGGGGGTTCCTATGATTCTGCGCGATCTGTGCACATTTTCAATTAGTGTGCCGACTATTCCATTTTCATATCTCAGTTTTCTGAAGTGGTCTGGGTCCACCCATTGAAAGAGGAATGGGTCAACACCGCCCATCGCTACCTTCTCGATATCAAGCCGCCCAGATCAGCCTGTTTCCTTACCCTCCACGCCAATAGATGTGCTAACTGGGATGCATTCTGGAGTTTGGTTAGGTCAGGTAGGCCTAGTCCTCCTCTGCTTAATTTTCTCTTTAATTTCCTTAGCTGCTATCCTAGGCCTCTTGATGTTCCAAATGAATCTCAGGAATTCCCTCTCTCTAGAGGAACCCTATAAGGGATAGCTCTCAACATGTAGAGTATTTTCGGGATTATATATGCTTTGATGATATTTAGCCGGCCTAGCCATGAGAATTCAAGCTTCTTCCAGGTATTTAAGGTTTTCATAATTTCCAACAGCAGGACTGAATAGTTAATAGGGGATGAAGTTTTCTAAGGTGGAGGGGATCTTAATTCCTAAATACCGTATTTGCTCGATTATAAGACGACCCTGATTATAAGACGACCCCCCAAACTTTGGATATTGCATTAGGAAAAAAACTAAAAGCCTGAATATAAGACTACCCTATAGGAAAAAAGTTCAACTTGTATATATTCACATGTAAATTGCTTTTTTAATAAAAAATTATGATATCAAAAAATGCATTTCTTGTTTTTATTTCCTTTTATGTGCCAATGCTGCCTCTCTCTTTCCCTTTCCCCCAGCTTTCTCTCTCTCCCCCCCCCTTAGTGTTGTCTCTCTCTCCCCCTCCCTTTGTCTCCCCCCTCGCTCCCCTTGTCTGTCTCTTCCCTCCCCTTGTTTCTCTCTGCCCCCCTCCCCTTGTTACTCTCTGTAATAGTATATTCCCTTGTCGGGGATACGAGTATAGTGAGATAACCTGAGTTTTAGTTAAATTAAGTCGGTAATTTGAGAGGGCAGAAAACCTTGTTACTAACTCCAACATTACGGATATTGAGTGTCGCAGAAAGGAAAGAGTCAACATTACATCATCCGCGTAAAGCATGATGGTGTGGGACCTGTTCCCTATTCTAATTCCCTTAACATTTGCGGTGTTGCGTAGTACTGCCGCGAGTGCGTATAGAAGTGGGGCCAGCGGCTTTCCCTGGCATGTCCCATTTCTGATCTCAAACAGAGTTGAATACATAGATGAGCCTCCCACCCTGGCCCTAGGGTTAGAGTAGAGTGCAAGGGTCCTGTCCAAGAACGGGCCAGTCAGACCGAATGCTCGCAGGGTAATCGACATATAACTCCAGTGGACTCTGTAAAATGCCTTCTCGGCATCAAGCGCGAGAAGGACTGAGGGAGTTTTTTCCTGATGTATTATCTCTAATATGTCGAGGACCCAGCGGGTGTTATCTTCACACGATCTGCCTGGCATTGTTATTATGCGTCAGTGACATCCCAGTGCTCAGAAGAAGACATGCAGGAACCGAAGCTACACACACAAACATCACCTTTTTTTCCACATAAAAAAAAGGGTCTATGTGAATATGTCTATGTGACTGTGTAGGTACTATGTGTAAACAGCTAGGATATTGAATTCTAATTTTGTAATATATATATATATATATATAT
Source organism: Pelodytes ibericus (assembly GCA_036172795.1). Taxonomy (NCBI): domain Eukaryota; kingdom Metazoa; phylum Chordata; class Amphibia; order Anura; family Pelodytidae; genus Pelodytes; species Pelodytes ibericus. The sequence continues at coordinate 292,314,097 of CM069857.1, forward strand.
ATATATATATCACAAGTTTAACTGTGAGGTTGTGTGTGTATGTATGTGTGTGTGCATGCAAGTGTATCTGTATAAGTCTAAGTGTGTCTGTGATTGTGTATGTCTGACTGTGTAATGTTTTCTGTGTGTCCAAGTGTGTATGTAAAAGTGTGTGTGCAAGTATGTCTTTGTTTATAAGTGTCTGCACAAATACATTTGTATAATATTTTTATATATTTTATGTATAATAAATATTATATAAACCAACCATAGATATACACAAATTATGTTATTATATAACCACACTTCTCTAGGCAAATATGTATGGTTTATTTAATATATATATATGCAATCACAACATCCCCCCCCCCCCCCCCCCCCAAAAAAAAGAAAGAACCACACAACTTTTATTGCGGTGTAGAAAATATGTACAATAAGTGTACAATCGCAGTGTATGAAATGTATATATAAAACACATGTATATATAAAATGTATATAGTGCAGCAAAATGTATACCTTTTTATTATGCAACACAGCAATAAAAGAACTCAGTGACTATATTACAAAAATATATATAGATATTAGAGAGCACTAACATATGGTTGGCAGAAATCAACATTAAAATACAGCTTTGTTACAGTAATGAGTAATATCACTGTTATTACACAGGGCAAATATTCATGGGTGTAGGAACCCCCAAAAATCTGGGGGGGGGCAGCATTTTTGCTCGCCGGGTATAGCAGCAGTAAAAATAAAGCTTTTCACAGTGTATATTATATCACCAAGTTCCCACCAACATTACCAGGATCCTTGGTATACAACAGATTCATTCACAGCACAACATCTACATCAGGCAGGTGCATTTTATCACTGTTACATGAAATATAGTCAGAGAGCTGCGTGTACACCATAAACATACATCAGTATGAACCTACCACTTCTGCTGGAATGCCATTCCATGTATCCACTACCCTCTCAGTAAAGTAATACTTTCATTAATCCCTGGTCTTATCTTATATCTAGGATAGCCTTATACCTATCCCATGCATGCCTAAACTCCTTCACTGTATTAACCTCTACCACTTCTACTGGAAGGCTATTCCATACATCCACTACCCTCTCAGTAATGTAATACTTTCATTAGTCCCTGGCCTTATCTTATATCTAGGATAGCCTTATACCTATCCCATGCATGCTTAAACTCCTTCACTGTATTAACCTCTACCACTTCTACTGGAAGACTATTCCATACATCCACTACCCTCTCAGTAATGTGATACTTTCATTAGTCCCTGGCCTTATCTTATATCTAGGATAGCCTTATACCTACCCCATGCATGCTTAAACTCCTTCACTGTATTAACCTCTACCACTTCTACTGGAAGACTATTCCATACATCCACTACCCTCTCAGTAATGTAATACTTTCATTAGTCCCTGGCCTTATCTTATATCTAGGATAGCCTTATACCTATCCCATGCATGCTTAAACTCCTTCACTGTATTAACCTCTACCACTTCTACTGGAAGACTATTCCATACATCCACTACCCTCTCAGTAATGTAATACTTTCATTAGTCCCTGGCCTTATCTTATATCTAGGATAGCCTTATACCTATCCCATGCATGCTTAAACTCCTTCACTGTATTAACTACTACCACTTCTACTGGAAGACTATTCCATGCATCCAATACCCTCTCAGTATAGTAATACTTTCATTGGTCCCTGGCCTTATCTTATATCTAGGATAGCCTTATACCTATCCCACGCATGCTTAAACTCCTTCACTGCATTAACCTCTACCACTTCTACTGGAAGACTATTCCATGCATCCACTACCCTGTCAGTAATGTAATCCTTTCATTAGTCCCTGACCTTATCTTATATCCAGGATAGCCTTATACCTATCCCATGCATGCTTAAACTCATTTACTGTATTAACCTCTACCACTTCTACTGGAAGACTATTCCATGCATCCACTACCCTGTCAGTAATGTAATCCTTTCATTAGTCCCTGACCTTATCTTATATCCAGGATAGCCTTATACCTATCCCATGCATGCTTAAACTCATTTACTGTATTAACCTCTACCACTTCTACTGGAAGACTATTCCATGCATCCACTACCCTCTCAGCAAACAAACATTACATTTCTGACCAGAAAATAAACTGTAAAATATTAAATATTTCCAGCATTTCCAAAAGCTTAAGGTGGACCCCAAATATATGTATATAACTAGTAACATTTATACCAGGGCTTGACAACCTTAACTAAGTTTTAGGAGCCAGGAAAAAAATCTAGGAGCCAGACAACAGCACATACACACAATCACATGCAGTCATATACAGTCAGTCACATAGACACATATACTCAAACATACATACATACATACATACATACAGTCTGTCACACATATACATACTGTCACATAGACACACACTCATACATACATACATACATACACACATACATACAGTCTGCCAGGCACACACTCACACATACATACAGTCTGTCAGACACACACACACTCATACATACAGTCGTTCACAGACACACTCATACATACATACATACATACATACATACAGTCTGTCGCAGACACACACTCATACAAACATGCAGTCTGTCAGACACACACTCATAGATACAGTCTGTAACATAGACACATACACTCAGAGTCAGTCACATAGACACACACACTCATACATGGTCTTTCACATACACTCATACATACAGTCTGTCACAGACACACACACTCATAGTCAGTCACATATACACACAAACTCATACAGTCAGTCACAAACACACAAACTCATACAGTCAGTCACAGACACACAAACTCACACAGTCAGTCACACACACTATATCTCATTGCAGGGAAGGTGGGCATTTCCTTTCCAGGTTTGTCTGTGCCTCTTACAAAGGCACAGACCATCATTACTTATTAATTACATTATTTTGCCCATTCATTTGCCAGTGTTTTTTTTTTGCCCAAATTCATTTGTCAGGGTTTTTTTTGCCCACATTCATTTACCAGGGTTTTTTTTTTTTTTGCCCACATTCATTTACCAGGGTTTTTATTTTTTTTTTCCACATTCATTTGCCAGGTTTTTTGTTGCCCACATTCATTTGCCAGGGTTTTTTTGCCCTCGTTTTTTGATCATCTCATCATTAGTAGAAGTCATTGGCAGATTTAAGAGACATGTTATTGTAGCGGAGCTGCAATATTAAATCCCCATATCTCCGCTGGTAAAAGAAGGTAATCCAAATAAAGCGCTGGAAAGTAAGGCAATATCCCAAATCCCCCAGTAACCGGACGAAACACAGTTCTGGGAGTCAACTGCTTACTTTATTCACAGCTCCAGCATTTATGCAATTCCCCATGCAAGGGGTTTACTTAATCCCCTTACAGGGGCTATACAATAGTAGATTACCTGGGAAGTGCAAATACAGGACATTTCTCCCACCATGAACTGCTGTACGGGAGGGGCACTCACACTAGATAATCCTGTTAAGTGGATTATCCCTCAATACAGCAGAACCTGGTTTTAACATAACAATATATAACTTTGACATTAACATGAATACATTTTTAGACCAGGTTAACACAGCTATTTCAGACAACCTTTAAATGTTCTGCAATAAGTGGCTAGGTTTGCCACAATGCTCCCCCAGAACCAAGCCGGCATACACGGTCTGATCCAAACGGATCGGCTTGGGGATGTCCGGAGGAGTACTCACAGATCACTTCTCAAGGTCAGTCTGTCTAGATAACCCGTCGGCGTTACCGTTTTGCTTTCCTGGGCGGTAATGAATAGTAAAGTCAAAAGGCTGCAGCGCCAAACTCCAGCGCAGCAGCCTGGCATTGTCCCCTGCCACACGGTTCAGCCACACCAACGGGTTGTGATCTGTGAGTAGGGAAAAAGGTTGTCCATATAAATAAGGCTGCAACTTTTTGAGGGCCCACACCACGGCCAGGCATTCTTTCTCAATGGCGGCGTAGCTCACTTCACGGGGTAATAACTTTCGGCTTAAGTAAGCTACGGGATGTTCCCCGCCATCTGCTCCAACTTGGCTCAGCACTGCTCCCAATCCAAACATTGAAGCGTCGGTGTGGACAAGAAATCGTTTAGTTGGATTAGGAGCAGCAAGTACCGGTGCATTGGTTAACGCAGTCTTGAGTTGTTGGAACGCCTGATCACACTCTGGGGCCCAGATGACCTGTCGCGGAAGGTTTTTGCGGGTCAAGTCAGTCAGTGGTTTGGCTAGGGCACTATAATTGGGTACGAATTTTCGGTAGTACCCTGCAGTACCCAGGAAGGCTAACACTTGGGTTTTTGTCCGGGGGGTAGGCCACTTAGCTACTGCCTCAATTTTTGCTGGTTCGGGCTTTTGCTGTCCACTCCCTACCCGGTGCCCCAGGTACTGCACCTCTGCCATCCCTATGTGACACTTGCTGGGCTTTAGCGTCAACCCTGCCTCTCCGATACGGTCAATGACTGCTCCAATATGTCGCAGGTGGTCTGACCAAGTCTGGCTATAGATGGCGATATCATCCAGGTATGCACATGCATATTCCTGGAACCCATCCAGTAGCCGATCCACCATCCGTTGAAAGGTAGCCGGAGCGTTTTTCATCCCGAATGGCATGACTCGAAACTGATACAAGCCAAACGGGGTGACAAACGCCGACTTAGGGATGGCATCCTGGGCTAGTGGAATTTGCCAGTACCCTTTGCATAAATCTATTGTAGTAAGGTACTGGCCTCGTGCCATTTTGTCTAGCAGCTCGTCTATCCGGGGCATCGGGTAGGCATCAGACACTGTTTTGTCATTTAGCCTCCGGTAGTCTACACAAAAGCGTGTTGTGCCGTCCTTCTTGGGTACCAGCACTACCGGCGATGCCCAGGGGCTATCGGAATGTTCAATAACCCCTAGCTGCAACATTTCCTCAATTTCCTTCCTCATATGTTCCCTGCCCGCTTCCGGGATACGGTATGGGGTCTGCCGCATAGGTAGCTGTCCGGGGGTCTCAACTCGGTGAGTAGCTAGCGGGGTGTACCCTGGTAAATTGGAGAAAGTGGCTCCCTTAGCCGCGATTAACTCCTGTACCTGGGCACGCTCCTGAGGACTTAGCCGCTCCCCCAGCTGAACACCTGTGGAGGCCTCTGCCTGATCTTCCTGCTCTAATAAGTCAGGGAGCGGAAGATTCTCCTGATCCTCAGAGGCTGAAGCGCATATTGCCGCCACGTCCTCTATCCTCTCGTGGTAGGGTTTGAGCATATTCACGTGGAGCATGCGTCTCTTCCCTGTCCCTGAGCAGGGGCCAATCACATAGGTGGTGTCACATCTTTGTTCCACCACCTGGTATGGGCCTTGCCAGATGGCCTGCAGCTTGTCATTGCGAACAGGTTTTAAAATCAAAACTTTCTGTCCCACGTGAAAGCTGCGGTCTCTGGCTCCCCTATCATACCATCGGCGCTGGCGTTGTTGGGCCGCCTGGAGGTTGGTCCGTACGGTCTGGGTTAGTGCCTCCAAGCGGTCCCTGAACTCCAGCACATATGGTACAATGGGTGTCCCATCTGTACTACTTTCCCCCTCCCAGTGCTCCCTAATTAAATCTAAAGGTCCTCGCACCCTTCTCCCAAACAGTAGTTCAAAGGGAGAAAAGCCCGTGGATTCTTGGGGTACCTCTCTGTAGGCGAATAGCAGATGTGGTAGGAATCGCTCCCAGTCCTTATGGGCCTCTCCAAAGGTACGGAGCATCTGCTTTAACGTCCCATTAAACCTTTCACATAACCCATTAGACTGCGGGTGGTACGCAGAGTTCACAATAGGCTTAATGCCACATATTCTCCATAGTTGGTGGGTCACCTCGGCCGTGAACTGTGTACCCCTATCCGATATGATCTCCTGGGGGAACCCCACTCGGGAGAATACTTTCATTAAGGCCTCGGCCACTGTCTCGGCGTGGATATTAGAGAGGGCTACTGCTTCGGGGTACCGGGTGGCGTAATCGACTATGGTCAAGATATATCTCTTGCCGGAGGGACTGGGTTTTGGTAAGGGCCCTACTATATCTACGGCCGCTCTACTAAATGGTTCTTCTATGATTGGCAGTGGGCATAATTTGGCCTTGTGGCGGTCACCCCTCTTGCCTACTCGCTGACAGATGTCACATGTCAGGCAGTACTGCCGCACATCCTTGGATATACCCGGCCAGAAAAAAGTGTGGGTCAAGCGGTATCTGGTGCGAGTCATCCCCAGATGCCCAGACAAGGGGATGTCGTGAGCGATCCGAAGAAGTTCCTGTCTATATTTCTTGGGGACCACTAGCTGTCTAGTAGTCACATTCACAGATCCCCCCACTACCCTTTCAGAAATGCGGTACAGTAACCCCTTTTCCCAGGTATACCGTTCTCCCTCTAATCCGGCCTGGTCGGAGATCACCCTATCCCTGTATACTTTTAACGTGGGGTCTATCTTAACCTCAGCCTCAAATTCAGTTGGGGTATCCCAGGTAACACGGGTCGTAGGAGGGTCACTGTCTCTTACCTGAGCCTCAGAGTGCGTTGCTGGAGCCGTGGTGCGAGCCTGTAGCCTTGTGGTTACTGGGTGGGCCTCTTGAAGTGAAGCTTGAGGAATAAAGGTGGAGGTCATTCGACCCAGGTCGTTCCCCAATACGACATCCGCTGGCAGTTTCTGCATCAGGCCCACCTCTACCATGCCCTCCCCAACACCCCAATTCAAATGTACTTTGGCGGTGGGTAATCTGTATACCGCTCCCCCTGCTACTCGCACTGCTACAGATCCGCCGGTGTGTGCGGAGCCTGGAACCAAATGAGGGGCTACCAGAGTCAGAGTGGCTCCCGAATCCCGGAGCCCTTGGACCTCTTTCCCTTCCAGGGTTACTAGCTGGCGATGGTGTTGCCTGTTGTCTGTGGCTTGTAACATAGTAACATAGTAACATAGTAATTTAGGTTGAAAAAAGACAAAAGTCCATCAAGTTCAACCCTTCTACCTATCTTTACAGCTTTTGATCCAAAAGAAGGCAAAAAACCCCTAAGGAAGCTATTTCGAATTTTGCCTCCTGGGGGAAAAAATTCCTTCTTGACTCCAAGAGGCAATCAGATTTCTCCTTGGATCAATAAGCTCTTTTATTAATGCTTATTCTATTATTAATAGCCCTGTATGTTCTGCTTTGCTAAAAAAACATCCAAACCATTTTTAAATGCATCTATTGTGGTTGCTAGCACTACCTCTCTTGGCAGTGAGTTCCATAACTTTATTGTCCTAACCGTAAAGAATCCCTTCCTTTGCTGTCTATGAAATCTTTGCTCTTCCAGTCTGAGGGGGTGACCTCTTGTTCTTTGTACCTTTCTGTTAATGAACAGGTCACTGGAGAGCTCTTTATATTGGCCCTGCAAATATTTATATAATGTTATCATATCCCCTCTGAGACGCCTTTTTTCTAACGTATATAAATTCAATTTTTTAAGTCTCTCTTCATAACTAAGATCCTCCAAACCCCTTATTAATTTTGTAGCTCTCCTTTGCACTTTTTCTAGTTCCTTAATATCCTTTTTAAGGACTGGTGCCCAGAACTGTACTGCATATTCAAGGTGAGGTCTTACCATTGATTTGTAAAGAGGCAAGATGATATCCTCCTCCCGTGAATCTATACCTCGTTTTATACATGCCAATATCTTATTGGCCCTTGAAGCTGCTGACTGGCATTGGGCACTGTTGCCAAGTTTGTTGTCTATAATTATTCCTAAATCCTTTTCATTAGTAGTTTTTCCCAGGGAAAAACCATTTAACATATATGTTGCTTTGTTATTATTTTTCCCATAATGCATAACTTTACATTTGTCTATATTGAACCTCATTTGCCACTTTACTGCCCAGTCCCCCACTCTGTCCAAATCTTCCTGTAAAGAAAAAACATCAAGATTAGTCTTTATTGCCTTACCTAATTTAGTGTCGTCCGCAAACACGGAGACATGGCTCTCAGCACAATGTGGCAGATCATTAATAAACAAATTAAAAAGAAGAGGGCCCAAAACAGACCCCTGAGGTACTCCGCTTAATACCCTTGTCCAATTTGAGAATTTTCCATTTACAACAACCCTTTGTGTTCTATCTTTTAGCCAATTTTCAATCCACATACACACATTTGCCCCCAAACCTATTTCTCTCAATTTGTAGAGTAACCTTTTGTGTGGAACTGTATCAAATGCTTTCGCAAAATCCAAATAGATCACATCAACTGCCACACCTAGATCTATATTTTTACTGACTTCTTCATAGAATGTTATTAAGTTTGTTTGACAAGACCTGTCTTTCACAAAACCATGTTGACTTTTACTAATTATATTCTGGTTCAAGATGTATTCTTGAGTGTATACCTTTAGCAATCCTTCAAATAGTTTCCCCACTACAGATGTCAAGCTCACTGGCCTATAATTACCTGGCAGAGATTTTGATCCCTTTTTAAATATTGGAATGACATCCGCCTTTCGCCAGTCTGTTGGCACTATACCTGAACTGAATGAATCCCTAAAGATCATGAATAGTGGCCTGGCCAGAAATATGCTTAACTCTCTAAGTACCCTTGGGTGTATACCATCTGGTCCTGGGGCCTTGTCTATCTTAACAGAGTGTAATTGCTTAAGTACTTTTTCCTGTGTCAGCCAATCCCATGTTTGCGGCGAATGTCCCATAACTTCCTGTAGCAGGGGCTCGTCCATCTGCTCTTCCTTAGTATAAACAGAAGAAAAAAAAGTATTTAAAATGTCTGCTTTCTCTCTGTCCTCACTTACCAAATTTCCCATTTGGGATAACAAGGGCCCAACATTTTCCCTCTTTAGCTTTTTTCCATTTATATATTTATAAAACATTTTGGGGTTAGTTTTACTCTCCTTGGCAACCCTTTTCTCATTTTCCAATTTAGCCATTTTAATTGCCTTTTTGCAGGCTTTGTTGGCCTCTTTGTACTCTATAAATGATAATGCTGATCCCGTGTTTTTATAATGTTTGAATGCCATTTTCTTGTTTTGTACTTCCTGTTTCACGTTACCTGTAAGCCACATTGGTTTTGATTTGTGTCTTTTGCATTTGTTTCCCAAAGGTATATATTGGGATGTGTACTTTTGTAATGTGTGCTTAAAGGCATTCCACTTGTCTTCTGTGTTTAGTCCAGAAAACAATCGTTCCCAGTCTAAATGTTCAATCGATGCCCTTAGTCCATCAAAGTTAGCCCTTCTAAAATTAAGTGTTTTGGTGGCGTATTTACCAATTTGCTTTTTTGCATTAATCTCAAATGAGACCATATTATGGTCACTATTCCCCAAGTGTTCTCTTATTTGGATGTTTGAGATAAGCTCCTCATTGTTTGTTATTACCAAATCCAGACAGGCATCCATTCTAGTTGGGGTGTCTACTAATTGTGCCATAAATTTGTTATTAAGCAGGTCCAGAAACTTGCTGCCCCTAGCTGAACTAGTTGTGCCACACTTCCAATCTATATCTGGGTAATTAAAATCTCCCATGATTAGAACTTCATTCATATTTGCAGCCTTTTCAATTTGTAATAAAAGCTGATCTTCTCCATCAATGCTAATATTTGGTGGCTTGTAGCATACACCTACAAGTAATGTGCGATTCTTTTTAGCGTCTAAGCTAATCTCCACCCACAGTGTCTCCACATCAGTTCCAGTTACATCATGTACACCTTCTTTAATACTGGGATTTAATTTAGGATTTACATACAGACAAATCCCTCCCCCTTTTCTATTTACTCTGTCCTTTCTAAAAAGTGAGTAACCTTGTAAATTAACTGACCAGTCGTGGGTCTCATCCCACCACGTTTCTGTGATTCCGATTAAATCATACTGTTCAGCACTTACCAGTATCTCCAGCTCACCCATTTTGTTTGTCAAGCTTCTTGCATTTGCTAAAAGACATTTGAGATTACTACCCATTTTCTGTTTAGTTGACAAACACTTAATGTGTGCAGGTTTAATTATATGGACCTCCCTTTGGTCTATGTTAACCCCACCACTGCTTTCCTCCTCTCCCATAGCTAGACCCACCTTCCAATCTACCCTAGCTACCATTGCTTCTTTTTGATCTTGACCCTCCCCCCCAGAGCTTAGTTTAAAAGCTCATCTAATCCTATAGCCATCCTCGCCCCTAATACTGCAGCCCCCTCATCATTGAGGTGCAGCCCATCCCGTCCAAAGAGTCTGTAGCCGACTGCAAAGTCTGCCCAGTGCTCCAAGAACCCAAATCCCTCTTGCTTGCACCACCTTCGTAACCACGCATTAATCTCCCTAAGCTCCCGCTGTCTCCCTGACGTAGCGCGTGGTACTGGTAATATTTCCGAGAATATTACCTTGGAGGTCCTTTCCTTTAGCTTCTTTCCTAGTTCCCTAAAATCATTTTTAAGGACCCCCCACCTACCATTTACTTTGTCATTAGTACCAATGTGTACTATGACCGCTGGATCATGCCCAGCCCCTCCCAATAATCTGCCTACCCGTTCCGCAACATGCCGAACCCGAGCACCCGGGAGACAACACACAGTTCGGCATTCGGGGTCCTGGCGACAGATTACCCTATCTACCTTCCTAATAATAGAATCCCCTACCACCACAACCTGTCTAGCCTTCCTAGTGTCCTGGCTCCCAACTGTACCGACATCACATCGTGTAGTATCCCCAGGGGCTCTTCGGTCTGATTAAACAGTATCTCCTGTGTTGCTGGCTCCGCTTGGTAGTGGTGGGCGGCTGCTCTTGGTGCTGGGTTCTGCCGTACCTGGCTCCATGCTTGGCGGCTCCGGTTCTGGGTACACTCTCTCGCCATGTGGCCCCATTGTTTGCACGTATGGCACTGGATATTCGCTCTGCCATTATATCTGGATGGTGGAGTGTGCCCCCCCGGGGTTGGCCGGAAGGAGGTCGCTGTAGGTGCAGTAGGGGTAGCTGTGTGAGGTTGAGCGGTGGGTCGAGGGTACCCTCGGTTGAGGTTACCGTGATGCCTCCTGGCGTCATAGTGCTGGTCGGCTAGTCGGGCATCTTCTGTTAGGGTGAGGGGTTTTCTATCTCTCACCCATTCCTGTGCCTCTGGGGACAGGCCATTGAAAAACTGTTCTAACAGCAGCAATTGCCGTAACTCCTCCATGGTGGTTGCTTGACTGGCTTGTATCCACCCCTGGGAAGCTTGGTCCAGTTTGTGGGCATACTCTGCGTGGGAATCTTTCTCTGGTTTGCGCAACCCTCGAAACTTGCGCCGGTATGCCTCTGGGGTAATGGCATATCTTTCCAGTAAAGCCTGTTTCACCCGGGCATAATCTTTGCTGTCCTCCCTGGGTACAGCCCGATAGGCTTCTGCTGCCCGACCTGACAGTTTGCCCGCCAGTAAAGGTACCCACACTGCCTGCTCCAAATCATGCAAGTCACATAGCCTCTCAAAGTCTTGTAGATACCCATCAATCTCGTCTTTCTCTTCACAGAACATTTTAAACGCATGGTATGGGATCTTAGGCTTTACCTGGCTGACGACTGAAGCAGTAATAGACTCTGCTCTGGGAGGAGCGTCCTGCGGTCCGTGTGCCATCACATACTCCTGCACATCCGCCATCAGTACTGTCAGTATTTCCAGGGGTACTGGCTGGGGTAAAAATTCCATCCTGGTCCTCATTTCCTTTTGGAAGGGGGTTTCCTCCATGGCTGGTGGGGGTGTAACGCTGCAAGCTCTGTCTCCCTCCATCAATTCAGCAATCAGCACAGCTTTTGGCTTATTGCTGGCTATCTTACCCCTGGCTTCCAGTAGTTCCTTTAACGTCTGCCGTTTCAATGCAGTGTAGTCTGTCTCCATTCACCTCTGTGTTCGGTTCTTTGTTGCATTCAAATTGCCATTCACTTTCCTGTTCGGTAGTTTCAATTACCCGAACACCGCTTTTCGGCTGTAAGGTTGGATCCCGCCGCTGCCACCAAATGTAGCGGAGCTGCAATATTAAATCCCCATATCTCCGCTGGTAAAAGAAGGTAATCCAAATAAAGCGCTGGAAAGTAAGGCAATATCCCAAATCCCCCAGTAACCGGACGAAACACAGTTCTGGGAGTCAACTGCTTACTTTATTCACAGCTCCAGCATTTATGCAATTCCCCATGCAAGGGGTTTACTTAATCCCCTTACAGGGGCTATACAATAGTAGATTACCTGGGAAGTGCAAATACAGGACATTTCTCCCACCATGAACTGCTGTACGGGAGGGGCACTCACACTAGATAATCCTGTTAAGTGGATTATCCCTCAATACAGCAGAACCTGGTTTTAACATAACAATATATAACTTTGACATTAACATGAATACATTTTTAGACCAGGTTAACACAGCTATTTCAGACAACCTTTAAATGTTCTGCAATAAGTGGCTAGGTTTGCCACAGTTATTATGGCAGCTTCGGAAGTCATTGATTATTGCAGCTCTAAGAGACATTTTTTAAATGCCCCTAAGAGCTGCAATAATCAATCACGTTCCGAAGCAGCCATGATAAAAAGAAAAACGGTACATTATTGGCAGTGACACAGTCACTGTTCCTACCTCGTTCCTCCCAGTGTGGGGCTGTGTGACTTGTGGAGGACGCGCACAAGCCGTGCGCATGATCACATGACGTCGTGCGATGAAGTCATGTGATCAGGTGACCTCCGTGATCGCTGCAGATCTGATTCTCCCGGGACAGTCCCAGGATCGAAAACGTTGCAGGACTGTCCCGGGTTGGCAAGTATGCTCAGGGCCGTCTTTCATAGTGATTGGACCCTGGGCAAGCATTTGCTTGTGCCCCCTGGACCCTGCCCCCTCCCCTGCATGCAATCCCGCCATCCATCGCGATGTTAACCCCCCCCACACACACACACATATGCCATAATTGTTGTGCCATTCAGATGCCAGTAATATTGTGCCATTCAGAGGGCAGTATTATTGTGCCAGTCAGATAACAGTAATATTGTGTCAGTCAGAGCCCAGTAATATTGTGCCATTCAGAGCCCAGTAATATTGTGCCAGTCAGAGCCCAGTAATATTGTGCCAGTCAGAGCCCAGGAATATTGTGCCAGTCAGATGCCTGTAATAGTGCCAGTCAGATGCCTGTAATATTGTGCCAGTCAGATGCCTGTAATATTATGCCAGTCAGATGCCTGTAATATTGTGCCAGTCAGATGCCTGTAATATTATGCCAGTCAGATGCCTGTAATAGTGTGCCAGTCAGATGCCTGTAATATTATGCCAGTCAGATGCCTGTAATATTGTGCCAGTCAGATGCCTGTAATATTGTGCCAGTCAGAGCCCAGGAATATTGTGCCAGTCAGATGCCTGTAATATTATGCCAGTCAGATGCCTGTAATATTGTGCCAGTCAGATGCCTGTAATATTATGCCAGTCAGATGCCTGTAATATTGTGCCAGTCAGAGCCCAGGAATATTGTGCCAGTCAGAGCCCAATAATATTGTGCCAGTCAGATGCCTGTAATATTGTGCCAGTGAGAGCCCAGTAATATTGTGCCAGCCAGATGCCCAGTAATATTGTGCCAGTCAGAGCCCAGTAATATTGTGCCAGCCAGATGCCCAGTAATATTGTGCCAGCCAGATGCCCAGTAATATAGTGCCAGCCAGATGCCTGTAATATTATGCCAGCCAGATGCCCAGTAATATTGTGCCAGCCAGATGCCCAGTAATATTGTGCCAGCCAGATGCCTGTAATATTATGCCAGCCAGATGCCCAGTATTATTGTGCCAGTCAGAGCACAGTAATATAGTGCCAGCCAGATGCCTGTAATATTATGCCAGCCAGATGCCCAGTAATATAGTGCCAGCCAGATGCCTGTAATACTGTGCCAGTCCCCCCACCCCCCTTCCCTAGTACTTACACTTCACTGCTCCGTGTCTCCCGCCGGATGTCTCCTCCGTGCAGTCTTCCCTCCTGCACGGAGGAGGGAAACAGTCACCGGATGTGACGCGACGTCACATCCGGCGTCAGTTTTTTAAAAAAAAAAAAAAATCCGGCCGTCGCATCCATCGGATGCGGCTTGCCGGAAAAAAGTGTTCACAAGCGCAATGTGCTGTGAACGCGGCAAGCAGGGGCTGGGGGCCCCATTTGCCTCGTGTTGCTGGGGGGGATTTCACCCCACCTGTCCCCCCCACATTTTTTCCTGGGGGGGATCCGTCCCCCCCATCCTCCCCGCTTCCTACGCCCATGCAAATATTATACAGTAGGGGATAACCATATTATCATATAGAACACATGTTAATTGCTGCTTAATATACATATGAGCTCTCTAGTATCAGCGTACACTTTTGTAATCTAGACACTGAGTACTTTTATTGCAGAGTTGCATAATAACAAGGTATACATTTTGCAGCCATGTATTTATATATATATATATATATATATATATATATATATATATATATATGTTTCATATATACATTTTATTCACTACAATCAAAGAACCGTTCAATTGTGAGTGTGTTTATTTTGTCCCGTTATTTTGGGGTCGGGTTTGGGTTGGAGGGCGTGATTGCATAGCAAGGGTCCAGGGGGCCCAAGCTAATGCTTGCCCAGGGTCCAATCAGTATTAAAGACAGCCCTGGTTATATCTTAATTCTTAACCTGCATACTGAGAATTAAAATAGAACTTATATGGAGATATTAAATATTTTCAATATATGTTAGCATATTTCTCATGTTATCTTACTCATAATGTGCTAAAATACTAAAATAGATCATTTAATAGTTATTCCAGGTTACACTGATTTTTATTTTCTTTAGGTAACGTTAGATAATGAGTGTAATATTACGTTTTAGATTCTGGTTCTGCAATAGTGCTGTTACTATGATACGCTAGGATTGATTGGATAGAATTCACTATATTGCTCACAGTAAAGGTTCCATTCATTTGGTGTTGTGTGTCATTTATTTGACCAAAGTTGGTACTGTACCAATAGTAGCTCTAATATTGGACATCGGAATCCCTTGTGTTCCTGCTGCGTGGACTATAGAACCACTACCAAGTGGTGCTCTCATTGCAGTAATAAATCTCTCATGCAAATAATGTCTGGCATTAATGGTAACCCATCATCCTGTGGAGGAGTATATAATAATCCTCCAGCTGTACCCCACTGACCTGTTATTGACGGACCATGTCTGGCTGGTGTGTTGAGTATATAAGGTGGTCTGCCAAATATTTGGATATTTGTCTCTCTTGTCATATTAATCAGGATCCATGTGCCTAAGTCTGTTGTAGTATTAGGTCGTTCGGTAAAAGTTGACTAATAAAAATTTACTTCTTCAGCATCAGTTAATTGTATGTATGCTGATAATAGCATATCTGGCTCCTGGACCCCAGGTACCTTTCTCACATAGTATTACAACTCTATGGTGAAGATCTCTCTATGTCTTGGCTACAAATAGCTCGTTAAATTCTATATATCTCAAGAATAATCATGCCATGATAGGGTTTTGCGCCTTCTCTTACGTGTTAGAGGATACCTAGGTATACGATTTGTTCAAAAACATTAAAGCTTAATGAAGCAGAACATAGAGGACTATATATGTCAGTATAGGTATTAATATTTATTTAGTTCTTGTTGATCCAAAGAGAAATCGTAATGCCTTTTTGGAGTCAAGAAGTATTTTTTTCCCCATAGAAAGCAGAATTCGAAATAATGTGGGGGCATTTTTTTGCCTTCTTTTGGAACAACGGTGTTCCTCATGCTGAGACCAGCCATGCATATCGGTAAATTAAGTATATGCTTACAATATAATTAAAATAGAATCACATTGACTGTTACAGGCTAATCTCTCATTCTTGTGTTAATGCAGCTGCAAAAAACATATTCTCCTCCAACCTTCCCTATAATATTGATCAGTATTTATATATATTCTCTAGACTAATGCTTCTGGTCATTTTTTTTTAAAAGGAATCATATAAATTACAGGTGACTAATTACAGGTCACTTGTACACCCAGGGTTAAAATCAGTTCATATTAGAAAGAAAAACAAACGTAATTAACCTTAACTTGACAAATAGACCAGGCGATGACAGTTGGTGACATAGCCAGGGCTGGCTCAAGGATTTTTGCCAGCCTAGGCAAATCCTAATTTTGCCGCCCCCTTGGGTCCGCTCTTTGCCCCTCCCCTTATCCCACCTACTTACATCTAGGAAAACGTGCATCACTCACGCAAACACACATGCAGTCTCGTGCACACATTTACACACACTGTCACATACACACAAGTCACCATTTCTTTTGTTTCTTGTTAAAGAAAAAGTACATTACGTAATGTGTCCCCGTCTACGCTCCCTCCTCATGTCTGTCCCTCTCCCTTCACATGCCTATCTTCCTCTCCTATCCACCCATTGTTTGTCTCTCTCCTTTTCACCTGTCTGAGCTCGGTGTGTTTAACACATGGAACTAGTACTGCTCCCAGCGACACACAAAGCCCTACTGCTCCTGGTGGCGGGGCAGACTTTCACCTTGCATCCGGTGTGGTCCGCCTCCCTCCCCCTGCTACAAGTCACACTCTATTCTAAGCGCGTATGCGCGCCATTTATAAAGGTGGCCTAGGCCGGCGCCTACCTCGCCTATAGGTGGCGCCGTCCGTGAGAATAGTCCTGATTTTTACTAGTCATCTTATTTATGAAGCTAGGCATCAATCAGTTTGATAACAGAAAAGATACATAGTTACATAATAGTTTAAGTTCAGCAATTTCACATTTGGTCTTCAGCGGGGGAAAAAAAATCCTTCTTGACTCCAGATTTCTCATTGTATCAACAAGCACTAAATAAATATTAATGCCTATACTAACATGCATAGCTTTCTGTAAAGGAACCCATATATAATAAATGAGCCCTGTGCAGCTTACTCCCAAATAAACAGCCGAAATACGTTGCAAAGTGAATATAAAATCCCAGTTCCCCAAACATGAGCCGAGACTTCATGAAGGGGTAAAATCAGTGTGTTTAATCAGCGTTCAAATCATTCTTTTTATGCTCTGCCAGAACTCCTCCCCACATCTGGAGAGATACATGGATTACAGTATAATCCCAACCCAGCTTCCCCCAGCACACCAAATACAGTATTAAGCTCCCAATGAAAACAAACATTAGAATTGTTCACTCCACAAATCACAGCTGAAATAGCCCTGACTGATAACCTTCCTAACCCTAATTAAGATCCCCTCCCTTGAACCCTTAAACTAATTACTTTTAATCCATAACTTGCCAGGATGTCTCAGGCTATAGCCCGTTGTCCTATTGTCTCTGGGATACATCCTGAGACACCCTGGAACCATCTCAAAACCAGCAGGCCATTAGCAATGCAGAAACTCACCAACGGAGCTAAATTTTTATATAAAACAAGTGGATTTAAACAGAATTCTTCTTTTCGCCACATAGCTCCCCCTTAGTTCCATGGGACGGCATACCCGCCTAGACCCTAACGGATTGGCTTGGATGTCCGGTATTAAACTTTGTTTTTCCAGTTCTGTTTGCCAGGATTGGCATTCTGCTTCCCTGGCCGGTACTGCATTGTGAAATTATAGGGTTTCAGTGCCAAGCTCCATCTTAGCAGTCAGGGATTATCTCCGGCTACTCTGTGTAGCCAGATGAGGGGGTTATGATCCGTCATAACGGTGAAAGATTGTCCATATAAATAAGGCTGTAATTTCTTAAGGGCCCAGACTAAGGCCAAACACTCTTTCTCAATGGTGGCATAACTGACCTCTCTGGGTATGAGTTTTCGGCTCAGATATGCTACCGGATGCTCCAGGCCATCGTCCCCCACTTGACTTAACACGGCTCCCAGTCCGAACATTGAGGCATCTGTGTGAACGAGGAATCTTTTAGTGTGGTCAGGTGCCGCCAATACAGGGGTTTTACTTAACGCAAGCTTGAGTTTCTGGAAGGCCTCCTGACACTCCGGAGACCATACTACTTGCCTAGGTAAATACTTTTTGGTAAGATCGGTCAGGGGTTTGGCTGTGGCGCTATAATCTGACACGAATTTCCTATAATAGCCAGCTGTTCCCAGAAAGGCCATAACCTGTGTCTTGGTGCGTGGTTGGGGCCACTGAGTGATAGCCTCAATTTTAGCTGGCTCAGGCCTCTGCTTGCCTGACCCTACCCTATGGCCTAGGTAATGGACCTCGGCCATGCCTACATGACATTTTTCTGGTTTCAAGGTTAATCCTGCCTCTTGAATTCGCTTGAGTACTACAGAAATGTGCTCCAGGTGGGCCTACCAAGTGCTGCTGTAAATGGCTATGTCATATAGATAAGCACAGGCGAAGCCCTGAAATCCCTTTAAGAGCCGGTCTGCCATCCTTTGAAAAGTAGCCGGGGCATTCTTCATCCCAAATGGCATGACCTTAAATTGGTACAAGCCAAATGGGGTGACGTATGCAGACTTAGGAATAGCATCAGGCTCCAAGTGGATTTGCCAATACCCCTTGCACAAGTCAATAGTGGTCAAGTAATTCCCCCCGGCCATACGGTCTAATAACTCATCTACCCTGGGCATGGGGTAGGCATCCGTAACTGTGCGGTCATTAAGCCTGCGGTAATCCACGCAAAACCGCGTGGTACCATCTTTCTTTGGTACTAATACCACTGGGGAGGCCCAAGGGCTCTGCGAGGGTTCTATAACCCTTAGGTCCAGCATCTCATGAATTTCTTTTAACATGCTATCTCTAACTGCCTCAGGAATTCTGTATGGGTGCTGTCTCAAAGATACATGACCTGGGGTCTCCACACGGTGGACTGCCAGCGTCGTGTAGCCGTGGAGAGCAGAAAACATATCCCGAAATTCCCGTAACAGCTGAGTAGCCTGTGCCCTTTCCTCTGGTTTCATCTCCGGTCCTAGTCCAACCTGCTCCACCCCGGTGGGTTCTTTGTGGAGCAAGTTGAGCAAGGAAATACCCCCACTATCTTCAAACGCTGGAGCGCATCCTGCAGAGACTTCCTCTGGCCTCTCAAAGTAGGGTTTCAACATATTAACATGAAAGGACCTGCGGA
Organism: Pelodytes ibericus; assembly: GCA_036172795.1. Lineage (NCBI taxonomy): Eukaryota > Metazoa > Chordata > Amphibia > Anura > Pelodytidae > Pelodytes > Pelodytes ibericus. The sequence continues at coordinate 292,333,162 of CM069857.1, forward strand.
TCCTTTCATTGTTACAATCTGTTACTATGTACGTAGTGTCGCTGACCCTGGCTACTACTTTGTAGGGTTTGAGGACTAACACTTTTTGATCTATCTCTAGAATACGATCTCTAGCTCCCCTATCGTACCAGTGTTTCTGAAGTTGTTGAGCCGCCTGCAGGTTTTCCCTTACTGATTGAGTAAGCGCCTGCAGTCGGTCCCTCAACTCTAAAACAAATGGTACTATCGGCTTGCCTGATTCTCCCATATCCCCTTCCCAGTGCTCGCGAACCAGGTCCAGGGGTCCTCGGACTCTCCTTCCATATAACAGTTCGAAAGGAGAGAATCCGGTGGATGCCTGTGGTACCTCCCGGTATGCGAACAGCAGGTGGGGAAGGAACTTTTCCCAGTTCCGCCAGGTCTCTGTGAACGTGATTAGCATCTGTTTTAGAGTGCCATTAAAACGTTCGCAGAGCCCGTTCGTCTGGGGATGATAGGGAGAACTCAGTATGGGTTTTACTCCGCAGCTCTGCCAGAGCTGCTGAGTAACTACCGCTGTGAATTGGGTCCCTTGGTCGGATACTATTTCCCTAGGGAACCCAACTCGAGTAAATACTTTGATGAGAGCTTCAGCTATGGTTTCAGCAGTGATATTAGGTAAGGCTATAGCTTCCGGGTAGCGTGTAGCATAGTCCACCACCGTAAGAATATATTTCTTACCCGATGGACTAGGCTTACTAAGGGGTCCTACCAAATCCACTGCCATTCTGAAAAAAGGTTCCTCTATTATGGGAAGAGGTCTTAATTTCGTTGGGGGATGGTCACCCCTCTTTCCTACTTTTTGGCATACATCACAGGTTCTACAATAATTTTGTAAATCTTGGGTAGAACCTGGCCAAAAAAATGTCTGAGTCAACCTATCTCGGGTTTTCTTAATCCCTAGATGTCCTGCTAAGGGTATATCGTGGCTAATCCATAATAACTCTGCCCTATATTTGTGGGGTACCACTAAATGTTTTTCATCACCTGTCGGGCTCCTCCTCCCGCCCCCTCTGTTATCCGATATAGCAAACCTTTTCCCCACTGGAACCTTTCCTGTCCTACGTCTCCCTGGGGTTTATCTGCCTCCCTCCTGTACCCACTTAAAGTGCTATCCTCCCTCTGAGCTTCAAAAAAAATTAAAAACGGAGCTTCAGGATGTTTTAAGAAAGCTGGCCGGAGTACCTCCGCAAATATCGGGAGACAAAGTCCACAAGCAGAGTCAGAAATGAATGAGGCAGTAGAAAAAAGAGCAACTCCCACCCTACGCGTTTCGTAACTGACCACGTTACTTCATCAGGGGTGATGGGAGTTGCTTAGCAGGGTGCTGTCTTATGTATGCACGCCTATGAGTCCCATCTAAGTGGATTGAGCATGTAATTAACAACTAATAAGGGGGAATCACGTGAACCCACAAACATAAATAAATAGCAAATATAGATAACAATAGCAATAACAAGAAAAGGCATCAGTATTAATAAAAATACAAATAGCAATAATAATAATAATGGGCTACAAAATGGCATAATTATATAATTTGTATAATTTGTGCAAAGCCAAACCCAAGACGGTTTGCGGAGGTACACCGGCCGGCTTTCTTAAAACATCCTGAAGCTCCGTTTTTTTCGGTGAGGCAAGCTGAGATCTAGAAGTCCGTCTTCAATCTACATGTGTTTTTAGTATTCCTGTGATTGTTCTTCGTATCCCGTCTTGTAAGTGTAACTGTTTTAGCGCATTAAATCTTTTTTCTACAGTACGCACTATTTTTGGCTTCTTTTATTTTCAGATCTATACTTCACAGCAAGACATTTTTTTCCGGATATAAAGATGTGTTGATTGATTTTATTTAGCATCTTCAAGACCTTGTTTCTGGACTTTATTCATTATTACACCAGTCTTTTACTGCTCTTGCTACATTTGATATTTTGCCACATTTTGTTTCAACACATGTCATTGGTTTTATTGCAGCTATTTCATTTATCCTTTTTACTTTTTTGTCTGCATTATTTGTGTTATTTGCTTGCTTATTATTATTTTTTTTAATTTCTTTAGAAATGTATTGTTGTTCACTATATATAATTTTTTCACTTACGACATTTATTCATTTTTTGTATTCAATTTATTGATATGCGATTTGTGTGCTATTTGCCAATTTTTATTTTTTATTCACATTAGATATTTCTATCTATTTTTCTTTGGCACATATTAGTTCTGCATATTTATTTATTCATTTATTGTTTCAATATATATCTATTTATATCTATTCATTTATTCACCGCTCTTTATTAACTTTTGTTAGCTTGGGAGTGTATTTGTGTGTCCATTGGGCTAGTCCCTGTTGTTCACTTTGCTTTTTTCAATTTTTCCTTTACCTGTTTTAATACTACTAAATTCCAAGTTTTGACGGGGCTGATCTTTGCACATTTTGCACGTGCCACACTTTCCTCTGCCCTGCTCCATCACCAAAAAGGCCTCCTAACAGATTTGAAGTTGGAGCTCTGCCCTGCCCCCTGGTAATGTCAGCATGACATCACCCTCCCACTCAATGCAAGTCTATGATCAGAATTCCGACGTATATACTATTTTGTGTGTCCCCAACACCCAAAGAGAGATTTAACTGCTGGGGTGGGGGGCACCCAAAAACACTATATTTCACAAATATTCGGGCGCCCAGTCACACTTGTTTAGTAAAATATTTTATTAAGTAAATTTACATAATAAAAACAAAAGTCATATCTGAAATCAACAATGCAATATAAAGAAATATAAAAAAAACCTTTTCATTTTTTGGTAGGAGTGTCCCATTAAGCACGGTTAAGATAGACAATGCGCCAAGGCCAGATGGTAAACACCCAAGGGTACATAGAGAGTTAAGCATAATTCTGTCCAGACCATTATTTTTGATATTTAGGGATTCTTTCAGTTCAGGTATAGAGCCAACAGACTGGGGCAAGGTGGATAGTATTCAATGAAGTCAGTAAAAATATAGATCAGGTGTGGCAGTGGATCTATTTAGAATTTGCTAAAGCATTTGAAACTGTTCCACACAAAAGATTACTCCACAAATTGAGTAAAGTCATGCGTTATTGGAAAAATAATAACTCGTACTTTAAATTGTATATCCATGGGAAAAACTATGAAGGAGAAGGGTTTAGGAATAATTGTAGATAACAAACGTAGCAACAGTGCTCAATGCCAGTGAGCAGCTGCAAGGGCCAATGAGATATGGGCATGTATAAAATGGGATATTGATTAACGGGAGGAGGATATCATATTGCCTCTTTACAAATCAATGGTAAGACTGGACCTTGAATATGCAGTACAATTCTGGGCACAAGTCCTTAAAAAGGATATTATGGATATTAAAAATACAAGTACAGATGAGGACTACAAAATTATTAAGGGGATTAGAGGATCTTAATTATGAAGAGAGACTAAAAAAAAATCCATTCATATTTGTTACAATAAAGGAGTCTTAGAGGGGATGGTGACATTATATAAATATGTCCAGGTCCAATTTAAAGAGCTCTCCAGTGACCTATTATGGGCAGGTCCAATATAAAGAGCTCTCCAGTGACCTGTTATGGGCAGGTCCAATATAAAGAGCTCTCCAGTGACCTGTTATGGGCAGGTCCAATATAAAGAGCTCTCCAGTGACCTGTTCATTAAAGATAAATGAACAAAGAATTAGAGGTCATCCCCTTAGACTGGAAGAACAAAGATTGAATTGACAGCAGAGAAAGGGATTATTCACGGTAAGTAAAATGAATTTTTTTAAATAGATTACGTAGTGATTTTTTTGCCATCTTTAGGATCAAAAGAAATTGACTGGTGGAAGGGTTGAATTTAATGAACTTAAGTCGTTTTTCAACCTAAATTACTATGTTACCATGTATGACGTGCATCCAACAGATTCAACCCTTTTCCTATGGATGGCTTACTGCTGAAATTACAACGCCTTATTTTCGCCTATTTCGAATTCTGCTTTCTCTTGGGGAAAAAATCCTTCTTGTCTCCAAATGGAAGATTTTGCCTTGGATCAACTAGCACTAAGTAAATGCCTATAGTAACATACATTGTCCTCTATGTTGTGCTTCATTTAATAAGTATTAAAGGCATCTAATTTATTTTCTATCAGATTCCTCCAGAATGCAGTTTGTCACCATCTCATTGGCCACCATCTTGTAACGTTGACTAAGTTGGCAGGTGGACCAAAAAAGGCTTCAGGACAGAGGAGAAAACGTTTATCCACTTCACTGATACCACAGTAAATTTGTTCTTTGTGTTTTCCTCTCATTTAGAGTGACAATTTATTTGCTCAACTTGCACCTGTGGACAGGAAGCAGGGATCAGGGACTTCTGCTTACCTCTGCTGCTAGAAACACCCCCGTTCATGTCTTTTAAGAGCTGACATTTGGGTAAAACATTTCTCACATTTAGAACATTCAAATGGTTTCTCTCCTGTGTGAATTCTCTTATGACGTTGAAGAGCTGACTTTCTGGAAAAACATTTCTCACATTCAGAACAGGTAAATGGTTTCTCTCCTGTGTGAATTATCATATGCTGTTGAAGATTTGACTTGTAGATAAAACATTTTTCACATTCAGAACAGGCAAATGGTTTCTCTCCTGTGTGACTTCTCTTATGAAGTTGAAGAGCCGACATTCTAGTAAAACATTTCTCACATTCAGAACAGGTAAATGGCTTCTCTCCTGTGTGAATTCTCAAATGCTTTTGAAGATATGACATGCAGGTAAAACATTTCTCACATTCAGAACAGGAAAATAGCTTCTCTTCTGTGTGAATGCTCATATGCTGTTGAAGAGCTGACTTTCGGGTAAAACATTTCTCACATTCAGGACATGCAACTGACTTGTCTCCTGTGTGAATTCTCTTGTGAACATTAAGAAGTGACTGGCGGGAAAAACATTTCCCACATTCAGAACAGACAAATGGCTTCTCTTTTGTGTGAATTCTCTTATGTAGGATAAGACATGTATTTGTTGTAAAACATTTCTCACATTCAGAACAGGCAAATGGTTTCTCTCCTGTGTGAATTTTCTTGTGTTGATTAAGATGTTGCTTATTGGCAAACGATTTCCCACATTCAGAACAGTCAAATGGTTTCTCTCCTGTGTGAATTCTCTTATGTAGGATAAGACATATATTTGTTGTAAAACATTTCTCACATTCAGAACAGGCAAATGGTTTCTCTCCTGTGTGAATTCTTGTATGCCGTTGAAGAGCTGACTTGCTGTTAAAACATTTCTCACATTCAGGACAGGCAAATGGTTTCACTCCTGTGTGAATTCTCTTATGCTGTTGAAGAAGTGACTTGCAGAGAAAACATTTCTCACATTCAGAACATTTAAATGGTTTCTCTCCTGTGTGGATTCTCTCATGTAGAACAAGAAATGCATTTCTTTGAAAGCTTTTCCCACATTCAGAACACACAAATGGTTTCTCTCCTGTGTGAATTCTCATATGCAGATGAAGAGCTGACTTGCTGGTAAAACATTTCTCGCATTCAGGACAGGCAAATGGTTTCTCTCCTGTGTGAATTCTCACATGTAGGATTAGTTCTTGATTTGTTTTAAAACATTTCTCACATTCAGAACATGGAAACGGTTTCTCTCCTGTGTGAATTCTCATGTGTCGAATTAGATGTTGATTTGTTTGAAAACATTTCTCACATTCAGAACACGGAAATGGTTTCTCCCCTGTGTGAATTCTCGTGTGCACACTAAGATGTGATTTTTTGTTAAAACGTTTTCCACATTCAGAACACGTAAAGGTATTTTTCCTTTTGTTAACTGGTTCATGACATGGTCTATCCTTTCTTTTATGACCAGCCTGCTGCTGACCAAGGTTTGTTTCACTAGTGACGCATTCCTGATATTCAGAACACTTATAGACTGCCTCTGGACATGGTGTATCTCCGTCATTGTTGTCACTGTTGCTTGACATTTAAATTTTGTCCGTGTCTAAGATCAGCTAAACTTTCGATTCCCAACTCCTCTCCCTGTTCAGACAGATGGGTTTCAATTCATATCTCCTTCTCTGTGTTTGAGTTAACATGATTTGTACAGATCTCTCCAGTCTTGATGATGTTGAAGGCCATAGCTTCATCAGCTGAAGAGAATATTTATCTCCCTAGCGCCACCTGCTGGAAATAAACATGTAAAGTATTAATTCACAGTATCAGTCATACTTATTAAATGTCTAACAACACAGATCATTTGCAATAAAAGTGACCACATTTTCCACCCTTTATGAAATGCGTCAGTTAACTCCTCAAATGCGTCAGTAAACTCCTCCTCCCTTATTTAGAGGTGCTTACACCAATAAGACACTTCCAGGTCTCGTGAAGCAAACAAACACTCTTATCAAAACACATGCACTGGTGCCAAAATCAAAATATAATTCATTGTAATCATATTATCATAAAACAGTAGTAAGCATAAGATGGGGGAAGGTTTAAGTCAGCCTTTCACTTAATGCATATCACACACTAACCATAGAATAATGGGAAGGGCTGTGTGAAGACCCTCATGCCTAATGGGAAGGGCTGTGTGAAGACCCCTCATGCCTAATGGGAAGGGCTGTGTGAAGACCCTCATGCCTAATGGGAAGGGCTGTGTGAAGACCCCTCATGCCTATTGCTGTTTTTATAATTTGATGGAATAAAAATATGATCTGTTAATTTATCTGTTCATTTTGACTTTGCTGGACATTTGACAACAAAGAAAATGAACCTCAATGTGTAAAGCACGGGGTCCAGGATGGTAAAGGGACCTTGAGCGCCCGAGATCAGGAGCTATGATGCAGGGTGAAGACACAGGACCTGGTGCTGGGTAAATGCAATCCCTTGGAGGTTTGGAAACCCAAGTTTTTGTAGCCACAACCAGGACCTGTGAAGCAGCTGCTGTATCCAGGTACCAGGGCTAGAGAGGAAATTAACTAAGTCACGGGCGTCCAAATGCGGCCCGCCGGCCAGAGAGGTGCGGCCCGCTTGAGAGTGGCAGCGGTAGCCGCACCTCTGAGATGTCTAACAAAGTGTGCACCGGGATGTCACTGACACCCGGTGCTTCAACAAAGTCAGAGCATGAGGGGGACTGAACTTTCTCCCCTCACGCATTGGAGAAAGCTCCGCCCACTCGCACTCTGATTCCGATGGAGCACCGGGTGTCAGTGACATCCCGGTGCTCAGATGAAGAATGGGAGCCCACAGATGGGACAATCCCCCTCCCTGCAGATAAAGGTAAACGGGCAGGGAGGGGGAACAAACCATCTAACATGCTCGGGGGGGTTTTCTTAAAAAGAAAAAAAAGAAGCAATGTCTATGTGTGTGTGGAAGTGGGACTGTGTGTGTGGAAGTGGGACTGTGTGTGTGGAAGTGGGACTGTGTGTGTGGAAGTATGTATGAATGTGTGTGGAAGTGGGACTATGTGTGTGGAAGTGGGACTATGTGTGTGGAAGTGGGACTATGTGTGTGGAAGTATGTATGAATGTGTATGGAAGTGGGACTATATGTGAATGTGTGTGGAAGTGGGACTATGTGTGTGGAAGTGGGACTATGTGTGTGGAAGTATGTATGAATGTGTATGGAAGTGGGACTATATGTGAATGTGTGTGGAAGTGGGACTATGTATGAATGTGTGTGGAAGTGGGATTATGTGTGAATGTGTGTGGAAGTGGGACTATGTGTGAATGTGTGTGGAAGTGGGACTATGTGTGAATGTGGGTGGAAGTGGGACTATGTGTGAATGTGGGTGGAAGTGGGACTATGTGTGAATGTGGGTGGAAGTGGGACTATGTGTGAATGTGGGTGGAAGTGGGACTATGTGTGAATGTGTGTGGAAGTGGGATTGTGTGTGAATGTGTGTGGAAGTGGGACTGTGTGTGAATGTGTGTGGAAGTGGGACTGTGTGTGAATGTGTGTGGAAGTGGGACTATGTGTGAATGTGTGTGGAAGTGGGACTGTGTGTGGAAGTGGGACTGTGTGTGAATGTGTGTGGAAGTGGGACTATGTGTGAATGTGTGTGGAAGTGGGACTATGTGTGAATGTGTGTGGAAGTGGGACTATGTGTGAATGTGTGTGGAAGTGGGACTATGTGTGAATGTGTGTGGAAGTGGGACTATGTGTGAATGTGTGTGGAAGTGGGACTATGTATGAATATGTGTGGAAGTGGGACTATGTATGAATGTGTGTGGAAGTGGGACTATGTATGAATGTGTGTGGAAGTGGGACTATGTGTGGAAGTGGGACTATGTGTGAATGTGTGTGGAAGTGGGATTATGTGTGAATGTGTGTGGAAGTGGGATTATGTATGAATGTGTGTGGAAGTGGGACATTGTGTGAATGTGGGACAATGTGTGAATGTGGGACAATGTGTGAATGTGGGACAATGTGTGAATGTGGGACAATGTGTGAATGTGGGACAATGTGTGAATGTGGGACTATGTGTGAATGTGGGACTATGTGTGAATGTGGGACTATGTGTGTAGAAGTGGGACTATGTGTGTAGAAGTGGGACTATGTGTGTAGAAGTGGGACTATGTGTGTAGAAGTGGGACTATGTGTGTAGAAGTGGGACTATGTGTGTAGAAGTGGGACTATGTGTGTAGAAGTGGGACTATGTGTGAATGTGTGTGGAAATAGGACTATGTGTGTGGAAGTGGGACTATGTGTCAATGTGTGTGGAAGTAGGACTATGTGTGTGGAAGTGGGACTATGTGTGAATGTGTGTGAAAGTGGGAATATAAGCTTGTGAGGGTAGGTGGGGCGAGTAGGAAATATTGTCGGGGGGTAGGGGTAGGGAGAGTTTGTGAGAGATAGAGTGAGAGTGACAGTCTGTGAAGAAGTGAGTAAAAGTCTGTGTTTGAGCAAGAGAGACAGTCTGTGTATGAGAAACTGCTTGTGTGTGTGTGTGTGTGTGAGACAGTGTGTGCGAGAAAGCTTGTTTGCGAGTGTGAGAGACAGCGTGTGTGTGTGTGAGACAGTGTGTGCGAGAAAGCTTGTTTGCGAGTGTGAGAGACAGCTTGTGTGTATATATGATGTACAAATGTGTATATATTTAAAAAAACACGCTTCTCACTGGCATGATATACAAATAATATAAAGGAAAGATAGGAGACTCAGCACACCGTTTAAGGGAGTTTAATCCACCAAAAAATAACAACGTTTCAGCCCAGCACTGAGCTTTTTTCAAGTGCTGGGCTGAAACGTTGTTATTTTTTGGTGGATTAAACTCCCTTAAACGGTGTGCTGAGTCTCCTATCTTTTCTTTTTGCTTTATGGGCGTGAATGACGCTCCCTCGTGGCACCCGATACTTGTAAGTGTGCAGACCCATTCATACTTTTCAATACAAATAATATATATAATTTCAGTGATAATCTGCCCCCCTTGTGGCTCCACCCCTCATGTCCCCTCCCTCTTGTAGCTCCGACCCCACACAGGGGCAGTGTTATTTTTTAGGAAAAGGTGGCAACCCGAAACACAAGAGAAGTATACAAAAGAACAAACATAAATGCAGGAACTAGCCTAACAACAAAGATGGTAAAAGGGGGGGTTTGGTTCACCAATTGGCCAATTAGATTTCAGCTTGCCAACCACTTCAAGGTACCCCACATTAGGCAAGTCCCTAACTAAGATACAATATTAGCAAAGTAAAAACAAACAGAATCTAAAATACATACATGGTTTGGGACCCCAAGTCTTTGCAGCCACAACCAGGCCCTGTGAAGCAGCTGCTGTATCCAGGTCCCAGGGCTAGAGAGGAAATGAACTAAGTGATAGCTAAGCAGAGCAAAAACAGAAAAGGACTAAGGTATAGCAGAACTTAAATACAGAGTTTAGGGCTACAGGACAGAGGCAAGACATAAGATAAAACAGAACCCAACTAAGGATAAACAAAGCAAGGCACAGGGTTGCAGATAATAACATAATACTGCAGGGAACATGACTAAGGAACGCAAGCGACACATACAAAGGAATAAACATAAATACAGGAACCTAATGCTAAATATGGCAAAAGTGGGGGTTTGGTTCAACAAATTGGCCAATTAGATGTTAGCTTGCCAATAAAGTCAAGGTACCCCAGATTAGGCAAGTCCCTCACTAAGACATAACATTAGCAAAGCAAAAACAAATAGAATCTAAAAGACATAAATGGAATAACACAGAGGAAATACCTGTAGACTGCACTACTAAGGACTGAACAGAAAAGGGTGTGGTTTAAATAGAAGTAAACTGACAAGGCAGAGGGACAGAGAGAAAACCTGGAAAGGAACATAAGGACAGGCAGAGAGGAATACAGGGCAGGACAGGTATACAGGGCAGGACAGGCAGAGAGGAATACAGGACAGGACAGGTATACAGGGCAGGACAGGCAGAGAGGAATACAGGGCAGGACAGGTATACAGGGCAGGACAGGTATACAGGGCAGGACAGGCAGAGAGGAATACAGGGCAGGACAGGTATACAGGGCAGGACAGGCAGAGAGGAATACAGGACAGGACTACTGGGCAAGGAATAAGCATAAATAATAAACAAGAAAGCAAAGCAAGAAGGATACAGAAAAGCCGGGATACAGTCTGGAAGAGCCTGCACAAGGGTGCATGGTTACACAATGCAGCCGTTGGATATATCAAGTAATATGTCAAGTGCTTCTCAGACAGTTTTTTGTCATATTCCAAACCTTCTTTAAACTGGCCCTAAAGGTTATTTTTACTCCACTATGTTAACTCAATAACCCTGTATGCATTGTATATCTAGAAAAACCTTTTTGAATATATTGATTGAATTGCAAAAATAAAAAAAAGATAATGCATGGCACCCCCAGAGTGGCACAGCGAGGAGAGTAAGGGTGTACACACAGCCATATCCACACAATGAGGAGAGTAAGGGTGTACAGACAGCCATATCCACACAGTGAGGAGAGTAAGGGTGTACACACAGCCATATCCACACAATGAGGAGAGTAAGGGTGTACAGACAGCCATATCCACATAGTGAGGAGAGTAAGGGTGTACACACAGCCATATCCACACAATGAGGAGAGTAAGGGTGTACACACAGTCATATCCACACAGTGAGGTTTGTAATGGTGTACACACAGCCATATCCACACAATGAGGAGAGTAAGGGTGTACACACAGTCATATCCACACAGTGAGGTTTGTAATGGTGTACACACAGCCATATCCACACAATGAGGAGAGTAAGGGTGTACACACAGTCATATCCACACAATGAGGAGAGTAAGGGTGTACACACAGTCATATCCACACAATGAGGAGAGTAAGGGTGTACACACAGTCATATCCACACAATGAGGAGAGTAAGGGTGTACACACAGTCATACTGACACAATGAGGAGAGTAAGGGTGTACACACAGTCAAATCCACACAATGAGGAGAGTAAGGGTGTACACACAGTCATATCCACACAATGAGGAGAGTAAGGGTGTACACACAGTCATATCCACACAATGAGGAGAGTAAGGGTGTACACACAGTCATATCCACACAATGAGGAGAGTAAGGGTGTACACACAGTCATATCCACACAGTGAGGAGAGTAAGGGTGTACACACAGTCATATCCACACAGTGAGGAGAGTAAGGGTGTACACACAGCCATATCCACACAGTGAGGAGAGTATGGGTGTACACACAGCCATATCCACACAGTGAGGAGAGTAAGGGTGTACACACAGTCATATCCACACAGTGAGGAGAGTAAGGGTGTACACACAGTCATATCCACACAGTGAGGAGAGTAAGGGTGTACACACAGTCATATCCACACAGTGAGGAGAGTAAGGGTGTACACACAGCCATATCCACACAGTGAGGAGAGTATGGGTGTACACACAGCCATATCCACACAGTGAGGAGAGTAAGGGTGTACACACAGTCAAATCCACACAGTGAGGAGAGTAAGGGTGTACACACAGTCATATCCACACAGTGAGGAGAGTAAGGGTGTACACACAGTCATATCCACACAATGAGGAGAGTAAGGGTGTACACACAGTCATATCCACACAATGAGGAGAGTAAGGGTGTACACACAGTCATATCCACACAATGAGGAGAGTAAGGGTGTGCACACAGCCATATCCACACAGTGAGGAGAGTAAGGGTGTACACACAGTCATATCCACACAGTGAGGAGAGTAAGGGCGTACACACAGTCATATCCACACAGTGAGGAGAGTAAGGGTGTACACACAGTCATATCCACACAGTGAGGAGCATTCACACTTCATTGCAGTTAATGACACATGCCTGGCAGGTCATGCACTAAAAAGAAAGCGACCTATGTAGAGTCATTGAGCAACACTATAAAAAAGTGCAGGGGTGTGCTACGATCACAAACTGGAGTGAGCGCAGCTGCCATTAAAAAATGGTGGCGTCTGCTGCACACATGTGCTTAGGAAGCGATCAAAAGTTAGTGTCTGGAGGGGTGCTACCGTGACAGTTAGCTTCCTAAGCATCTTGGGTGTTGCTAAAGTGCCTCGCTAGCAAAACACTTAGCAACACCAAAGCCCCGCTCTGATCCAATGGTGGTCCCTCCCTTCTACTGGCAAGAGCATCGGAAGTGATTTATTTTCACTTCCATTGCTCTAGGGGGCACTAGTAGATGCCTGCACACAATCAGTGTGATCTGTGTGCAGGCATGTATGATAAGTGCTCAGATGATACAGTCAAAGGCAATATTTGTAAATATTGTCTTTGACAAGTGGTGATCTGCTTCCCTCATCTCACAATAGTTTTAGTGAGGGAGAGAGACAGATCAGATAATGAAATATATTCATATATAGTGGATGTATGGAATAGCCTTCCAGTAGAAGTGGTAGAGGTTAATACAGTGAAGGAGTTTAAGCATGCATAGGCTAGGTATAAGGCTATCCTAGATATAAGATAAGGCCAGGGACTAATGAAAGTATTACTTTACTGAGAGGGTAGTGGATGTATGGAATAGTCTTCCAGTAGAGGTGGTAGAGGTTAATACAGTGAAGGAGTTTAAGCATGCATAGGCTAGGTATAAGGCTATCCTAGATATAAGATAAGGCCAGGGACTAATGAAAGTATTACTTTACTGAGAGGGTAGTGGATGTATGGAATAGTCTTCCAGTAGAAGTGGTAGAGGTTAATACAGTGAAGGAGTTTAAGCATGCATGGGATAGGTATAAGCTATCCTAGATATAAGATAAGACCAGGGACTAATGAAAGTATTACATTACTGAGAGGGTAGTGGATGTATGGAATAGCCTTCCAGTAGAAGTGGTAGAGGTTAATACAGTGAAGGAGTTTAAGCATGCATGGGATAGGTATAAGGCTATCCTAGATATAAGATAAGACCAGGGACTAATGAAAGTATTACATTACTGAGAGGGTAGTGGATGTATGGAATAGCCTTCCAGTAGAAGTGGTAGTGGTTAATACAGTGAAGGTGTTTAAGCATGCATGGGATAGGTATAAGGCTATCCTAGCTATAAGATAAGACCAGGGACTAATGAAAGTATTACATTACTGAGAGGGTAGTGGATGCATGGAATAGCCTTCCAGTAGAAGTGATAGAGGTTAATACAGTGAAGGAGTTTAAGCATGCATGGGATAGGTATAAGGCTATCCTAGATATAAGATAAGGCCAGGGACTAATGAAAGTATTACTTTACTGAGAGGGTAGTGGATGTATGGAATAGTCTTCCAGTAGAGGTGGTAGAGGTTAATAAAGTGAAGGAGTTTAAGCATGCATGGGATAGGTATAAGGCTATCCTAGATATAAGATAAGACCAGGGACTAATGAAAGTATTACATTACTGAGAGGGTAGTGGGTGCATGGAATAGTCTTCCAGTAGAAGTGGTAGAGGTTCATACAGTGAAGGAGTTTAAGCATGCATGGGATAGGTATAAGGCTATCCTAGATATAAGATAAGGCCAGGGACTAATGAAAGTATTACATTACTGAGAGGGTAGTGGATGTATGGAATAGTCTTCCAGTAGAAGTGTTAGAGGTTAATACAGTGAAGGAGTTTAAGCATGCATGGGATAGGTATAAGGCTATCCTAGATATAAGATAAGGCCAGGGACTAATAAAAGTATTTAGAACATTGGACAGACTAGATGGGCCAAATGGCTCTTATCTGCTGACAGATTCTCTGTTTCTAACATCACATAAAAAGCAGTTAGCTGTAAACTACCATCTCATGATGCTTATCCAGCCAAAAGACTCCATGATGTTGATTATGGGAAGGGTGGTCCATAGTAGCAAGCAGGCTTTTATTTAAACACATAGTACCCCATATTTTATTAAATTCAGTTCCCATGAGACTAGCCAGGCAGTTCTGGCTGAGCATTATGGGAAATAGTCCCACAGAAAAAGCAGAGGTTAGCTGTGTACTACCATCCCATGATGCTCAGCCAACCCAGAGAAATACATTAGTATCCTTTGCTTAATATGTTATTGCTTTATATTGTCTGTACATCCAAGCACACCTTATCTCTCAGTACTAGTGTGACTATTGAGCTGCACTCTAGTATTATTTGTCTGTTCCATCAGATATAATACCAGCCAGGTGTTAACCCTTCATGTAGAAGGCTCTACGTCGAAACGTTGGGGGGCTATGTTGTTGGTATACATTTCTCCTGGTCTCAGTCATTTTGTAAGGTTTGTTTTTGCCATTTATATCCTTATGCTCTTTGTATGTGTTTAGATTTCTATTTACACATGATTCCTAATAGTGTCTAATGTTAGACTTCATGATGGCTTGGATTGTTTATTTATTCATTGTGTGTTTTTATTGATCTATTAACAGTTCCCTTCTTATACCAGTCTTATCTGGAGTGCAGCCATTTATTCTATAGCAATATAGACTCACCCAGCTGCCTTCGGAGGTCGAGTCTGACCTCCAATCTTAGATTTTAAACAATAGATCCCAATGTTTTTTTTGTATATAAAGATAATATTGCATACACTATCACAAGGCAAAAAAAAATAATAATAAGTAACTTGCTGTAGAGTTGAAGTGTTACCTTGTGTCTGAATAAAACTCTTTCTCTGGGAGATTTTATCTGTATTCCTATATTCCTATATTGAAGTCATGGGTGCAGTATTGGCACTCTAGGGGTTAATATACTCTGATGTCATTCATACATTGGCTAGCCAATAGCTTTGGAGTGATAGTAATATAATATATTGGTACCTGCTTTGTATCTGGTCCGGCTGCAGTGCTGTCTGCAAGTTTTAGGAACGGCCAAGATCCCAAGTGTTTCACCTCCAGGTAAAGCAAGACTGCAGGACTTGCTGAGGATCTCCAGGGCTCTGGCACTTAGAAGGCTGGGAGAAAAACTGCAGGACTGATCCCAGGATCACGGGTGGGTTGCCGGGTACAAGCCAAGGTCAAAACACTGGAACAGACAGCATATTCAGGAACAGGAGCCGAGGACAAAACACCGGAGCAAATAGAGGAGACAGAAACCAAGCCGGGTCACTAATGAAAAACCAAATGGTAAAATCAGCAGCAAAACAGAACAAGACA
Source organism: Pelodytes ibericus (assembly GCA_036172795.1). NCBI lineage: Eukaryota > Metazoa > Chordata > Amphibia > Anura > Pelodytidae > Pelodytes > Pelodytes ibericus. The sequence continues at coordinate 292,348,733 of CM069857.1, forward strand.
GAAACCACACTGTGTCTGGGTATAAATAACTCCCAGCATGGGTGTCACAAGAGTGATCACTCCCCCCCTGAAATCCAAACAGACCCTGGAGCAGCAGCGAGGGAGGGAGGAGCAGTCTAGCAGGTCTTTCTTACTGTTGCTGCTTCCAATGCATAGACTCCCTGCCTGCCAGAGATAAAGGTACATGTATTCCAGATGGGGTTAGTCACCAATCCAGCTGCTGGGACTACATTTCCCATGACTCTCAGATAGCCCGGTATGTAAAGCATCATGGGAAAGAAGGGCTTATCAACTGGAGTGGCAAAAAACAGCAATGATATCATTACGGATTGGTACTGCAGCTGCTGTGGAATGCACATCTCATCATTCTCAGGCATCCATTTGGATGTGTTGTCTCTATGGAAGCATGGCAGCTGTCAGTCAGAGGATAAACTTACATTTGCTAATGTAATCGCTATTTTCCAGGGTTTGTTGGCATGTTTAGTATTTTGCCAATGCCTCTGCCGATCCCTCAGCATTATAATGTTTGAAGGCTGCTATATTCCTATTTATTTCATTAATTACTTCACCGTTTAGTCACATTGGTTTTCAATTTGCGTATTTTGTATTTGTTTCCAAAGGATATAAATGTATAGTTTTGAAGACATTCTACTTTCATTCTGTGTTTGTTTCAGAAAATCCTCCATCCCAGTCTACCAGACTGAAAGACTGAAAAAAAGTTTTACATTTTTTATTGAATCCTAACACAGGAATTAGCTTAAGAACAATAAAAAAGTATTTTGCTACTTATATCCATAGTCTCTGCCGGCTCCATAGCGATTGTGGGGCAGGGAGAATTTAAGGATTGGATTAAGGATAAACAAACCCTGCAAAATAGCGATTACATTAGCAAAACTATAGAGAATTAAAAAGTAATTGCTAATGAGAGTGAAAATGATTCAGTAGGTTCAAATTTGATTACAATAGGGTTTTGAAACTTTCTAAGCTTAAATGTGTTTATGTTGCTAGACAGAGGCCCAATTTACCATAATATATTCCTTGAGATACAATGAACAAATCCCCCGTCCCACCTCTGCCCCCCAGGCATACTACTTAAGTACATTCCACAGACTATTGTATTGGAGAAGCCTGATACATATGGTATCAATCAAGTTGTAAGACTGAATGGACACTACACTAACAGGGGTGTGGAAAAGAAAAAGACAACTACTTGTCCAGGGAATAAAGCAGTCGCCCAGTCTACTTGTCCTGATACTAAAATAATTCCAATCAAACCCGTATTTAAATAGATTTTCACTGATAGCCACTTAGGAGACAGAACTAACAAAACGTAGATGTACTCAACACATGCAAGTAGGTAGTGACCTTAAACAGAGCAGATTTCCCAATGAGAATTGTAGCTTACTTTATCATTTACATGTACGCAGTCACGTACCCACACAAACACGCAGTCATATACACAATCACACACGCAGTCACGTACCCACACAAACACGCAGTCATATACACAATCACACACGCAGTCACATACCCAAACACACACGCAGTCATATACACAATCACACACGCAGTCATATACCCAAACACGCACGCAGTCATATACCCAAACACACACACGCAGTCATATATCCAAACACACACACAGTCACATACCCAACCAAACACGCAGTCATATACACAATCACACACGAAGTCATATACCCAAACACGCATGCAGTTATATACCCAAACACGCACGCAGTCATATACCCAAACACGCACGCAGTCATATACCCAAACACGCACGCAGTCATATACCCACACACACGCAGTCATATACCCAAACACGCACGCAGTCATATACCCACACACGCAGTCATATACCCAAACACGCATGCAGTCATATACCCACACACACGCAGTCATATACCCAAACACGCACGCAGTCATATACCCAAACACACACACGCAGTCATATACCAACACACACGCACGCAGTCATATACCCAAACACACACACGCAGTCATATACCCACACACGCACGCAGTCATATATCCAAACACACACACAGTCATATACCCAATCACGCACGCAGTCATAAACCCAAACACACATGCAGTCATATACCCAAACACACACGCAGTCATATACCCAAACACACACACAGACATATACCCAGTCATATACCCACATGAGCACACAGTTATATACCCACTCAAGCACGCAGCCATATACACAAATACACATGCAGTCATATACCCACACATGCACGCAGCCTTATACCCACACACGCAGTCATATACCCAAACACGCACGCAGCCTTATACCCACTCATGCAGTCATATACCCACACATGCATGCAGTCACCTTTCAGATAAATCATGCATCATTATGTTATAAAGGGACATTCACCTCTTGGAGTTACCTAGGGAGAAAATTGTATTAATCAGTGGCAGTAGTTTTTTTTTTTTTTTTTATAAAATATCCCTATAGGACTACTGGCAGTATTAACATGTCAGTGGTCCTCCAAGGAATAACTTCTTATTTTAATATCATTTATTTGTATTTTGTTTATTTATTGGATTATATTTTCTATTTTTATTCAATCCTAGGGTTAGAGTTAAAAAAGGGTCTATTTTTCTTCTTTCTTTTACAAAATATATTAGATTTTTTTTTTGTTAAGTTGAATACATTTTTAAAAATGTTTTAATTTTATTTTTATTTAAACCTGAGGAAGTGTTAGCACGAAGCATGACTCTAGGGTAAGAATAAAAATATGGGTTTTATTTCTTTTATAAAATTTATTTGTTTTTGTTTTTTATTTATATTTTAGTTACATTTTTTTTTTCATCTAACTTTAAATGGGCTCTAGGGCTAGGATTAAAAGGAAAAGTGTTTTTTTTTTTTCCATGTTTTTATTTCTTTAATATAATTTATTTTAATTTTTGTATTTATTTTTTTACATTATTTATATTTTAAAAAGTATTACATTTTTTTATTGAATCCTAACACAAGAATTAGCTTAAGAACAATAAAAAAAATTATTTTGATACTTATATCCATAGTCTCTGCCAGCTCCATAACGATTGTGGGGCAGGGAGAGTTTAAGGATATAAGCAGGCACTTGCTTTGACAGATATATATATATATATATATATATATATATATATACACCTGGTCGCTTTGATTGGCTGTCACAGTGACCGTGGGTTACCGGGGGGCTCAGCAGACATGGCTGTGAGTGCATTCACAGTATGCCAGACTGCATACCCCGATCGGGCTTCAGGAAGGGGGAAACCCTGTTGCTTGCCCAAGCAGGGCTAAAGGATAATAAAAAATACTTCCAGACAGAGTCCGAAGCTGCATGCCCCAGGCATCGGGTGATAGGATTTTAAGCCTCCTAGTTATTTAAAACCTCCTTACATTGCCTGGCTCGTGACCCGATACTTCCCTGCACGACCTCTGCACTCCTCAATGGGACTAAAGCTCTCCTCCAACCTCATCACATCTTCCCACTCGCGCCTCCAAGATTTCGCTCGAGCTGCCCCCTCCCTGGAACTCCCTACCGCAGAGCATCCAGCTCTCTCTCTCTCTCTCTCTCTCTCCTTTTCACATTTTAAAAAGTCCCTCAAAACTCATCTCTTTAATGAAGATACTACCCAACCCACTAGAATACTGGTCACTTTACCTCTAGCTAATCCCACCTAGCTGGAGCACATCACAACTCATCTTTTGCCTATCCCACCTAGTGCCATCCATCCACATTACTGTTACTACAACTACCTTAATGGCAAAATACTGGCATATTGAGTTGTTAAATGCTGGAATATTGAGGGGATAAATGCTGGCATACTGAGTGGCAAAATAATACAGGCATATTGAGTGACAAATACTGGCAGAACACAGTTGGTCCTGTATAATGCATTGTTTTAAGTGACAGTGTGTAAAGATGTAACTATACATTGTGCAGGGTCAGACCTGGTGAGTATCTCCTGCTAGAAGAACAGAGTTGGCCCTGTATAATGCATTGTTATAAAGTGTCAGTGTGTAAAGATGTAACTATACATTGTGCAGTGTCAGACCTGGTGAGTATCTCCTGCTAGAAGAACAGAGTTGGCCCTGTATAATGCATTGTTATAAAGTGACAGTGTGTAAAGATGTAACTATACATTGTGCAGGGCCTGGTGAGTATCTCCTGCTAGAAGAACAGAGTTGGCCCTGTATAATGCATTGTTATAAAGTGACAGTGTGTAAAGATGTAACTATACATTGTGCAGTGTCAGACCTGGGGAGTATCTCCTGCTAGAAGAACAGAGTTGGCCCTGTATAATGCATTGTTATAAAGTGACAGTGTGTAAAGATGTAACTATACATTATGCAGGGTCTGCTGAGTATCTCCTGCTAGAAGGACAGAGTTGGCCCTGGATAATGCATTGTTATAAAGTGACGGTGTGTAAAGATGTAACTATACATTGTACAGGGTCAGACCTGGTGAGTATCTCCTGCTAGAAGCACAGAGTTGGCCCTGTATAATGCATTGTTATAAAGTGACAGTGTGTAAAGATGTAACTATACATTGTACAGGGTCAGACCTGGTGAGTATCTCCTGCTAGAAGAACAGAGTTGGCCCTGTATAATGCATTGTTATAAAGTGACAGTGTGCAAAGATGTAACTATAAATTGTACAGGGTCAGACCTAGTGAGTATCTCCTGCTAGAAGAGCAGAGTTGGCCCTGTATAATGCATTGCTATAAAGTGACAGTTTGTAAAGATGTAACTATACATTGTGCATGGTCAAACCTGGTGAGTATCTCCTGCTAGAAGAACAGAGTTGGCCCTGTATAATGCATTGTTATAAAGTGACAGTGTGTAAAGATGTAACTATACATTGTACAGGGTCAGACCTGGTGAGTATCTCCTGCTAGAAGAACAGAGTTGGCCCTGTATAATGCATTGCTATAAAGTGACAGTTTGTAAAGATGTAACTATACATTGTGCATGGTCAAACCTGGTGAGTATCTCCTGCTAGAAGAACAGAGTTGGCCCTGTATAATGCATTGTTATAAAGTGACAGTGTGTAAAGATGTAACTATACATTATGCAGGGTCTGCTGAGTATCTCCTGCTAGAAGGACAGAGTTGGCCCTGTATAATGCATTGTTATAAAGTGACAGTGTGTAAAGATGTAACTATACATTATGCAGGGTCAGACCTGGGGAGTATCTCCTGCTAGAGGAACAGAGTTGGCCCTGTATAATGCATTGTTATAAAGTGACAGTGTGTAAAGATGTAACTATACATTGTGCAGGGTCAGACCTGGTGAGTATCTCCTGCTAGAAGAACAGAGTTGGCCCTGTATAATGCATTGTTATAAAGTGACAGTGTGTAAAGATGTAACTATACATTGTGCAGGGTCAGACCTGGTGAGTATCTCCTGCTAGAAGAACAGAGTTGGCCCTGGATAATGCATTGTTATAAAGTGACAGTGTGTAAAGATGTAACTATACATTGTGCAGGGTCTGGTGAGTTTCTCCTGCTAGAAGAACAGAGTTGGCCCTGTATAATGCATTGTTATAAAGTGACAGTGTGTAAAGATGTAACTATACATTGTGCAGGGTCAGACCTGGTGAGTATCTCCTGCTAGAAGAACAGAGTTGGCCCTGGATAATGCATTGTTATCAAGTGACAGTGTGTAAAGATGTAACTATACATTATGCAGGGTCTGCTGAGTATCTCCTGCTAGAAGAACAGAGTTGGTCCTGTATAATGCATTGTTATAAAGTGACAGTGTGCAAAGATGTAACTATACATTGTACAGGGTCAGACCTAGTGAGTATCTCCTGCTAGAAGAGCAGAGTTGGCCCCGTATAATGCATTGTTATAAAGTGACAGTGTGTAAAGATGTAACTATACATTGTACAGGGTCAGACCTGGTGAGTATCTCCTGCTAGAAGAACAGAGTTGGCCCTGTATAATGCATTGTTATAAAGTGACAGTGTGTAAAGATATAACTATACATTGTGCAGGGTCTGGTGAGTATCTCCTGCTAGAAGAACAGAGTTGGCCCTGTATAATGCATTGCTATAAAGTGACAGTTTGTAAAGATGTAACTATACATTGTGCAGGGTCAGACCTGGTGAGTATCTCCTGCTAGAGGAACAGAGTTGGCCCTGTATAATGCATTGTTATAAAGTGACAGTGTGTAAAGATGTAACTATACATTGTGCAGGGTCAGACCTGGTGAGTATCTCATGCTAGAGGAACAGAGTTGGCCCTGTATAATGCATTGTTATAAAGTGACAGTGTGTAAAGATGTAACTATACATTGTACAGGGTCAGACCTGGTGAGTATCTCCTGCTAGAAGAACAGAGTTGGCCCTGTATAATGCATTGTTATAAAGTGACAGTGTGTAAAGATGTAACTATACATTGTACAGGGTCAGACCTGGTGAGTATCTCCTGCTAGAAGATCAGAGTTGGCCCTGTATAATGCATTGTTATAAAGTGACATTGTGTAAAGATGTAACTATACATTGTACAGGGTCAGACCTGGTGAGTATCTCCTGCTAGAAGCACAGAGTTGGCCATGTATAATGCATTGTTATAAAGTGACATTGTGTAAAGATGTAACTATACATTGTACAGGGTCAGACCTGGTGAGTTTCTCCTGCTATAAGAACAGAGTTGGCCCTGTATAATGCATTGTTATAAAGTGACAGTGTGTAAAGATGTAACTATACATTGTACAGGGTCAGACCTGGTGAGTTTCTCCTGCTATAAGAACAGAGTTGGCCCTGTATAATGCATTGTTATAAAGTGACAGTGTGTAAAGATGTAACTATACATTGTGCAGGGTCAGACCTGGTGAGTATCTCCTGCTAGAAGAACAGAGTTGGCCCTGTATAATGCATTGTTATAAAGTGACAGTGTGTAAAGATGTAACTATACATTGTACAGGGTCAGACCTGGTGAGTTTCTCCTGCTAGAAGAACAGAGTTGGCCCTGTATAATGTATTGTTATAAAGTGACAGTGTGTAAAGATGTAACTATACATTGTGCAGGGTCAGACCTGGTGAGTATCTCCTGCTAGAAGAACAGAGTTGGCCCTGTATAATGCATTGTTATAAAGTGACAGTTTGTAAAGATGTAACTATACATTATGCAGGGTCTGCTGAGTATCTCCTGCTAGAAGGACAGAGTTGGCCCTGGATAATGCATTGTTAGAAAGTGACAGCATGTAAAGATGTCAGTTGAGCTCTTCTCAGCTGGAGAAACGCGCCAGGTTTCTTTCTGCACAATGTGTAGTTAGATTGGAGAGATAATAATATTCAGTGAATGTCCCCCAGTAATTTAGTGTGGATGAGTGCAAGATTATACACCTTGGGCGTAAAAACCCAAAAGCAGAATATAGACTATTTGGTACAGTCCTAACCTCAACATCTGAGGAAAGGGATTTAGGAGTAATAATTTCAGAGGACTTGAAGGTAGGTAGGCAATGCAATAGAGCAGCAGGAAATGCTAGCAGAATGCTTGGTTGTATAGGGAGAGGTATTAGCAGAATGCTTGGTTGAATAATGAGAGGTATTAGCAGAATGTTTGGCTGTATAGGGAGAGGTATTAGCAGAATGCTTGGTTGTATAGGGAGAGGTATTAGCAGAATGCTTGGTTGGATAGGGAGAGGTATTAGCAGAATGCCTGGTTGTATAGGGAGAGGTATTAGCAGAATGCCTGGTTGTATAGGGAGAGGTATTAGCAGAATGTTTGGCTGTATAGGGAGAGGTATTAGCAGAATGCTTAATTGTATAATGAGAAGTATTAGCAGAATGCTTGGTTGTATAGGGAGAGGTATTAGCAGAATGCTTGGTTGTATAGGGAGAGGTATTAGCAGAATGCTTGGTTGTATAATGAGAGGTATTAGCAGAATGTTTGGCTGTATAGGGAGAGGTATTAGCAGAATGCTTGGTTGCATAGGGAGAGGTATTAGCAGAATGCCTGGTTGTATAGGGAGAGGTATTAGCAGAATGCCTGGTTGTATAGGGAGAGGTATTAGCAGAATGTTTGGCTGTATAGGGAGAGGTATTAGCAGAATGCTTGGTTGTATAATGAGAAGTATTAGCAGAATGCTTGGTTGTATAGGGAGAGGTATTAGCAGAATGCTTGGTTGTATAATGAGAGGTATTAGCAGAATGTTTGGCTGTATAGGGAGAGGTATTAGCAGAATGCTTGGTTGCATAGGGAGAGGTATTAGCAGAATGCCTGGTTGTATAGGGAGAGGTATTAGCAGAATGCCTGGTTGTATAGGGAGAGGTATTAGCAGAATGCTTGGTTGTATAGGGAGAGGTATTAGCAGAATGTTTGGCTGTATAGGGAGAGGTATTAGCAGAATGCTTGGTTGTATAGGGTGAGGTATTACCAGAATGCTTGGTTGTATAGGGGGAGGTATTAGCAGAATGTTTGGCTGTATAGGGAGAGGTATTAGCAGACTGCTTGGCTGTATAGGGAGAGGTATTAGCAGAATGCTTGGTTGTATAGGGAGAGGTATTAGTAGAATGCTTGGTTGTATAGGGGTAGGTATTAGCAGAATGCTTGGTTGTATAGGGAGAGGTATTAGCAGAATGCTTGGTTGTATAGGGAGAGGTATTAGCAGAATGCTTGGTTGTATAGGGTGAGATATTACCAGAATGCTTGGTTGTATAGTGAGAGGTATTAGCAGAATTCTTGGTTGTATAGGGAGAGGTATTAGTAGAATGCTTGGTTGTACAGGGAGAGGTATTAGCAGAATGCTAATGCATCTTAATATTATATTCAACTATTTTCATATGTAATAAAATGTTATTGAAGAGTTGCATTTCTTGTTTTATTCCCTTTTTCTGCACCCACATTACCTAAAGGACTTACCACAGCCCCATAATGTAGCCACAGAACTTGGCTTGCACTCATATTGCACCCACAGCACTTGGCTTGCACTCATATTGCACCCACACAATTTGGCATGCTACAGTGTAAATTTGCCCCACAGAACATACCACAGTGTCACTTTGTCCCACTGAACTGCCCATGCAGAAAAAGTCACATTGTCACTTTCCCCCATAGTACATGTATTTTGCCCCACAGAACATGCCAATGTCAGGTACCAATTAACATGACACCGTCACTTTGTCATTAACATATGCATCAAACAGTTTGCCGGTTAAAATATGCCACAGTTTGTCCATTAATTATGCCACAGTCAATTTGCCCATCAATATGCTAGTATTATTTTGCCATTAATATGCCACAGACATTTTGCCCATTAATATGCCAATATTATTGTGCTATTCAGATGCCAGTAAAATTGTGCAATTAAGATGCCCCAGCCAATTCTCCCATTAAGATACCAGTATTATTGTACCATTGAGATGCCATAATTGTTGTGCCATTAAGATGCCAGTAATATTGTGCCATTAAGATGCCCCATCAATTTGCCCAGATGCCAGTAATATTGTGCCATTAAGATGCCCCAGCCAATTTGCCCAGATGCCAGTAATAGTGCCATTAAGATGCCACAGCCAATTTGCCCTGATGCCAGTAATATTGTGCCATTAAGATGTGAGCAATATTGTGCTATTAAGATGCCTGTATTATTGTGTCATTCAGATGCCTGTATTATTGTGCCAGATACCAATAATATTGTGCCATTCAGATGCCAATAATATTGTGCCATTCAAATGCCAATAATATTGTGCCATTCAGACGTCAGCAAGGTGGTGGTGGAGTCATGTTTTGGGCCGGACTCATGGGAAGAGAGCTGGTCAGCCCCATTAGGGTCCCCGAAGGTGTAAAGATGACCTCTGCAAAGTATGTGGCGTTTCTGACTGACCACTTTCTTCCCTGGTACAGAAGGAAGAACTATGCTTTCCGTAATAAAAGCATCTTCATGCATGACAATGCACCATCTCATGCTGCAAAGAATACTTCTGCATCAATGGCTGCTATGGGGATAAAGGCAGAAAAAGTAATGGTGTGGTCTCCATCCTCCCCTGACCTCAATCCTATTGAGAACCTTTGGAGCATCCTCAAGCAAAAGATCTACAGTATGAGGGTGGGAGGCAGTTTACATCCAAACAGCAGCTCTGGGAGTCTATTCTGACATCTTGCAAACAAATTCAAGCAGAAACTATCCAAAAACTCACAAGTTCAATGGATGCAAGACTTGTGAAGCTCCTATCAAATAAGGGGTCCTATGTTAAAATGTAACGTGACCTGTTAAAATGTTTAAAAAGTTAAAATGTTGTTATAAGTTTGATTGAAATAGCTTTTGATTTCAGTAAATACGCTGCAAACACAACAAATGCCAATTTTCAGTTCTTTACAACCTATAAAGTGTTTTGAAACTTACTGTGCGTAATAATTTGGAACAGTGCATGGTAAGTTTTTTTTTATGCTTAAAAAACTACTGTTATCATTAGGAGGTTTGTTCAATAAAGTTTGAATTGTACTCTTAATAGTTGATAACATGAGAATTATGTTGACTGTTATTTACATCAATTATTTAGGTAAATGAGAAAAATATCATTTGCATAATAATTTGGAACAGGGTGTATGGCCACAGCTGTTTAATATATAAATATAACATAACATACATATATTTCTTTAAATGTATAAATAACATAGAAAGGTCATTGCCCACACATAACCAGCCATCACCCAATTAAACATAATACTTAAGGCAATGACCCCCAAACATAAACATAATATAATATGTTATTATAACATAAAAGTGCAATTCCTGAATAACCCTTTTCTAGAGGCATACTGAGATTCCTCTACACCACCCGGGTAATGAGTCACAGGCCAGCTCATACCCACCAACCATAACTCCCACAGGACCAGTTTCCTGACGATGGCCATTCCCAGGGGCGGGCTGGGCCGGGGGGCAGGGTGGCAATTGCCCCCCAGGCCGCCCTAAACTATGTAAAACACGGCCGCTGGGCCAGTGTTTTAAAAAAAAAAAAAAACGCGCTTGCAGGCAGAGAAGGAGGTGAGAAGGGATCGGAAGATCCCCTCTCACCTCCGCTCTGCCTGCAAAGCTGCACGGGGAGCCGAACAGGCAGCACAGAGAAACCTCCGTGCTGCCTGTTCGGCTCCCCGTGCAGTGTGCCGACAGTCACGTGATCGGCGCTCTGACGTCAGACGCGCGCCGATCACGTGACCTGTCGGTACAACCGCCGGGAGGCCGAACAGGCAGCATGGAGGGACCATGCTGCCTGCCACCAGGTAAGTCCTCCTGCCACTAGCCACCAGGGAAGTCCTGCCACTAGCCACCAGGGAAGTCCTGCCACTAGCCACCAGGGAAAAAGGTAAGGGGGGGGGGGGGGTTTGGGCAAAAAACACTGGCATATTATTGGGCAAATTGGCTGGGGAATATTACATGGCAAATAACACTGGCATATTATTGGGCAAATTGGCCGGGGCATATTACATGGCAAATAAGACTGGCATATTATTGGGCAAATTGGCTGGGGAATATTACATGGCAAATAAGACTGGCATATTATTGGGCAAATTGGCTGGGGCATATTACATGGCAAATAAGACTGGCATATTATTGGGCAAATTGGCTGGGGCATATTAAATGGCAAATAAGACTGGCATATTATTGGGCAAATTGGCTGGGGCATATTACATGGCAAATAAGACTAGAATATTATTGGGCAAATTGGCTGGGGCATATTACATGGCAAATAAGACTGGCATATTATTGGGCAAATTGGCTGGGGAATATTACATGGCAAATAAGACTGGCATATTATTGGGCAAATTGGCTGGGGAATATTAAATGGCAGAATAACACTGGCATATTATTGGACAAATCGTCTGGGGAATATTAAATGGCAGAATAAGACTGGCATATTATTGGGCAAAATGGCTGGGGAATATTAAATGGCAGAATAACACTGGCATATTATTGGACAAATCGTCTGGGGAATATTAAATGGCAGAATAAGACTGCCATATTATTGGGCAAAATGGCTAGGGAATATTAAATGGCAATTAACACTGGCATATTGGGCAAATTAGCAGGGGCATATTAAATTGCAGATAACCTTGGAATATTATTGGGCAAATTTACCGAGTTATATTAAATTGCAGAATAACACTGGCATATTATGGGACAAATTGGCTGGGGAATATTAATGGCAAATAATATTGGAAATGTGTATGTAATGGGGTGATGGAGGCATGTAAATGTGGTGATGGGGCATGTCCTGGTGTGCAACGTGGGTTATGGGTCATGTCGGAGGTGTGCAACGTGGGTAGGGGGGGGGGTGCCCAAATTTTGGGATATTGGGTGTCTAAATCCTGTCATGTTGAGGGGCATAATCCTGGCATATTGAGGGGAAAATCCTGGCATATTGAGGGGGCATCATCTTGGCATATTGAGGGGAAAATCCTGGCATATTGGGTGTCTAAATCGTGGCATATTGAGGGGCATAATCCTGGCATATTGAGGGGCATAATCCTGGCATTTTGAGGGGCATAATCCTGGCATATTTAGGGGAAAATCCTGGCATATTGAGGGGGCATCATCTTGGCATATCCTGGCATATTGGGTGTCTAAATCCTGGCATATTGAGGGGCATAATCCTGGCATACTGAGGGGCATAATCCTGGCATTTTGTAAGGGAAAATTCTAGCATATTAAATGGCAAATCCTGGCATATTGTGGGGGAAAATCCTGGCAATATGCGTTATAAAACAAGGAAAAGATGGCCGTGGATGGGGAGGCGATTCGATGGTGCAATGGGCCACTTGACTGGATTTGCCCCCCAGGCCTAAGGCTGCCAGCCCTCCCCTGGCCATTCCTACCCTAAATGTTATCTCCCAACCCCCATTACCTCCTAAACCCCTGCAGCTGTGACAAACCAATAACCCCCACAATCCCCCCAAACCATGTAGGGAGGGTGGGCGGGACAACCATCACTTTGCCCGTCAGTTAAAATCTGAATGATTCTAAGATGAGGGATTGATTTATATGACCCCTCCGACAGCCGTGACATCACTAGTTTACTTAGCCCTTTCCTGGGTCCCACCTCCTCACCCTGTTAAGGGTCCTTGCACTTAGGCAGTTCCATGAGCATCAGGAGTCTTAGAGGGGATGATGACTGTAACCCTACCACAATGGGAGAGGGGGTATCAGCCGTTGGGGACGTCCTTCTTCCTGGCAAGATGCTGTGCAGTAGTGGGGTTGCTTTATCCCATCGGCTGGATCCAAGATCTTAAAAGAGCTAGTGATTTATGCTGGGCAGGTTCTCTTTCAAGAACGAGACAAGGCTACGTTTTGAAGGGTTAAGTAAAAACTGACTCCACTAAGCGTTTGAGCGTTTATTGCTGCTTTTATGCAGGATTGTACAGTATTGTCATACCCCCCCCCCCCCCCCCCGACTGGGCCTTGTGGGGCACCAACAATGTACAGCAGACAATCAGGCACCATGTTACAATAGAAACACACCCAGTAATTACAGTACATTCCTCCCCTCTGCCTGGGAGATAATTGAGTTAAACTTTGTATCAGCTCAATTTTCACATTTATTATAACTTCAAAATTATGCATGGGATTTCAACAAAAGTTACATTTTCATAATCAATCCATTCATGGGAACAACATATTCAAAAACGGCACGAATTGGACCAGTGGTTCAGAAGTTAGTAAAAATGTGGATATGACCGACAGTTCGTATGTAGAAAACCACACGAATAGTCTCTGTTCTCAGTTCTTATGCAGCAAATATTTAGCTTAACAAGGGGTTTTGTTACAATGACATTATATCAATATGTGCAGGTCCAATATAAAGAGCTCTCCAGTGACAAAGAATTAGAGGTCACCCCCTGAGACTGGAAGAGCAAAGATGTAATTGACAGCAGAAGAAAGGATTATTTACAGTAAGTAAAATAATGTTGTTTTTTCCCCCCCAAAGTAGCTTACTTAGGTGTGTTTTTTTTGCCATATTTTGGATCAAAAAGCAATTGACAGGTGGAAGGTTTAAATTTAATGAACTTTAGTAGTTTTTTAACCTAAATGACCGTATTTGCTCGATTATAAGACGACCCTGATTATAAGACGACCCCCCAAACTTTGGATATTCCATTAGGAAAAAAACTAAAAGCCTGAATATAAGACTACCCTATAGGAAGAAAGTTAAACTTGTATATATTCACATGTAAATTGCTTTTTTAATAAAAAAAATTATATAAAAAAGGCATTTCTTGTTTTTATTTCCTTTTTATGTGCTAATGCTGCTTCTCTCTTTCCTTTGCCTCCAGCTATGTCTCTCTCCCCCTCCCTTTGACTCCCCCCCTTGTTTCTCTCTGCCCCCTCCCCTTGTTGCTCTGTCCCCCCTCCCTCTGTCTCTCCCCCCCTTGTTACTCTGTCTCTTCCCCCCTCCCCTTGTTGCTCTGCTCCCCTCCCTCCCCCTGTCTCTCTGCTCCTCTCCCTCCCCCTGTCTCCCTGCCCCCTCCCTCCCCCTTAACTATAACTAGATCCCTGGTGGCTAGTGGGGGCAGCCAGGGGATGTCTGCACGATACGTGCAGACATCCTCCATGCTGCCCGACACCTCCGTCTATTATGACGGACAGCTGGTCCGTCATAATAGACGAGATGTCGGGCAGCATGGAGGATGTCCGATTCACCCTGGTGGCTAGTGGGGCAGCAGAGGATGTCTGCGCGATGAGCGCAGACCTCCCCTGCTGCCGCCAGGCATGACCGCCGGGACTTCTGTGACGAAGCCGGAAGTACCCGGCTTCATCATAGAAGCCCCGGCGGACGTGTCGGGCGGCAGCAGGGGAGTCTGCGCTCATTGCGCAGAAATCCCCTGCTGTTAGAGAGTGGGATCCAGGTCCCCTGCAGCTCTGCTGGGGACCTGGATCGCTGTCTTATAATCTGAGCTCAATTTGAGGTCAGATTATAAGAAGACCTCGATTATAAGACGTGGGGGAATTTTCAGAAAGAAATTTCTGAAAACAACCTCGTCTTACAATCGAGCAAATACGGTACTATGTTACTATGTATGACTTGCGTCCATCAGATTCAACCCTTTTCCTATGTATGGCTTACTGCTGTTGACCCAAAAGAAGGGACTTTACACCCCCTTATATCGCCAATTTCAAATTCTGCTTTCTGTGGGGGTAAAAACCTTTGTCTTTAAATTGCAATCAGATTTTGCCTTGGATCAACCAGCACTAAGTAAATGCCTATAGTAACATACATTGCCCTTTACGTTGTGCTTTATTTAAAAAGTATTCAGGCCCCCTTTAAAAGCATATAATTTATTTTCTATCTAATCAGATTCCTCCAGGAAGCTGTTTGTCACCATCTCATTGGCCACCATCTTACAACATTGACTAAGTTGACAGGTGGACCCAAAAAGGCTTCAGGACAGAGGAGAAAACTGAAAACTTGTATCCACTTTCACTGATACCACAATAAATTTAAGAGCTGACATTTGGTTAAAACATTTCTCACATTCAAATGGTTTTCTCTCCTATGTGAATTATCTTATGAAGTTGAAGAGCTGACTTGCGCGCAAAATATTTCTCACATTCAGAACAGGCAAATGGTTTCTCTCCGGTGTGAATTCTCTTATGACTTTGAAGAGCTGACTTGTGGGCAAAATATTTCTCACATTCAGAACAGACAAATGGTTTCTCTCCGGTGTGAATTCTCTTATGACGTTGAAGAGATGATCTGTAGGTAAAACATTTCTCACATTCAGAACAGGAAAATGGTTTCTCTCCTGTGTGTATTGTCTTATGCTCTTGAAGGTTTGACTTGCTGGTAAAACATTTCTCACATTCAGAACAGGCAAATGGTTTATCTCCGGTGTGAATTCTCTTATGACGTTGAAGAGATGATCTGTAGGTAAAACATTTCTCACATTCAGAACAGGAAAATGGTTTCTCTCCTGTGTGTATTGTCTTATGCTCTTGAAGGTTTGACTTGCTGGTAAAACATTTCTCACATTCAGAACAGGCAAATGGTTTCTCTCCGGTGTGAGTTCTCTGATGTTGAATAAGTTGTGGATTTAATCTAAAACATTTATCACATTCAGGACAGGCAAATGGTTTCTCTCCTGTGTGAATTCTCACATGTAGATTTAGTTGTTGATTTGTTTTAAAACATTTCTCACATTCAGGACAGGCAAATGGTTTCTCTCCTGTGTGAATTCTCACATGTCGAATCAGATGTGATGTTTTGTTAAAACATTTCTCACATTCAGAACACAGAAATGGTTTCTCCCCTGTGTGAATTCTCATGTGTACAATAAGATGTGATGTTTTGTTAAAACATTTTCCACATTCAGAACACATAAAGGTATTTTTCCTTTTATTAACTGGTTCATGACATGGTCTATCCTTTCTTTTATGACCAGTCTGCTGCTGACCAAGGTTTGTTTCACTAGTAAAGCATTCCTGATATTCAGAACACTTGCAGACTGCCTCTGGACATGGCATTTCTCGGTCATTGTTGTCCCTGGTAGTGGTTTTATCGTCACTGCTGCCCGACATTTTAATTTTTTCCTTTAGTTATTGGTTTCCGTGTCTAAGATCAGCGAAACTTTCGATTCCCAACTCCTCTCCCTGTTCAGACAGATGGGTTTCAATTCACATCTTCTTCTCTGTGTTTGAGTTAACATGATTTGTACAGATCTCTCCAGTCTTGATGATGCTGAAGGCCATAGCTTCATCAGCTGAAGAGAATATTTATATTCCTGGAGCCACCTGCTGGAAAGAAACATGTAAAGTATTTATTCACAGTATCAGTCATACTTATTAAATGTCTAACAACACAGATCATTTGCAATAAAAGTGACCACATTTTCCACCCTTTATGAAATGCGTCAGTAATCTCCTCAAATGCGTCAGTAAACTCCTCCTCCCTTATTTAGAGGTGCTTACACCAATAAGACTCTTCCAGGTCTCGTGAAGCAAACACTCTTATCAAAACACATCCAATGGAGCCAAAATCAAAATATAATTCATTGTAATCATATTATCATAAAACAGTACTAGGTGTAAGATGGGGGAAGGTTTAAGTCAGCCTTTCACTTAATGCATATCACACACTATGCATAGAATAATGGGAAGGGCTGTGTGAAGCCCCCCATGCCTATTGGGAAGGGCTGTGTGAAGCCCCTCATGCCTAATGGGAAGGGCTGTGTGAAGCCCCTCATGTCTAATGGGAAGGGCTGTGTGAAGCCCCTCATGCCTAATGGGAAGGGCTGTGTGAAGCCCCTCATGCCTAATGGGAAGGGCTGTGTGAAGCCCCTCATGCATAATGGGAAGGGCTGTGTGAAGACCCCTCATGCCTATTGGGAAGGGCTGTGTGAAGCCCCTCATGCCTAATGGGAAGGGCTGTGTGAAGACCCTCATGCCTAATGGGAAGGGCTGTGTGAAGCCCCTCATGCCTAATGGGAAGGGCTGTGTGAAGCCCCTCATGCCTAATGGGAAGGGCTGTGTGAAGCCCCTCATGCCTAATGGGAAGGGCTGTGTGAAGACCCTCATGCCTAATGGGAAGGGCTGTGTGAAGACCCTCATGCCTATTTGGAAGGGCTGTGTGAAGCCCCTCATGCCTAATGGGAAGGGCTGTGTGAAGACCCCCATGCCTATTGGGAAGGGCTGTGTGAAGACCCCTCATGCCTAATGGGAAGGGCTGTGTGAAGCCCCTCATGCCTATTGGGAAGGGCTGTGTGAAGCCCCTCATGCCTATTGGGAAGGGCTGTGTGAAGACCCCTCATGCATAATGGGAAGGGCTGTGTGAAGCCCCTCATGTCTAATGGGAAGGGCTGTGTGAAGCCCCCTCATGCCTAATGGGAAGGGCTGTGTGAAGCCCCTCATGCCTAATGGGAAGGGCTGTGTGAAGACCCCTCATGCATAATGGGAAGGGCTGTGTGAAGCCCCTCATGCCTATTGGGAAGGGCTGTGTGAAGACCCCTCATGCATAATGGGAAGGGCTGTGTGAAGCCCCTCATGCCTATTGGGAAGGGCTGTGTGAAGCCCCTCATGCCTATTGGGAAGGGCTGTGTGAAGCCCCCCATGCCTAATGGGAAGGGCTGTGTGAAGCCCCTCATGTCTAATGGGAAGGGCTGTGTGAAGCCCCTCATGCCTAATGGGAAGGGCTGTGTGAAGCCCCTCATGCCTAATGGGAAGGGCTGTGTGAAGCCCCTCATGCCTATTGGGAAGGGCTGTGTGAAGCCCCTCATGCCTAATGGGAAGGGCTGTGTGAAGCCCCCCATGCCTAATGGGAAGGGCTGTGTGAAGCCCCTCATGCCTAATGGGAAGGGCTGTGTGAAGCCCCCCATGCCTAATGGGAAGCGCTGTGTGAAGCCCCTCATGCCTAATGGGAAGGGCTGTGTGAAGTCCCCCATGCCTAATGGGAAGGGCTGTGTGAAGCCGCTCTTGCCAATTGCATTTTTTATAATTTTTATGGAATAAAAAATGATCTGTAAATTTATCAGTTAATTTTGGCTCTGCTGGACATTTGACAATAAAGAAAATGCACATCAATGCTGCCGTTGGATAAGTAATATGTCAAGTGCTTCTTAGACAAACAGTCTATGTCATATTCCAAAGCCCAAAGGAAAAATTCTTTAAACTGGCCCTAAAGGTTATTTTTAACTTTAATCCACTATGTTAACTCAATAACCCTGTATGCATTTTATATCTAGAAAAACCTTTTGGAATATATTGATTGAATTGCAAAAACAAAAAAAAGATAATGCATGGCACCCCCAGAGTGGCACAGTGAGGAGAGTAAGGGTGTACACACAGCCATATCCACACAATGAGGAGAGTAAGGGTGTACACACAGCCATATCCACACAGTGAGGAGAGTAAGGGTGTACACACAGCCATATCCACACAATGAGGAGAGTAAGGGTGTACACACAGCCATATCCACACAGTGAGGAGAGTAAGGGTGTACACACAGCCATATCCACACAATGAGGAGAGTAAGGGTGTACACACAGCCATATCCACACAATGAGGAGAGTAAGGGTGTACACACAGCCATATCCACATAGTGAGGAGAGTAAGGGTGTACACACAGCCATATCCACACAATGAGGAGAGTAAGGGTGTACACACAGCCATATACACATAGTGAGGAGAGTAAGGGTGTACACACAGCCATATCCACACAATGAGGAGTGTAAGGGTGTACACACAGCCATATCCACACAATGAGGAGAGTAAGGGTGTACACACAGCCATATCCACACAGTGAGGAGAGTAAGGGTGTACACACAGGCATATCCACACAGTGAGGAGAGTAAGAGTGTACACACAGCCATATCCACACAATGAGGAGAGTAAGGGTGTACACACAGCCATATCCACACAATGAGGAGTGTAAGGGTGTACACACAGCCATATCCACACAGTGAGGAGAGTAAGGGTGTACACACAGCCATATCCACACAGTGAGGAGTGTAAGGGTGTACTCACAGCCATATCCACACAATAAGGAGAGTAAGGGTGTACACACAGCCATATCCAAACAGTGAGGAGAGTAAGGGTGTACACACAGGCATATCCACACAGTGAGGAGAGTAAGAGTGTACACACAGCCATATCCACATAGTGAGGAGAGTAAGGGTGTACACACAGCCATATCCACACAATGAGGAGTGTAAGGGTGTACACACAGCCATATCCACACAGTGAGGAGAGTAAGGGTGTACACACAGCCATATCCACATAGTGAGGAGAGTAAGGGTGTACACACAGCCATATCCACACAGTGAGGAGAGTAAGGGTGTACACACAGCCATATCCACACAATGAGGAGAGTAAGGGTGTACACACAGCTATATCCACACAATGAGGAGAATAAGGGTGTACACACAGCCATATCCACACAATGAGGAGAGTAAGGGTGTACACACAGCCATATCCACATAGTAAAGAGTAAGGGTGTACACACAGCCATATCCACACAATGAGGAGAGTAAGGGTGTACACACATCCATATCCACATAGTGAGGAGAGTAAGGGTGTACACACAGCCATATCCACACAATGAGGAGTGTAAGGGTGTACTCACAGCCATATCCACACAATAAGGAGAGTAAGGGTGTACACACAGCCATATCCACACAGTGAGGAGAGTAAGGGTGTACACACAGGCATATCCACACAGTGAGGAGAGTAAGAGTGTACACACAGCCATATCCACATAGTGAGGAGAGTAAGGGTGTACACACAGCCATATCCACACAATGAGGAGAGTAAGGGTGTACACACAGCCATATCCACACAGTGAGGAGAGTAAGGGTGTACACACAGCCATATCCACATAGTGAGGAGAGTAAGGGTGTACACACAGCCATATCCACACAGTGAGGAGAGTAAGGGTGTACACACAGCCATATCCACACAATGAGGAGAGTAAGGGTGTACACACAGCTATATCCACACAATGAGGAGAGTAAGGGTGTACACACAGCCATATCCACACAATGAGGAGAGTAAGGGTGTACACACAGCCATATCCACATAGTGAGGAGAGTAAGGGTGTACACACAGCCATATCCACACAATGAGGAGAGTAAGGGTGTACACACAGCCATATCCACATAGTGAGGAGAGTAAGGGTGTACACACAGCCATATCCACACAATGAGGAGTGTAAGGGTGTACACACAGCCATATCCACACAATGAGGAGAGTAAGGGTGTACACACAGCCATATCCACACAATGAGGAGAGTAAGGGTGTACACACAGCTATATCCACACAATGAGGAGAGTAAGGGTGTACACACAGCCATATCCACACAATGAGGAGAGTAAGGGTGTACACACAGCCATATCCACACAATGAGGAGAGTAAGGGTGTACACACAGCCATATCCACATAGTGAGGAGAGTAAGGGTGTACACACAGCCATATCCACACAATGAGGAGAGTAAGGGTGTACACACAGCCAAATCCACACAATGAGGAGAGTAAGGGTGTACACACAGCCATATCCACACAGTGAGGAGTGTAAGGGTGTACTCACAGCCATATCCACACAATAAGGAGAGTAAGGGTGTACACACAGCCATATCCACACAATGAGGAGAGTAAGGGTGTACACACAGCCATATCCACACAATGAGGAGAGTAAGGGTGTACACACAGCCATATCCACATAGTGAGGAGAGTAAGGGTGTACACACAGCCATATCCACACAATGAGGAGAGTAAGGGTGTACACACAGCCAAATCCACACAATGAGGAGAGTAAGGGTGTACACACAGCCATATCCACACAGTGAGGAGTGTAAGGGTGTACTCACAGCCATATCCACACAATAAGGAGAGTAAGGGTGTACACACAGCCATATCCACACAATGAGGAGAGTAAGGGTGTGCACACAGCCATATCCACACAATGAGGAGTGTAAGGGTGTACACACAGCCATATCCACACAATGAGGAGAGTAAGGGTGTACACACAGCCATATCCACACAATGAGGAGTGTAAGGGTGTACACACAGCCATATCCACACAGTGAGGAGAGTAAGGGTGTACACACAGGCATATCCACACAGTGAGGAGAGTAAGAGTGTACACACAGCCATATCCACACAATGAGGAGTGTAAGGGTGTACACACAGCCATATCCACACAGTGAGGAGAGTAAGGGTGTACACACAGCCATATCCACACAATGAGGAGAGTAAGGGTGTACACACAGCCATATCCACATAGTGAGGAGAGTAAGGGTGTACACACAGCCATATCCACACAATGAGGAGAGTAAGGGTGTACACACAGCCATATCCACACAGTGAGGAGAGTAAGGGTGTACACACAGCCATATCCACATAGTGAGGAGAGTAAGGGTGTACACACAGCCATATCCACACAGTGAGGAGAGTAAGGGTGTACACACAGCCATATCCACACAATGAGGAGAGTAAGGGTGTACACACAGCTATATCCACACAATGAGGAGAGTAAGGGTGTACACACAGCCATATCCACACAATGAGGAGAGTAAGGGTGTACACACAGCCATATCCACATAGTGAGGAGAGTAAGGGTGTACACACAGCCATATCCACACAATGAGGAGAGTAAGGGTGTACACACAGCCATATCCACATAGTGAGGAGAGTAAGGGTGTACACACAGCCATATCCACACAATGAGGAGTGTAAGGGTGTACACACAGCCATATCCACACAGTGAGGAGAGTAAGGGTGTACACACAGCCATATCCACACAGTGAGGAGTGTAAGGGTGTACTCACAGCCATATCCACACAATAAGGAGAGTAAGGGTGTACACACAGCCATATCCACACAGTGAGGAGAGTAAGGGTGTACACACAGGCATATCCACACAGTGAGGAGAGTAAGAGTGTACACACAGCCATATCCACATAGTGAGGAGAGTAAGGGTGTACACACAGCCATATCCACACAATGAGGAGTGTAAGGGTGTACACACAGCCATATCCACACAGTGAGGAGAGTAAGGGTGTACACACAGCCATATCCACATAGTGAGGAGAGTAAGGGTGTACACACAGCCATATCCACACAGTGAGGAGAGTAAGGGTGTACACACAGCCATATCCACACAATGAGGAGAGTAAGGGTGTACACACAGCTATATCCACACAATGAGGAGAGTAAGGGTGTACACACAGCCATATCCACACAATGAGGAGAGTAAGGGTGTACACACAGCCATATCCACATAGTGAGGAGAGTAAGGGTGTACACACAGCCATATCCACACAATGAGGAGAGTAAGGGTGTACACACAGCCATATCCACATAGTGAGGAGAGTAAGGGTGTACACACAGCCATATCCACACAATGAGGAGTGTAAGGGTGTACACACAGCCATATCCACACAATGAGGAGAGTAAGGGTGTACACACAGCCATATCCACACAGTGAGGAGAGTAAGGGTGTACACACAGGCATATCCACACAGTGAGGAGAGTAAGAGTGTACACACAGCCATATCCACATAGTGAGGAGAGTAAGGGTGTACACACAGCCATATCCACACAATGAGGAGTGTAAGGGTGTACACACAGCTATATCCACACAATGAGGAGAGTAAGGGTGTACACACAGCCATATCCACACAATGAGGAGAGTAAGGGTGTACACACAGCCATATCCACATAGTGAGGAGAGTAAGGGTGTACACACAGCCATATCCACACAATGAGGAGAGTAAGGGTGTACACACAGCCATATCCACATAGTGAGGAGAGTAAGGGTGTACACACAGCCATATCCACACAATGAGGAGAGTAAGGGTGTACACACAGCCAAATCCACACAATGAGGAGAGTAAGGGTGTACACACAGCCATATCCACACAGTGAGGAGTGTAAGGGTGTACTCACAGCCATATCCACACAATAAGGAGAGTAAGGGTGTACACACAGCCATATCCACACAATGAGGAGAGTAAGGGTGTGCACACAGCCATATCCACACAATGAGGAGTGTAAGGGTGTACACACAGCCATATCCACACAATGAGGAGAGTAAGGGTGTACACACAGCCATATCCACACAATGAGGAGTGTAAGGGTGTACACACAGCCATATCCACACAGTGAGGAGAGTAAGGGTGTACACACAGGCATATCCACACAGTGAGGAGAGTAAGAGTGTACACACAGCCATATCCACACAATGAGGAGTGTAAGGGTGTACACACAGCCATATCCACACAGTGAGGAGAGTAAGGGTGTACACACAGCCATATCCACATAGTGAGGAGAGTAAGGGTGTACACACAGCCATATCCACACAATGAGGAGAGTAAGGGTGTACACACAGCCATATCCACACAATAAGGAGAGTAAGGGTGTACACACAGCCATATCCACACAATGAGGAGAGTAAGGGTGTGCACACAGCCATATCCACACAATGAGGAGTGTAAGGGTGTACACACAGCCATATCCACACAATGAGGAGAGTAAGGGTGTACACACAGCCATATCCACATAGTGAGGAGAGTAAGGGTGTACACACAGCCATATCCACACAATGAGGAGAGTAAGGGTGTACACACAGCCATATCCACATAGTGAGGAGAGTAAGGGTGTACACACAGCCATATCCACACAATGAGGAGTGTAAGGGTGTACACACAGCCATATCCACACAATGAGGAGAGTAAGGGTGTACACACAGCCATATCCACACAATGAGGAGTGTAAGGGTGTACACACAGCCATATCCACACAGTGAGGAGAGTAAGAGTGTACACACAGCCATATACACACAGTGAGGAGAGTAAGGGTGTACACACAGGCATATCCACACAGTGAGGAGAGTAAGAGTGTACACACAGCCATATCCAAACAATGAGGAGTGTAAGGGTGTACACACAGCCATATCCACACAGTGAGGAGAGTAAGGGTGTACACACAGCCATATCCACATAGTGAGGAGAGTAAGGGTGTACACACAGCCATATCCACACAATGAGGAGAGTAAGGGTGTACACACAGCCATATCCACACAGTGAGGAGAGTAAGGGTGTACACACAGCCATATCCACACAATGAGGAGAGTAAGGGTGTACACACAGCTATATCAACACAATGAGGAGAGTAAGGGTGTACACACAGCCATATCCACACAATGAGGAGAGTAAGGGTGTACATACAGCCATATCCACATAGTGAGGAGAGTAAGGGTGTATACACAGCCATATCCACACAATGAGGAGAGTAAGGGTGTACACACAGCCATATCCACAGTGAGGAGAGTAAGGGTGTACACACAGCCATATCCACACAATGAGGAGTGTAAGGGTGTACACACAGCCATATCCACACAATGTGGAGAGTAAGGGTGTACACACATCCATATCCACACAGTGAGGAGAGTAAGGGTGTACACACAGCCATATCCACACAATGAGGAGAGTAAGGGTGTACACACAGGCATATCCAAACAGTGAGGAGAGTAAGAGTGTACACACAGCCATATCCACACAATGAGGAGTGTAAGGGTGTACACACAGCCATATCCACACAGTGAGGAGTGTAAGGGTGTACTCACAGTTATATCCACACAATAAGGAGAGTAAGGGTGTACACACAGCCATATCCACACAGTGAGGAGAGTAAGAGTGTACACACAGCCATATCCACACAATGAGGAGAGTAAGGGTGTACACACAGCCATATCCACACAATGAGGAGTGTAAGGGTGTACACACAGCCATATCCACACAGTGAGGAGAGTAAGGGTGTACACACAGCCATATCCACACAGTGAGGAGTGTAAGGGTGTACTCACAGCCATATCCACACAATAAGGAGAGTAAGGGTGTACACACAGCCATATCCACACAGTGAGGAGAGTAAGGGTGTACACACAGGCATATCCACACAGTGAGGAGAGTAAGAGTGTACACACAGCCATATCCACATAGTGAGGAGAGTAAGGGTGTACACACAGCCATATCCACACAATGAGGAGTGTAAGGGTGTACACACAGCCATATCCACACAGTGAGGAGAGTAAGGGTGTACACACAGCCATATCCACATAGTGAGGAGAGTAAGGGTGTACACACAGCCATATCCACACAATGAGGAGAGTAAGGGTGTACACACAGCCATATCCACACAGTGAGGAGAGTAAGGGTGTACACACAGGCATATCCACACAATGAGGAGAGTAAGGGTGTACACACAGCTATATCCACACAATGAGGAGAGTAAGGGTGTACACACAGCCATATCCACACAATGAGGAGAGTAAGGGTGTACACACAGCCATATCCACATAGTGAGGAGAGTAAGGGTGTATACACAGCCATATCCACACAATGAGGAGAGTAAGGGTGTACACACAGCCATATCCACATAGTGAGGAGAGTAAGGGTGTACACACAGCCATATCCACACAATGAGGAGTGTAAGGGTGTACACACAGCCATATCCACACAATGAGGAGAGTAAGGGTGTACACACAGCCATATCCACACAATGAGGAGAGTAAAGGTGTACACACAGCTATATCCACACAATGAGGAGAGTAAGGGTGTACACACAGCCATATCCACACAATGAGGATAGTAAGGGTGTACACACAGCCATATCCACACAATGAGGAGAGTAAGGGTGTACACACAGCCATATCCACATAGTGAGGAGAGTAAGGGTGTACACACAGCCATATCCACACAATGAGGAGAGTAAGGGTGTACACACTGCCATATCCACATAGTGAGGAGAGTAAGGGTGTACACACAGCCATATCCACACAATGAGGAGAGAAAGGGTGTACACACAGCCAAATCCACACAATGAGGAGAGTAAGGGTGTACACACAGCCATATCCACACAGTGAGGAGTGTAAGGGTGTACTCACAGCCATATCCACACAATAAGGAGAGTAAGGGTGTACACACAGCCATATCCACACAATGAGGAGTGTAAGGGTGTACACACAGCCATATCCACACAGTGAGGAGAGTAAGGGTGTACACACAGCCATATCCACATAGTGAGGAGAGTAAGGGTGTACACACAGCCATATCCACACAATGAGGAGAGTAAGGGTGTACACACAGCCATATCCACACAGTGAGGAGAGTAAGGGTGTACACACAGCCATATCGACACAATGAGGAGAGTAAGGGTGTACACACAGCTATATCAACACAATGAGGAGAGTAAGGGTGTACACACAGCCATATCCACGCAATGAGGAGAGTAAGGGTGTACACACAGCCATATCCACATAGTGAGGAGAGTAAGGGTGTACACACAGCCATATCCACACAATGAGGAGAGTAAGGGTGTACACACAGCCATATCCACATAGTGAGGAGAGTAAGGGTGTACACACAGCCATATCCACACAATGAGGAGTGTAAGGGTGTACACACAGCCATATCCACACAATGAGGAGAGTAAAGGTGTACACACAGCCATATCCACACAGTGAGGAGAGTAAGGGTGTACACACAGCCATATCCACACAATGAGGAGAGTAAGGGTGTACACACAGCTATATCCACACAATGAGGAGAGTAAGGGTGTACACACAGCCATATCCACACAATGAGGAGAGTAAGGGTGTACACACAGCCATATCCACATAGTGAGGAGAGTAAGGGTGTACACACAGCCATATCCACACAATGAGGAGAGTAAGGGTGTACACACAGCCATATCCACATAGTGAGGAGAGTAAGGGTGTACACACAGCCATATCCACACAATGAGCAGAGTAAGGGTGTACACACAGCCAAATCCACACAATGAGGAGAGTAAGGGTGTACACACAGCCATATCCACACAGTGAGGAGTGTAAGGGTGTACTCACAGCCATATCCACACAATAAGGAGAGTAAGGGTGTACACACAGCCATATCCACACAATGAGGAGAGTAAGGGTGTGCACACAGCCATATCCACACAATGAGGAGTGTAAGGGTGTACACACAGCCATATCCACACAATGAGGAGAGTAAGGGTGTACACACAGCCATATCCACACAATGAGGAGTGTAAGGGTGTACACACAGCCATATCCACACAGTGAGGAGAGTAAGGGTGTACACACAGGCATATCCACACAGTGAGGAGAGTAAGAGTGTACACACAGCCATATCCACACAATGAGGAGTGTAAGGGTGTACACACAGCCATATCCACACAGTGAGGAGAGTAAGGGTGTACACACAGCCATATCCACATAGTGAGGAGAGTAAGGGTGTACACACAGCCATATCCACACAATGAGGAGAGTAAGGGTGTACACACAGCCATATCCACACAGTGAGGAGAGTAAGGGTGTACACACAGCCATATCGACACAATGAGGAGAGTAAGGGTGTACACACAGCTATATCAACACAATGAGGAGAGTAAGGGTGTACACACAGCCATATCCACGCAATGAGGAGAGTAAGGGTGTACACACAGCCATATCCACATAGTGAGGAGAGTAAGGGTGTACACACAGCCATATCCACACAATGAGGAGAGTAAGGGTGTACACACAGCCATATCCACATAGTGAGGAGAGTAAGGGTGTACACACAGCCATATCCACACAATGAGGAGTGTAAGGGTGTACACACAGCCATATCCACACAATGAGGAGAGTAAAGGTGTACACACAGCCATATCCACACAGTGAGGAGAGTAAGGGTGTACACACAGCCATATCCACACAATGAGGAGAGTAAGGGTGTACACACAGCTATATCCACACAATGAGGAGAGTAAGGGTGTACACACAGCCATATCCACACAATGAGGAGAGTAAGGGTGTATACACAGCCATATCCACACAGTGAGGAGAGTAAGGGTGTACACACAGCCATATCCACACAATGAGGAGTGTAAGGGTGTACACACAGCCATATCCACACAATGAGGAGAGTAAAGGTGTACACACAGCCATATCCACACAGTGAGGAGAGTAAGGGTGTACACACAGCCATATCCACACAATGAGGAGAGTAAGGGTGTACACACAGCTATATCCACACAATGAGGAGAGTAAGGGTGTACACACAGCCATATCCACACAATGAGGAGAGTAAGGGTGTATACACAGCCATATCCACATAGTGAGGAGAGTAAGGGTGTACACACAGCCATATCCACACAATGAGGAGAGTAAGGGTGTACACACAGCCATATCCACACAATGAGCAGAGTAAGGGTGTACACACAGCCAAATCCACACAATGAGGAGAGTAAGGGTGTACACACAGCCATATCCACACAGTGAGGAGTGTAAGGGTGTACTCACAGCCATATCCACACAATAAGGAGAGTAAGGGTGTACACACAGCCATATCCACACAATGAGGAGAGTAAGGGTGTGCACACAGCCATATCCACACAATGAGGAGTGTAAGGGTGTACACACAGCCATATCCACACAATGAGGAGAGTAAGGGTGTACACACAGCCATATCCACACAATGAGGAGTGTAAGGGTGTACAC
Organism: Pelodytes ibericus; assembly: GCA_036172795.1. Lineage (NCBI taxonomy): Eukaryota > Metazoa > Chordata > Amphibia > Anura > Pelodytidae > Pelodytes > Pelodytes ibericus. The sequence continues at coordinate 292,377,712 of CM069857.1, forward strand.
ACAGCCATATCCACACAGTGAGGAGAGTAAGGGTGTACACACAGGCATATCCACACAGTGAGGAGAGTAAGAGTGTACACACAGCCATATCCACACAATGAGGAGAGTAAGAGTGTACACACAGCCATATCCACACAGTGAGGAGAGTAAGGGTGTACACACAGCCATATCCACACAGTGAGGAGAGTAAGGGTGTACACACAGCCATATCCACACAGTGAGGAGAATAAGGGTGTACACACAGCCATACCCACACAGTGAGGAGAGTAAGGGTGTACACACAGCCATATCCACACAATGAGGAGTGTAATGGTGTATACACAGCCATATCCACACAATGAGGATGTAACGGATCGCCTGGCACCCCGACTGGGTACCTCCGTTAAAGGATGCTCCTAGCGCTTCCTGAGGACTCCAAGCACTGCAGCAGACACCACAACCACCAAACCGGAGAAGCATATGAATCCTCCCAAGCATATGAATGCTGAAGCAGTTGAATAGGAACCATACGAATAGGTTTACTCTCCTAGCCGTCAAACTGGAACAGCATACAATAAATCCTTCCCCCAATAATGAGACGACACTTCACTTTGAGGGTTAAAACAGGAACTTTTACAGCAAGATTGAACTACTTTATTTGACAAACAACACAGACTTATATACACCAAACTGCAATCAGATAACACTTGATTAAACAATAGAAAACTTAAACACATCACCAGTAAAGCAGTATCTAGCCACTTTAATCTGGAGCCAGAAGCAAGGTAGTCAGACTGGGTGGCTGACATAACTAAACAATGGAAGGCTTAAACACATTACAGACAGGGTCCATAATCTATAGGGAGGTGTTTGGCCCTCAGGCCCCTCCAAGAACCCCAGTCAGTCAGACTGTCAGAATTCACTTCGTGACAGCGGCCACCCCCGAGAACAAAGGACGGCTACTTACTGTTCAATTACCCGTTCGCAACAATGTTGCAACGGGTAATTGAGGACACACTTTAAAATACATAAAGTCACATTTTACACATAACACACAGACATTTCACATATCCCCAGATAGCTCAGGTCTGAGCGCACATTATTAAGTGAATGGCGCTCGGACCACACAAATACAGTTTAATCGCCATGGAGCCAAAGTCTTTACAGTCAGTTTCATACGAACGGGCTCCATGGGATTCCTATCTGGGGTATAACACATTCACATAAAGTCTGGTCCATAGTCCAAAGGCAAGAGGCGGGCAAGCAGCCCCCTCCAAGGACACGTGGCGAGGCCGGTTTCGCCACAGAGGAGAGTAAGGGTGTACACACAGCCATATCCACACAATGAGGAGTGTAAGGGTGTACACACAGCCATATCCACACAGTGAGGAGAGTAAGGGTGTACACACAGGCATATCCACACAGTGAGGAGAGTAAGAGTGTACACACAGCCATATCCACACAATGAGGAGTGTAAGGGTGTACACACAGCCATATCCACACAGTGAGGAGAGTAAGGGTGTACACACAGCCATATCCACATAGTGAGGAGAGTAAGGGTGTACACACAGCCATATCCACACAATGAGGAGAGTAAGGGTGTACACACAGCCATATCCACACAGTGAGGAGAGTAAGGGTGTACACACAGCCATATCCACACAATGAGGAGAGTAAGGGTGTACACACAGCTATATCAACACAATGAGGAGAGTAAGGGTGTACACACAGCCATATCCACACAATGAGGAGAGTAAGGGTGTACACACAGCCATATCCACATAGTGAGGAGAGTAAGGGTGTATACACAGCCATATCCACACAATGAGGAGAGTAAGGGTGTACACACAGCCATATCCACATAGTGAGGAGAGTAAGGGTGTACACACAGCCATATCCACACAATGAGGAGAGTAAGGGTGTACACACAGCCATATCCACACAATGAGGAGAGTAAGGGTGTACACACAGGCATATCCACACAGTGAGGAGAGTAAGAGTGTACACACAGCCATATCCACACAATGAGCAGAGTAAGGGTGTACACAGCCAAATCCACACAATGAGGAGAGTAAGGGTGTACACACAGCCATATCCACACAGTGAGGAGTGTAAGGGTGTACTCACAGCCATATCCACACAATAAGGAGAGTAAGGGTGTACACACAGCCATATTCACACAATGAGGAGAGTAAGGGTGTGCACACAGCCATATCCACACAATGAGGAGTGTAAGGGTGTACACACAGCCATATCCACACAATGAGGAGAGTAAGGGTGTACACACAGCCATATCCACACAATGAGGAGTGTAAGGGTGTACACACAGCCATATCCACACAGTGAGGAGAGTAAGGGTGTACACACAGGCATATCCACACAGTGAGGAGAGTAAGAGTGTACACACAGCCATATCCACACAATGAGGAGAGTAAGAGTGTACACACAGCCATATCCACACAGTGAGGAGAGTAAGGGTGTACACACAGCCATATCCACACAGTGAGGAGAGTAAGGGTGTACACACAGCCATATCCACATAGTGAGGAGAGTAAGGGTGTACACACAGCCATATCCACACAATGAGGAGAGTAAGGGTGTACACACAGCCATATCCACACAGTGAGGAGAGTAAGGGTGTACACACAGCCATATCCACACAATGAGGAGAGTAAGGGTGTACACACAGCTATATCAACACAATGAGGAGAGTAAGGGTGTACACACAGCCATATCCACACAATGAGGAGAGTAAGGGTGTACACACAGCCATATCCACATAGTGAGGAGAGTAAGGGTGTATACACAGCCATATCCACACAATGAGGAGAGTAAGGGTGTACACACAGCCATATCCACATAGTGAGGAGAGTAAGGGTGTACACACAGCCATATCCACACAATGAGGAGTGTAAGGGTGTACACACAGCCATATCCACACAATGAGGAGAGTAAGGGTGTACACACAGCCATATCCACACAGTGAGGAGAGTAAGGGTGTACACACAGCCATATCCACACAATGAGGAGAGTAAGGGTGTACACACAGGCATATCCACACAGTGAGGAGAGTAAGAGTGTACACACAGCCATATCCACACAATGAGCAGAGTAAGGGTGCACACACAGCCAAATCCACACAATGAGGAGAGTAAGGGTGTACACACAGCCATATCCACACAGTGAGGAGTGTAAGGGTGTACTCACAGCCATATCCACACAATAAGGAGATGAAAGGGTGTACACACAGCCATATCCACACAATGAGGAGAGTAAGGGTGTGCACACAGCCATATCCACACAATGAGGAGTGTAAGGGTGTACACACAGCCATATCCACACAATGAGGAGAGTAAGGGTGTACACACAGCCATATCCACACAATGAGGAGTGTAAGGGTGTACACACAGCCATATCCACACAGTGAGGAGAGTAAGGGTGTACACACAGGCATATCCACACAGTGAGGAGAGTAAGAGTGTACACACAGCCATATCCACACAATGAGGAGAGTAAGAGTGTACACACAGCCATATCCAAACAGTGAGGAGAGTAAGGGTGTACACACAGCCATATCCACACAGTGAGGAGAGTAAGGGTGTACACACAGCCATATCCACACAGTGAGGAGAATAAGGGTGTACACACAGCCATATCCACACAGTGAGGAGAGTAAGGGTGTACACACAGCCATATCCACACAATGAGGAGAGTAAGGGTGTACACACAGCTATATCAACACAATGAGGAGAGTAAGGGTGTACACACAGCCATATCCACACAATGAGGAGAGTAAGGGTGTACACACAGCCATATCCACATAGTGAGGAGAGTAAGGGTGTATACACAGCCATATCCACACAATGAGGAGAGTAAGGGTGTACACACAGCCATATCCACACAGTGAGGAGAGTAAGGGTGTACACACAGCCATATCCACACAGTGAGGAGAGTAAGGGTGTACACACAGCCATATCCACATAGTGAGGAGAGTAAGGGTGTACACACAGCCATATCCACACAATGAGGAGAGTAAGGGTGTACACACAGCCATATCCACACAGTGAGGAGAGTAAGGGTGTACACACAGCCATATCCACACAATGAGGAGAGTAAGGGTGTACACACAGCTATATCAACACAATGAGGAGAGTAAGGGTGTACACACAGCCATATCCACACAATGAGGAGAGTAAGGGTGTACACACAGCCATATCCACATAGTGAGGAGAGTAAGGGTGTATACACAGCCATATCCACACAATGAGGAGAGTAAGGGTGTACACACAGCCATATCCACATAGTGAGGAGAGTAAGGGTGTACACACAGCCATATCCACACAATGAGGAGTGTAAGGGTGTACACACAGCCATATCCACACAATGAGGAGAGTAAGGGTGTACACACAGCCATATCCACACAGTGAGGAGAGTAAGGGTGTACACACAGCCATATCCACACAATGAGGAGAGTAAGGGTGTACACACAGGCATATCCACACAGTGAGGAGAGTAAGAGTGTACACACAGCCATATCCACACAATGAGCAGAGTAAGGGTGCACACACAGCCAAATCCACACAATGAGGAGAGTAAGGGTGTACACACAGCCATATCCACACAGTGAGGAGTGTAAGGGTGTACTCACAGCCATATCCACACAATAAGGAGATGAAAGGGTGTACACACAGCCATATCCACACAATGAGGAGAGTAAGGGTGTGCACACAGCCATATCCACACAATGAGGAGTGTAAGGGTGTACACACAGCCATATCCACACAATGAGGAGAGTAAGGGTGTACACACAGCCATATCCACACAATGAGGAGTGTAAGGGTGTACACACAGCCATATCCACACAGTGAGGAGAGTAAGGGTGTACACACAGGCATATCCACACAGTGAGGAGAGTAAGAGTGTACACACAGCCATATCCACACAATGAGGAGAGTAAGAGTGTACACACAGCCATATCCAAACAGTGAGGAGAGTAAGGGTGTACACACAGCCATATCCACACAGTGAGGAGAGTAAGGGTGTACACACAGCCATATCCACACAGTGAGGAGAATAAGGGTGTACACACAGCCATACCCACACAGTGAGGAGAGTAAGGGTGTACACACAGCCATATCCACACAATGAGGAGTGTAATGGTGTACACACAGCCATATCCACACTATGAGGAGAGTAAGGGTGTACACACAGCCATATCCACACAATGAGGAGTGTAAGGGTGTACACACAGCAATATCCACACAGTGAGGAGAGTAAGGGTGTACACACAGGCATATCCACACAGTGAGGAGAGTAAGAGTGTACACACAGCCATATCCACACAATGAGGAGTGTAAGGGTGTACACACAGCCATATCCACACAGTGAGGAGAGTAAGGGTGTACACACAGCCATATCCACATAGTGAGGAGAGTAAGGGTGTACACACAGCCATATCCACACAATGAGGAGAGTAAGGGTGTACACACAGCCATATCCACACAGTGAGGAGAGTAAGGGTGTACACACAGCCATATCCACACAGTGAGGAGAGTAAGGGTGTACACACAGCCATATCCACACAATGAGGAGAGTAAGGGTGTACACACAGCCATATCCACATAGTGAGGAGAGTAAGGGTGTATACACAGCCATATCCACACAATGAGGAGAGTAAGGGTGTACACACAGCCATATCCACATAGTGAGGAGAGTAAGGGTGTACACACAGCCATATCCACACAATGAGGAGTGTAAGGGTGTACACACAGCCATATCCACACAATGAGGAGAGTAAGGGTGTACACACAGCCATATCCACACAGTGAGGAGAGTAAGGGTGTACACACAGCCATATCCACACAATGAGGAGAGTAAGGGTGTACACACAGGCATATCCACACAGTGAGGAGAGTAAGAGTGTACACACAGCCATATCCACACAATGAGGAGTGTAAGGGTGTACACACAGCCATATCCACACAGTGAGGAGAGTAAGGGTGTACACACAGCCATATCCACATAGTGAGGAGAGTAAGGGTGTACACACAGCCATATCCACACAATGAGGAGAGTAAGGGTGTACACACAGCCATATCCACACAGTGAGGAGAGTAAGGGTGTACACACAGCCATATCCACACAATGAGGAGAGTAAGGGTGTACACACAGCTATATCAACACAATGAGGAGAGTAAGGGTGTACACACAGCCATATCCACACAATGAGGAGAGTAAGGGTGTACACACAGCCATATCCACATAGTGAGGAGAGTAAGGGTGTATACACAGCCATATCCACACAATGAGGAGAGTAAGGGTGTACACACAGCCATATCCACATAGTGAGGAGAGTAAGGGTGTACACACAGCCATATCCACACAATGAGGAGTGTAAGGGTGTACACACAGCCATATCCACACAATGAGGAGAGTAAGGGTGTACACACAGCCATATCCACACAGTGAGGAGAGTAAGGGTGTACACACAGCCATATCCACACAATGAGGAGAGTAAGGGTGTACACACAGCCATATCCACGCAATGAGGAGAGTAAGGGTGTACACACAGCCATATCCACACAATGAGGAGTGTAAGGGTGTACACACAGAAATATCCACACAGTGAGGAGAGTAAGGGTGTACACACAGCCATATCCACACAGTGAGGAGAGTAAGGGTGTACACACAGCCATATCCACATAGTGAGGAGAGTAAGGGTGTACACACAGCCATATCCACACAATGAGGAGAGTAAGGGTGTACACACAGCCATATCCACACAGTGAGGAGTGTAAGGGTGTACACACAGCCATATCCACACAGTGAGGAGAGTAAGGGTGTACACACAGGCATATCCACACAGTGAGGAGAGTAAGAGTGTACACACAGCCATATCCACACAATGAGGAGAGTAAGAGTGTACACACAGCCATATCCACACAGTGAGGAGAGTAAGGGTGTACACACAGCCATATCCACACAGTGAGGAGAGTAAGGGTGTACACACAGCCATATCCACATAGTGAGGAGAGTAAGGGTGTACACACAGCCATATCCACACAATGAGGAGAGTAAGGGTGTACACACAGCCATATCCACACAGTGAGGAGAGTAAGGGTGTATACACAGCCATATCCACACAATGAGGAGAGTAAGGGTGTACACACAGCTATATCAACACAATGAGGAGAGTAAGGGTGTACACACAGCCATATCCACACAATGAGGAGAGTAAGGGTGTACACACAGCCATATCCACATAGTGAGGAGAGTAAGGGTGTATACACAGCCATATCCACACAATGAGGAGAGTAAGGGTGTACACACAGCCATATCCACATAGTGAGGAGAGTAAGGGTGTACACACAGCCATATCCACACAATGAGGAGTGTAAGGGTGTACACACAGCCATATCCACATAGTGAGGAGAGTAAGGGTGTACACACAGCCATATCCACACAATGAGGAGTGTAAGGGTGTACACACAGCCATATCCACACAATGAGGAGAGTAAGGGTGTACACACAGCCATATCCACACAGTGAGGAGAGTAAGGGTGTACACACAGCCATATCCACACAATGAGGAGAGTAAGGGTGTACACACAGGCATATCCACACAGTGAGGAGAGTAAGGGTGTACACACAGCCATATCCACACAATGAGGAGAGTAAGGGTGTACACACAGCCATATCCACACAATGAGGAGAGTAAGGGTGTACACACAGGCATATCCACACAGTGAGGAGAGTAAGGGTGTACACACAGCTATATCAACACAATGAGGAGAGTAAGGGTGTACACACAGCCATATCCACACAATGAGGAGAGTAAGGGTGTACACACAGCCATATCCACATAGTGAGGAGAGTAAGGGTGTATACACAGCCATATCCACACAATGAGGAGAGTAAGGGTGTACACACAGCCATATCCACATAGTGAGGAGAGTAAGGGTGTACACACAGCCATATCCACACAATGAGGAGTGTAAGGGTGTACACACAGCCATATCCACATAGTGAGGAGAGTAAGGGTGTACACACAGCCATATCCACACAATGAGGAGTGTAAGGGTGTACACACAGCCATATCCACACAATGAGGAGAGTAAGGGTGTACACACAGCCATATCCACACAGTGAGGAGAGTAAGGGTGTACACACAGCCATATCCACACAATGAGGAGAGTAAGGGTGTACACACAGGCATATCCACACAGTGAGGAGAGTAAGGGTGTACACACAGCCATATCCACACAATGAGGAGAGTAAGGGTGTACACACAGCCATATCCACACAATGAGGAGAGTAAGGGTGTACACACAGGCATATCCACACAGTGAGGAGAGTAAGGGTGTACACACAGCCATATCCACACAGTGAGGAGAGTAAGGGTGTACACACAGCCATATCCACACAGTGAGGAGTGTAAGGGTGTACACACAGCCATATCCACACAATGAGGAGAGTAAGGGTGTACACACAGCCATATCCACACAGTGAGGAGAGTAAGGGTGTACACACAGCCATATCCACACAATGAGGAGAGTAAGGGTGTACACACAGGCATATCCACACAGTGAGGAGAGTAAGGGTGTACACACAGCCATATCCACACAATGAGGAGAGTAAGGGTGTACACACAGGCATATCCACACAGTGAGGAGAGTAAGAGTGTACACACAGCCATATCCACACAATGAGCAGAGTAAGGGTGCACACACAGCCAAATCCACACAGTGAGGAGAGTAAGGGTGTACACACAGCCATATCCACACAGTGAGGAGAGTAAGGGTGTACACACAGCCATATCCACACAGTGAGGAGAGTAAGGGTGTACACACAGCCATATCCACACAGTGAGGAGTGTAAGGGTGTACACACAGCCATATCCACACAATGAGGAGAGTAAGGGTGTACACACAGCCATATCCACACAGTGAGGAGAGTAAGGGTGTACACACAGCCATATCCACACAATGAGGAGAGTAAGGGTGTACACACAGGCATATCCACACAGTGAGGAGAGTAAGGGTGTACACACAGCCATATCCACACAATGAGGAGAGTAAGGGTGTACACACAGCCATATCCACACAATGAGGAGAGTAAGGGTGTACACACAGGCATATCCACACAGTGAGGAGAGTAAGGGTGTACACACAGCCATATCCACACAGTGAGGAGAGTAAGGGTGTACACACAGCCATATCCACACAGTGAGGAGTGTAAGGGTGTACACACAGCCATATCCACACAATGAGGAGAGTAAGGGTGTACACACAGCCATATCCACACAGTGAGGAGAGTAAGGGTGTACACACAGCCATATCCACACAATGAGGAGAGTAAGGGTGTACACACAGGCATATCCACACAGTGAGGAGAGTAAGGGTGTACACACAGCCATATCCACACAATGAGGAGAGTAAGGGTGTACACACAGGCATATCCACACAGTGAGGAGAGTAAGAGTGTACACACAGCCATATCCACACAATGAGCAGAGTAAGGGTGCACACACAGCCAAATCCACACAATGAGGAGAGTAAGGGTGTACACACAGCCATATCCACACAGTGAGGAGTGTAAGGGTGTACTCACAGCCATATCCACACAATAAGGAGAGTAAGGGTGTACACACAGCCATATCCACACAATGAGGAGAGTAAGGGTGTGCACACAGCCATATCCACACAATGAGGAGTGTAAGGGTGTACACACAGCCATATCCACACAATGAGGAGAGTAAGGGTGTACACACAGCCATATCCACACAATGAGGAGTGTAAGGGTGTACACACAGCCATATCCACACAGTGAGGAGAGTAAGGGTGTACACACAGGCATATCCACACAGTGAGGAGAGTAAGGGTGTACACACAGCCATATCCACACAGTGAGGAGAGTAAGGGTGTACACACAGCCATATCCACACAGTGAGGAGAATAAGGGTGTACACACAGCCATACCCACACAGTGAGGAGAGTAAGGGTGTACACACAGCCATATCCACACAATGAGGAGTGTAATGGTGTACACACAGCCATATCCACACTATGAGGAGAGTAAGGGTGTACACACAGCCATATCCACACAATGAGGAGTGTAAGGGTGTACACACAGCAATATCCACACAGTGAGGAGAGTAAGGGTGTACACACAGGCATATCCACACAGTGAGGAGAGTAAGAGTGTACACACAGCCATATCCACACAATGAGGAGTGTAAGGGTGTACACACAGCCATATCCACACAGTGAGGAGAGTAAGGGTGTACACACAGCCATATCCACATAGTGAGGAGAGTAAGGGTGTACACACAGCCATATCCACACAATGAGGAGAGTAAGGGTGTACACACAGCCATATCCACACAGTGAGGAGAGTAAGGGTGTACACACAGCCATATCCACACAATGAGGAGAGTAAGGGTGTACACACAGCTATATCAACACAATGAGGAGAGTAAGGGTGTACACACAGCCATATCCACACAATGAGGAGAGTAAGGGTGTACACACAGCCATATCCACATAGTGAGGAGAGTAAGGGTGTATACACAGCCATATCCACACAATGAGGAGAGTAAGGGTGTACACACAGCCATATCCACATAGTGAGGAGAGTAAGGGTGTACACACAGCCATATCCACACAATGAGGAGTGTAAGGGTGTACACACAGCCATATCCACACAATGAGGAGAGTAAGGGTGTACACACAGCCATATCCACACAGTGAGGAGAGTAAGGGTGTACACACAGCCATATCCACACAATGAGGAGAGTAAGGGTGTACACACAGGCATATCCACACAGTGAGGAGAGTAAGAGTGTACACACAGCCATATCCACACAATGAGGAGTGTAAGGGTGTACACACAGCCATATCCACACAGTGAGGAGAGTAAGGGTGTACACACAGCCATATCCACATAGTGAGGAGAGTAAGGGTGTACACACAGCCATATCCACACAATGAGGAGAGTAAGGGTGTACACACAGCCATATCCACACAGTGAGGAGAGTAAGGGTGTACACACAGCCATATCCACACAATGAGGAGAGTAAGGGTGTACACACAGCTATATCAACACAATGAGGAGAGTAAGGGTGTACACACAGCCATATCCACACAATGAGGAGAGTAAGGGTGTACACACAGCCATATCCACATAGTGAGGAGAGTAAGGGTGTATACACAGCCATATCCACACAATGAGGAGAGTAAGGGTGTACACACAGCCATATCCACATAGTGAGGAGAGTAAGGGTGTACACACAGCCATATCCACACAATGAGGAGTGTAAGGGTGTACACACAGCCATATCCACACAATGAGGAGAGTAAGGGTGTACACACAGCCATATCCACACAGTGAGGAGAGTAAGGGTGTACACACAGCCATATCCACACAATGAGGAGAGTAAGGGTGTACACACAGCCATATCCACGCAATGAGGAGAGTAAGGGTGTACACACAGCCATATCCACACAATGAGGAGTGTAAGGGTGTACACACAGAAATATCCACACAGTGAGGAGAGTAAGGGTGTACACACAGCCATATCCACATAGTGAGGAGAGTAAGGGTGTACACACAGCCATATCCACACAATGAGGAGATTAAGGGTGTACACACAGCCATATCCACACAGTGAGGAGAGTAAGGGTGTACACACAGCCATATCCACACAATGAGGAGAGTAAGGGTGTACACACAGCCATATCCACACAATGAGGAGAGTAAGGGTGTACACACAGCCATATCCACATAGTGAGGAGAGTAAGGGTGTACACACAGCCATATCCACACAATGAGGAGAGTAAGGGTGTACACACAGCCATATCCACATAGTGAGGAGAGTAAGGGTGTACACACAGCCATATCCACACAATGAGGAGTGTAAGGGTGTACACACAGCCATATCCACACAATGAGGAGAGTAACGGTGTACACACAGCCATATCCACACAATGAGGAGAGTAAGGGTGTACACACAGCTATATCCACACAATGAGGAGAGTAAGGGTGTACACACAGCCATATCCACACAATGAGGAGAGTAAGGGTGTACACACAGCCATATCCACATAGTGAGGAGAGTAAGGGTGTACACACAGCCATATCCACACAATGAGGAGAGTAAGGGTGTACACACAGCCATATCCACATAGTGAGGAGAGTAAGGGTGTACACACAGCCATATCCACACAATGAGGAGAGTAAGGGTGTACACACAGCCAAATCCACACAATGAGGAGAGTAAGGGTGTACACACAGCCATATCCACACAGTGAGGAGTGTAAGGGTGTACTCACAGCCATATCCACACAATAAGGAGAGTAAGGGTGTACACACAGCCATATCCACACAATGAGGAGAGTAAGGGTGTGCACACAGCCATATCCACACAATGAGGAGTGTAAGGGTGTACACACAGCCATATCCACACAATGAGGAGAGTAAGGGTGTACACACAGCCATATCCACACAATGAGGAGTGTAAGGGTGTACACACAGCCATATCCACACAGTGAGGAGAGTAAGGGTGTACACACAGGCATATCCACACAGTGAGGAGAGTAAGAGTGTACACACAGCCATATCCACACAATGAGGAGTGTAAGGGTGTACACACAGCCATATCCACACAGTGAGGAGAGTAAGGGTGTACACACAGCCATATCCACATAGTGAGGAGAGTAAGGGTGTACACACAGCCATATCCACACAATGAGGAGAGTAAGGGTGTACACACAGCCATATCCACACAGTGAGGAGAGTAAGGGTGTACACACAGCCATATCCACACAATGAGGAGAGTAAGGGTGTACACACAGCTATATCAACACAATGAGGAGAGTAAGGGTGTACACACAGCCATATCCACACAATGAGGAGAGTAAGGGTGTACACACAGCCATATCCACATAGTGAGGAGAGTAAGGGTGTACACACAGCCATATCCACACAATGAGGAGAGTAAGGGTGTACACACAGCCATATCCACATAGTGAGGAGAGTAAGGGTGTACACACAGCCATATCCACACAATGAGGAGTGTAAGGGTGTACACACAGCCATATCCACACAATGAGGAGAGTAATGGTGTACACACAGCCATATCCACACAGTGAGGAGAGTAAGGGTGTACACACAGCCATATCCACACAATGAGGAGAGTAAGGGTGTGCACACAGCCATATCCACACAATGAGGAGTGTAAGGGTGTACACACAGCCATATCCACACAATGAGGAGTGTAAGGGTGTACACACAGCCATATCCACACAGTGAGGAGAGTAAGGGTGTACACACAGGCATATCCACACAGTGAGGAGAGTAAGAGTGTACACACAGCCATATCCACACAATGAGGAGAGTAAGAGTGTACACACAGCCATATCCACACAGTGAGGAGAGTAAGGGTGTACACACAGCCATATCCACACAGTGAGGAGAGTAAGGGTGTACACACAGCCATATCCACACAGTGAGGAGAATAAGGGTGTACACACAGCCATACCCACACAGTGAGGAGAGTAAGGGTGTACACACAGCCATATCCACACAATGAGGAGTGTAAGGGTGTACACACAGCCATATCCACACAATGAGGAGAGTAAGGGTGTACACACAGCCATATCCACACAATGAGTAGTGTAAGGGTGTACACACAGCCATATCCACACAGTGAGGAGAGTAAGGGTGTACACACAGGCATATCCACACAGTGAGGAGAGTAAGAGTGTACACACAGCCATATCCACACAATGAGGAGTGTAAGGGTGTACACACAGCCATATCCACACAGTGAGGAGAGTAAGGGTGTACACACAGCCATATCCACATAGTGAGGAGAGTAAGGGTGTACACACAGCCATATCCACACAATGAGGAGAGTAAGGGTGTACACACAGCCATATCCACACAGTGAGGAGAGTAAGGGTGTACACACAGCCATATCCACACAATGAGGAGAGTAAGGGTGTACACACAGCTATATCAACACAATGAGGAGAGTAAGGGTGTACACACAGCCATATCCACACAATGAGGAGAGTAAGGGTGTACACACAGCCATATCCACACAATGAGGAGAGTAAGGGTGTACACACAGCTATATCAACACAATGAGGAGAGTAAGGGTGTACACACAGCCATATCCACACAATGAGGAGAGTAAGGGTGTACACACAGCCATATCCACATAGTGAGGAGAGTAAGGGTGTACACACAGCCATATCCACACAATGAGGAGAGTAAGGGTGTACACACAGCCATATCCACATAGTGAGGAGAGTAAGGGTGTACACACAGCCATATCCACACAATGAGGAGTGTAAGGGTGTACACACAGCCATATCCACACAATGAGGAGAGTAATGGTGTACACACAGCCATATCCACACAGTGAGGAGAGTAAGGGTGTACACACAGCCATATCCACACAATGAGGAGAGTAAGGGTGTGCACACAGCCATATCCACACAATGAGGAGTGTAAGGGTGTACACACAGCCATATCCACACAATGAGGAGTGTAAGGGTGTACACACAGCCATATCCACACAGTGAGGAGAGTAAGGGTGTACACACAGGCATATCCACACAGTGAGGAGAGTAAGAGTGTACACACAGCCATATCCACACAATGAGGAGAGTAAGAGTGTACACACAGCCATATCCACACAGTGAGGAGAGTAAGGGTGTACACACAGCCATATCCACACAGTGAGGAGAGTAAGGGTGTACACACAGCCATATCCACACAGTGAGGAGAATAAGGGTGTACACACAGCCATACCCACACAGTGAGGAGAGTAAGGGTGTACACACAGCCATATCCACACAATGAGGAGTGTAAGGGTGTACACACAGCCATATCCACACAATGAGGAGAGTAAGGGTGTACACACAGCCATATCCACACAATGAGTAGTGTAAGGGTGTACACACAGCCATATCCACACAGTGAGGAGAGTAAGGGTGTACACACAGGCATATCCACACAGTGAGGAGAGTAAGAGTGTACACACAGCCATATCCACACAATGAGGAGTGTAAGGGTGTACACACAGCCATATCCACACAGTGAGGAGAGTAAGGGTGTACACACAGCCATATCCACATAGTGAGGAGAGTAAGGGTGTACACACAGCCATATCCACACAATGAGGAGAGTAAGGGTGTACACACAGCCATATCCACACAGTGAGGAGAGTAAGGGTGTACACACAGCCATATCCACACAATGAGGAGAGTAAGGGTGTACACACAGCTATATCAACACAATGAGGAGAGTAAGGGTGTACACACAGCCATATCCACACAATGAGGAGAGTAAGGGTGTACACACAGCCATATCCACACAATGAGGAGAGTAAGGGTGTACACACAGCTATATCAACACAATGAGGAGAGTAAGGGTGTACACACAGCCATATCCACACAATGAGGAGAGTAAGGGTGTACACACAGCCATATCCACATAGTGAGGAGAGTAAGGGTGTACACACAGCCATATCCACACAATGAGGAGAGTAAGGGTGTACACACAGCCATATCCACATAGTGAGGAGAGTAAGGGTGTACACACAGCCATATCCACACAATGAGGAGTGTAAGGGTGTACACACAGCCATATCCACACAATGAGGAGAGTAAGGGTGTACACACAGCCATATCCACACAGTGAGGAGAGTAAGGGTGTACACACAGCCATATCCACACAATGAGGAGAGTAAGGGTGTACACACAGCCATATCCACACAATGAGGAGAGTAAGGGTGTACACACAGCCATATCCACACAATGAGGAGTGTAAGGGTGTACACACAGCCATATCCACACAGTGAGGAGAGTAAGGGTGTACACACAGCCATATCCACATAGTGAGGAGAGTAAGGGTGTACACGCAGCCATATCCACACAATGAGGAGAGTAAGGGTGTACACACAGCCATATCCACACAGTGAGGAGAGTAAGGGTGTACACACAGCCATATCCACACAATGAGGAGAGTAAGGGTGTACACACAGCTATATCCACACAATGAGGAGAGTAAGGGTGTACACACAGCCATATCCACACAATGAGGAGAGTAAGGGTGTACACACAGCCATATCCACATAGTGATGAGAGTAAGGGTGTACACACAGCCATATCCACACAATGAGGAGAGTAATGGTGTACACACAGCCATATCCACATAGTGAGGAGAGTAAGGGTGTACACACAGCCATATCCACACAATGAGGAGTGTAAGGGTGTACACACAGCCATATCCACACAATGAGGAGAGTAAGGGTGTACACACAGCCATATCCACACAATGAGGAGAGTAAGGGTGTACACACAGCTATATCCACACAATGAGGAGAGTAAGGGTGTACACACAGCCATATCCACACAATGAGGAGAGTAAGGGTGTACACACAGCCATATCCACACAATGAGGAGAGTAAGGGGGTACACACAGCCATATCCACATAGTGAGGAGAGTAAGGGTGTACACACAGCCATATCCACACAATGAGGAGAGTAAGGGTGTACACACAGCCATATCCACATAGTGAGGAGAGTAAGGGTGAACACACAGCCATATCCACACAATGAGGAGAGTAAGGGTGTACACACAGCCAAATCCACACAATGAGGAGAGTAAGGGTGTACACACAGCCATATCCACACAGTGAGGAGTGTAAGGGTGTACTCACAGCCATATCCACACAATAAGGAGAGTAAGGGTGTACACACAGCCATATCCACACAATAAGGAGAGTAAGGGTGTACACACAGCCATATCCACACAATGAGGAGAGTAAGGGTGTGCACACAGCCATATCCACACAATGAGGAGTGTAAGGGTGTACACACAGCCATATCCACACAATGAGGAGAGTAAGGGTGTACACACAGCCATATCCACACAATGAGGAGTGTAAGGGTGTACACACAGCCATATCCACACAGTGAGGAGAGTAAGGGTGTACACACAGGCATATCCACACAGTGAGGAGAGTAAGGGTGTACACACAGCCATATCCACACAATGAGGAGTGTAAGGGTGTACACACAGCCATATCCACACAGTGAGGAGAGTAAGGGTGTACACACAGCCATATCCACATAGTGAGGAGAGTAAGGGTGTACACACAGCCATATCCACACAATGAGGAGAGTAAGGGTGTACACACAGCCATATCCACACAGTGAGGAGAGTAAGGGTGTACACACAGCCATATCCACACAATGAGGAGAGTAAGGGTGTACACACAGCTATATCAACACAATGAGGAGAGTAAGGGTGTACACACAGCCATATCCACACAATGAGGAGAGTAAGGGTGTACACACAGCCATATCCACATAGTGAGGAGAGTAAGGGTGTACACACAGCCATATCCACACAATGAGGAGAGTAAGGGTGTACACACAGCCATATCCACATAGTGAGGAGAGTAAGGGTGTACACACAGCCATATCCACACAATGAGGAGTGTAAGGGTGTACACACAGCCATATCCACACAATGAGGAGAGTAAGGGTGTACACACAGCCATATCCACACAGTGAGGAGAGTAAGGGTGTACACACAGCCATATCCACACAATGAGGAGAGTAAGGGTGTACACACAGCTATATCCACACAATGAGGAGAGTAAGGGTGTACACACAGCCATATCCACACAATGAGGAGAGTAAGGGTGTACACACAGCCATATCCACATAGTGAGGAGAGTAAGGGTGTACACACAGCCATATCCACACAATGAGGAGAGTAAGGGTGTACACACAGCCAAATCCACACAATGAGGAGAGTAAGGGTGTACACACAGCCATATCCACACAGTGAGGAGTGTAAGGGTGTACTCACAGCCATATCCACACAATAAGGAGAGTAAGGGTGTACACACAGCCATATCCACACAATGAGGAGAGTAAGGGTGTGCACACAGCCATATCCACACAATGAGGAGTGTAAGGGTGTACACACAGCCATATCCACACAATGAGGAGAGTAAGGGTGTACACACAGCCATATCCACACAATGAGGAGTGTAAGGGTGTACACACAGCCATATCCACACAGTGAGGAGAGTAAGGGTGTACACACAGGCATATCCACACAGTGAGGAGAGTAAGAGTGTACACACAGCCATATCCACACAATGAGGAGAGTAAGAGTGTACACACAGCCATATCCACACAGTGAGGAGAGTAAGGGTGTACACACAGCCATATCCACACAGTGAGGAGAGTAAGGGTGTACACACAGCCATATCCACACAGTGAGGAGAATAAGGGTGTACACACAGCCATACCCACACAGTGAGGAGAGTAAGGGTGTACACACAGCCATATCCACACAATGAGGAGTGTAAGGGTGTACACACAGCCATATCCACACAATGAGGAGAGTAAGGGTGTACACACAGCCATATCCACACAATGAGGAGAGTAAGGGTGTACACACAGCCATATCCACACAATGAGGAGAGTAAGGGTGTACACACAGCCATATCCACACAGTGAGGAGAGTAAGGGTGTACACACAGCCATATCCACACAATGAGGAGAGTAAGGGTGTACACACAGCTATATCAACACAATGAGGAGAGTAAGGGTGTACACACAGCCATATCCACACAATGAGGAGAGTAAGGGTGTACACACAGCCATATCCACATAGTGAGGAGAGTAAGGGTGTACACACAGCCATATCCACACAATGAGGAGAGTAAGGGTGTACACACAGCCATATCCACATAGTGAGGAGAGTAAGGGTGTACACACAGCCATATCCACACAATGAGGAGAGTAAGGGTGTACACACAGCCAAATCCACACAATGAGGAGAGTAAGGGTGTACACACAGCCATATCCACACAGTGAGGAGTGTAAGGGTGTACTCACAGCCATATCCACACAATAAGGAGAGTAAGGGTGTACACACAGCCATATCCACACAATGAGGAGAGTAAGGGTGTGCACACAGCCATATCCACACAATGAGGAGTGTAAGGGTGTACACACAGCCATATCCACACAGTGAGGAGAGTAAGGGTGTACACACAGGCATATCCACACAGTGAGGAGAGTAAGAGTGTACACACAGCCATATCCACACAATGAGGAGAGTAAGAGTGTACACACAGCCATATCCACACAGTGAGGAGAGTAAGGGTGTACACACAGCCATATCCACACAGTGAGGAGAGTAAGGGTGTACACACAGCCATATCCACATAGTGAGGAGAGTAAGGGTGTACACACAGCCATATCCACACAATGAGGAGAGTAAGGGTGTACACACAGCCATATCCACACAGTGAGGAGAGTAAGGGTGTACACACAGCCATATCCACACAATGAGGAGAGTAAGGGTGTACACACAGCTATATCAACACAATGAGGAGAGTAAGGGTGTACACACAGCCATATCCACACAATGAGGAGAGTAAGGGTGTACACACAGCCATATCCACACAATGAGGAGAGTAAGGGTGTACACACAGCTATATCAACACAATGAGGAGAGTAAGGGTGTACACACAGCCATATCCACACAATGAGGAGAGTAAGGGTGTACACACAGCCATATCCACATAGTGAGGAGAGTAAGGGTGTACACACAGCCATATCCACACAATGAGGAGAGTAAGGGTGTACACACAGCCATATCCACATAGTGAGGAGAGTAAGGGTGTACACACAGCCATATCCACACAATGAGGAGTGTAAGGGTGTACACACAGCCATATCCACACAATGAGGAGAGTAAGGGTGTACACACAGCCATATCCACACAGTGAGGAGAGTAAGGGTGTACACACAGCCATATCCACACAATGAGGAGAGTAAGGGTGTACACACAGCCATATCCACACAATGAGGAGAGTAAGGGTGTACACACAGCCATATCCACACAATGAGGAGTGTAAGGGTGTACACACAGCCATATCCACACAGTGAGGAGAGTAAGGGTGTACACACAGCCATATCCACATAGTGAGGAGAGTAAGGGTGTACACGCAGCCATATCCACACAATGAGGAGAGTAAGGGTGTACACACAGCCATATCCACACAGTGAGGAGAGTAAGGGTGTACACACAGCCATATCCACACAATGAGGAGAGTAAGGGTGTACACACAGCTATATCCACACAATGAGGAGAGTAAGGGTGTACACACAGCCATATCCACACAATGAGGAGAGTAAGGGTGTACACACAGCCATATCCACATAGTGATGAGAGTAAGGGTGTACACACAGCCATATCCACACAATGAGGAGAGTAATGGTGTACACACAGCCATATCCACATAGTGAGGAGAGTAAGGGTGTACACACAGCCATATCCACACAATGAGGAGTGTAAGGGTGTACACACAGCCATATCCACACAATGAGGAGAGTAAGGGTGTACACACAGCCATATCCACACAATGAGGAGAGTAAGGGTGTACACACAGCTATATCCACACAATGAGGAGAGTAAGGGTGTACACACAGCCATATCCACACAATGAGGAGAGTAAGGGTGTACACACAGCCATATCCACACAATGAGGAGAGTAAGGGGGTACACACAGCCATATCCACATAGTGAGGAGAGTAAGGGTGTACACACAGCCATATCCACACAATGAGGAGAGTAAGGGTGTACACACAGCCATATCCACATAGTGAGGAGAGTAAGGGTGAACACACAGCCATATCCACACAATGAGGAGAGTAAGGGTGTACACACAGCCAAATCCACACAATGAGGAGAGTAAGGGTGTACACACAGCCATATCCACACAGTGAGGAGTGTAAGGGTGTACTCACAGCCATATCCACACAATAAGGAGAGTAAGGGTGTACACACAGCCATATCCACACAATAAGGAGAGTAAGGGTGTACACACAGCCATATCCACACAATGAGGAGAGTAAGGGTGTGCACACAGCCATATCCACACAATGAGGAGTGTAAGGGTGTACACACAGCCATATCCACACAATGAGGAGAGTAAGGGTGTACACACAGCCATATCCACACAATGAGGAGTGTAAGGGTGTACACACAGCCATATCCACACAGTGAGGAGAGTAAGGGTGTACACACAGGCATATCCACACAGTGAGGAGAGTAAGGGTGTACACACAGCCATATCCACACAATGAGGAGTGTAAGGGTGTACACACAGCCATATCCACACAGTGAGGAGAGTAAGGGTGTACACACAGCCATATCCACATAGTGAGGAGAGTAAGGGTGTACACACAGCCATATCCACACAATGAGGAGAGTAAGGGTGTACACACAGCCATATCCACACAGTGAGGAGAGTAAGGGTGTACACACAGCCATATCCACACAATGAGGAGAGTAAGGGTGTACACACAGCTATATCAACACAATGAGGAGAGTAAGGGTGTACACACAGCCATATCCACACAATGAGGAGAGTAAGGGTGTACACACAGCCATATCCACATAGTGAGGAGAGTAAGGGTGTACACACAGCCATATCCACACAATGAGGAGAGTAAGGGTGTACACACAGCCATATCCACATAGTGAGGAGAGTAAGGGTGTACACACAGCCATATCCACACAATGAGGAGTGTAAGGGTGTACACACAGCCATATCCACACAATGAGGAGAGTAAGGGTGTACACACAGCCATATCCACACAGTGAGGAGAGTAAGGGTGTACACACAGCCATATCCACACAATGAGGAGAGTAAGGGTGTACACACAGCTATATCCACACAATGAGGAGAGTAAGGGTGTACACACAGCCATATCCACACAATGAGGAGAGTAAGGGTGTACACACAGCCATATCCACATAGTGAGGAGAGTAAGGGTGTACACACAGCCATATCCACACAATGAGGAGAGTAAGGGTGTACACACAGCCAAATCCACACAATGAGGAGAGTAAGGGTGTACACACAGCCATATCCACACAGTGAGGAGTGTAAGGGTGTACTCACAGCCATATCCACACAATAAGGAGAGTAAGGGTGTACACACAGCCATATCCACACAATGAGGAGAGTAAGGGTGTGCACACAGCCATATCCACACAATGAGGAGTGTAAGGGTGTACACACAGCCATATCCACACAATGAGGAGAGTAAGGGTGTACACACAGCCATATCCACACAATGAGGAGTGTAAGGGTGTACACACAGCCATATCCACACAGTGAGGAGAGTAAGGGTGTACACACAGGCATATCCACACAGTGAGGAGAGTAAGAGTGTACACACAGCCATATCCACACAATGAGGAGAGTAAGAGTGTACACACAGCCATATCCACACAGTGAGGAGAGTAAGGGTGTACACACAGCCATATCCACACAGTGAGGAGAGTAAGGGTGTACACACAGCCATATCCACACAGTGAGGAGAATAAGGGTGTACACACAGCCATACCCACACAGTGAGGAGAGTAAGGGTGTACACACAGCCATATCCACACAATGAGGAGTGTAAGGGTGTACACACAGCCATATCCACACAATGAGGAGAGTAAGGGTGTACACACAGCCATATCCACACAATGAGGAGAGTAAGGGTGTACACACAGCCATATCCACACAATGAGGAGAGTAAGGGTGTACACACAGCCATATCCACACAGTGAGGAGAGTAAGGGTGTACACACAGCCATATCCACACAATGAGGAGAGTAAGGGTGTACACACAGCTATATCAACACAATGAGGAGAGTAAGGGTGTACACACAGCCATATCCACACAATGAGGAGAGTAAGGGTGTACACACAGCCATATCCACATAGTGAGGAGAGTAAGGGTGTACACACAGCCATATCCACACAATGAGGAGAGTAAGGGTGTACACACAGCCATATCCACATAGTGAGGAGAGTAAGGGTGTACACACAGCCATATCCACACAATGAGGAGAGTAAGGGTGTACACACAGCCAAATCCACACAATGAGGAGAGTAAGGGTGTACACACAGCCATATCCACACAGTGAGGAGTGTAAGGGTGTACTCACAGCCATATCCACACAATAAGGAGAGTAAGGGTGTACACACAGCCATATCCACACAATGAGGAGAGTAAGGGTGTGCACACAGCCATATCCACACAATGAGGAGTGTAAGGGTGTACACACAGCCATATCCACACAGTGAGGAGAGTAAGGGTGTACACACAGGCATATCCACACAGTGAGGAGAGTAAGAGTGTACACACAGCCATATCCACACAATGAGGAGAGTAAGAGTGTACACACAGCCATATCCACACAGTGAGGAGAGTAAGGGTGTACACACAGCCATATCCACACAGTGAGGAGAGTAAGGGTGTACACACAGCCATATCCACACAGTGAGGAGAATAAGGGTGTACACACAGCCATACCCACACAGTGAGGAGAGTAAGGGTGTACACACAGCCATATCCACACAGTGAGGAGAGTAAGGGTGCACACACTGCCATATCCACACAGTGAGGAGAGTAAGGGTGAACACACAGCCATAGAAAGCTTGTGTTTCGCCTTACAAGTGCTTACTCATAAGACAAAAAGATCGGGTGCATTCAAACTTCATTTAAACTAATGAAGTGACATTGTCAGGCCCCTGACTAGAGTCGATGAACGAAAAAAATGCAGAAGAGAAGAGAACGGCACTCACGGAAGCAGGTAAGGAAAAAAATAGTATTTAATCCAATAGTGTGATCACAGCAAAGTGTCGGAAAAACAAACCAAACAGTGGAAAAACATAAGAAATTCTTATATATTTCATAGAATTATTTTTAATTGTACTATCACTTAAAAAATTATTATAATTAAGCACATTATTACAAAAAGAGAAAACCGGAATAGATTAATTTAATAGTCTTCCATTGTGACATTTAAATCTTATTTTGTCAGTAATCTATTACCATCTAAAAGCCAGTTTAGGGTATAAATATCTATTAAGATTTTGTTTATGTCAAATAGTTTACATTACCCTTTTTGAAGTTCTAGCTTACATATACAATAACGATTAAATAATAATAATTGCTCTAATAAGTTCTGTAGCGGAGATGCAATATTACCCAGGTTATCTCCGCTTATAATCCAAGTGAGACTCAGGAACAAGTAAATAGTAAATCCAAAGGCAGGGTTTCCAGCAGGTCAAATACAGCAATATCCCAACAGCAATCCCAATAACTGGACGACACACAGTTTCAGGAGCATAACTGACCAGAACTGTTTAATGATACAGAAACACAGAATATAGACAGTTGAACATCTTGACAAACCAGATTAGACAAAGGAACTATAACAGCATTATAATTTAACCTAAGGAGATACAAAGGGAAATCCTGCCTCACACCTTTCAGGATACAAAGGTGCCCAGCTCAGATACACACTGGAAACTAAATGACTTACATAAGACAATGGGAGAGGTGACAAAAACAGGGATTAAAGATAGGATCCAATCTTAACTTGGGGAAAACACAGTGAATAGGACAAAGACTTGGATCCTAGTAATTACAGTACATTCCTCTGCTTGGGAGATAATTGAGTTAACCTTTGTATCAGCTCAATTATCTCCCAGCTAAAATATACAGGTTCTATACAATATTAATAACTTTCAAAATATGCATCACATTCACATAAAACATACATTTTCAGAATCAGCATACTTTAAATATGAAAATAACTAAAAATAAAACAATTCCACCCAGAAGTTCCAAAGTTACCTTTTTGGGCATTTTTAAAGGGCCACACACCCCAGGGCCATAGTCACAGGGGAGGAGGCTGGCAAACAGGCCTCTCCAAGACCAAGTGGCGAAGGGCACTTCGTCACACATCTCCCCTTTTGGGGGGAGACTAACCAGGTACCTGACCTTCTGTCGGTCAGTACCTAAGTTAGTCGATTCACCCACCCTCAGTAAACAAGTGCCAGAGTAGCCCACCCACAACAAACAATTACTGCACATAGGTATTCCTCTGGGATAACTGGGCAACACGCTGTGGGGGCTTGGGGGGCAGAGGCCAGCTGCGCTCTGCCCCAATGCCAGAGCTTCTGTTAGGGTAGCCTGGTGGGGACTTGGCTGTAGAGGGGAGACATCACTTTCCCCCTCCTCCTTGTACTCCTGCGATTGTAGCTGGGGATTTGGACCGGCTGTCCAGCATCCCTGGGTGTCAGGCACAGAGACCACGGTCCCATCTGCGCTGTCTGGGAGATTGGTGTCTCCCCTTAGTAGGTTAAGCTGCAGCTGGGGAGAGAGGGTGCCGTGCTCCTCTCCCTGGAACACAGGCTGCCCCTGGAGAGGGAGATCGACTGTCTCCACTTCCATAATATTGTCCTGCTGCTGGGGAGAGAGGCCGACTGTCTCTGCTCCCTGTAGGACACAATGCTGCTGGGGGGGAAGGATGACACTTTCTTCCCCCTGGGGTGCATCTTGCTGCTGGGGAAGGGGGTCGCCTGTCTCCACTCCCAATACAATACTCTGCCGCTGGGGAGAGAGACCGGTTGTCTCCTCTCCATGAAACTCACCCTGCCGCTGGGGAGTGAGGCCGATTGCCTCCACTCCCTGTAGGGTACACTGCTGCTGGGGAGAGAGGCCGGCTGCCTCTTCTCCCTTCAGCTTACACTGCCGCTGGGGAGAGAGACCGGTTGTCTCCTCTCCCTGAAACTCTCCCTGCAGCTGGGGAGTGAGGCCGATTGCCTCCACTCCCTGTAGGGTACAATGCCGCTGGGGAGAGAGGCCGGCTGCCTCTTCTCCCTGCAGTTTACACTGCTGCTGGTGAGAGAGACCGGTTGTCTCCTCTCCCTGGGACTCACCCTGCATGGGTATCCACAGTGGCGACCTGTACAACTCAAGCTCGAGGCACCTTGCCGCTTGGTTCTCCACATAAGTCTTAAAAGCCTGGTACGGTACCTTTGGTTTGTTCTCCTGTACCATGGGCACAATCTGGTTCCTCTCTAGAGTTTGTTGGACCTTCTGTCGTAGTACAAACTCCTGTACCTCCGTCATGGTTTTGGCGATAATCTCTGTTGGTGGGTTTTCCCCATAAAATGACAGCCGGAATTGCAATTCTCTTTTAAATTCCAACTGCCCCTGTTTAATCTGCACCAAAGCCGGACCCTCTTCTGCTCTGTACTCCGCCATGACTTCTGCAACCAGGACTGCCTTGGTCTTGTTGCTGGCAGGGATACCCCTTGCTTCCAGGAGGTCCTTTACAGTGGATCAATTTAAAGTGGTGTAATTGATCTCCATCCGTGATCCATCAATGCTGTTATCTTTCCTGGTACTTGCTCCTCTGTGGGTCTGGATCCCAGCGCTGCCAACCAATGTAGCGGAGATGCAATATTACCCAGGTTATCTCCGCTTATAATCCAAGTGAGACTCAGGAACAAGTAAATAGTAAATCCAAAGGCAGGGTTTCCAGCAGGTCAAATACAGCAATATCCCAACAGCAATCCCAATAACTGGACGACACACAGTTTCAGGAGCATAACTGACCAGAACTGTTTAATGATACAGAAACACAGAATATAGACAGTTGAACATCTTGACAAACCAGATTAGACAAAGGAACTATAACAGGATTATAATTTAACTTAGGAGATACAAAGGGAAATCCTGCCTCACACCTTTCAGGATACAAAGGTGCCCAGCTCAGATACACACTGGAAACTAAATGACTTACATAAGACAATGGGAGAGGTGACAAAAACAGGGATTAAAGATAGGATCCAATCTTAACTTGGGGAAAACACAGTGAATAGGACAAAGACTTGGATCCTAGTAATTACAGTACATTCCTCTGCTTGGGAGATAATTGAGTTAACCTTTGTATCAGCTCAATTATCTCCCAGCTAAAATATACAGGTTCTATACAATATTAATAACTTTCAAAATATGCATCACATTCACATAAAACATACATTTTCAGAATCAGCATACTTTAAATATGAAAATAACTAAAAATAAAACAATTCCACCCAGAAGTTCCAAAGTTACCTTTTTGGGCATTTTTAAAGGGCCACACACCCCAGGGCCATAGTCACAGGGGAGGAGGCTGGCAAACAGGCCTCTCCAAGACCAAGTGGCGAAGGGCACTTCGTCACAAGTTCCATTTTTGTATTTTATAAGTCTTCATTTTATGGTAGTTAATATCTAAAAACTTTTCATTATCAAAACCATGGATAATATTAAGTTACCCTTATGTAGCCCATTTTTTCCTATCCTCTCCTTTTCCTTTGCTCCCTCCCCCTCCCCCTCCCCCTCCCCTCCCCCTCCTCTCCCCCTCCCCTCCCCCTCCTGCGCTCCTTCCCTGTTATCCTCCTTAAAATACTACCAACATTATTTATAGGTAATAATAGGAGTAAAAATAACTGATTGGTTTTAACCTCACATTAATCCCTTTTATGAAGATTTAATTAGTTACATATTTGCACATAACGCGTTCAACAGTCACATTATCAGGAATGTAAGATGCACTGTGGTTATTTTATAGCCATCCCATTCCCCCCTCTTTTTACTGGTTTTTAATAGAGGCTAAAAAGGGTTAAATTTTACTACACACTTTCCACATACACCACGTAACTGCAATCCACTGCCTATTTATATGTGTGCAATTTAATCGTGACGTTAGCATATGATTAAGCGCTCTTTGCGCAAAACGAGTCATGCTTTTCCACTGTTTGGTTTGTTTTTCCGACCCTTTGCTGTGATCACACTCCTGGATGAAATACTATTTTTTCACTTATCTGCTTCCTTGAGTGCCGTTCTCTTCTGCATTTTTTTCCCGTTCATCGTATCTTCAAGAGGCACCCGGAAGGAGAATAAAGTATTGTTTCATTTCAATTTGAACTCATCAGCTGACCGAGAGCCTGCATCTCACTTCGTGTTTGTGGCACCGACTAGAGTCATATGTCAGGGACGGGTCCAGGAGGTTATGTGACCCTGAGCGCCTGATGCAGGAGTTCAATATGCTGGAAATGGAGACACAGGACCTGGTGCTGGGTAACTGCAATCCCTCAGTGGTTTGAGACCCCAAATTCATGCAGCCACATTCCCAGGCCCTGTGAAGCAGCCATGGAATGCAGTGAAGCCTAGGGAATAACTGAAGTGATCGTGCAAATATCCTGCAGCAAGCATGGAGAATAACTAGAACAGGTTAGCAGGATGTATCAGGATAAAGCAAAGAGATGAGCCAAGCAGAGAAAAACAAGTACAAAGGCAGAGCAGAAATACTGAGTGCAGGAAAGCAGGACAGAGCAAGGTGCAAAGGGAGAACTAAAGCATACAAGGAAAGGCAATAACTAAGGAGATATACAGAGATGCATATATAACACAGACAAACATACAGAGGACAGGGAAAGGGCTACAGGAACACAAGGAATGGAGTGAGGAGCTGGGATACTCAGACGCTTCATAAGGGGAACCAAGCTGGACATGGGGTTAGGGGAGAGGAACCGAGATCCTCAGGTGCTTCAGGGAGAGAGGATAAGGGAACATATATATTTATACACAAACAAACATGCAAGAACTGTTGTAGACTAAACAGTAAGGATTTGGTTAATTATGGCCATAACATGAAGCTTGCCAACCACATAAAGGTATCTTACAACTAGGCAAGTCCATACGCTAAAACTGAATAGCAAACTAATAACAATACACAGACATATAAACAGAGACATTACCTGCATTGTGGTTGCATTTATAGAGGAACTAAGCAAGAGGAAACTAAGAAAACCTGGAAAGGAGCAATAGAATAACAGAGAGCAAGAAAACCAGAAATGGATCAGGGCAGAAACTAAAGTAACAGGAACTTTTAACAGAGATCTGAGACAGGGCTGAGATAATACAGGGTACAGGGCATAAGAGCAGACTTAGCCTACAATTACATAAGTAACCTCCAGAGGTGACCAGCACTACTGCTTTGCTGGATAACTTCTTTAAGGGAACAGAAGTTATCACACGTACAGATTCACTGGTCATATATCACTGAGTGCTCACAGGTAGGGGCTACTCTGGAACAGGGCAGGATCCAGACTGTAGCCGGATTGGGAAGGTGCCACACTGGGGAGCACCAGTCGGTGGCCAAGCAAGGGAAGGGTTACCACTTTGTGGGAGCGCCACTCTGTGGCCGAGCGAGAGAGGGATGCCACTTTGTGTGGGATACCACTATGTGGCCGAGCATGGGAGCGCCACTCTGTGGCCAAGGTACAGGTATGCAAAACAAAGGTAGGAACGAGCATAGGTAATAAGCCCAGACCAGAGAGAAAAGCAAGAGCAGAAGCAAGCATAGAAAATAAACAAGCGAGCAAAGCAGCTTGGATGAGTGTGAAAACTGGGTGAGGCCTTACAGACATCAACTTACATGTAAGACCAATCCCCTCCGCAGTGGTGTATCCAAGGGGGGGGTAATAGGGCATTTGTGCTGGACGTGGGGCAGGGTCGCTTTAACCAATGGGAAAAATGGCCACTTGCCCAAGTTTATGTAATACATGTAATGCTATTGCTATTCTATAAACCGAAATAGAGTCCCCATTCATACGAATAGGTCAATTGACCTATTCGTATAAATGGGGACTCTATTTCGGTTTATAGAAAGCCCATAGCATTACATACAATGTAATCGCCGAACTCCAACCCGAACATACAGTGAAATGTCCGTGTTCGGGTCCGGGGTCCAAAAACCGTAATGTTCGGTACGAACCCGAACAGTGGTATAATCATGGGATGTTATGGGGCTGGTATAATGATGGGATGTTATGGGGCTGGTATAATGATGGGATGTTATGGGGCTGGTATAATGATGGGATGTTATGGGGCTGGTATAATGATGGGATGTTATGGGGCTGGTATAATGATGGGATGTTATGGGGCTGGTATAATGATGGGATGTTATGGGTCTGGTATAATGATGGGATGTTATGGGGCTGGTATAATGATGTGATGTTATGGGGCTGGTATAATGATGGGATGTTATGGGGCTGGTATAATGATGGGATGTTATGGGGCTGGTATAATGATGGGATGTTATGGGGCTGGTATAATGATGTGATGTTATGGGGCTGGTATAATGATGGGATGTTATGGGGCTGGTATAATGATGGGATGTTATGGGGCTGGTATAATGATGGGATGTTATGGGGCTGGTATAATGATGGGATGTTATGGGGCTGGTATACAATTATATCCAAGGTTGGTTTTGATCCTCAGTCTGGCCCTGGTTGCTACACTTTCTTTCAAAAAATACCAGTCATTGTAGATCAATATCAGACTGTGTGTCAGGGTGGGGGCTGGGGAATTGTGGGGGGGAGTCACCCAAAATTAGATTACTCTTTGAGAATGAGCTGTAGTTCACTGTTACAGAGTTATAAACTCTGTATTACCCCATCTTGTAGAGGTCTGTGATAGATGTTGCACATTTCTGAAGCCTTTACTACCTATGATGCTCAACCCACACTATTGACATTTTTGGCTGACTTAATATCATAAGATAACACATTGTACCCCATATGTTATTAAATGCAGTTCCCATGAGACTTTATGTGAATGCCGACATATTATATGTTACTATAAGTAATATCAGAAATTATTACTGTACTGAGAGGGTAGTGGATACATGGAATAGTCTTCCAGTAGAAGTGGTAGAGGTTAATACAGTGAAGGAGTTTAAGCATGCGTGGGATAGGTATAAGGCTATCCTAGATATAAGATAATCCCAGGGACTAATGAAAGTATTACTATACTGAGAGGGTAGTGGATGTATGGAATAGTCTTCCAGTAGAAGTGGTAGAGGTTAATTCAGTGAAGGAGTTTAAGCATGCATGGAATAGGTATAAGGCTATCCTAGATATAAGATAAGGGCAGGGACTAATGAAAGTATTACATTACTGAGAGGGTAGTGGGTACATGGAATAGTCTTCCAGTAGAAGTGTTAGAGGTTAATACAGTGAAGGAGTTTAAGCATGCATGGTATAGGTATAAGGCTATCCTAGATATAAGATAAGACCAGGGACTAATGAAAGTATTACATTACTGAGAGGGTAGTGGGTGCATGGAATAGTCTTCCAGTAGAAGTGGTAGATGTTAATACAGTGAAGGAGTTTAAGCATGCATGGGATAAGTATAAGGTTATCCTAGATATAAGATAAGGCCAGGGACTAATGATAGTATTACTTTACTGAGAGGGTAGTGAGTGTATGGAATAGTCTTCCAGTAGAAGTGGTAGAGGTTAATACAGTGAAGGAGTTTAAGCATGCATGGGATAGGTATAAGGCTATCCTAGATATAAGATAATGCCAGGGACGAATAAAAGTATTACTTTACTGAGAGGATAGTGGGTGCATGGAATAGTCTTCCAGTAGAAGTGGTAGAGGTTAATACTGTGACGGAGCTTAAGCTTGCATGGGATAGGTATAAGGCTATCCTAGATATAAGAGAAGGCCAGGGACTAATGAAAGGATTACATTACTGAGAGGGTAGTGGATGCATAGAATAGTCTTCCAGTAGAAGTGGTAGAGGTTAATACAGTGAAGGAGTTTAAGCATGCGTGGGATAGGTATAAGGCTATCCTAGATATAAGATATGACCAGGGACTAATGAAAGTATTACATTACTGAGAGGGTAGTGGATGTATGGAATAGTCTTCTAGTAGAAGTGGTAGAGGTTAATACAGTGAAGGAGTTTAAGCATGTGTGGGATAGGTATAAGACTATCATAGATGATATAAGATATGACCAGGGACTAATGAAAGTATTACATTACTTAGAGGATAGTGGATGTATGGAATAGTCTTCCAGTAGAAGTGGTAGAGGTTAATACAGTGAAGGAGTTTAAGCATGCGTGGGATAGGTATAAGGCAATCCTAGATATAAGATAAGGCCAGGGACTAATGAAAGTATTACATTACTGAGAGGGTAGTGGATGTATGGAATAGTCTTCCAGTAGAAGTGGTAGAGATTAATACAGTGAATGAGTTTAAGCATGCATGGGATAGGTATAAGGCTATCCTAGATATAAGATAAGATAAGGCCAGGGACTAATGCAAGTATTACCTTACTGAGAGGGTAGTGGATGCATTGAATAGTCTTCCAGTAGAAGTGGTAGAGGTTTATACAGTGAAGGAGTTTAAGCATGCATGGGATAGGTATAAGGCTATCCTAGATATAAGATAAGGCCAGGGACTAATGAAAGTATTACATTACTGAGAGGGTAGTGGATGTATGGAATAGTCTTCCAGTAGAAGTGGTAGAGGTTAATACAGTGAAGGAGTTTAAGCATGCATGGGATATTTATAAGGCTATCCTAGATATAAGATAATGCCAGGGACTTATGAAAGTATTATATTACTGAGAGGGTAGTGGATGTATGGAATAGTCTTCCAGTAGAAGTGGTAGAGGTTAATACAGTGAAGGAGTTTAAGCATGCATAGGATAGGTATAAGGCTATCCTAGATATAAGATAAGGACAGGATCTAATAAAAGTATTTAGAAACTTGGGCAGACTAGATGGGCCAAATGGCTCTTTTCTGCTGACACATTCTATGTTTCTAACAACACATAAAAAGCAGTTAGCTGTAAACTACCATCTCATGATGCTTAGCCAGCCAAAACTTGCTGTAGAGTTGAAGTGTCACCTTGTGTCTGAATAAAACTCTTTCTCTGGGAGATTTGATCTGTATTCCTATATTCCTATATTGAAGTCATGGGTGCAGTATTGGCACTCTAGGGGTTAATATACTCTGATGTCATTCATACATTGTCTAGCCAATAGCTTTGGAGTGATAGTAATATAAAATATTGGTACCTGCTTTGTATCTGGTCCAGCTACAGTGCTGTCTGCAAGTGTTAGGAACGGCCAAGATCACAAGTGTTTCACCTCCAGGTAAAGCAAGACTGCAGGACGTGCTGAGGATCTCCAGGGCTCTGGCACTTAGAAGGCTGGGTGAAAAACTGCAGGACTGATCCCAGGATCACGGGTGGGTTGTCGGGTACAAGCCAAGGTCAAAACACTGGAACAGACAGCATATTCAGGAACAGGAGCCGAGGACAAAACACAGGAGCAAATAGAGGAGACAGAAACCAAGCCGGGTCACTAATGAAAAACCAAATGGTAAAATCAGCAGCAAAACAGAACAAGACAGAAACCACACTGTGTCTGGGTATAAATAACTCCCAGCATGGGTGTCACAAGAGTGATCACCCAATGACCCTTCTCAAAGTCCCAGCAGTCTTTAATCAGTTACTTTAACCAGTAAATCTTATCAAAGTCCTTCCTGGAGGTATATTTGGGTAAGACTTTAATAAGACAATGGGGCAATTTAAGTTAGCAAATCGTGCTTAGCAGGGGTATATTTTATGATGAGAAACTCAAACAGATCCATGGCCATCCTGAGAGGGCTAGGTGTTCAAATAGAAACCTGAGATATCTAATTGACAAGATTTGGAAGATTTGGCCTGCTAACATATGGTAACTAATATAAACATATATACATATATATTTATATCCATATGTAAGGGCAGAAGTATTGGTACATGTATGGTTGTATAAATGCATAGATAGATATTCTGTATGTTATTGATAAGAGTTTTTCTCACATTTATTATACACTAATATCTTAGAGGGCCTATATATATTAAACTGTATTCAGTGTGACCCTGGTGATTAGAAAGTCTGGGATTTAAACATGGTCAGAACTGGGAGCTAAGAGCGCCACCTTTTGATTAATATTATTATACTCTGTATGCTTTATTTCATATATATGGTAGAGTTGAGCGGACACCTGGATGTTCGGGTACGGCAGGTTCGGCCGAACTTCGAAAAAATGTCAGGGTCCGTGCTCGAACTTGACCCCGAACCCCATTGAAGTCACTGGGGACACAAACCTTTGGCCACTAAAATGCCTCTAAAAAAGTCCTGGAAAGGGCTAGAGGGCTGCAAAATGAAGTAAAATGTGGGTAAGATTAGGACAAGTGCCCTGCAAGCAAATGTGGATAGGGAAATAACTTAAAATAACAAAATACATACAAATTACAAATACAGCTGAGCCATAAAATAGCACTAGATGGAATCTTTGATTTTAGCTTTGGAATAACATAAATCTAAATCTAAAGCATGGCTGCCAGGAGGATCAACAGAATTATCCATTTGAGAGAGGGTTGGAGTGTAGGGTTTTCTCTTTCAGTTTATACTAAGTGACCCATGTAGGTGTAGGTGTAGGTGGAAGCGGCGCTGGAGGAGGAGGAGGAGGAGGTAGCCAGAATTTTTTTGCGCTGTAAGCACAGTATTGGACTGTTCTATTTGACTCTCAGATATGAAATGCACCGCAAGACGCAAATGTACTATTTAGCACCCAAAACTATTAGAATTGTTCAAAGTGCGCTGTAAGCACAGTATTGGACTGTTCTATTTGACTCTCAGATATGAAGTGCAGGACACAAATGTAACATTTAACACCAACAAATTGCAGTATTTAAAAATGCCTAGATGTTGCCCACTGAGTTTACAGAACAGGATTAAAGTCATGTGCCTGGCACACATGCAGTTGCAAGTGCACTGCACTCTCTGTGGCACTGGGCTCAGGGCAGGGTACAAATATGTAGTATAGCACCCACTAAAATAATCACTGTAATTTGAAAAATCGCTGTAGAATTATGCCCCTCAATATGCCAGGATTATGCCCCTCAATGTGCCAGGAGTTAGCCACTCAATATGCCAGGATTATTATGCCACTCAATATGCCAGGATTATTATGCCACTCAATATGCCAGGATTATTATGCCCCTCAATATGCCAGGATTTTCCCACACAAAATGCCAGGATTATGACCCTCAATATGCCAGGATTATTATGCCCCTCAATATGCCAGGATTATTATGCCCCTCAATATGCCAGGATTATGCCCCTCAATATGCCAGGACTTAGGCACCCAATATGCCAGGATTATTATGCCACTCAATGTGCCAGAATTTCCCCACACAATATGCCAGGATTATGCCCCTCAATATGCCAGGATTATGCCTCTCAATATGCCAGGACTTAGCCACCCAATATGCCAGGATTATTATGCCACTAAATATGCCAGGATTTTCCCACACAATATGCCAGGATTATGCCCCTCAATATGCCAGGATTATGCCTCTCAATGTGCCAGGATTTAGCCACCCTCTTCCTCCCCCCTTACTTACCTCCTCGCTGCTGCTCTGTCTCCCGGTGCAGGTCCGTGGCTGTGAGGGAAGATTTGTGCGTTCCCGTCCAGCCAATGCGCATTCAATAAACTTTGTTTAAAAAAAAAGTTTAAACAATCTTTATTGAATCTGCATCGGCTGGAGGGGAGCGAACAACGCTTCCCTCACAGCCACGGACCTGCACCGGGAGACAGAGCAGCAGCGAGGAGGTAAGTAAGGGGGAAGGGGGAGGATTTTTTTTTTCACCTGCCTAGGTCACCTTACAGGTGGCGCCGGCCCTGCCGAACCCCGAACTCCAACACGAACATACAGTGGAATGTCCGTGTTCAGGTCTGGGGTCCAAAAACCGTAATGTTCGGTACGAACGCGAACAGTGCGGTTCGAGGTCGCTCAACACTATTATATAGTAGTTTAAGTGTATGTCATATTATCGCCTTGTAAAACGAACGTGGGAGATACTGTTTTTATGAATGGTTATTGGCCATCTTTAGTGGCATCTAATCTTTCATAATTCCACTTATCTCTGACAACACGAGCACGCAGTCATATACCCACACGAGCACACAGTCATATATCCAAACACGCACGTATATACCCACACAAGAACGCAGTCATTTACACACACATGCACGCAGTCATATACCCACACACGCACGCAGTCATATACCCAAACACACACGCAGTCATATATCCACACTGTCAGATTACCTGATATCATACAAATGAATACAGCTAAAATAGGACCTAGACATAACGATTTATATTTATGAATAAATGATTTTAAAATAGAAATATATATGAATATATTCTCCAATGTAACCTCTATACACATCTCTAATGTTTCTATTTTATTATATTTTATCTTTTACCCTAACATGGGACATAATCTCCTGTACTAGTCTACCAAAATGGGCCCAGTTTCTTAATATTAAATAACCTCCCAATGACCCTTCTCAAAGTCCCAGCAGTCTTTAATCAGTTACTTTAACCAGTAAATCATATCAAAGTCCTTCCTGGAGGTATATTTGGGTAAGACTTTAAGAAGACAATGGGGCAATTTAAGTTAGCAAATCGTGCTTAGCAGGGGTGTATTTTATGATGAGAAACTCAAACAGATCATTGGCCATCCTGAGAGGGCTCGGTGTTCAAATAGAAACCTGAGATATCTAATTGACAAGATCTTGGAAGATTTGGCCTGCTAACATATGGTAACTAATATAAACATATATACATATATATTTATATCCATATGTAAGGGCAGAAGTATTGGTACATGTGATGTAGAATTATTACAAATCTTTATTGAAACCTGTATTGAATTATTGTACTAACTCCATTTTGTTCACATTACATGACAGAATTTCCTGACAGTATTTAGTATAATGAATAGAGACTGTATTCTCTCTCTAAGGACATAACTAGCCCCGGAATTACTGAATCTCCTGTAATTTGCAACATAGTATAATATGAAGGCCATGAGAACACCGGCCAAATGAAATGTTCTATTCATAAAAGAACCTTGCACCCGACCACGAGACTGACATCACTAACTACGCAAAATGATGCCCAAGCCCCCCCTTCCACCGAGTAAGCCTCGTGCTGGGAAAGATGGTGCTTGAGCCATCCGTCCACACCCGTGTCCAGAACAATACCACCTCTCGGTGGGAGGACACCTAGCTAACCACTTAGTTTTTGGGCCAATTAATCATATTGATGGGTGGACATTGACACAGCCACTTAACATTTAACCCAATTAATGATGTTTATTTGTTATTATCTGATATTCAATGATGATGTCATTCTGTTTTTATAAGGGTTTGTAAGCCTGAATTTTACCAGATGCTAATAAATTTCCTCGAAGTTATTTTAACCGGAACTGCATGTGTCAGTGTGAACTTACTTCTGCGTATACGCAATTTATTCATCTCAGATTTGGACAGGAACAGATAGACTTTTAAACATTTTTGTTTATTTCTAAATTAATCTACATCAATTTGGCGCCCAACGTGGGGCACCGGGCTATGGCCTCTGGCCGGTAAGCCGTCCTAAGGAAGACGCTGTTGGACGGAGGAATCGGGGGGGAAGGAAGGGAGACTGATCACCTCTGATTACACGGTAGAGACTTCTGCAGGAGCCACTGGTATGTTCCAGCCCCTTTGATTGACCCGTCCACATGTCTGTGACTGCTTCCCGGGAGGGCATCAAAGACAGGTAATATCTTGCCCGGTGTCTTGTTACTCATTTGTTTACCTGCATTTAGTCTATCTGTTGCCTGGGTATGTTAGTGGTTTATGTTTAGTTAGTTTTGTTCTTTCCCTCTTTTGGGAAAAAGGGGGGTGGACCCGTGGGAGGTTGCCTGGGGGTCTTTTGTTGCCTGTTTTACCCCTTTTAGGAGTCACGTAGCCCAGACTGTATGGAAAGAGAGTGGGGGGAATCTGTGGAGGGGTGTAGACTCATTGCTTCCTGGGGATTCCCCCGTGGTGTCACTTTGATAGCCTAGCTAGCCGCCTCATTGTGCACCTTGCTCTGCTTGCAGAGGGTGGTACCCTCCAGCTTCGAAGCGCTGAAGCTGGTGGCATTCCCGAATTTTATTTTTTGTGGTGGTGGATTCGAGCAGGCATTTCTGTCTTCCTGCACCACGGGTAGTGAGACTTATGGGTGGGTCCATAGGGGCACTACGGGAGTGAGGATAGAGGTGGCCACACTTAGTGGACTGCTGTAACGAGGGAGGCTGGCGGATCTCGGGCCGGTGTTAGTTGTTTTCCGCGGCCGCTGGTAGTGAGATTTACGAAAATCGTTCTCCGAGCGGGGACACTACGAGGTTGAGGGAGGTGGCTTTGGCCACAAGAGTAAAGGAAAGGGATTACTGTTGAATTTATTTGAACTGTGTTGCATGCACTGTATTTCAATTGAAATGTTGTCTTAAATGTTGTCTTAATTGGGAGTCATTCAAACTCCTGGGTCTGTCTCTACTTTCATTTTTTTTTATTTTTATCTATTTTCCGTACTATTTATATTATTTATTTCTATTTCTTTTTGTGAGAGAAGTGATTGGTCACACACTTCTCACCCCGCTCCAATCCGTGGCTACCACCTAGGGTACACGGATTCAGTGACTGGTCTACGTTTTGGGAAGACGCACTTAGGAGGGACCCACCCTTCCTAGTGGCAGTCGAGCACTGTAGACGTTCTGTTTCATTTTCCTTTACCTATACTTGGGACGTTTTGTATAGGGGGATATGGGACAGGAAGCGAGTAAGCCCAGTAGGGGCTGGCTCGCGTGTGACTTAGTTGAAGATAGAGAGGGTAAAGAGATGGTTAAAAATGTTGAAAAGATTGCTAAAGTGTGTAAAATTGCTGTGCCTTCATGTGGTAGATTACAACCGGAAAGCTGGCGTAGATTACTGACAGAGAAGAAAGGCAAGCTTACAGATAATGATTTATTGCGTACTACTGAAGCATGGTACAGAGTAGCGATGGCTATTCAGCAGGAAGGTTAGGTTGAAGAAGAGATAAATCATAAAGGTGTAAAACTGTATGTATATCACAAGAATTGTGTTACTGGGGCATCCCCTCAGCCAACGCCCCAAGATGATGCCCAGGTGATGTCCATTCTCAAGGTTCAGTCAGCAACAAGCGATAGCCAGCTGACCATGTTCCCCACTCCCGACCCTCCCAATACCTATCCCGTCACTTCCCCTGTTTGCCCGGTCCTGAATTCTGATGGATCTTTATTCTCCCCTTCATCATCCCTAACATTCCCATCATCCTCATCCATCCCTGCACTACCTTCTGTGTTTAATCTAAATGTTACATCCACCATTCCTTCTCTACGCTCTCTCTCTGTTGATAATTCTACCATCCCATCTGCATCCACCCAGTTTACTAACCCCTCCTCCCTTGCTATTGCCAATCCTACTACACCCGCTCCGGCAACTCCTCCTACACCCATATCTACTAATCCTTCTCTGTCTTCTCCGTTACTCACCCCTCCCACAGTCCAGGTTCCCACCTCCTCCCCTAATCCTTACCCAGCTGTCCTGCCCTCCCCTGTTTCCGCCCTAGCCCCCACCCAGTTGGCCTGGCCATACCCCTTACCATACCCCATGTCCTTGCCCTATCCAAATTACCCCTACCCCTTTTTCCAAGCCACTCCTCAGACCCCGGTCATGCCCAGTCCGGCCCAGTCTGCCCCGGATGTGCCCACATCCAACATGGCCGCCACTTCCTCCCTTAACCCTAATGCAGCTCCTTTCCACGCTTCCAATATGGCGGCCCCCAGTCATCCAGCGCCCCTGATGCCGGTACTTCCCGGTGACTATTCACCCCGAGCTCATAACCCACTCGCCACCCCAGCATCTGGGAATCCCACATTTCCCCCGGTTCTGACACCTCAGGTGATCCCGTTGCATAGAAGGGCCCAGACCACAGATGAGGATGAGAATGACGAGGGATCCCAGGACTCACTAGTGGATGCGGAGTCACAGCCCCACAGTTCCCTCGATGATCCTTTCGGACACGCAGGTCGGAGGAATAGGGGGGATCAGGCCCCTCCTAAATATGTTGCTTTTAATCCTACTCAAGCTAGTGCTCTAATGAAATCACTCCCTGACCCAGAAAAGCAGCCTACGCCTTTTTACCGAGGGATAGTTCAGATTCAAAAGACTTATTCCGCAGCATGGCGTGATTTACTAAGCATTTGTGCTATTAAAGCCGGGGATGCATATTGGCCCAGCATGTCCCGCCACCTCAGTGCAGATCTGCTAATAAGTGACACTGATTACCCCTCCGGAGTAACTTTTTGCAGTCAGCTAAAAGAGTGGGCTAAAGACAAACTTGCAGATCAGGCTGCTGGCCTTATTGATATTATACAAGAAAAAGGAGAATCAGTGGAAAGGTTTCATGCAAGACTGTTTCAAATGTTTACAGATTTGGGTTTTGACCTTACTGACAAGATTCATTCCCAAATGCTGTCAGGTGCATTTGTCCAAGGTGTAAAAGACTCTATACGCAAGGGAATCATTGCTGCATGCCCTGAATATAAGGTAGTCTCTCTAGATACCTTACTCTTAGTTGCTAGAGGTCTGGAATCTGCCCAGACTCCTAGGAGACCAACCTCATCCCAAAAGTCACCAAACCTGAGGATGCAACGTGTTATAATTGTAAGGCCAAAGGACACTACAGAAGTAGTTGCCCAGAACCCAAGAGAGTGCACAAACCAGCATCTGACTCCAAGGCCACAGAAACGGTTCCAATTGTTGAGAAACCAGATGATTAGGAAACTGGCAAGCCTGTGTCATTAACCCCTGTCATGGCAGTGTCTTCAGGGGATAAGGGGGGGGCCACTCGCCACTGTGACTCTACCCATTGAAGGACGACCTACCACATTTCTTGTTGACACAGGTGCAGCCCGAAGTGTTTTGAGAGAACAAGACCTGCCAGATACATCATTTTTGTCAGATATTGATGTCTCTTGTGTTGGGGTGGATGGCCAACCAAGACACAGTCCTTTAACAACTGCATTACGAGTTGGCAACTACCCTAGCTTGCTTGCTCGTTTTGTAGTATCTTCCACATGCCCAATTAACCTGTTAGGCGCTGATGTCCTCTCACGCCTGCAGGCATCTATCACCTTCACCCCAGATGGACAAGTGGAATTGTCTACTCCTCTATCCGAATCAGACACCTCAGCCTTGTGCTCCCTACCTCTAATGCTGCATTTAGAAGAACCCCGTGGGGAAGCAAAGGAACAGAGGTCCAATTTTCCTGATATACTAAAAACAAAGGTACCTGCCAAATTATGGTCCTCAGGCCCAGAGGACATAGGTCACCTAAGAGTACCACCTGTGGTGGTAAAGCTCATTCCAGGAGCAAAATTACCAAGGAAACCACAATATCCTTTAAAACCAGCTCAAGCTGCAGCTATTTCAATTCAAATCAAAGCACTCTTGGAGAAGGGTGCACTTGTAAAATGTGTATCAAAGTGCAACACTCCATTATTTCCTGTGAAGAAGAAAACTCCAAAAGGTGAACCAGAGAAGTACAGAATGGTTCAGGATCTCCGTGCTGTCAATGAAGCAACTGTCCTGGACACCCCTA
Source organism: Pelodytes ibericus (assembly GCA_036172795.1). NCBI lineage: Eukaryota > Metazoa > Chordata > Amphibia > Anura > Pelodytidae > Pelodytes > Pelodytes ibericus. Next base: position 292,418,990 of record CM069857.1, read on the forward strand.
TTGTGCCAAACCCTCACACTCTGCTCTCTGGCGTCCCACCATCTGCAAAATACTTCACAGTCATTGACCTGGCTAATGCCTTCTTCAGTGTTCCACTGGATCCTATTTGCCAATATCTGTTTGCCTTCACTCATGAAATGCAACAGTATACATGGACTGTCATGCCTCAAGGGGCACAAAACTCTCCAAGTCAATTTGCAAAAGCCATGTGCTCCATCCTTGACCCATGGCAAACAGACCATCCAGAGGTTGTACTCCTCCAGTATGTGGATGATTTATTACTCTGTGGAGATGACATACCTACAACTGAAGACTGTTCAATTAGTCTCCTCTGCTATCTGGCAGAACAAGGATGCAAAGCTTCACGTCTCAAGCTGCAATTCTGTCAATCCACAGTACTCTTCCTTGGTCATTGCCTATCTCAAGGTACCAGACATTTCACGCAGGACCGAGTAAGAGCCGTACTGGATATTCCACATCCAAAGACCTCAAAATCTCTACATGCCTTCTTAGGCCTCATTTCCTATTGCAGAGCATGGATCCCAGAAGCCTCTCTGCTTATGCAACCACTCTATGATGCACTCAAGTCAGTGGTCATTTTGCCTGACCAATAAAGCACTGGACAATTTTCATACTCTAAAACGTGCCATTGCATCTGCTCCTGCTCTGGGCCTGCCAGACTATACCAAGCCTTTCAAATTATTTGTCTCTGAAAGACAAGGCCATGCTACAGGAGTACTTACCCAAACAAATGATTTAAGAGGCCGCCAGAGGCCTATTGGATTTTTCTCCTGAAAGCTGGATATCGTGGCCAGAGGGACCCCTTCATGTCTTAGAGCTGTTTTTGCTGCAAGGGAACTTATTGAAAGAACTGCAGACCTGGTCCTTGGCCACCCCTTGGTTGTATTGGCCCCTCATGACATCTCTGCCATCATCAACCAAGTTCAGCTCAAGCATGTGTCTCCCGCTAGACACCTACGTTTACAGTGTCATCTCCTGCTGCCTGACAACATTACCATACACAGATGTCAAGTTCTTAATCCATCCACTCTTCTTCCACTCCCTGAGGGGGGTATCCACTATGGGTTTATCATGGATGAAACCTATGTTTTTCTTCTCACTGGGACCATCAAGAGAATGCATCCTGATTTAACCTTTTATAAAGAACAAACACCTCTCTGTGAGGGTCCAGGATATGCCTTCTGTACCACATGGTACAAGCCAAACATCACTCCTGAACCTTGCTATGAAGATGAACTCTATCACTGGGTGGAGGTGAAACTCACTGCCCAAGACTTCTATTGTGATTCTGAAGGCAATAGCATGGTCCTGATCCAACTACCCCCAGAACTCAATTACTTGTACCGTCATTGGGATACTGCTATTCCACATGTCCCTGTTACCAAGTTGAAAACAAAATCATGGAATGATCTTGGGCCCATGGCAAAATGATGGGCCACCATGGATGAATCAAAGCTACAGGAAAATGGCATTGTCAAGTACAACTGACCTTCTTGAAACATGGCCACGCCATTTCCTGGAAAATGAATTCCAAGACCTGGTCATAGTGAATAACTATGACCCAGAGACACCTCATGACTGTTTTGAACAAATGAAAATGGAAACAATACATCTGCCAACTGTACATGAGAATCCATTAACGAATCCTGACTTCACTCTGTTTGTGGATGGTTCAAGGTATGCTGATGAAGAAGGAAAATACCACACAGGATATGCCGTGACCACAACAGATGAAGTTATCAAATCATCATCTCTACCGCCAGAAATGTCTGCACAAGAAGCTGAATTACAAGCCCTGTCTTCAGCATGCAAAATCTCCGAAGGAAAAAGTGCCAACATCTATACAGATTCAAGATATGCCCTGGGTGTGGCACATGACTTCGGCCTCATTTGGAAGACGAGAGGATTTCTTACCACTGCCGGTACACCAGTCAAACACAGCTCTGCAATCAAGGAACTAATGGATGCCCTCCTACTCCCTGAAGAAGTGGCCGTCTTGAAAGTTAAGGCACATGGGAAGTTGGATACAGATGAAGCAAAGGGCAACCATTTGGCTGATCAGGCTGCTAAGCAAGCAGCAAGAAATTTGCAGGAAGTGGATGAAGAATTGTCCAGTCAAGAAGAAGTTCCTATTTTTACCCTACAGACCCTTCCTACTGATCTAAGAATTTTGCGGGAACAGCAAGCCGCAATTACCCCCGAAGAAATCCAGAAATGGAAGAAGAGAGGGGCTGTCCTAAAGGACGGAATATACTACAACAACTTTAAATTCTGCCTTCCTAAAAATTTATATCCAGCAGTTGTCCAATGGGCACATGGACCTGCACACCTGTCAAAAGACTTGATGGCTGCCCTCATACAGAAGTATTATGAAGCACCGGAATCACAACATTGATCAGTAACTTCTATAAGGCCTGTGTTATTTGCGCAAAATGCAATCCAGGAAAGCCGACCAAAGTGCCTTTGAAACACCTGGCTAAGCCCATGTATCCATTCCAGAGAATACAAATTGATCACATACAAATGCCCAAGAGTGGGCCTCATGAGTATGCACTAGTAATAGTGGACATGTTCTCAGGCTGGCCAGAAGCCTACCCAGTGGCCAATATCACTGCCAAGACAACAGCAAAACGTCTACTTACAGATATTGTATGTAGATTTGGACTTCCAGAAGTCATTGAAAGCGACCAGGGCCCAGCCTTTATGGCAACAGTGACTAAAGAAATTTGGACTGCTCTGGGAGTGACCCTAGCCTTTCACACCCCTTACCACCCACAAAGTAGTGGTAAAGTGGAACGCATGAACGGCACCCTAAAAGCCAGAATGTTAAAAATGTCACAAGAAACAAAGATGCCCTGGCCAGAAAGTCTGCCAATAGCTTTATTCAGTGTTAGACACACACCTAGAGGGAAGCACTCACTATCCCCATATGAGATTCTATTTGGGACTGCACCCAGACTAGGTTGTTATTATCCGCAACAGTTGCAGCTTCAATCTGATGTTTTAGTAGACTATGTAACTGAACTCGCAAGTGCCTTGAACAAAATACATGCCCAAGTTTTCTCTTCAATTCCATATCCCGATTTGGATACAGGTACTCACAACCTGCTTCCCGGAGATTGGGTTCTAGTCAAGAAATTTGTGCGGAAACACACCCTGGAACCGAGATTTGACGGACCATTCCAGGTTCTCCTGATCACCGCAACCTCCGTCAAATTGGCCGGCAGGCCACATTGGATCCACGCTTCCCATTGTAAGAAAGTTCCTGCCCCAGAGGAAGCCGGTACCACACAACCATGTACCTCTGGTATATTATCTCCTTAATCTGTTTAATTAAAGCCCAACAAGTAGCCATCACCAAAGATGCCAGTGGGTACACCTTCTGGTATAATTCATCATGTACCCGTGTGGCTACTTATACTTTTGATTACTGTTACATCGTAGAATGCCCATTCCCCACGTCACAGATTCAGAATATCTATAGAGATATCCCTCATTCAAAGGACCCCTATGTTTGTGTAGTTGACAAACAATGGGGGCACAATTGTAACCATTGGGGGGCGGCAGGATGGAATGCCAGGCCTGCCTGGGGTTACAAACCAAAAAGTGCTTTATCTAAAGTAGATGATCATGGTAGATCCCTTCTCCAAAGAATGACCCTAAGAAAACCTGGAGGAGGTATACCAATGAAATTAATCCTGAATATTGAGCATCCCAGCCCAACAGATGCAGACCAGTATGTAATGGGAATGTATTGGAAAAAGGGTTCCTATAACAAATTAGGGCATTTCTACCTTAAAGATATGTGCCACTCTTCTGAGTGGCAAGGGACCACCCACATGGTCTCAAATCCATTGAAACCACACATCCAGTCCTTTAAAGACATGATGGCTATTGCAAACCCCACATTTGAAGATACCATGGCCGCTGAAACAGGTTTTAACGATGTTAATCTATGGTTAGAATGGATGAAATATAATGCCAATAAGCATAACAGAACCGCATGCTATGTGTGTGGTGGTGCCCGGCCTCACCTGGGCACCGTGCCTTTAACCTTGCCAGTAGATGTAGAAGAATGTGTTTTGAGTTTTTTTGCCTATCATTACGAATTCAACAGGTCCATATGTAAAGCATGGACAGTAGAATATCCCCTTCTAGCCAAGGATTGCAAACCCCCAGATGGTGTTACAGTTTATAAAGGTAATTACACCTGTTATGTTAATTATGATGGGATTGGTAAATTTGTGGGTAACTTCTCTGAAGGGTATTGTGCCACCTACAGAACTGTCTCCATGAACCTTCTACAATTCCATACCAGATCTTTAGGGGATATTTACTGGTTGTGTGGGGATTTACAGCTAAGATCCAGAATGGACAAAGAATGGTGGGGGGAGTGTACTCTGGCCAAAGCCATCATGCCTATACACATTATCTCTGACAAACACCCCGACACCCATGAGTCCAAACACACACCAACCAAAGTAAAGCGTGAAGCCCCAGTTAAAGGCAGTTTTGACCCTCATGTTTATATCGATGCCATTGGGGTGCCTAGGGGGGTGCCCAATGAGTTTAAAGCAAGAGAGGAAGTTGCTGCAGGGTTTGAATCACTTTTTACCATAGTCACTGCAAACAAGAATTTAAATTGGATAAATTACATTTATTACAACCAACAACGCTTTGTTAATTACACCAGGGATGCCCTCCAGGGCTTAGCCGAACAGCTGCAGGCTACGTCCCAAATGTCCTTCCAGAATAGAATGGCTTTAGACATGATTCTAGCCGAAAAAGGAGGGGTATGTAAAATTTTGCCCGACACCATGACATGTTGTACTTACATTCCAGAAAACACAGGCCCTAATGGTAAAGTTACCTTAGCCATAGAGAAGTTGAATGAGCTCTCTGAAGAGTTAAAAAGGAATTCTGGGATAAAGGATCCCTGGGAGAGATGGTTTGGTTGGATGACAGGATGGCAAAAGGCTTTAATGCATATTGGTATAGCAATACTAATTTTTCTTTTTATTTTTGCTCTTCTTGTTTGTTGTGTCCTCCCTTGTCTGAGAAAACTCCTCTTGAAGACTGTAGACCAAGCGGCACCCACTTTCACACATCTCACAGTTGATGACCAAGATTTCCAAGATATCAACTCGCCCTGTATACCGCTACAAACTATCCCTTTTATTGACAAAGTGCAAGAATTCTAGGTAGGGACCAGCTTAGGGACAGCATCTGTCTGTTTGGGAAAGACTACCGTGTGGAGATGTGGTGGGCTAGCCACTGCGGGATACCCATGGAGTGAAGCGTTCGAGTGCCCAGCAGACGGATGAGTTAGCCAACTAGGGACAGATGAAGGGACAGGATTGCACTTTGCAATAACACCAAGCTAGCGGCCACGGGGTTTCTGTGCCTTTGGGCTAACACGTCTTCTGATACTAATAAATAAAGATTATCTTTTAGAATCTAACATTTCATAGGGGGGACTGATGTAGAATTATTAAAAATCTTTATTGAAACCTGTATTGAATTATTGTACTAACTCCATTTTGTTCACATTACATGACAGAATTTCCTGACAGTATTTAGTATAATGAATAGAGACTGTATTCTCTCTCTAAGGACATAACTAGCCCCGGAATTACTGAATCTCCTGTTATTTGCAACATAGTATAATATGAAGGCCATGAGAACACCGGCCAAATGAAATGTTCTATTCATAAAAGAACCTTGCACCCGACCACGAGACTGACATCACTAACTACGCAAAATGATGCCCAAGCCCCCCCTTCCACCGAGTAAGCCTCGTGCTGGGAAAGATGGTGCTTGAGCCATCCGTCCACACCCGTGTTCAGAACAATACCACCTCTCAGTGGGAGGACACCTAGCTAACCACTTAGTTTTTGGGCCAATTAATCATATTGATGGGTGGACATTGACACAGCCACTTAACATTTAACCCAATTAATGATGTTTATTTGTTATTATCTGATATTCAATGATGATGTCATTCTGTTTTTATAAGGGTTTGTAAGCCTGAATTTTGCCAGATGCTAATAAATTTCCTCGAAGTTTTTTTAACCTGAACTGCATGTGTCAGTGTGAACTTACTTCTGCGTATACGCAATTTATTCATCTCAGATTTGGACAGGAACAGATAGACTTTTAAACATTTTTGTTTATTTCTAAATTAATCTACATCACATGTATGGTTGTATAAATGCATAGATAGATATTCTGGATGTTATTGATAAGATACACACTTTGATTTCTATCTATATTAATTCATTACAGTTACTATACCGTATTCATGAATATGGTACCTAAATATAACCATAGAACAATATCTTTTGTACAAGTGGTGTATTAGAAGTGATTAGATATTACATGATATGTCAGAGTAAGCTAGGAGTGTTTATATTCGTTTTAATACTAATTATCACGTAGTCATATATATATATATATATATATTCATATTCCTAGAATCAAGAATAGTCAAATGCTTTCTGAGTTTTTCTCACACTTATTATACACTAATATCTTAGAGGCCCATATATATTAAACTGTATTCAGGTGTGACCCTGGTGATTAGAAAGTCTGGGATTTAAACATGGTCAGAACTGGGAGCTAAGAGCGCCACCTTTTGATTAATATGATTATACCATGTATGCTTTATTTCATATATATAGTAGTTTAAGTGTATGTCATATTATCACCTTGTAAAACGAACGTGGGAGATACTGTTATTATGAATGGTGATTGGCCATCTTTAGTGGCATCTAATCTTTCAGAATTCCACTCATCTCTGACAACACGAGCACGCAGTCATATACCCACACGAGCACACAGTCATATATCCAAACACGCACACAGTCATATACGCACACATGCACGCAGTCATATACGCACACATGCACGCAGTCATATATCCACACATGCACGCAGTCATATATCCACACATGCACGCAGTCATATATCCACACATGCACGCAGTCATATACGCACACATGCAGGCAGTCATATACCAAAACGAGCACGCTGTCATATATCCAAACACACACAGTCATATATCCAAACACACACACGGTCATATACCCACACAAGCACACATGCACGCAGTCATATACCCACACGAGCACGCAGTCATATATCTATACATGCACGCAGTCATATACCCACACATGCATGCAGTCATCTACGCTTACATGCACACAGGCATATACCTATACAAGCATTAAGTCACCTTTCAGGAAATCATGCATCATTATGTTATAAAGGGACATTCACCTATTGGAATTTCCTAGGGACAAAATGGTCTTATTCAGTAGCAGTAGTTTTTTGTTGTTGTTTTTTTTTTTTAAAAAGAAAAAATATCCCTATAGGACTACTGGCAGTATTAACATGTCAGTGGTCCTCCAAGGAATAACATTTTATTTTAATATCATTTATTTGTATTTTGTTTATTTATTGTATTTTTAATCAACCTTAGGGTTAGTGTAAAAAAAGGCTTTTATTCTTCTTTATATTACATAATTTATTAGAATTTTAGTTTAGTTGAATTTATTTCTTATAAATGTTTTATTTTATTTCTATTTAACTCTATTGTAGGGTTAGCAGGAACCCTGACTTATATTTATATTTATTTATTTTTTTGTTTTTGTTCATTTAACCCTAACTGTAAATGGGCTCTAGGACTAGGATTAAAAGGAAAAGGATTTTTTTTTTTTTTTTTTTTTTTTATTTCTTTAATATAATTTTTTTGTATTTTTGTATTTATTTATTTATTTAACATTTTTTATATCTTTAAAAGTTTTTAATTTTTTTTATTGAACTTTAATCCAGGAATCAGTTTAAAAACAATTAATTAACCCCTTAAGGACAGAGCCTTTGAAACATTTTTGTCCTTTCTGGACAATGGCTATTTTAACATTTCTGTGCTGTTTGTGTTTAGCAGTAATTTTCTTCTTTGTCATTTGCTGTACCCACACATATTATATATTGTTTTTATCGGGACAAGAAGGGCTTTCTATGGATGCCTTCTTTTTGATCATATCTTATCATATTATTAAAAAAAATATATATATATGGTAAAAAAAAAAAAATACACAAATTTCTTTGTTTTTATTTGAAACAACTTCTCCTCATCGACAATAGCGAACGAAAAAACATGCTAAATAGATTCTACTATTTCTCCTGAGTACAGGGATACCACCCATGCATAGGTTTGTTGGGTTGTTTGGGGGCTAAAATGCCAAATTTGTGAGGTGCAGTTTTTTGTTTTCCAACTTGAAATTTTTACATGCAGACAGCCTGCACCCATGTCCCATTTGGGACATATTTGAAGCCAGCTAGTGTATTTTACCCCATCAACCCATATATTTTTTAAAATAAGACACCTTAGGCTATCTCAAATGGTGGTATTTTTACACTTTCCATGCACTAATTCTACCACCAGTCTTTGTCAAACTTTGTGGTAGTAATTTTTTTGTGTTTCTTTTTCACAAACCTTGTACTTCAGACATGAATTCACAGATTTTGGTATGTGTCACTGCCAAATAACACCCCAATAAGTGTTCAGCAACATCTCTTGAGTACAGGGATACCACCCATGCATAGGTTTGTTGGGTTGTTTGGGGAGTAAAAGGCCAAATTTGGTAGGTGCAGTTTTTGGTTTTCCAAATTAAAATTTTGACATGCAGACCGCCTGCACCCATGTCCCATTTGGGACATATTTGAAACCAGCCAGTGTATTTTACCCCATCAACCCATATATTTTTTAAAAGTAGACACCCTACGCTATTTCAAATGGTGGTATTTTAACACTTTCCATGCACTAATTCTACCACCAGCCTTTGTCAAAGTTTGTGGTAGTCATTTTATTGTGTATTTTTTCCCACATACATTGCACTTTAGACACAAATTCACATATTTCGGTATGTGTCACTGACAAACAATACCCCAATATGTGTTCAACAACATATCCTGAGTACAGGGATACCACCCATGCATAGGTTTGTCGGGTTGTTTGGGGGCTAAAGGGCCACATTGTGAAGGTGCGCATTTTCAACTTGGAATATTGACGTGTAGTCAGCCTGAGCCCATCTTTCATTTGGGACTTTTTTTTAAGTAGGACAGTGTATTTTACCCCAAAAAGTATATATTTTGTAAAAGTAGACACCCTAGGCTATTTTAAATGGTGTTATTTTAACACTTTCCATGCACCAATTCTACCACCAGCCTTTGTCAAAGTTTGTGGTAGTCATTTTATTGTGTATTTTTTCCCACATACATTGCACTTTAGACACAAATTCACATATTTCGGTATGTGTCACTGACAAACAATACCACAATATATGTTCAGCAACATCTCCCGAGCACAGGGATACCACCCATGCATAGCTTTGTCAGCTTTGTTAGGGGTTGAAAGGCTACATTTGAGAGGTGCGCTTTTTGATTTTCAAACTTGGAATTTGAACATGTAGAGCAAGGAAGGGGTTAATAGCTCTTATAAGAGCCTTTGTAGTACTGTACAAAAAAATTAACCCCTAAAAATGCACAGACAAGAAAAAACGTTCTGCTGTGCAGTGATCAGTGGCAGGGAAGGGGTTAATACACTACACTATACAAAAGGTATGGCTTTTATAAAAGCCCTTGGGACTCACAATTTATTAACATTTTATTTAATTTATTACAATTTAAAAATTATGTTATACAGATCTGTCTCTTTCCCTCACTAAAACTCAAGTGAGGAGAGGGAGGCAGATCCATATGGGTCAGAACAATATTTACGAACCAGACGAATGGTGATGCTCATCTGAGAAATCACCAAACCACCTTTGCCACTGATCGGCTGTTACTGATCGCTATACACGCGTTCAGACAGCTTCAAAAGGAATACACGTAACCCCTAGTGAGTCTGACAAAAAAAATGCTGATAGCAAAAAAAAATCCTTCGGCGACTAGATTGCTCCATATGCGCTGCTTAGGCAGTGACCATATGCACTGCTTAGGCAGTGACCATATGTGCTGCTTAGGAAGTGATATACGGCAAGGAAGGGGTTAATAGCTCTTAAAAGAGCCTTTGATATACTGTAATAAATCAAAGTAAAAAAAAATAACCCCTAAAAAAATGCACAGACAGCAAAAAATGTGCTGCTGTGTAAGATCACTGCGTACACAGCGATCAATTGCAGGGAAGGGGTTAAATACTGGAAACGGCTTTTATAAAAGCCTTTGGGTCTCAATTCTATTAAATATATTATAATTAAAAACTTACATTATACAGCTCTGTCTCCCTCCCTCACTAAAACTCAAGTGAGAGGGAGGCAGATCTACACGGGTCAGATCAAATATTTACACATATTGATCTAACCAGACGAATGGTGATGCTCATCTGAGCAAACGCCAACCCGCCATTGTCACTTATCAGCTGTTACTGATCGCTATACATGCGCTCAGACAGCTAAAAAAAATTTTTTACATTAAACGTAGTCCCCTAGCGGGTATAATTAACATGTGACGGGTGTAATAAAAAAGTTTTAAAAAAATTAAAAATGCTTCTGCAGCAAGATTGCTGCATTTGCGTCAGATCGCTGATTAGGCAGTGATCTACGGCAAGAAAGGGGTTAATCTCTCTTAAAAGAGGTTTTTTTATACTGTAATGAATTACAGTAAAAAAAAATAACCCCTAAAAAATGCACAGACAGCAAAAAATGTGCTGCTGTGTATGATCACTGCGTACACAGCGATCAATGGCAGGGAAGGGGTTAAAAGGCTTTTATAAAAGCCCTTGGTGTTTTAAATTTTATTAAATATTTTTTTTATTATTTTATTTTATTTTTTTACTTGATCTGATCTGTCTCTCTCCCTTACTAAAAGTAGTAAGGTGAGGGAGGCAGATCAATACTTGTCAAAGGCAATATTTAGTAATATTGCCTTTGACAGTATGGTAAGTGCTCATCAGAGCACTTACCATACATGCCTGCACACAGATCACATAGATCTGTTGTGCCGGTGTTCTGACAAATTACTGGAGCAAATTCTCCTGCGCAATCGCAGGAGAATTTGCTCACTGCGCATGCGCATAAAGTTACAGCTGATAACTCAGCTGTAACTTTGTGACCACCGCGCATGCGCGAGCTGCGCAACCCACATCCCGCCCCCCCACACCCCTTCTTACCAGATGATCGGACAGCGGCGGTACACAGCGCATGCGCGCGGCTATCAAGTCGTGTGGGAATGCGCTGTGTCTGTGGCTGGATTCAACCAAAACGCTGGTAAGTAACACGGGGCGGGGGGGGACATAAGGAGCCAACAGAGAGGTAAGCACCCTGGTGAGGGCTGCCTCATCTTGATAGGAGTTGTGATCCCCCTGCTGCATAATACAGCAGGAGGATCACAACTCCCATGAAGATGAGGCAGCCCTCACCAGGGTGCTTACCTCTCTGTTGGCTCCTTATGTTCCCCCCCCCCGTGTTACTTACCAGCGTTTACAGCGCATTTCCACACGGCTTGATAGCCGCGCGCATGCGCTGTGTACCGCCGTTGTCCGATCATCTGGTAAGAAGGGGTGTGCGGGGGGTGTGATGTGGGTTGCGCATGCGCAGTGAGCAAATTCTCCTGCGATTGCGCAGGAGAATTTGCTCCAGTAATTCGTCAGAACACCGGCATCGATTGGCTCCCCCTAGAGCATCGGAAGTGAAATACTTTCACTTCCGATGCTCTTGCCATTAGAAGGGAAGCGCTGTACAGGCAGCGTTCCCTTCTACTGAGCCAATGGGGTCGCTCAGGAGAGCGACCACCATCGGTTCTGGGGCAGCCTGGAGGTGTTGTTAAGTGCCTCGCTAGCGAGGCACTTTAACAACACCGGAGATGCTTAGAAAGCGAACGATCGTTCGCTTTCTAAGCACATGTGTGCAGCGGGCGGTGCCATTTTTAAATGGCTGCTACGATCACTCCGTGGAGTGATCGTAGCGCGCCCCTGCACATTTGGGGGGTGTTGCACAATGCCTCTACCTAGAGGCATTGTAGCAACACCGTTAGAGTAAAGAAAGCGACCGCTGATTTGCCGTGACGTGCCTGGCACGTCATCTGTCGTTAAGGGGTTAAAGTAATTTGCTACTTATATCCTTAGTCTCTGCCTGCTACGCAGCGATTGTGGGGCAGGGAGAATTTAAAGATATAAGCAGGCACTTGTTGGCGCTATATAAACAAATGTTAATGTAATGTAATATTTTTCTATACCATACCTTATTAGAGTGTTTAATGTAATAGAGGTATAAAAAAGATTGCAAATTCTTAATTTGTACTAAATACAATGTAACAAGAAATGGGTAATATCTTGAACGTTGATTCACATGGCAGTATTTTGGAAATGAATAAAACACTTTTGAAGTTTATTTATTTTTTCGTATTATTACTAGCAAGATAATTAAGATTGGTCAATTCGAACTCTGATGGGAAAGACCGAACACGCCTCATGGTATCAGAAAAATCTGAGAGCAATAGCAATATCAAAAAATGATTTAACCCTTAGTGACACATGGTGCTTGCGTCCCAAACGACGCAGGCACCAAAACGTCACGATTGGTTCCTGGCAACCGATCACAAGGTGATCGGTAGCCAGGAACACTCTCGCAGAGACCCGATCAGGGTCTTAACAGACCCAGTGGCGTCCCGAGGGGGGGCGGGGGGGGCGGCCCGCCCCGGGTGCCACTGACTAGGGGGGTGCCACCGGTGCTGCCGGCACCCCCCGCGCTGCTTACCTTTTTTTTTTTTCTTTTTCAGGCGGCCGAATCCCCTGGATGCGGCCGCCGGGTGAAAAAAAGAAAAAAAATCACAGCGACCGGATGTGCAGATACGTCACATCCGGCGACTGTGTTTCCCTCCTCCGTGCAGGAGGGAAGACTGCACGGAGGAGTCGTCCGTCCGGGAGAAGCAGCGATTTGGTAAGTGATGGGTGGGGAGGAGTGGCACAATATTACTGGGCATCTGGCTGGCACTATATTACTGGGTACTGGCTGGCACTATATTACTGGGTTCTGGCTGGCACTATATTACTGGGCTCTGGCTGGCACTATATTACTGGGCTCTGACTGGCACAATATTACTGGGCTCTGGCTGGCACTATATTACTGGGTTCTGGCTGGCACTATATTACTGGGTTCTGACTGGCACAATATTACTGGGCTCTGGCTGGCACTATATTACTGGGCTCTGACTGGCACTATATTACTGGGTTCTGGCTGGCACTATATTACTGGGCTCTGACTGGCACTATATTACTGGGCACTGACTGGCACTATATTACTGGGTTCTGGCTGGCACTGTATTACTGGGTTCTGGCTGGCACTATATTACTGGGTTCTGACTGGCACAATATTACTGGGCTCTGGCTGGCACTATATTACTGGGCTCTGACTGGCACTATATTACTGGGTTCTGGCTGGCACTATATTACTGGGTTCTGGCTGGCACTATATTACTGGGCTCTGACTGGCACTATATTACTGGGCTCTGGCTGGCACTATATTACTGGGCTCTGACTGGCACTATATTACTGGGTTCTGGCTGGCACTATATTACTGGGCTCTGACTGGCACTATATTACTGGGCTCTGGCTGGCACTATATTACTGGGTTCTGGCTGGCACTATATTACTGGGCTCTGAGTGGCACAATATTACTGGGCTCTGGCTGGCACTATATTACTGGGCTCTGAGTGGCACAATATTACTGGGCTCTGGCTGGCACTATATTACTGGGTTCTGGCTGGCACTATATTACTGGGCTCTGAGTGGCACAATATTACTGGGCTCTGGCTGGCACTATATTACTGGGCTCTGGCTGGCACTATATTACTGGGCTCTGACTGGCACTATATTACTGGGTTCTGGCTGGCACTATATTACTGGGTTCTGGCTGGCACTATATTACTGGGTTCTGGCTGGCACTATATTACTGGGCTCTGACTGGCACTATATTACTGGGCTCTGACTGGCACTATATTACTGGGCTCTGACTGGCACAATAATACTGGGCATCTGAATGGCACTATATTACTGGGCTCTGGCTGGCACTATATTACTGGGCTCTGACTGGCACAATAATACTGGGCATCTGAATGGCACTATATTACTGGGCTCTGACTGGCACTATATTACTGGGCTCTGGCTGGCACTATATTACTGGGCTCTGACTGTTACAATATTCCTGGTATCTGACTGGCACACTATTACTGGGCTCTGACTGGCACAATATTACTGGGCACTCCCTATAATTTTAGATTTTAATAACAAAAATAAACATTTAAAGAGAATAATAAATAAACATTGGTCTATCTTAGGGAAGGATGACCTCTTAAAAGATATTCTGCCAGAAAAACCCAATATCATTTTCCGGGGAGCTCCGAATATGCGGAGATGTATAACCAAAAGTTATACCAAAGAAAAAACAAAAGAAAAAAGCACCTTCTTAACACAAAATCCAGGTTTTTACCGTTGCAATAAATGCAATGCGTGTAAACAAACCAAGAATCAACCTAAAAAATTAAATACCTTTAGATCGAGAGTAACAGGCAAAGAGTATAACATTAAAGAGTTTATGAACTGTGACACAAGTTTTGTTATATATTTACTTGAATGTACATGTGGGCTACAGTACGTGGGACGCACCACACGAAAATGATCTAAGAGAGTGGGGGAACATTGTAACAATATAAAGAAAAAAATGTTGACCCACAGTGTACCCAAACATTTTTCTTAAACACCATAGTAACCCCAAAGAGTTAACCTTTATGGCTATTGACAAGTATAAAAAGCATTGGAGGGGAGGAGACTCTTGGAAGGGTTTAGGAAAATTAGAAATGAAATGGGTACACGAATTAAAAACTCTTAACCCTAGTGGACTGAATGCAGAATTCGACCTTTTTAACTTTTTATGAATTTGACCTAATTTCTATATCTTTTTCAGGGAATCACCTCCTGACAGAGATATAAGATGGATACTGTAGCCCACATAATAACAATTGTATTTGTGTGATATTTTACATTTAATTTTTTAATAATCTGATGATGCACAGTAATGGATGATGGGTAAACCCCTTTCTAATTATTCCCATAGATAATATGGCATTTTTAATTATTTCCATAGATAATATGACTGCTTTGCGATTTTTTATACAAAAGGAGATCATCCATTTCTGGTCTCTATTATTATAATATAAAACTATTTTTGGGAGGATTGAAGTGAATCTATTATATTATGAGGCAAAATGTGACAGAAAACTAAATATCGCTTTCCTTTTCTTTCCCCTTCTCCTCCGATGTATATAAAAAATTTGTATGCCGAGGTTGGTCTCCATGACAACGCATGGAGACACCTGAAGTGATTGTATATAAACCACCAGAAGCGGTGGAACGCGGAAGTGCGACCAGCGCGTGACGTCACGGGATACGACACCCGGAAGTTGGCGGGAAAATTCAAAAAACGGGACTATTTAAAGAAGAAGACAAGGAACAGGAACACACTTGAAAAAGCCTATTTTGAAGGAGAAACGTGTCGTGTATGGAGAAGGAGCAATCTACAGGAACACTTTGCACCTTAAAAACTGGGACTCTCTGCACTCTATAAGCTGGATGCTGCCTGTTTTTATGTAAGATTTTATATTTATTTGTGTGTCATTAAAAGTGTTTTTTTACTGAGAATACATCTCCTTCCTCCCCTGTTCCATCACATCTACTTGAATTTGGAGTTACTTCGGAATCTTATTTTATCCAAGACCCCACGAGGGGCTCCCGAACACCCTATAGACTGAGCAGGATACTGCTCAGTAAAATGTGAGTGTGTCTATGTTTACGCACTTATATCACTTTACATTTTTTAAATATACTACACTATAAGAGTTTTTTATTCTTTTTCCCTTTGTATACTACGGAGAGGATTGCCTCCACGTATAGGGTAAATACGAGTGTGTAGTGTTTTTTGGGAAGCGCACTGTTCACGCTGTGTGTATTGTTTGTAAATTTTTACCAGGAGTGAAGCACTGGTTGTGTTTCGGTGCTGCTACTCTTCTCACATAAAAGGCGCAGTGTATTCTATTTCTGTTTGTCACTGGGCACTGACTGGCACAATATTACTTGGCATCTGACTGGCATAATATTCATGGGCACTGACTGGCACAATATTACTGGGCATTTGACTGGCACAATATTCCTGGGCTCTGAGTGGCACACTATTACTGGGCACTGACTGGCACACTATTACTGGGCACTGACTGGCACAATATTCCTGGGCACTGACTGGCACTATATTACTGGGCTCTGACTGTTACAATATTCCTGGTATCTGACTGGCACACTATTACTGGGCTCTGACTGGCACACTATTACTGGGCACTGACTGGCACAATATTCCTGGGCACTGACTGGCACAATATTACTGGGCATCTGACTGGCATAATATTCCAGGGCACTGACTGGCACAAAATTACTTGGCATCTGACTGGCATAATATTCATGGGCACTGTCTGGCACAATATTACTGGGCATCTGACTGGCACAATATTCCTGGGCTCTGAGTGGCACACTATTACTGGACACTGACTGGCACACTATTACTGGGCACTGACTGGCACACTTTTACTGGGCTCTGACTGGCACTATATTACTGGGCTCTGACTAGCACAAACAATAATACTGGCTCTGACTGGCACAATATTCCTGGTATCTGACTAGCACAATATTACTGGGTTCTGAGTGGCACACTATTACTGGGCTCTGAGTGGCACACTATTACTGGGCTCTGACTGGCACTATATTACTGGGTTCTGAGTGGCACTATATTACTGGGCTCTGAGTGGCACACTATTACTGGGCTCTGACTGGCACACTTACTGGGCTCTGAGTGGCACACTATTACTGGGCTCTGACTGGCACAATATTATTGGTATCTGACTGGCACACTATTACTGGGCTCTGACTGGCACAATATTACTGGGTTCTGACTGGCACACTATTACTGGGCTCTGACTGGCACAATATTACTGGGCTCTGACTGGCACAATATTACTGGTATCTGACTGGCACAATATTACTGGTATCTGACTGGCACACTATTCCTGGTAACTATAATTGTGGGTGTTTTCTTGCATTTTTATTGTGAGGGGGGGTGCCACACTCGGGGTCCGCCCCGGGTGCCAAATGCTCTAGGTACGCCCCTGAACAGACCCTGTGGGTCCCTGCAAAAAAAACGCGAGACCTCCGGACGTCACGTGTGACGTCACGGAGGCATGCCCAAATGCGGAAGTACGGGCACGGCTCGATTTGGAGAAATGTAGCCGGTGCTCGCTTTGAGCACCGGCTACATTTCCCCTGTCAGACTGAGGCCACTCAAAGTGACCTCAGATGACAGGTGGGATCCCGCTGTAAGTGCCTGCAGCGGGATCCGAAAACAGCTCATCGCGGTGAGTCGCGATGAGCTGTTTATTACAGGACGTACTATGCCGTCCTAACGACTTTAAGGCACTTAAAGTCAGGACTGCATAGTACGTCCTAACGTCGGGAAGGGGTTAAATACATTGTGACGGAAGACTTCATGGATTGCGCTCCTTTCTCAGCTTCCCAGCTCCCTCTTATGTCTAAGTCACCCTGGGCCCGGACTGAACCAGCTTTGCCTGCTCCAAACTCTTTCCCACCCCGTCCCGTCTCAGATCTTGATTGTTTCACGTTGTCATTGCTGCTAGGCTTAATTGCCCAGTTGTTTGTGTTAATCCTCCAGGGAGATTTCTGCAGAATGTGACCTAAGTAACCTGTATCTGATATGGCCTTCAGAGTGTGTCACATGTGTCCACCATCCACCCTGATTTTAAACCTTTTGTGTCTCTTTGTACATGTGGTGGCCATCCCTTTTTCTCTGAACTGTTAAGTGATGTATTGGTTTTAAATAAAGTCAGCTGAAGCTGTGTTTACCAAGAAAAAAACTTGTCACCACAATGTCTCCACCTTGACCAGGTGGGCTAAAGCTTGCCTCCAAACCTATATAAAAAAAGACATCCCTTGAGTGCAATGATGGTGGGAAGTAATATCACTGCCCACCCCACTGGCACACAAAGGGTGCCATATAGATAAAACATTACCTGTAACCAGAGGTGTAACTAGAAACCACCGAAGCCACCATGCAACTCCTATACGGCTGGTTTTATAATATACATACATATATATATATATATATATATATATATATATATATATATATATATATATATATATATATTTGGTTTTATATATAATATAAATATATATTTGTTATATAAATATTACATAAACCTGAACCATATATATATATAATATGGCTCAGGTTCATTTAATATGTGTATAACATATATGGCTGGTTTTTATAATATTTATATAACAAATATTCTATAAAACCAGCTATATATTTATAGACTTGCACTTATTACATACATACATACATACCCACAGATTATTTTTTTCCCCCTCCCTGCACGGTTACCTTTCATTGCAGGGAGAGGGGTTGATGCAAACTCAGTTTTCGTCTAAGTGCCAGGATGTCATGGACATCCAGCACTCTAGGAGGCACAGAGCGCGAGGGGGCGGAGCTTTCACCCCCTTGCGCGAAACCAGCGAAGGTGCGGCTACCTGTGACAATGTCACACGGGCCGCATCTCTCTGTCCGGAGGGCATGTACTATGCAATCATAGTACAGGTTTTAATCTATCAGGGTCGCAGGGTTAGACAGGGCAGCTGGGCCCCTGGTGTGACGGGCCCGGTCGCAGCTGCGACCCCTGCAAGAATGATAGTTCCTCCACTGCCTGTAACATTGTTGCAGCAGCGATGGATCCTCATTTTTTTAACCAAGGGAAAGGGGCCATCCATAAACAATAACAGCAATAAAAATACACTTACTAGAGTTGAGCGAACTCTTGTCACTTTATAACAATGTATTATTCAGGGCCAACTCTGTCCTTCTAGCAGGAGATACTCACCAGACCCTGTACAATGTATAGTTACATCTTTACACACTGTCACTTTATAACAATGCATTATACAGGGCCAACTCTATTCTTCTAGCAGGAGATCCTCACCAGGCCCTGCACAATGTATAGTTACATCTTTACACACTGTCACTTTATAACAATGCATTATACAGGGCCAACTCTGTTCTTCTAGCAGGAGATACTCACCAGGTCTGACCCTGTACAATGTATAGTTACATCTTTACACACTGTCACTTTATAACAATGCATTATACAGGGCCAACTCTGTTCTTCTAGCAGGAGAAACTCACCAGGTCTGACCCTGCACAATGTATAGTTACATCTTTACACACTGTCACTTTATAACAATGCATTATACAGGGCCAACTCTGTCCTTCTAGCAGGAGAAACTCATCAAGTCTGACCCTGCACAATGTATAGTTACATCTTTACACACTGTCACTTTATAACAATGCATTATACAGGGCCAACTCTATTCTTCTAGCAGGAGATACTCACCAGACCCTGCACAATGTATAGTTACATCTTTACACACTGTCACTTTATAACAATGCATTATACAGGGCCAACTCTGTTCTTCTAGCAGGAGATACTCACCAGGTCTGACCCTGTACAATGTATAGTTACATCTTTACACACTGTCACTTTATAACAATGCATTATACAGGGCCAACTCTGTTCTTCTAGCAGGAGAAACTCACCAGGTCTGACCCTGTACAATGTATAGTTACATCTTTACACACTGTCACTTTATAACAATGCATTATACAGGGCCAACACTGTTCTTCTAACAGGAGATACTCACCAGACCCTGCACAATGTATAGTTACATCTTTACACACTGTCACTTTATAACAATGTATTATACAGGGCCAACTCTGTTCTTCTAGCAGGAGAAACTCACCAGGCCCTGCACAATGTATAGTTACATCTTTACACACTGTCAATTTATAACAATGCATTATACAGGGCCAACTCTGTTCTTCTAGCAGGAGATACTCACCAGGTCTGACCCTGTACAATGTATAGTTACATCTTTACACACTGTCACTTTATAACAATGCATTATACAGGGCCAACTCTATTCTTCTAGCAGGAGATACTCGCCAGGTCTGACCCTGCACAATGTATAGTTACATCTTTACACACTGTCACTTTATAACAATGCATTATACAGGGCCAACTCTGTCCTTCTAGCAGGAGATACTCACCAGGTCTGACCCTGCACAGTGTATAGTTACATCTTTACACACTGTCACTTTATAACAATGCATTATACAGGGCCTAATCTGTTCTTATAGCATGAGATACTCACCAGGTCTGACCCTGTACAATGTATAGTTACATCTTTACACACTGTCACTTTATAGCAATGCATTATACAGGGCCAACTCTGTTCTTCTAGCAGGAGATACTCACCAGGTCTGACCCTGCACATTGTATAGTTACATCTTTACACACTGTCACTTTATAACAATGCATTATACAGGGCCAACTCTGTTCTTCTAGCAGGAGAAACTCACCAGGCCCTGCACAATGTATAGTTACATCTTTACACACTGTCACTTTATAACAATGCATTATACAGGGCCAACTCTGTTCTTCTAGCAGGAGATACTCACCAGGTCTGACCCTGTACAATGTATAGTTACATCTTTACACACTGTCACTTTATAACAATGCATTATACAGGGCCAACTCTATTCTTCTAGCAGGAGATACTCACCAGGTCTGACCCTGCACAATGTATAGTTACATCTTTACACACTGTCACTTTATAACAATGCATTATACAGGGCCAACTCTGTCCTTCTAGCAGGAGATACTCACCAGGTCTGACCCTGCACAGTGTATAGTTACATCTTTACACACTGTCACTTTATAACAATGCATTATACAGGGCCAAATCTGTTCTTATAGCATGAGATACTCACCAGGTCTGACCCTGTACAATGTATAGTTACATCTTTACACACTGTCACTTTATAGCAATGCATTATACAGGGCCAACTCTGTTCTTCTAGCAGGAGATACTCACCAGGTCTGACCCTGCACATTGTGATGTAGAATTATTAAAAATCTTTATTGAAACCTGTATTGAATTATTGTACTAACTCCATTTTGTTCACATTACATGACAGAATTTTCTGACAGTATTTAGTATAATGAATAGAGACTGTATTCTCTCTCTAAGGACATAACTAGCCCCGGAATTACTGAATCTCCTGTAATTTGCAACATAGTATAATATGAAGGCCATGAGAACACCGGCCAAATGAAATGTTCTATTCATAAAAGAACCTTGCACCCGACCACGAGACTGACATCACTAATTACGCAAAATGATGCCCAAGCCCCCCCTTCCACCGAGTAAGTTTCGTGCTGGGAAAGATGGTGCTTGAGCCATCCGTCCACACCCGTGTTCAGAACAATACCACCTCTAGGTGGGAGGACACCTAGCTAACCACTTAGTTTTTGGGCCAATTAATCATATTGATGGGTGGACATTGACACAGCCACTTAACATTTAACCCAATTAATGATGTTTATTTGTTATTATCTGATATTCAATGATGATGTCATTCTGTCTTTATAAGGGCTTGTAAGCCTGAATTTTGCCAGATGCTAATAAATTTCCTCGAAGTTTTTTTAACCTGAACTGCATGTGTCAGTGTGAACTTACTTCTGCGTATACGCAATTTATTCATCTCAGATTTGGACAGGAACAGATAGACTTTTAAACATTTTTGTTTATTTCTAAATTAATCTACATCAATTTGGCGCCCAACGTGGGGCACCGGGCTATGGCCTCTGGCCGGTAAGCCGTCCTAAGGAAGACGCTGTTGGACGGAGGAATCGGGGGGGAAGGAAGGGAGACTGATCACCTCTGATTACACGGTAGAGACTTCTGCAGGAGCCACCGGTATGTTCCAGCCCCTTTGATTGACCCGTCCACGTGTCTGTGACTGCTTCCCGGGAGGGCATCAAAGACAGGTAATATCTTGCCCGGTGTCTTGTTACTCATTTGTTTACCTGCATTTAGTCTATCTGTTGCCTGGGTATGTTAGTGGTTTATGTTTAGTTAGTTTTGTTCTTTCCCTCTTTTTGGAAAAAGGGGGGTGGACCCGTGGGAGGTTGCCTGGGGGTCTTCTGTTGCCTGTTTTACCCCTTTTAGGAGTCACGTGGCCCAGACTGTATGGAAAAAGGGGGGTGGACCTGTGGAAGTTGTCCTGGGGGGTCCTCGTTGCCTGTTTTCTCTCTTTTAGGTGCTGTCTAGCTAACAGTAGTAAGGAAAAAGAGAGGGTGGGGAATCTGTGGAGGGGTGTAGACTCATTGCTTCCTGGGGATTCCCCCGTGGTGTCACTTTGATAGCCTAGCTAGCCGCTTCATTGTGCACCTTGCTTTGCTTGCAGAGGGTGGTACCCTCCAGTTTCGAAGCGCTGAAGCTGGTGGCATTCCCGAATTTTATTTTTGTGGTGGTGGATTCGAGCAGGCATTGCTGTCTTCCTGCACCACGGGTAGTGAGACTTATGGGTGGGTCCATAGGGGCACTACGGGAGTGAGGATAGAGGTGGCCACACTTAGTGGACTGCTGTAACGAGGGAGGCTGGCGGATCTCGGGCCGGTGTTAGTTGTTTTCCGCGGCCGCTGGTAGTGAGATTTACGAAAATCGTTCTCCGAGCGGGGACACTACGAGGTTGAGGGAGGTGGCTTGGCCACAAGAGTAAAGGAAAGGGATTACTGTTGAATTTATTTGAACTGTGTTGCATGCACTGTATTTTAATTGAAATGTTGTCTTAAATGTTGTTTTAATTGGGAGTCATTCAAACTCCTGGGTCTGTTTCTACTTTCACTTTTTATTTTTTATTCTACTTCCTGTATTATCTACACTATCCATTTCTATTTCTCTTTGTGAGAGAAGTGATTGGTCACACAC
Organism: Pelodytes ibericus; assembly: GCA_036172795.1. NCBI lineage: Eukaryota > Metazoa > Chordata > Amphibia > Anura > Pelodytidae > Pelodytes > Pelodytes ibericus. The sequence continues at coordinate 292,441,953 of CM069857.1, forward strand.
TTCTCACCCCGCTCCAATCCGTGGCTACCACCTAGGGTACACGGATTCAGTGACTGGTCTACGTTTTGGGAAGACGCACTTAGGAGGGACCCACCCTTCCTAGTGGCAGTCGAGCACTGTAGACGTTCTGTTTCATTTTCCTTTACCTATACTTGGGACGCTTTGTATAGGGGGATATGGGACAGGAAGCGAGTAAGCCCAGTAGGGGCTGGCTCGCGTGTGACTTAGTTGAAGATAGAGAGGGTAAAGAGATGGTTAAAAATGTTGAAAAGATTGCTAAAGTGTGTAAAATTGCTGTGCCTTCATGTGGTAGATTACAACCGGAAAGCTGGCGTAGATTACTGACAGAGAAGAAAGGCAAGCTTACAGATAATGATTTATTGCGTACTGCTGAAGCATGGTACAGAGTAGCGAAGGCTATTCAGCAGGAAGGTTGGGTTGAAGAAGAGATAAATCATAAAGGTGTAAAACTGTATGTATATTACAAGAATTGTGTTACTGGGGAATCCCCTCAGCCAACGCCCCAAGATGGTGCCCAGGGGATGTCCATTCTCAAGGTTCAGTCAGCAACAAGCGATAGCCAGCTGACCATGTTCCCCACTCCTGACCCTCCCAATACCTATCCCGTCACTTCCCCTGTTTGCCCGGTCCTGAATTCTGATGGATCTTTATTCTCCCCTTCATCATCCCTAACATTCGCATCATCCTCATCCATCCCTGCACTACCTTCTGTGTCTAATCTAAATGTTACATCCACCATTCCTTCTCTACGCTCTCTCTCTGTTGATAATTCTACCATCCCATCTGCATCCACCCAGTTTACTAACCCCTCCTCCCTTGCTATTGCCAATCCTACTACACCCGCTCCGGCTACTCCTCCTACACCCATATCTACTAATCCTTCTCTGTCTTCTCCGTTACTCACCCCTCCCACAGTCCAGGTTCCCACCTCCTCCCCTAATCCTTACCCAGCTGTCCTGCCCTCCCCTGTTTCCGCCCTAGCCCCCACCCAGTTGGCCTGGCCATACCCCTTACCATACCCCATGTCCTTGCCCTATCCAAATTACCCCTACCCCTTTTTCCAAGCCACTCCTCAGACCCCGGTCATGCCCAGTCCGGCCCAGTCTGCCCCGGATGTGCCCACATCCAACATGGCCGCCACTTCCTCCCTTAACCCTAATGCAGCTCCTTTCCACGCTTCCAATATGGCGGCCCCCAGTCATCCAGCGCCCCTGATGCCGGTACTTCCCGGTGACTATTCACCCCGAGCTCATAACCCACTCGCCACCCCAGCATCTGGGAATCCCACATTTCCCCCGGTTCTGACACCTCAGGTGATCCCGTTGCGTAAAAGGGCCCAGACCACAGATGAGGATGAGAATGATGAGGGATCCCAGGACTCACTAGTGGATGCGGAGTCACAGCCCCACCGTTCCCTCGATGATCCTTTCGGAGATGCAGGTCGGGGGAATCGGGGGGATCAGGCCCCTCCTAAATATGTTGCTTTTAATCCTACTCAAGCTAGTGCTCTAATGAAATCACTCCCTGACCCAGAAAAGCAGCCTATGCCTTTTTACCGAGGGATAGTTCAGATTCAAAAGACTTATTCTGCAGCATGGCGTGATTTACTAAGCATTTGTGCTATTAAAGCCGGGGATGCATATTGGCCCAGCATGTCCCGCCACCTCAGTACAGATCTGCTAATAAGTGACACTGATTACCCCTCCGGAGTAACTTTTTGCAGTCAGCTAAAAGAGTGGGCTAAAGACAAACTTGCAGATCAGGCTGCTGGCCTTACTGATATTATACAGGAAAAAGGAGAATCAGTGGAAAGGTTTCATGCAAGACTGTTTCAAATGTTTACAGATTTGGGTTTTGACCTTACTGACAAGATTCATTCACAAATGCTGTCAGGTGCATTTGTCCAAGGTGTAAAAGACTCTATACGCAAGGGAATCATTGCTGCACGCCCTGAATATAAGGTAGTCTCTCTAGATACCTTACTCTTGGTTGCTAGGGGTCTGGAATCTGCCCAGACTCCTAGGAGACCAACCTCAGTTCCCTCCTCAGCTCCTCTCATGGTGTCCCGCTCCACCCCTATCCCAAAAGGCACCAAACCTGCGGATGTAACGTGTTATAATTGTAAGGCCAAAGGACACTACAGAAGTAGTTGCCCAGAACCCAAGAGAGTGCACAAACCAGCATCTGACTCCAAGGCCACAGAAACGATTCCAATTGTTGGGGAACCAGATGATTAGGAAACTGGCTAGCCTGTGTCATTAACCCCTGTCATAGCAGTGTCTTCAGGGGATAAGGGGGGGCCACTCGCCACTGTGACTCTACCCATTGAAGGACGACCTACCACATTTCTTGTTGACACAGGTGCAGCCCGAAGTGTTTTGAGAGAACAAGACCTGCCAGATACATCATTTTTGTCAGATATTGATGTCTCTTGTGTTGGGGTGGATGGCCAACCAAGACACAGTCCTTTAACAACTGCATTACGAGTTGGCAACTACCCTAGCTTGCTTGCTCGTTTTGTAGTATCTTCCACATGCCCAATTAACCTGTTAGGCGCTGATGTCCTCTCACGCCTGCAGGCATCTATCACCTTCACCCCAGATGGACAAGTGGAATTGTCTACTCCTCTATCCGAATCAGACACCTCAGTCTTGTGCTCCCTACCTCTAATGCTGCATTTAGAAGAACCCCGTGGGGAAGCAAAGGAACAGAGGTCCAATTTTCCTGATATACTAAAAACAAAGGTACCTGCCAAATTATGGTCCTCAGGCCCAGAGGACATAGGTCACCTAAGAGTACCGCCTGTGGTGGTAAAGCTCATTCCAGGAGCAAAATTACCAAGGAAACCACAATATCCTTTAAAACCAGCTCAAGCTGCAGCTATTTCAATTCAAATCAAAGCACTCTTGGAGAAGGGTGCTCTTGTAAAATGTGTATCAAAGTGCAACACTCCATTATTTCCTGTGTAGAAGAAAACTCCAAAAGGTGAACCAGAGAAGTACAGAATGGTTCAGGATCTCCGTGCTGTCAATGAAGCAACTGTCCTGGACACCCCTATTGTGCCAAACCCTCACACTCTGCTCTCTGGCGTCCCACCATCTGCAAAATACTTCACAGTCATTGACCTGGCTAATGCCTTCTTCAGTGTTCCACTGGATCCTATTTGCCAATATCTGTTTGCCTTCACTCATGAAATGCAACAGTATACATGGACTGTCATGCCTCAAGGGGCACAAAACTCTCCAAGTCAATTTGCAAAAGCCATGTGCTCCATCCTTGACCCATGGCAAACAGACCATCCAGAGGTTGTACTCCTCCAGTATGTGGATGATTTATTACTCTGTGGAGATGACATACCTACAACTGAAGACTGTTCAATTAGTCTCCTCTGCTATCTGGCAGAACAAGGATGCAAAGCTTCACGTCTCAAGCTGCAATTCTGTCAATCCACAGTACTCTTCCTTGGTCATTGCCTATCTCAAGGTACCAGACATCTCACTCGGGACCGAGTAAGAGCCGTACTGGATATTCCACCTCCAAGGACCTCAAAATCTCTACATGCCTTCTTAGGCCTCATTTCCTATTGCAGAGCATGGATCCCAGAAGCCTCTCTGCTTATGCAACCACTCTATGATGCACTCAAGTCAGACCCATTTTGCCTGACCAATAAAGCACTGGACAATTTTCATACTCTAAAACGTGTTATTGCATCTGCTCCTGCTCTGGGCCTGCCAGACTATACCAAGCCTTTCAAATTATTTGTCTCTGAAAGACAAGGCCATGCTACAGGAGTACTTACCCAAACAAATGATTTAAGAGGCCGCCAGAGGCCTATTGGATTTTTCTCCTGCCAGCTGGATATCGTGGCCAGAGGGACCCCTTCATGTCTTAGAGCTGTTTTTGCTGCAAGGGAACTTATTGAAAGAACTGCAGACCTGGTCCTTGGCCACCCCTTGGTTGTATTGGCCCCTCATGACATCTCTGCCATCATCAACCAAGTTCAGCTCAAGCATGTGTCTCCCGCTAGACACCTACGTTTACAGTGTCATCTCCTGCTGCCTGACAACATTACCATACACAGATGTCAAGTTCTTAATCCATCCACTCTTCTTCCACTCCCTGAGGGGGGTATCCACTATGGGTTTATCATGGATGAAACCTATGTTTCTCTTCTCACTGGGACCATCAAGAGAATGCATCCTGATTTAACTTTTTATAAAGAACAAACACCTCTCTGTGAGGGTCCAGGATATGCCTTCTGTACCACATGGTACAAGCCAAACATCACTCCTGAACCTTGCTATGAAGATGAACTCTATCACTGGGTGGAGGTGAAACTCACTGCCCAAGACTTCTATTGTGATTCTGAAGGCAATAGCATGGTCCTGATCCAACTACCCCCAGAACTCAATTACTTGTACCGTCATTGGGATACTGCTATTCCACATGTCCCTGTTACCAAGTTGAAAACAAAATCATGGAATGATCTTGGGCCCATGGCAAAATTATGGGCCACCATGGATGAATCAAAGCTACAGGAAAATGGCATTGTCAAGTACCCAACAACTGACCTTCTTGAAGCATGGCCACGCCATTTCCTGGAAAATGAATTCCAAGACCTGGTCATAGTGAATAACTATGACCCAGAGACACCTCATGACTGTTTTGAACAAATGAAAATGGAAACAATACATCTGCCAACTGTACATGAGAATCCATTAACAAATCCTGACTTCACTCTGTTTGTGGATGGTTCAAGGTATGCTGATGAAGAAGGAAAATACCACACAGGATATGCCGTGACCACAACAGATGAAGTTATCAAATCATCATCTCTACCGCCAGCAATGTCTGCACAAGAAGCTGAATTACAAGCCCTGTCTTCAGCATGCAAAATCTCAGAAGGAAAACGTGCCAACATCTATACAGATTCAAGATATGCCCTGGGTGTGGCACATGACTTCGGCCTCATTTGGAAGACGAAAGGATTTCTTACCACTGCCGGTACACCAGTCAAACACAGCTCTGCAATCAAGGAACTAATGGATGCCCTCCTACTCCCTGAAGAAGTGGCCGTCTTGAAAGTCAAGGCACATGGGAAGTTGGATACAGATGAAGCAAAGGGCAACCATTTGGCTGATCAGGCTGCTAAGCAAGCAGCAAGAAATTTGCAGGAAGTGGATGAAGAAGTGTCCGGTCAAGAAGAAGCTCCTATTTTTACCCTACAGACCCTTCCTACTGATCTAAGAATTTTGCGGGAACAGCAAGCCGCAATTACCCCCGAAGAAATCCAGAAATGGAAGAAGAAAGGGGCTGTCCTAAAGGACGGAATATACTACAACAACTTTAAATTCTGCCTTCCTAAAAATTTATATCCAGCAGTTGTCCAATGGGCACATGGACCTGCACACCTGTCAAAAGACTTGATGGCTGCTCTCATACAGAAGTATTATGAAGCACCCGGAATCACAACATTGATCAGTAACTTCTATCCCGATTTGGATACAGGTACTCACAACCTGCTTCCCGGAGATTGGGTTCTAGTCAAGAAATTTGTGCGGAAACACACCCTGGAACCAAGATTTGACGGACCATTCCAGGTTCTCCTGATCACCGCAACCTCCGTCAAATTGGCCGGCAGGCCACATTGGATCCACGCTTCCCATTGTAAGAAAGTTCCTGCCCCAGAGGAAGCCGGTACCACACAACCATGTACCTCTGGTATATTATCTCCTTAATCAGCTTAATTAAAGCCCAACAAGTAGCCATCACCAAAGATGCCAGTGGGTACACCTTCTGGTATAATTCATCATCTACCCGTGTGGCTACTTATACTTTTGATTACTGTGACATCGTAGAATGCCCATTCCCCATGTCACAGATTCAGAATATCTATAGAGATATCCCTCATTCAAAGGACCCCTATGTTTGTGTGTTTGACAAACAATGGGGGCACAATTGTAACCATTGGGGGGCGGCAGGATGGAATGCCGGGCCTGCCTGGGGTTACAAACCAAAAAGTGCTTTATCTAAAGTAGATGATCATGGTAGATCCCTTCTCCAAAGAATGACCCTAAGAAAACCTGGAGGAGGTATACCAATGAAATTAATCCTGAATATTGAGCATCCCAGCCCAACAGATGCAGACCAGTATGTAATGGGAATGTATTGGAAAAAGGGTTCCTATAACAAATTAGGGCATTTCTACCTTAAAGATATGTGCCACTCTTCTGAGTGGCAAGGGACCACCCACATGGTCTCAAATCCATTGAAACCACACATCCAGTCCTTTAAAGACATGATGGCCATTGCAAACCCCACATTTGAAGATACCATGGCCGCTGAAACAGGTTATAACGATGTTAATCTATGGTTACAATGGATGAAATGTAATGCCAATAAGCATAACAGAACCGCATGCTATGTGTGTGGTGGTGCCCGGCCTCACCTGGGCACCGTGCCTTTAACCTTGCCAGTAGATGTAGAAGAATGTGTTTTGAGTCTTTTTGCCTATCATTACGAATTCAACAGGTCCATATGTAAAGCATGGACAGTAGAATATCCCCTTCTAGCCAAGGATTGCAAACCCCCAGATGGTGTTACAGTTTATAAAGGTAATTACACCTGTTATGCTAATTATGATGGGATTGGTAAATTTGTGGGTAACTTCTCTAAAGGGTATTGTGCCACCTACAGAACTGTCTCCATGAACCTTCTACAATTCCATACCATATCTTTAGGGGATATTTACTGGTTGTGTGGGGATTTACAGCTAAGATCCAGAATGGACAAAGAATGGTGGGGGGAGTGTACTCTGGCCAAAGCCATCATGCCTATACACATTATCTCTGATACACACACCCCGACACCCATGAGTCCAAACACACACCAACCAAAGTAAAGCGTGAAGCCCCAGTTAAAGGCAGTTTTGACCCTCATGTTTATATCGATGCCATTGGGGTGCCTAGGGGGGTGCCCAATGAGTTTAAAGCAAGAGATGAAGTTGCTGCAGGGTTTGAATCACTTTTTACCATAGTCACTGCAAACAAGAATTTAAATTGGATAAATTACATTTATTACAACCAACAACGTTTTGTTAATTACACCAGGGATGCCCTCCAGGGCTTAGCCGAACAGCTGCAGGCTACGTCCCAAATGTCCTTCCAGAATAGAATGGCTTTAGACATGATTCTAGCCGAAAAAGGAGGGGTATGTAAAATTTTGCCCGACACCATGACATGTTGTACTTACATTCCAGAAAACACAGGCCCTAATGGTAAAGTTACCTTAGCCATAGAGAAGTTGAATGAGCTCTCTGAAGAGTTAAAAAGGAATTCTGGGATAAAGGATCCCTGGGAGAGATGGTTTGGTTGGATGACAGGATGGCAAAAGGCTTTAATGCATATTGGTATAGCAATACTAATTTTTCTTTTTATTTTTGCTCTTCTCGTTTGTTGTGTCCTCCCTTGTCTGAGAAAACTCCTCTTGAAGACTGTAGACCAAGCGGCACCCACTTTCACACATCTCACAGTTGATGACCAAGATTTCCAAGATATCAACTCGCCCTGTATACCGCTACAAACTATCCCTTTTATTGATAAAGTGCAAGAATTCTAGGTAGGGACCAGCTTAGGGACAGCATCTGTCTGTTTGGGAAAGACTACCGTGTGGAGATGTGGTGGGCTAGCCACTGCGGGATACCCATGGAGTGAAGCGTTCGAGTGCCCAGCAGACGGATGAGTTAGCCAACTAGGGACAGATGAAGGGACAGGATTGCACTTTGCAATAACACCAAGCTAGCGGCCACGGGGTTTCTGTGCCTTTGGGCTAACACGTCTTCTGATATTAACAAATAAAGATTATCTTTTAGAATCTAACATTTCATAGGGGGGACTGATGTAGAATTATTAAAAATCTTTATTGAAACCTGTATTGAATTATTGTACTAACTCCATTTTGTTCACATTACATGACAGAATTTTCTGACAGTATTTAGTATAATGAATAGAGACTGTATTCTCTCTCTAAGGACATAACTAGCCCCGGAATTACTGAATCTCCTGTCATTTGCAACATAGTATAATCTGAAGGCCATGAGAACACCGGCCAAATGAAATGTTCTATTCATAAAAGAACCTTGCACCCGACCACGAGACTGACATCACTAACTACGCAAAATGATGCCCAAGCCCCCCCTTCCACCGAGTAAGTTTCGTGCTGGGAAAGATGGTGCTTGAGCCATCCGTCCACACCCGTGTTCAGAACAATACCACCTCTAGGTGGGAGGACACCTAGCTAACCACTTAGTTTTTGGGCCAATTAATCATATTGATGGGTGGACATTGACACAGCCACTTAACATTTAACCCAATTAATGATGTTTATTTGTTATTATCTGATATTCAATGATGATGTCATTCTGTCTTTATAAGGGCTTGTAAGCCTGAATTTTGCCAGATGCTAATAAATTTCCTCGAAGTTTTTTTAACCTGAACTGCATGTGTCAGTGTGAACTTACTTCTGCGTATACGCAATTTATTCATCTCAGATTTGGACAGGAACAGATAGACTTTTAAACATTTTTGTTTATTTCTAAATTAATCTACATCAATTGTATAGTTACATCTTTGCACACTGTCACTTTATAACAATGCATTATACAGGGCCAACTCTGTCCTTCTAGCAGGAGATACTCACCAGGTCTGACCCTGTACAATGTATAGTTACATCTTTACACACTGTCACTTTATAACAATGCATTATACAGGGCCAACTCTGTTCTTATAGCAGGAGATACTCACCAGGTCTGACCCTGCACAATGTATAGTTACATCTTTACACACTGTCACTTTATAACAATGCATTATACAGGGCCAACTCTGTTCTTCTAGCAGGAGATACTCACCAGACCCTGCACAATGTATAGTTACATCTTTACACACTGTCACTTTATAACAATGCATTATACAGGGCCAACTCTGTTCTTCTAGCAGGAGAAACTCACCAGACCCTGCACAATGTATAGTTACATCTTTACACACTGTCACTTTATAACAATGTATTATACAGGGCCAACTCTGATCTTCTAGCAGGAGATACTCACCAGGTCTGACCCTGCACAATGTATAGTTACATCTTTACACACTGTCACTTTATAACAATGCATTATACAGGGCCAACTCTGTACTTCTAGCAGGAGATACTCACCAGGTCTGACCCTGTACAATGTATAGTTACATTGTTACACACTGTCACTTTATAACAATGCATTATACAGGGCCAACTCTGTTCTTCTAGCAGGAGATACTCACCAGGTCTGACCCTGCACAATGTATAGTTACATCTTTACACACTGTCACTTTATAACAATGCATTATACAGGGCCAACTCTGTTCTTCTAGCAGGAGATACTCACCAGACCCTGCACAATGTATAGTTACATCTTTACACACTGTCACTTTATAACAATGCATTATACAGGGCCAACTCTGTTCTTCTAGCAGGAGATACTCACCAGGTCTGACCCTGTACAATGTATAGTTACATCTTTACACACTGTCACTTTATAACAATGCATTATACAGGGCCAACTCTGTTCTTCTAGCAGGAGATACTCACCAGGTCTGACCCTGTACAATGTATAGTTACATCTTTACACACTGTCACTTTATAACAATGCATTATACAGGGCCAACTCTGTTCTTCTAGCAGGAGATACTCACCAGACCCTGCACAATGTATAGTTACATCTTTACACACTGTCACTTTATAACAATGCATTATACAGGGCCAACTATGTTCTTCTAGCAGGAGATACTCACCAGACCCTGCACAATGTATAGAGGAATATATAGAAGAGCTCAGCTGGCCATGGATAATGCAGAGTTACATCTTTACACACTGTCACTTTATAACAATGCATTATACAGGGCCAACTCTGTTCCTCTAGCAGGAGATACTCACCAGGTCTGACCCTGTACAATGTATAGTTACATCTTTACACACAGTCACTTTATAACAATGCATTATACAGGGCCAACTCTGTTCTTCTAGCAGGAGAAACTCACCAGGTCTGACCCTGTACAATGTATAGTTACATCTTTACACACTGTCACTTTATAACAATGCATTATACAGGGCCAACTCTGTTCTTATAGCAGGAGATACTCACCAGGTCTGACCCTGTACAATGTATAGTTACATCTTTACACACTGTCACTTTATAACAATGCATTATACAGGGCCAACTCTGTTCTTCTAGCAGGAGATACTCACCAGGTCTGACCCTGCACAATGTATAGTTACATCTTTACACACTGTCACTTTATAACAATGCATTATACAGGGCCAACTCTGTTCTTATAGCAGGAGATACTCACCAGGTCTGACCCTGTACAATGTATAGTTACATCTTTACACACTGTCACTTTATAACAATGTATTATACAGGGCCAACTCTGTTCTTATAGCAGGAGATACTCACCAGGTCTGACCATGCACAATGTATAGTTACATCTTTACACACTGTCACTTTATAACAATGCATTATACAGGGCCAACTCTGTTCTTATAGCAGGAGATACTCACCAGGTCTGACCCTGTACAATGTATAGTTACATCTTTACACACTGTCACTTTATAACAATGCATTATACAGGGCCAACTCTGTTCTTATAGCAGGAGATACTCACCAGGTCTGACCCTGTACAATGTATAGTTACATCTTTACACACTGTCACTTTATAACAATGCATTATACAGGGCCAACTCTGTTCTTATAGCAGGAGATACTCACCAGGTCTGACCCTGTACAATGTATAGCCTCTTCATGCACCACGTGGTCTGTTCTCCTGTTCATTTTTTAGAAAAATTCTCCAGTGTCTATTTACTGAGAATATGTTAAAACTAATGCAAGTTGCTAAGCAACTGTGTGCCAACATTATGGAATAGTGAGGAGTAGCTGTGATGTCATGCTTTGATGTCACAATGCTACCTAGCTATATCAGTGAGCTGAATGACCCATCACAGTGTCCTGAAAGGCATGGTATGTATCTAGTTCACATCTTTGACATACATGCATGTTTGGTGCACTCCATCTTAATACGAGTTTCTACTTTCGGTTAGTTTTTGTATCCATCTCAGAGCCTTACACTGATGTCAGAAACCAATCGACCAAATCTTGGTGAGTGTCTGATCTTTTAAAGAGTTTGTGGGTATTAGCCAGGATTATTTGATGCTCTGGGTCCAGAATGAGTTGAGTACAAAATGGAAATTGGAGAATATAATTATTCAGGAATAATTACATTGTTCAAAATTCAGCCACAAGATAGAAAAATTGGTTCATTACATACCTGGACCAATACTTGCAATGTGAATTCATTTCTTGATGTTATCCATATTTGATGTTAAAATGTAACGGTATCAGTCAAATGATTTGGCAAAAGCTGTTATACTTATTAGTAGGAATACTTCCAAATATAGTATAACTAAGTAAGGAGATTCAGATAGCCAAGAGGCGTACACATAAGTCTTTATAATATGTAAGTATCATAAAAAAGGATGTGGCTTAGTATCCATTTTGTCTATAATGTTATAATAAGGGATGTGGCTTAGTATCCATTTTGTCTATAATGTTATAATAAGGGATGTGGCTCAGTATCCATTGTGTCTATAATATTATAATAAGGGATGTGGCTCAGTATCCATTTTGTCTATAATATTATAATAAGGGATGTAGCTCAGTATCCATTTTGTCTATAATATAATAAGGGATGTGGCTCAGTATCCATTTTGTCTATAATATTATAATAAGGGATGTGGCTCAGTATCCATTGCGTCTATAATATTATAATAAGGGATGTGGCTCAGTATTCATTGTGTCTATAATGTTATAATAAGGGATGTGGCTCAGTATCCATTTTGTCTATAATGTTATAATAAGGGATGTGGCTCAGTATCCATTGTGTCTATAATATTATAATAAGGCATGTGGCTCAGTATCCATTTTGTCTATAATGTTATAATAAGGGATGTGGCTTAGTATCCATTTTGTCTATAATGTTATAATAAGGGATGTGGCTCAGTATCCATTTTGTCTATAATGTTATAATAAGGGATGTGGCTCAGTATCCATTTTGTCTATAATGTTATAATAAGGGATGTGGCTTAGTATCCATTTTGTCTATAATGTTATAATAAGGGATGTGGCTCAGTATCCATTTTGTCTATAATATTATAATAAGGGATGTGGCTTAGTATCCATTTTGTCTATAATGTTATAAGAAGGGATGTGGCTCAGTATCCATTTTGTCTATAATATAATAAGGGATGTGGCTCAGTATCCATTTTGTCTATAATGTTATAATAAGGGATGTGGCTCAGTATCCATTTTGTCTATAATATTATAATAAGGGATGTGGCTCAGTATCCATTTTGTCTATAATATTATAATAAGGGATGTGGCTTAGTATCTATTTTGTCTATAATGTTATAATAAGGGATGTGGCTCAGTATCCATTTTGTCTATAATGTTATAATAAGGGATGTGGCTCAGTATCCATCGTGTCTATAATATTATAATAAGGGATGTGGCTCAGTATCCATTTTGTCTATAATGTTATAATAAGGGATGTGGCTTAGTATCCATTTTGTCTATAATATTATAATAAGGGATGTGGCTCAGTATCCATTTTGTCTATAATATTATAATAAGGGATGTGGCTCAGTATCCATTGTGTCTATAATGTTATAATAAGGGATGTGGCTCAGTATCCATTTTGTCTATAATATTATAATAAGGGATGTGGCTCAGTATCCATTTTGTCTATAATATTATAATAAGGGATGTGGCTTAGTATCCATTTTGTCTATAATGTTATAATAAGGGATGTGGCTTAGTATCCATTTCGTCTATAATATTATAATAAGGGATGTGGCTCAGTATCCATTTTGTCTATAATATTATAATAAGGGATGTGGCTCAGTATCCATTTTGTCTATAATATTATAATAAGGGATGTGGCTCAGTATCCATTTTGTCTATAATATTATAATAAGGGATGTGGCTCAGTATCCATTTTGTCTATAATATTATAATAAGGGATGTGGCTCAGTATCCATTTTGTCTATAATATTATAATAAGGGATGTGGTTTAGTATCCATTTTGTCTATAATGTTATAATAAGGGATGTGGCTCAGTATCCATTTTGTCTATAATATTATAATAAGGGACGTGGCTCAGTATCCATTTTGTCTATAATATAATAAGGGATGTGGCTCAGTATCCATTTTGTCTATAATGTTATAATAAGGGATGTGGCTCAGTATCCATTTTGTCTATAATATTATAATAAGGGATGTGGCTCAGTATCCATTTTGTCTATAATATTATAATAAGGGATGTGGCTTAGTATCCATTTTGTCTATAATGTTATAATAAGGGATGTGGCTCAGTATCCATTTTGTCTATAATGTTATAATAAGGGATGTGGCTCAGTATCCATTGTGTCTATAATATTATAATAAGGGATGTGGCTCAGTATCCATTGTGTCTATAATATTATAATAAGGGATGTGGCTCAGTATCCATTTTGTCTATAATGTTATAATAAGGGATGTGGCTCAGTATCCATTTTGTCTATAATGTTATTATAAGGGATGTGGCTTAGTATCCATTTGTCTATAATATTATAATAAGGGATGTGGCTCAGTATCCATTTTGTCTATAATTTTATAATAAGGGATGTGGCTTAGTATCCATTGTGTCTATAATATTATAACAAGGGATGTGGCTCAGTATCCATTGTGTCTATAATGTTATAATAAGGGATGTGGCTCAGTATCCATTGTGTCTGTAATATTATAATAAGGGATGTGGCTCAGTATCCATTGTGTCTATAATATTATAATAAGGGATGTGGCTCAGTATCCATTTTGTCTATAATATTATAAAAAGGGATGTGGCTTAGTATCAGTTTTGTCTATAATGTTATTATAAGGGATGTGGCTTAGTATCCATTTTGTCTATAATGTTATAATAAGGGATGTGGCTTAGTATCCATTGTGTCTATAATGTTATAATAAGGGATGTGGCTTAGTATCCATTTTGTCTATAATATTATAATAAGGGATGTGGCTCAGTATCCATTTTGTCTATAATGTTATAATAAGGGATGTGGCTCAGTATCCATTTTGTCTATAATATTATAATAAGGGACGTGGCTCAGTATCCATTTTGTCTATAATATTATAATAAGGGATGTGGCTTAGTATCCATTGTGTCTATAATGTTATAATAAGGGATGTGGCTCAGTATCCATTTTGTCTATAATATTATAATAAGGGATGTGGCTTAGTATCCTTTTTTGTCTATAATGTTATAATAAGGCATGTGGCTTAGTATCCATTTTGTCTATAATGTTATAATAAGGCATGTGGCTCAGTATCCATTTTGTCTATAATGTTATAATAAGGCATGTTGCTCAGTATCCATTTTGTCTATAATGTTATAATAAGGGATGTGGCTTAGTATCCATTTTGTCTATAATATAATAAGGGATGTGGCTCAGTATCCATTTTGTCTATAATATTATAATAAGGGATGTGGCTTAGTATCCATTGTGTCTATAATGTTATAATAAGGGATGTGGCTTAGTATCCATTTTGTCTATAATATTATAATAAGGGATGTGGCTCAGTATCCATTTTGTCTATAATATTATAATAAGGGATGTGGCTCAGTATCCATTTTGTCTATAATGTTATAATAAGGGATGTGGCTCAGTATCCATTTTGTCTATAATGTTATTATAAGGGATGTGGCTTAGTATCCATTTGTCTATAATATTATAATAAGGGATGTGGCTCAGTATCCATTTGTCTATATTATTATATAAAGGGATGTGGCTCAGTATCCATTTTGTCTATAATATTACAATAAGGGATGTGGCTTAGTATCCATTTTGTCTATAATGTTATAATAAGGGATGTGGCTCAGTATCCATTTTGTCTATAATATTATAATAAGGGATGTGGCTTAGTATCCATTTTGTCTATATTATTATAAGAAGGGATGTGGCTTAGTATCCATTATGTCTATAATGTTATAATAAGGGATGTGGCTTAGTATCCATTTTGTCTATAATATTATAATAAGGGATGTGGCTCAGTATCCATTTTGTCTATAATATTATAATAAGGGATGTGGCTTAGTATCCATTTTGTCTATAATATTATAAGAAGGGATGTGGCTTAGTATCCATTTTGTCTATAATATTATAATAAGGGATGTGGCTCAGTATCCATTTTGTCTATAATATTATAATAAGGGATGTGGCTCAGTATCCATTTTGTCTATAATATTATAATAAGGGATGTGGCTTAGTATCCATTTTGTCTATAATGTTATAATAAGGGATGTGGCTCAGTATCCATTTTGTCTATAATATTATAATAAGGGATGTGGCTTAGTATCCATTGTGTCTATAATATTATAATAAGGGATGTGGCTCAGTATCCATTGTGTCTATAATGTTATAATAAGGGATGTGGCTCAGTATCCATTGTGTCTATAATATTATAATAAGGGATGTGGCTCAGTATCCATTGTGTCTATAATATTATAATAAGGGATGTGGCTCAGTATCCATTTTGTCTATAATATTATAAAAAGGGATGTGGCTTAGTATCAGTTTTGTCTATAATGTTATTATAAGGGATGTGGCTTAGTATCCATTTTGTCTATAATGTTATAATAAGGGATGTGGCTTAGTATCCATTGTGTCTATAATGTTATAATAAGGGATGTGGCTTAGTATCCATTTTGTCTATAATATTATAATAAGGGATGTGGCTCAGTATCCATTTTGTCTATAATGTTATAATAAGGGATGTGGCTCAGTATCCATTTTGTCTATAATATTATAATAAGGGACGTGGCTCAGTATCCATTTTGTCTATAATATTATAATAAGGGATGTGGCTTAGTATCCATTGTGTCTATAATGTTATAATAAGGGATGTGGCTCAGTATCCATTTTGTCTATAATATTATAATAAGGGATGTGGCTTAGTATCCTTTTTTGTCTATAATGTTATAATAAGGCATGTGGCTTAGTATCCATTTTGTCTATAATGTTATAATAAGGCATGTGGCTCAGTATCCATTTTGTCTATAATGTTATAATAAGGCATGTTGCTCAGTATCCATTTTGTCTATAATGTTATAATAAGGGATGTGGCTTAGTATCCATTTTGTCTATAATATAATAAGGGATGTGGCTCAGTATCCATTTTGTCTATAATATTATAATAAGGGATGTGGCTTAGTATCCATTGTGTCTATAATGTCATAATAAAGGATGTGGCTTAGTATCCATTTTGTCTATAATATTATAATAAGGGATGTGGCTCAGTATCCATTTTGTCTATAATATTATAATAAGGGATGTGGCTCAGTATCCATTTTGTCTATAATGTTATAATAAGGGATGTGGCTCAGTATCCATTTTGTCTATAATGTTATTATAAGGGATGTGGCTTAGTATCCATTTGTCTATAATATTATAATAAGGGATGTGGCTCAGTATCCATTTGTCTATATTATTATATAAAGGGATGTGGCTCAGTATCCATTTTGTCTATAATATTACAATAAGGGATGTGGCTTAGTATCCATTTTGTCTATAATGTTATAATAAGGGATGTGGCTCAGTATCCATTTTGTCTATAATATTATAATAAGGGATGTGGCTTAGTATCCATTTTGTCTATATTATTATAAGAAGGGATGTGGCTTAGTATCCATTATGTCTATAATGTTATAATAAGGGATGTGGCTTAGTATCCATTTTGTCTATAATATTATAATAAGGGATGTGGCTCAGTATCCATTTTGTCTATAATATTATAATAAGGGATGTGGCTTAGTATCCATTTTGTCTATAATATTATAAGAAGGGATGTGGCTTAGTATCCATTTTGTCTATAATATTATAATAAGGGATGTGGCTCAGTATCCATTTTGTCTATAATATTATAATAAGGGATGTGGCTCAGTATCCATTTTGTCTATAATATTATAATAAGGGATGTGGCTTAGTATCCATTTTGTCTATAATGTTATAATAAGGGATGTGGCTCAGTATCCATTTTGTCTATAATATTATAATAAGGGATGTGGCTTAGTATCCATTTTGTCTATAATATTATAATAAGGGATGTGGCTCAGTATCCATTTTGTCTATAATATTATAATAAGGGATGTGGCTTAGTATCCATTTTGTCTATAATATTATAAGAAGGGATGTGGCTTAGTATCCATTTTGTCTATAATATTATAATAAGGGATGTGGCTCAGTATCCATTTTGTCTATAATATTATAATAAGGGATGTGGCTCAGTATCCATTTTGTCTATAATATTATAATAAGGGACGTGGCTTAGTATCCATTTTGTCTATAATGTTATAATAAGGGATGTGGCTCAGTATCCATTTTGTCTATAATATTATAATAAGGGATGTGGCTCAGTATCCATTTTGTCTATAATATAATAAGGGATGTGACTCAGTATCCATTTTGTCTATAATATTATAATAAGGGATGTGGCTTAGTATCCATTGTGTCTATAATGTTATAATAAGGGATGTGGCTTAGTATCCATTTTGTCTATAATATTATAAGAAGGGATGTGGCTTAGTATCCATTGTGTCTATAATATTATAATAAGGGATGTGGCTTAGTATCCATTTTGTCTATAATATTATAAGAAGGGATGTGGCTTAGTATCCATTTTGTCTATAATATTATAATAAGGGATGTGGCTCAGTATCCATTTTGTCTATAATATTATAATAAGGGATGTGGCTCAGTATCCATTTTGTCTATAATGTTATAATAAGGGATGTGGCTCAGTATCCATTTTGTCTATAATATTATAATAAGGGATGTGGCTCAGTATCCATTGTGTCTATAATATTATAATAAGGGATGTGGCTCAGTATCCATTTTGTCTATAATATTATAATAAGGGATGTGGCTCAGTATCCATTTTGTCTATAATTAAAGCCATGTGTTATAATGTAATTATATGTGGAGAGTATACAGAGAAATCTAGAATGCAATTTGGGTTCAAAGGTTATGGTGGCAGCTAGACCTTCTGGCTAGATTAATATGATCTTCTATCCTTGACTTGACTTGGAACCACAAGTTGTAGCCATCCAATACAATGGACTCTTGTATTATAAGTAAGAACAGCTCTTGGGGGTCTACAAACATTCCACGGGGGAGGGGCTACTTGAAACTTGAGACCATTTCTTGCCTTAACAAAGCACGAAAGGAAAGTGGAATTCTTGCATCTAGTAAAAAAGAGAGTAAATATGAACTCATACGAAACTTTAAATATTACGGTTCTATTTGACTCTCAGATGTAATACATGTAATGCTATTGCTATTCTATAAACCAAAATAGAGTCCCCATTCATAAGAATAGGTCAATTGACCTATTCTTATGAATGGGGACTTTATTTCGGTTTATAGAATAGCAATAGCATTATATGTATTCCATAAACCGAAAGACATTCGGTTTATAGACTTTCGTTTTATAGAATACATGTAATGCTATTGCTATTCTATAAAAAGAAAGTCTATAAACCGAATGTCGCTAATGCATTACATGTATTCTATAAACCGAAAGTCTATAAACCGAATGTCTTTCGGTTTATAGAATACATGTAATGCTATTGGCTATTCTATAAACCGAAAGTCTATAAACCGAATGACTTTCGGTTTAAAGACTTTCGGTTTATAGCAGAACCTCGAACTCCAACCCGAACATACAGTGAAATGTCCAGGTTCGGGTTCGTGGCACGGACACCGTAATGTTCAGTACGAACCCGAACAGTGCGGTTTGGGTTCCCTTAACACTAGTAAGGATCTGTTCCATGTTATCAATAAGTATATTGAGCAGGATATCTGATGAGGGCATTGCAAGACTTTTTGTGCTCAATGCAAAACGTATATTTTTATAAGAATGTAATAAAGGAAAATTGGATCCCCCAAGCTCCCCGAGGAAAGGGTCGACAAACAGGGATAGCCGTATTTCTGACAACAATCAACTGCAGACATTCAGTGGGTTACCTCTATCTGACCGACCCGCAGGCTCCACCTAACTCGTTTTGCGTTTCTCTGGCACTTAGTCATAGACAATAGCATAGAGCAGATATTTCTATCTTTAAATCTCCATAGAACTAGAAAAAAATTAAATGCCACTAAAAGTCCAATACATTATACAAAAAAAATGCAAAAATATCCATCAAATACATGGAAATCAATTGTATATTAATGCAGTAGATAGGGTTCAGAATATTAACTTAGTATCGTATTTGCTTGAATTTAAGACAAGTCCCCCTTATATTTGAGTTTCATCTTCGTCTTATAATCAGACCTCAAAGAGACGCTATAAGCCTAGGATCCAGGACTCCACCAGAGCCGCAGGAGACCTGGAGCCCAGTGGTGTATCTTGATTTTGTGCTGCCCTAGGCAGACAAAATCCGGGCACCCCCCTACCCAAGCTGTACACCCACGTTACACACCTAAGACATGCCCCATCATTCAGACTCACATCAAGCTCATACTCCCATCACACACACACTCCCATCACACTCAGTCACACACTCCGACTCCCATCACACTCCGTCACACACACTGTCTCCCATCACACACACTCTGACTCCCATCACACTCAGTCACACACACTGTCTCCCATCACACACACACACTCTGACTCCCATCACACTCAGTCACACACACTGTCTCCCATCACACACACTCTTACTCCCATCACACTCAGTCACACACTCCTACTCCCATCACACTCAGTCACCCACACTGTCTCCCTTCACACACACTCTGACTCCCATCACACTCAGTCACACACACTGTCTCCCATCACACACACACTCTGACTCCCATCACACACACACTGTCTCCCATCACACTCAGCCACACACACTGTCTCCCATCACACACACACTGTCTCCCATCACACTCAGCCACACACACTGTCTCCCATCACACACACTCTGACTCCCATCACACTCAGCCACACACACTGTCTCCCATCACACACACTCTGACTCCCATCACACTCAGCCACACACACTGTCTCCCATCACACACACTCTGACTCCCATCACACACACTCTGACTCCCATCACACTCAGCCACACACACTGTCTCCCATCACACACACTCTGACTCCCATCACACTCAGTCACACACACACACAGTCTCCCATCAGCACTTTCCTTTCCCTGGCAGGCAGGCAGCATGGTCCCTCCATGCTGCCTGTTCGGCTTCCCGGCGATTGTGCCGACAGGCCACGTGACCGGGCGCGCGTATGACGTCAGCGCGCCCGTCACGTGACTGTCGGCACTTCCGTGTCGGCACACTGCACGGGGAGCCGAACAGGCAGCACGGAGGTTTCTCTGTGCTGCCTGTTCGGCTCCCCGTGCAGCCTGGCAGGCAGAGCGATGGTGAGGGGGGATCTTCCGATCCCCTCTCACCTCCGTCTCTGCCTGCAAGCGCGGTCTATATTTTTTTTTAAAGGGCCGCGTTTTTTTTTTTTTTTACATTTTTTTTTTTTTTCACATTTTTTTTCTTTTCAGTGCTGGGGGGCGCTGCCGCCCCCCAAAATTTGCCGCCCTAGGCATCCGCCTAGGATGCCTCGCGGTGAATACAGCACTGCTGGAGCCTACTGTGTTGTGTGCAGGTAGTATATCCTATTGGGGTTGATGTTCATGGAGGGATAAGCCAAATGGCAATGATTTAGCTTAACTAGAAAAATGGTCAGAGCAGTGACAACTGACATTTAATGTGGACAAGTGCAAGATTATACACCTTGGGCGTAAAAACCCAAAAGCAGAATATAGACTATTTGGTACAGTCCTGACCTCAACATCTGAGGAAAGGGATTTAGGAGTAATAATTTCAGAGGACTTGAAGGTAGGTAGGCAATGCAATAGAGCAGCAGGAAATGCTAGCAGAAATGCCTGTCATTTTAGTTTTGTCATATTTTAGTCCTCTGTTTTAGTAGGCTAATCTTAGCAGTGAGGGAGGGAACAGGTCTGAGAAGGCTGTTATACAGCTAGAGAGATGGGGGGTAACAGTACCAGGTGAATCAGATGGAGCAGTATCCTCTTCCTCCAAGCGCCAGACAAACACAGGGAGCCAAACCAGCCGCTGATAGTCTGGGTATTAGTCAGGGGACTGGGTTTTGGCAAAGATCCAAAGGAACCTGACCCCAAAAGTCCAAATAAGTAAGGGGCAATAGTCCCTAATGTTTTCGTAAGTTGTCGACAATTGCAATGGATTTTAGTCATAGTTTTTATCCCATTAACTTTGTTTTTATTTAGTTATTGTTAGTCAATGAATGAACACTGATCTGTACACTGTAATAAGAAAATAAATACATCTTTTCTATTCAAAATATCTATACTTAAAGTAATCTTTCAATTAAACATCACTTGAACCTGCCAACAGTTGTCCTTTAATATAAAAAGGGAGATACGGTTTAAGATGAAAAAATAGCCACATCTTCTAAATTTTGTATTATACACAAAGGAATCTGTGTGTCTGAAAAGTGATATATGTAGTTTATGTTATTTGAAGTTATTTCCCTAGCCATATTTGTTAGACATGTGCATTCGTTTTCGGACGAATGCATTTTCGTCCGAAAATAGCATTTTCGTCCATTCGTCCGAAAAACGAATAATGAAAATGCTAAGCTAACGAAAGCCGAATGAACGAATGATTAATAAACGAAAATCATTCGTTTATTCGTCCATTCGTAGTACTATTGCATTCTATAAGCCGAAATAGAGTCGGTTTATAGAATACAATAGCATAGTACACTTACATTCCATAAACCGAACGACTTTCGGTTTATGGAATGCATGTAAGTCTATTGGCATTCTATAAACCGAAAGTTCGGTTTATAGAATAGCAATAGGATTACATGTATTACATAAGCCGACAGCCTATAAACCGAACGTTCGGTTTATAGGCTGTCGGCATTTCACTACACGGAGACAAAGTCTCCATTCATAAATTTATGAATGGAGACTCTGTCTCCGTGTAGTGAAATGCCGACAACCTATAAACCGAACGTTCGGTTTATAGGCTGTCGGCTTATGTAATACATGTAATCCTATTGCTATTCTATAAACCGAACTTTCGGTTTATAGAATGCCAATAGACTTACATGCATTCCATAAACCGAAAGTCGTTCGGTTTATAGAATAGCAATAGGATTACATGTATTCCATAAGCCGAAAGTCTATAAACCGAACGTTCGGTTTATAGACTTTCGGCTTATGGAAAACATGTAGTACTATTGCCTTTCTATGAACCGAACGAGAGCCCCATTTATAAGAATTTCTTATGAATGGGGCTCTCGTTCGGTTTATAGAAAGCCAATAGTATTACACGTATTCTATAAAACGAACGAATACAACTAAACGAAACGAAAATAATGAACGAATTTCGTCCGAAACGAATGCAGTAATGAACGAAATTTGTTTTAGACGAAATAAATAACATTTTCGTCCGAATGGACGAAAACGAAACGAAAATCTTAGTTTTGCACATGTCTAATATTTGTTTACAGGGCACTTGTCCTACTCTTACCCACATTTTACTTCCTTTTGCAGCCCTCTAGCCCTTTCCAGGACTTTTTTAGCATTTTAGTGCCCAAAAGTTCGAGCCCGAACCCGGACTTTTTCCCGAAGCTTGGCCGAACCCGAACATCCAGGTGTCCGCTCAACTCTATTCTCTAGTAATTGACCAGTGATGACTAGAGATCACATTTCGTTATCTGTGTGTTGTGTGAAATGAGAGTGATGGAGGTTGGATGCCCCTGATGCAGCAGCCTATTTGGAGCTACATATTGCGTAGTGTGGAAGTCAGCAGACCTAAGCCCACCAGAGTCAATGTCCACGCACCTTTGTGAGCTGTTTCATGCAAAACGTCTCTCGGCCCGCGGGCTGTGAAGAGCAGACATCGGTGACAGTATCACTTTTCTTTCCCGGAGTTGATTAGCTGAACGCTGGGATTCCTTGAAGCTGACGTTCTTTGTGATTTGTTTGTATCCTATACGTTTTCAGTAAATTGCGTATCTGTGAACATTTTATATACAGTCTATGCCAGTGGTGGTGAACGTTATGACACACTCATACTCATACACACACACACACTTATACTCATCCTCATACACACACACTTATACTTGTACACACACACTTATACTCATACTCATACACACACTCATACTCATACACACACACACACACTTATACTCATACTCATACAGACACTCATACACACACACACACACACACTCATACTCACACACACTTATACTCATACTCATACAGACACTCATACACACACACACACACTTATACTCATACAGACACTCATACACACACACACTTATCCTCATGCAGACACTCATACACACACACACACTCATACTCATACACACTTATACTCATACAGACACTCATACACACACACTCATACTCACACACACTTATACTCATACTCATACAGACACTCACACACACACACACACTCATACTCCCACACACTTATACTCATACACACACACACTTATACTCATACACACACTTATACTGATACACACACACACTTATACTCATACACACACTTATACTGATACACACACACACTTATACTCATACACACACTTATACTGATACACACACACACTTATACTCACACTTATACTCATACACACACTTATACTCATACACACACACACTTATACTCACACACACACTTATACTAACAAACACTTATACTCACACACACACACACACATACAGGTTCAGCTCTCACCGGTAATCTGCTCCTTTGTCCTGGAGGTGCAGACATCAGTGTAATAGACGGGCCCTGCCGGTCACCTGCTTCTTCTCCAGATGATTGGCGCATGTGCGTTATGTGAAGAAGCGTTCAAGTCGGAAAGCCCGTGTATTACGCTGATGTCTGCACCTCCAGGGCAGCAGAGCAGATAAGCGGTGAGAGCTGAACCTGGGCTCGGCGTGCTAGTATTGCCTGGAGTTCAATTCACATTCTTATCAATGTGCAAAGTAGTCTGTGCCTGGTACACTGAACAGACCACATTGAGCTACCTCCTGAATGCCTGGTGTTACTCTGAAGGGCAGTTGGCACAGGCACTATGTCACTATTCATATCCTAGGATGTGGAATTCGTTTTCCTTAGTAACACAACTAGAATGTTCCTGTAAGTCCGTTTTGCATGGTGGCTTGTTAATGCATAGTTGCCAACATTGGTCATGTTTCCAGGGACACATATGTGTTCCACATGCTGCAGAAAGAACATGCAAAGTGCAGTATGTAGGATGGCTATAGACACAGACACAATCCAATTAATTAATCAGGGTGGAGATCTCATAGGACCTGCCATGATTAAGTAATTGGATTGTGTGTGTGTGTATAGCCATCCTACATACTTTGCATGCTCTTTCTGCAGCATGTGGAACAAATATGTGTCCCTGGAATCATGGCCGATGTTGGCAATTGTGTTAATGGAAATACAAAGGGTTAACTTTCCTCTGCATACCTGCGCGGTATATAGTGCCGTCTGTTCCTAACACATTTACATTAACTGCACTGAAGGGGCGGAGCTTTACTTTAAGATATATTCATGACGTAACAGTTCTTACTTATTCACGTTACCGGATCATCCGGACACCACAGCCGTTGCCGTAGCACCCAGGCACAAAACGGCCAAAAAGCGGGTGGACAGGATGTCAAAACACACGAGGCACCATTACAATCATCGGCGGTGAGCTTGTCTCTAGTGCTTATAGCGTTTTCATTACGCTAATGAGAATAAACCATTCTTGTGTGTAGGGGAGTGATTACGAACATTTAGGGAACATTTTTCCTTACTAAGGCTTCCCCAATGGAAATACCGGACTATGCACTGCCAGTATTTTAGTAATACCGGCTCCCAGACCCTAATTACCGGCTGTGCCGGCAAAATACAGGCCAGGTGGCAACCCTACATGAGCGGTAGCACTGACACCCCCCCTCCCCAGACTCCGCCCTCTGTGTCCTGCCCCCTCCCCAGACTCCGCCCTCTGTGTCCTGCCCCCTCCCCAGACTCCGTCCCCCGGTGTCCCGATTCACTGAGGGGCAAAATTGTAAGGTTGTGTCTGTGCACAACTAGGGAAGGGATAAGAAAATCAACACACAATAATGTCACAGCTTCAAGAATGTGTTTCACAAGACAGGATGGGGGGAACTGTAACCCCTCTATCTGGAGACACATATAAAATCCACGTCTGGCGCAGCGATGAGTTTATTAATACTGCTCTGGAATATACATTATACCATAAGCCGCACCAGTTACACATTAACATGACTTATACTGCGACTATAGAGAATATAACATGATCTATACATTGTTACATCATATCTGTGGCGTCTCCTGCTTATGACATCACCTTGTGGCTTGATATGCAAATGACACATTCCCCACTGAGCAGCTCATTTGCATATGAAGACACAGGTGACGTCATAGAAATGAGTTTAAATCCTATTTGGTGGTAATTTGTGCCTTTATTGTGCTAATCCAGTGTCCAGATGATTGTTTATTGTCCAGTCCCAGTATAAAGTCAGTTTAGGTGACAGAGCCCTATAAAGGTGAGATCTCCTCACCCTCCAGTTTACACAACATAAATAGGAGGTGAGAGAAAAGCAGACACACTGTGTGATCCTCTCACTACATTCTATCTGACTGGAATGGGGGCGCAGCGTGATGACGTGTCAATAAGGGACACAGACCTAAACATTGGAAGACAGATACATAATTACCTGTGACATATTTTTGTCTCCAAAGAAGGCGACATTTTGTTGAAGCCATGTCTGCCAGACTCAGTGAGATATGGTCTACAACAAAATGGCCGCCGTTGTATGTTCTAGCTTCTACCATTTGGGGACCTGTTTCATGAAGCAGAAATGTCTTGTATGTTTAGAGCTCTAACAGTGAGAGGCAGGATTTGGGATGACTGGATTCTCCTCGGCTGTAACTCAGTTTTCTGATCCACCACCTGTGTGTGAGACCAGTGCTGCTGATTGGCCAGAGGGTGAGTGGGGTAACAGCTGGGGACTGGGGAGAAACTGCATCATTAGCTGTGAGGGAGGCAGCCAATGAGACATGGGATTTACCCTCTCACCCCTATCCCCACTATCCCCCCAGTGTCCCCCTCAACCCCATCCACACTATCCCCCCAGTGTCCCCCTCAACCCCATCCCCAATATCCCCCCAGTGTCCCCCTCAACCCTATCCCCCCAGTGTCCCCCTCAACCCCATCCCCACTATCCCCCCAGTGTCCCTCTCACCCCCATCCCCACTATCCCCCCAGTGTCCCTCTCACCCCATCCCCACTATCCCCCCTGTGTCCCTCTCACCACCATCCCCACTATCCCCCCAGTGTCCCTCTCACCCCCATCCCCAGTGTCCCTCTAGTGTCCCTCTCACCCTCATCCCCACTATCCCCCCAGTGTCCCTCTCACCCCCATCCCCAGTGTCCCTCTAGTGTCCCTCTCACCCTCATCCCCACTATCCCCCCTGTGTCCCTCTCACCCCCATCCCCACTATACCCCCAGTGTCCCTCTCACCCCCAGTGTCCCTCTCACCCTCATCCCCACTATCCCCCCAGTGTCCCTCTCACCCCCATCCCCACTATCCCCCCAGTGTCCCTCTCACTCCCATCCCCACTATCCCCCCAGTGTCCCTCTCACCCCATCCCCACTATTCCCCCAGTGTCCCTCTCACCACCATCCCCACTATCCCCCCAGTGTCCCTCTCACCCCCATCCCCACTATCCCCCAGTGTCCCTCTCACCACCATCCCCACTATCCCCCCAGTGTCCCTCTCACCACCATCCCCACTATCCCCCCAGTGTCCCTCTCACCACTACTGCTTACTGCTAATGTTTTCTTTACATTAGGAATTTCTCTCAGCAGAGATCCTATACACGAGATCCAGAGCAGATTGTCAGGATCCCTACATCACTCAGCAATGATGATCAAGAATCCCATGACTGAGAAGATCCTGAATCTCACCTTGGAGATCATCTATGTCCTGACTGGAGAGGTGAGGGGTAAATAACAATCCCATTTGGGATATTGTATGTTATATGATCCGACCTGGAAGAATATCACTAAGGGTTAGTCAGAGGGAAGATATACTAGTAATGAGGGAAGCTCTTCTCCAAGTGCTAGCCCAGATAATATCCCGTTTCCCCCTGTGATCACATTGTGTGTCTGTCCAGTAATATCTCCCGCTGTCTCCATTTGTAGGATTATGTGGTTGTGAGGAAGCAGGGAGGGGATGATTGCAGCAGTCCCTCTGCATCTGACACATTCTGTAGGACCCAGAACCCCATTGTGGATCCTCCACCCGACTCCCTGGTAAATGAACGGAACAATGATGGGAAGATCCTAGAACCCACCAACAAGCTCCTTCATCTCCTGAGCGGTGAGGTGAGACCTGCTAGGGTGGACCTTATACAGTGTGAGAGAGAAACACATGGAAACGTCTGGATCATGACTGTATAGTTATGTGTTTCAGCTTCCTGTAAGGAGTGAGGATATAACCGTCCGCTTCACCATGGAGAAACAAGACTGTCTGGAAGAAGAGCAGGAGGATTACAAGGAAGGAGTGACAGACAATCCCCAACCTCTCCGCTCACTGGGTAACAGGACATTTCCTCTATATGATAATCTTATTGTGTAAATGGGGGTGTAGCTAAACACAGCGAGGTCTCTTATAATAATCAGGAATTTTAAGAACTTTTTCAACTAAACTATTCTGGTCTGATGTGTGCAATTTACTTTATTCTCTTCTATATCATGGAATAAATGGGAGAAAGATAATTTAAATCTTGCAATAATCCTAACTCAAATTATTTTCATCACTGTTACAATATGAAGAGCTTTCTTCATGAAAGAGAGAACTGCAGGGAGTTGAGAAGGGAATATCAAACTTAAGGTAAAAGTAGCCGAGTTGGATGATTATATTCATTTAAACAGTACAGAGTAAAATCCCACAATGCACTTGTGAATTTAATTGTGCTATATTGAGCAACTGTGTGCCCTGTACAGCTATTATATGTGTACACAGCAGGATATTGGGAGTATACACCTCTATGCGGCAGTATATTAATATGTGAATATACCCAACCTCTGCTGTATGTAACGTTACTGACTCTGTGATCATTTCCTACAGATGGACCAAGTAACAGTGATACATCAGGAATATGTCCCATCAGTCATTATACACAGGGCTGTATGGCGCAAGATAACAGCATCACACAGGATTATCAGGTACCAAACTGCACCTGTTACAATGGCCGCTTTATGGGATTCAGATCATTGGACGTCTGTTTACTGCTAAAGACCAGTGAATAACTTTCCAGTCTGATCTTGTATCACAGGAGGAGCAGGGAGAGGAGGTATTTCCCATGCAGTGTAAGGAAGAGGAAAATCCTACAGAGATCAGTCCAGGTAAGAAATATACAGTGACTTAGAGCCGTCCTCAGATACGTGTTACCCTCTAACACGCTGATACTCACACTGTGCGGGGCAGTGATGTACAAACCCTCTAACACACTGATATACACACTGTGCGGGGCAGTGATGTACACACCCTCTAACACACTGATACTCACACTGTGCGGGGCAGTGATGTACACGCCCTCTAACACACTGATATACACACTGTGCGGGGCAGTGATATACACACCCTCTAACACACTGATACTCACACTGTGCGGGGCAGTGGTGTACACACCCTCTAACACACTGTGCGGGGCAGTGATATACACACCCTCTAACACGCTGATACTCACACTGTGCGGAGCAGTGATGTACACACCCTCTAACACACTGATACTCACACTGTGCGGGGCAGTGATGTACACGCCCTCTAACACACTGATACTCACACTGTGCGGGGCAGTGATGTACACACCCTCTAACACACTGATACTCACACTGTGCGGGGCAGTGATGTACACACCCTCTAACACACTGTGCGGGGCAGTGATATACACACCCTCTAACACGCTGATACTCACACTGTGCGGAGCAGTGATGTACACACCCTCTAACACACTGATACTCACACTGTGCGGGGCAGTGATGTACACGCCCTCTAACACACTGATACTCACACTGTGCGGGGCAGTGATGTACACACCCTCTAACACACTGATATACACACTGTGCGGGGCAGTGATGTACACACCCTCTAACACGCTGATACTCACACTGTGCGTGGCAGTGATGTACACACCCTCTAACACACTGATACTCACACTGTGCAGGGCAGTGATGTACACGCCCTCTAACACACTGATACTCACACTGTGCGGGGCAGTGATGTACACACCCTCTAACACACTGATACTCACACTGTGCGGGGCAGTGATGTACACACCCTCTCACACACTGATACTCACACTGTGCAGGGCAGTGATGTACACACCCTCTAACACACTGATACTCACACTGTGCGGGGCAGTGATGTACACACCCTCTAACACACTGATACTCACACTGTGCGTGGCAGTGATGTAACACCCTCTAACATGCTGATATACACACTGTGCGGGGCAGTGATGTACACACCCTCTAACACACTGATACTCACACTGTGCGGGGCAGTGATGTACACACCCTCTCACACACTGATACTCACACTGTGCAGGGCAGTGATGTACACACCCTCTAACACACTGATATACACACTGTGCGGGGCAGTGATGTACACACCCTCTAACATGCTGATATACACACTGTGCGGGGCAGTGATGTACACAACATCTAACACACTGATACTCACACTGTGCGGGGCAGTGATATACACACCCTCTAACACACTGATACTCACACTGTGCGGGGCAGTGATGTACACACCCTCTAACACACTGATATACACACTGTGCGTGGCAGTGATGTACACACCCTCTAACACACTGATACTCACACTGTGCGGGGCAGTGATGTACACACCCTCTAACACACTGATACTCACACTGTGCAGGGCAGTGATGTACACGGCCTCTATATATCTGTAATGTCTGCTGTAACTAAGTCTTGGTTTCTTGCAGTTGGATCTGATAGTAGATCCAGTACAGAGGGAGATCTCACCCGTCATCACTCACAGGATTGGATAAAGGAATATAATGGATTCCCGCAGGATTTTCAGGTAAATAATCTGCATTATTGGGAATCATTGGTTCAGTGTCTGGTATATGGAGGTCACTGCTCCACTTCTACAGGTCACTGTGTCTGGTAAAGAGAAACTGACATTACAAATGAATCATTCAAACTATTAGAAAATATCATGTAAGAGAAACAGAGTGAAACTACATCTTTAGTCTGTTAAAACCAAAATCCAAATGCAGACAGCTTGTCACACAGATTAGATCTTAACTGGAAACAATTTAGAGATAAAGGGAGTTTGTGTCAGTGTGAAATCTCTCAGATGAACCAGTAGGAGGCGCTAATGCTGTCACTGCCGGTCTCTGCTAATTGAAAATCATACACTCTCTGTAGGGGGTTTAACCCCTTAGTGACAAGACATTTTCACTTTGACTTTCCCTTGGTGACAATGGCTGTTTTGACATTTCTAGGGTGTTTGTGTTTAGCTGTAATTTTTTCTTTCTCGCATACAGTACCCACACAAATTATATGTTGTTTTTATCGTCATAAGAAGGGCTTTCATTAGAAAACATTATGTTCATCATATCTTATAATTTACTACAAAAAAAATCATAAAATATGATGAAAAATTTTAAAAAACCCACTTTTTCTAACTTTGACCTAAAATAAAATTTACACAAATAAAATCATTAAAAAAGACCCCGTCTAAATAGTTTCTAAATGTTGTCCCGAGTTCAAAAATATGCATGTTTCCATATTTTTAGGTATTTTTTTGCGAGTTATGGGGCAAAAACCAAAAATAGTGTTTTTTGGTTTTTTCCTATATTGATCTTTTGACCCCAACCCGAACCCAAAATTTAACCCTAACACTAAATTTAAACCCAACTCTAATCCTTATTATATCCCTTAATATTTTTTAACTTTAATTTAATTTTAACCCTATCCCTTATGCTAAAAAATATTTAATTTTAACCCTATAGGCTAATATAGCTAAATAACCTGTTTTTATTTAATTAAATATGTATTTTAATTATTTTCCATTGCAATGCTACTAAACTACCACTAGGGGCAGTCAAGTAGCATATTCAGAGCGACGGAAGTGAAGTTACTCAGACCGGCAGAGGACTTAGCCATATTGACGGAGCAGCATGCTCCGTCAATATAGCTCCCCACGATCGCTCCGTGGGGCGATCGTGGGGGTCCCAAAATAGAAATTTCGGTGCTGGCTATTGCCTCGATGTCGAGGCAATAGACCAGCACTGTTAAAGCGGTTTTCGCGATCGTTGATCGCGAAAACCGCTTCATTCAATGCAGGACGTGCCAGGCACGTCCTTTGTCATTAAGGGAGATTCTCCCAGGACGTGCCTGGCACGTCCTTTGTCGGCAAGGGGTTAAGGATTATCCCCCAGTTTTTTTACATGTAGTAAATCTTCTAGCACCCTAGTTATTTATTTTTTATATTTATATTATTCTAATTGTATTTATATTATATTTTTTCTCCTCTGTGTCAGTTGTTGCCTTATTATGTATCTGACCCATTTGATCTTGTATCACAGGAGGAGCAAGGAGATGAGATACTCCGCGTGCAGTGTAAGGAGGAGGAAAATCCCATAGAGATCAACTGCGGTGAGAAGTAAATTGGTGGGGTATGGGGGGTAAACATAGAAACATAGAATGTGTCGGCAGATAAGAACTATTCGGTCCATCTAGTCAGCCCAATTATTTTTGAGTACTTTTATTAGTCCCCCGTTCCTGGTCTTATATCTAGGATAGCCTTGTGTCTATCCCACGCATGCTTAAAATCCTTGACTGTGTTTACCTCTACCACTTCTGCTGGCAGGCTATTCCATACATCCACTACCCTCTCAGTAAAGTAATACTTCCTGATATTACTTTTAAATCGTTGCCCCTCTAATTTAAGACTATGTCCTCTAGTTGTGGTAGTTTTTCTTCTTTTAAATATACTCTCTTCCTTTACTGTGTTGATTCCCTTTATGTATTTAAATGTTTCTATCATATCCCCCCTGTTACGTCTTTCCTCCAAGCTATACATGTTAAGATGCTTTAACCTTTCCTGGTAAGTTTTATCCTTCAACCCATGAACCAGTTTAGTAGCCCTTCTCTGAACTCTCTCCACAATCGATCCACAATGTTTTATTTACATTTTTTTTTTTTATGTCATTTAAATAAAGCTATTATACACAGAATTTGTGACCGGACAGTTTTAACAGTTATGCAGTGTTTGTGTTTAGCTGTAATTTTTCCACTTCCTTATTGACCGTACCCACACAAATTATCTTCCCTTTAAGGATAAGAAGGTGTTTTGCGCAAAATAACTCTTTAAAGTACTGAACACAATCTCTTGCAAGATGTATACATGGAATGGAATAGACATGAAAAAAAAATACAACGGGTTCTAGTCACTAAAAGGTGAGATGAGGTGACATGCACATTTCATGTCACAATTTGAACTCTACATTGTGCAGGGACAAACATGGTGAGATTCCCCCGCTCAGGTTTGTCCCTGCACACTGTATAGTTACATTTGTGAGATGAGTTGTTCATCTTTCCTCATCTCACCTTTTAATGAATAGACCCCAATGTGTTAATCAATAAAGAGTAAAAAAAAAAAAAAAAAAATGTAATTTCAAATCACCTGGGCCTAGATATGCAAATGAACAGTTTTTTCAATTAGAAGTTTGTGTAATTTGCATATCACGTCACAAGCTGATGTCATCAACAGGAAACACCACAGACCCATATAAAATCCGTTTTTCTCTTAATTTATGCAATCCGATTGAAGTCCTGGTAACACAACGTATATATTTTTTAATTCTCTACAGTATAAACCGGTTTTACATGGCACAGTCGCTAATAACTCCTATGTAATGTTTTGCACTACTAAAGGGTGTTCATATTTTCTCCTCAGCGGTGAACTCTGAACATGGGAAAGGCTTCAATCTTGTTGAACTCAAGAGAATTCGCACAGATCAAACAACGTTCGTGTGTCCAGCTTGTGGCATATCTTTTTCCGAACAATCGTATCTTAATGCTCATCGTGAGACTCACGCGGTAGAGAGACCATATGTCTGCTCGGAATGCGGGAGATCCTTTGATCGTATTTCAGATCTTTGTGTCCATAAAGAGATGCACACGGGAGAGAGGCCGTACTCTTCTGAGTGCAGTAAAGGCCTCAGCAGGGACACGCTTCTCGTCTTGCACAAGAGGACCAACACGGGAGAAAAGCCGTACTGCTGCTTTGCCTGCGGGAAGCAGTTCGCAACCAAACCCAACCTTCAAAGACACCAGCTCACTCACAGCGGAGAGAAGCCGTTCTCCTGCTCCGAGTGCGGTAAAGGCTTCACCCGGCACACCCTTCTCGTCTTGCACAAGAGGATCCACACGGGAGAAAGGCCGTACTGCTGCTCTGACTGCGGGAAACGGTTCGCAACAAAACCCAACCTTCAAAGACACCGGCTTACTCACAGCGGAGAGAGGCCGTTCTCCTGCTCGGAGTGCGGGAAAAGCTTCTCCCTTCGGTCACATGTCGTCAGACACCAGAAAACCCACACGAGATAAACTGGCAAAGGTTTTTCATCACCTGAACATTGCTCATCGTGTGAGCGTATAAAAAAAGAAATAACCTATTCAGAGGCCCAGATTTAATAGCCGTCATTTCCGAGATGTTTTTTTTTTTTTTTTTTACCCCACATTATTCTGAAATGGAAACCGTGCGATTTCAGTTCAAACAAACTGTTGTCTATTACCCAACGTGTAAAATCTAAAAGTGGGGTACAGTGACTCACAAGTCAAAATGACATAACCAATAGACTTCAAGGATTAACAGTGCTACAATTTCAAATTAAAGGAACTCTACCACCTAAATGTTGCCTACTGTGAATGTAAAGAATTAAATAAAATGAAAAATCTATCTAACATCTTTTTTTTTTTTGTGTTTCTCTGTGGCATCTCCTGCTTATGACATCACCTTTTGGCTTGATATGGAAAGGGTTGGCTTGTTTGCATATCAAGCCAAAAGGTGATGTCATAAGTAGGAGACACCACAGACCCATAAAAAAAAAAAAATTTGTGGGTGGAGCGCCTCGCAGCGCCACAAACATGGCCGCATAATAATTGAGCCCTGCACCAATCTTTGATTCCACATCCAAAAATGAAAATGATCAAGAACTCTAAGGGAATCACTACCTTAGAATATATATAGTGTACTTAAAAAAAAAAAAAAAAAGAAGGCGAATTTGGCTTAGTCCCAAAATTAAAGTCAACCTCCATTAGTGAACAAACCCGTCTGACTCTCTCATCCAAAAACCACAACAGGAGGAGCCCCACTTTAATCTCTGGACCTCTTCCAAGCTCGGTGGAGTAGGGCAGTTTATGTACAGATGACCTTCATGTTGGCTATGTTTCCAGCTCAGTAAGACGCCGCTCTATGCGCCTGCATTGTGTTATTTATCTGGTCCATGCCAGTGAAACCGCAATGTCTCTGATAGGCATGTTTCTATAGACCCTTTCTTTCCCTTTTATAAGTATCTTATTTTGCACATTGTGTTTTACTATAATGCCCTATGATATTTCTTATGCATTGTATGATCTGACCCATTTGAAGACAGATGCTTATATGTCTTTAATTGTGTACAGTTATGTTATTTTGTAACTGTTCTTTTTTTTTTTTTTTGTATAAGTTTTGAAGGATGTTCATTGAAGCCTACCTTTTTCATAATTTGGGTTGTTTTAATGACTCCTAAATGCTACAGGTTAACTTTTTTTTTTCCATCGTATATTGGCAGTACTTACAAGTGGGTTTACTCCCTCTTGGACAAGTTACCTATGGGACTTAAGATAGATTGTTAGCTCCTCCTCTCAGTCTCCTATAAGAGCCCGTTACCTGATCTGCCCCGGTTCCTTTTTGTCCCTTCACAGGGACGGATGAGTTACCGGACGTTTTTTTGCCCCCTTCTTTTACCTGCAGGTGCGGCACACGGGTTGTTGCCGGGGGGGACCTCCACCAGGATCCGATCGCTGCCCGGGAGGTAAGCGGAGAGATCCAGCTCTTACCCTCTTCAGGGTTACAGAGCTAAATCTCTTATGCCGGCTTTAAAGGCATCCAGGTGATGCTGGATGCTTGCAGCAGGCTGGAGCCTGCACACAGCGGTGGAACGCATTGTTCCACCTGATATCCGCTCACGCTACTGAGCATGCGCTGAGCGGATCTCATGAAAAAGCGCCAAATTTAAACTTGAAAAGCTGTGCAACTTCTTCTGACAGCATTAGATGCTTGTCAGAAGGGAGTATATCGCGTCACCAAGCCCCCACACGACTGAGAGGTATAGTTAAGGTAAGAATAATTTATTTTTATACTTAGCTTACCTCTATTTTTATGCAGGTTTATTTTAAATTTTACATTTTTTGGGGGATTATGTAGATGTCTAGTCCTGCTTCTCCAGATAAGGAAAAATCAGTGACTCCCATGCCAAAGAAAGCTACGTGTAAAACCAAACACATACCCTGCTCTGCCTGTATGGTCCCCTTGCCAGATGGATGCAGACGAAAGCTTTGTGCTACATATTCTGCGGATCAATTAGAACGTGAAAAACAGAAATTCAATCTTTCCTTGGTTGGTTCAAGGAGAACCTGGCGCAAATTTTTGTTGCCTTTAATCAGTGGCCGAAACCTCCGCTAAGCCTACCCTTAAATCTGGCTCTAAGACCACTGGCCGGCATAAGAGACAAAGATCACCTTCCTCATCTGAAGTGTCCTCTATGGAGGTAGAATCCTATGAGTCCGATGAGGAAGACTCAGATATGGAAGAAGGTTTCCCACAATCCGAATTAAAAAAATTAGTTAAAGATGTTACATCAACGATTCAGGATCTGCAATAAATTCCTGAAAAAGTTAAAGGGTTTCCAGTTTTTCCGAGAAATGTGGAACTGATTAATAGAGAGTGGAAATATCCCGAAAAGAGAGTTTTTATTTCTAAAAAAGCCAAGCAACTCTTTAAAACCCAGATTGATGATCAGTGGGACAAAGTGGATGTGCAGATTGCGCAACTAGCTAATAAACGGCTCTCCCCGTAGGTGAAGTGGCTGGGCTAAAAGACCCTATGGATAGATGGGCGGAAACCTCCTGCAGGAGAATTGACCAGGCAATGGGTTTCCAATGCAGAGCAAGTCTGACCGGAACAGCTGTGGCAAGAGCTCAGAACATATGTCTCCATTCCCTTGAAAGCGTCATGGGAGATGCGGGAAAACGAAGTAAGCCAGCTTATTAGAAACCTCAGACTCAATTTCTACTTGACATGACAGATGAAATCTTTAAACTGGCTGCCAAAACAATGGAGTTATTATATGTTGCCAGAAGAGCCCTATGGCTAAGAACATGGTCAGCTGGCACACTCTAAATCATCGCTGTGTGATTTACCTTTTGAAAAGACAAAGCTGTTTGGGCCCTCATTAGAAGAAATGATCAAACAGATGTTGGATACGAAGAAAGTACTTCCCCAAGGGAGGAGAATGCAATGGCGGAGGAGATACCCTTTCAAACCCCAAAGTGCACCTCAAACCTCTGAAAGATTTCGGAATTTTTTTCGCCCCAACCGTGAATTCAAGTTTAATGACAACAAATTCAATAAGGGTGAAAAAAGAAGTAACTTCTGACAGAGTAGGAGCCAGACTGCTAGCATTTGGGAAAGCTTGGGAGAAAGTTACCACCAATCCATGGGTTTTAAACACGGTCAAGAATGGATATGTAATTAGATTCATCAGTCCTCCTCCTCACTCCCTTCTTTCCTTTTATCCAACAGAGGTCAGGAATGCTTTGCCTCTGGCAGAGACTATGCAACTGCTTCAACAGGATGTCATAGAAACATAGAATGTGTCGGCAGATAAGAACCATTCAGTCCATCTAGTCTGCCCAATTTTTAAAGTACTTTTATTAGTCCCTCTTTCCCGGTCTTATAGCTAGGATAGCCTTGTGTCTATCCCGCGCATGCTTAAAATCCTTGACTGTGTTTACCTCTACCACTTCTGCTGGAAGGCTATTCCATACATCCACTACCCTCTCAGTAAAGTAATACTTCCTGATATTACTTTTAAATCGTTGCCCCTCTAATTTAAGACTATGTCCTCTAGTTGTGGTAGTTTTTCTTCTTTTAAATATAGAACCAGTCCCACCATCACAACATTACAAGGGCACTTACTCCTGGTTGTTCCTGGTCCAGAAGCCGGATGGATCCTACCGCCCAATTCTGGATCTCAAGCAAGTCAACAGGTTCATACCATATGTAAAGTTCCGAATGGAAACTATCCTATCAGTTACCCACATCCTTCAACAGGGAGACGTCATGGCAACCCTCGATCTGAAGGATGCATATCTCCATGTCCCCATGGTTGTCTCAAGTCGGAAAATTCCTCAGGTTTGCGGACAAATCAGAATCCTTCATTTTCAGTTCCGGGCTCTACCTTTTGGTCTAGCCTCGGCCCCTCGCATATTCACGAAACTTCTGGATCCAGTCACGTCGTTTCTCAGAGAAGCAGGCCTGTACTTGATCCCCTAGCTAGACGATTGGCTTCTGAAAGCAACCTCTCCAGCTCTACTCCTCTCCAACATTCATACGGCCGTTTCAACGTTACAAGACCTGGGCTGGATTATCAATTGGAAAAAATCCAGTCTGTCCCCAGCAACAAACATCGACTTTCTGGGTTTCTCAGTGGATTCCAATTCCCTTTCTATTTTTTTATCGTTCAGCCAGACAAAAAAGATCAGGAAAGGGATCTTAGCCCTCCAGTTGAATCCATCATGCTCCATCAAAAAAGCCATGAACATCCTGGACCTATTAACAACCTCTATACCTGCAATCCAGTGGGCAAAGGCTCCAATGAGACCCCTCCAGCTAGAAATCTTACGAAACTGATCTCGCAAAGAAGACATGGATTCGGTTTTCAGCTTATCTCTGGAAGTTCGTAACCAGCTGTCATGGTGGAGACAACCTCACATCCTAGCACGAGGGTTGTTGTTTCAACCTATTCATTGGACAATTCTCACCACAGACGCCTCTGGGAAAGGGTGGGGAGGCCACCTACACTCCCTGTTTCGGCATGGTCACTGGTCCTCCCACAAAGCTGCCCAGTCGTCCAATTTCAGGGAACTATTGGCAGTGTTCCGGGCACTGTTAGCTCTGGCTCCATGGCGGCAAGGCAATCAAAGTACAATCCGACAATCGTACTGCAGTCGCCTATTTAAACCGCCAGGGGGGCACAAGAAGCCTACCATTACAGGTTCTATGTTCCAGAATTATGGACTGGGCTCAACAACATCTTCTGGATATTTTAGCATTGCATATCAGAGGCAAAGACAATTTGATCGTGGACAATCTCAGCAGAGGAAAATGGACTCAGAACGAATGGTCTCTACACCCAAAGGTTTTTTCCAACCTTACCAACGTGCCAAAAATCCGTATGGATCATGCAAGGGTATTGGCGATCCTGCCCTACTGGCCAAATCGAAGTTGGTTTTCAGACCTGAAGGCGTTATCCCTGGCATATGCAGTTCTGCCACACACAGACCCACTGTTGGAAAATCAGTTTGTCTCACAAAATACGTTACAGATGTTCCAGTTGACGGCCTGGTTGCTGCAAGGCTAATTCTCGCAGATAATGGGTTAAAACCGGATTTGTTCAAAGTCATCCTAAATTCAGTCAGACCATCTTCTTTAAAAATCTATCTCAGATATTGGAAAAAGTTATATATACGTCCTCCGTTTTCATGTAGTGTTGCGCTCCTTTGGATCTGAAGCAGCCTCTGAGAGGGCTTTCAGCCCCCCCCCCCCCCCTCACGCGCGTGCATACGATCACCGCGAATGGGATCGTATGCGCGTTAACACACATAGGCAGTGAAAGCTGATCACTGCCTATGAGTGTTAAAGTGCCTCTATCGAGGCATCATGCAACACATTCTGTGCCCCCCTGGGCACGATCGCGGGTGTGTGCTGTATCGGAGGAGCATGCTCCTCCGATACAGCGTGCCCAGAGGAGAGCGACGGAAGACATAAAAAAAAAAATCTCTTCCGTCGCTCTGAAACCGCTACTTGACTGCCCCTACAGGCAGTTAAGTATATTACAGTTAAAAATAGAAAATTAAATAAATGGAAAAAGCTAACCCTTGATCTACTGAACCTAGATCTAGGGTTAGGGTCATAAATAGGGTCATAATTAGGGTTAAAGGGGGGTTCGGATGATTACAAGGATTAGATTAAGGGGTGGGGGTCAATTTAGGGTTAGAGTAAATTTAGAGTTGGGGTAAATTTAGGGTTCGGGTTAAAAAATCACTGTAGAAGAAAATGGTTAGAAAACCAAAAAAACACTAATATTGTTTATTGCCCTATTACGTGAAATAAAACATAGACAAACAAGTAAACATTGATATTACTAAACTCAGGACAAATAGTAGAAATATATAGACGGGGTCTTTTTTACCATTTGTAATTGTGTAAAAAAAATCAGGTCAAAGTTAGAAAAAGTGTTTTTTATGGCATATTTTCATCATATTTTATATTTTTTTTTAATAGTAAATGATATCATATGATGAAAATAATAGTATCAAATGAAAGCCCTATCCGTCCTTTAAAAAATGATATATAATTTGTGTGGGTGGACTGAACACAAAGAAAGAAATTCACAGTTCAGTAAACATTTGACAAAAATAATGGAATTCTGGTCTTCATGGCACATCAAATGCAGCATAGCACTCGGTCACTAAGGGGTTAAAGCTACACTTCTGAAACGACCTCCAAGAAAGAACTATTTTCCTACTTGGGACCTGACATTGGTTCTGGATGTACTTTGCTCCCCTCCTTTTGAACCTCTGGAAGAAATACCCCCTCAGACTCATTTCTCTAAAAACAGTTTTTCTGGTAGCCATTACCTCCGCTAAGCGTATTGGGGAACTCCAGGCTCTCTATTCAGCTGAAGACTTTTTATGCTTGCACCAGGATAAACTAATCTTATACCCCAAACCTTCGTTTCTTCCAAAAGTTTTGTCTAAAGGTTTTTTGAACACACCAATTGTTCTTCCTTCTTTCTGTCTGAATCCATTCTCCTGGCTGGAACAGAAATGGCACTGCCTGGATGTAATAAGAACCCTTAAAATCTCTCTACAGAGATCCAAGGAATACCGGAAATCTGACCGGCTCTTTGTGAATTTCCAAGGCCAGTGTAAAGGGTCAGCAGCCTCAAAATCGACAATCGCCAGGTGGCTCACTGAAACAATCAAAACAGCTTATAACTTCAAGAACATGCCGCTGACATTCCAAGTGAAAGCTCACTCCACATGGGCTATATTAGTCTCCTGGGCGGAAATTGCTTCGGCTTCACCAGAAATTTGCAAAGCAGCTACCTGGTCATCTTGCAACACCTTCATACGTCATTACAGGCTAGACATCTTTTCCTCCTCTGAAGCAGCATTCGGGCGCAAGGTGCTACAAGCTGTTGTCTCCTAATTCCCACCCTTGGTCTTTCTTGCTATGTCTCACTTGTAAGTACTGCCAATATACGATGGAAAAAAATATGAATTTCTTACCGTAAATTCCTTTTTTATGAGTATATTGGCAGTACTGGTAAGCCCCCCCCTATTTTGATATGAATGAATTAAATTTGTTTTGCAGTAAACCGGTGTCTTGTTATGGAACTGGGGAAGATCAGGTAACTGGGGCTCTTATAGGAGACTGGGAGGAGGAGCTAACAATCTATCTTACGTCCCATAGGTAACTTGTCCAAGAGGGAGTAAACCCACTTGTAAGTACGGTAAGTAAAATTCATATTTTTCTTATTTAATTTCCTTTAACTTTGATAAGCTCGGCACCCATCTAATTTTTGAGTCACCCACAGTCATGCTCAAATGGGTGCATTTATTCAGTCTTACTCACACTGACCACATGTGGTATGAGGGTGTCCTGAGAAGTTTTGTAATATGGAATGATAAGGCCAGGGCTTTTCCCAAAGGAAATATATACTCTGCGTGCTAGGCAAGTGCCGTGGGTGCAATCTGTGCGCTAGGCAAGTGCTAAATCATGTTTATGTCACATATAAAAAGTTTTGGGTAGTAGTATAGCCTTATTTGTGTGTCCAGTAGAGAATAGGTGAGGTAAGGGTCTCACACTGTTGAGTGTACGGTCATATGGCAGGTGAGCATCATTTTGCTTTGGTCAATTCATAGAACCTCTCTCTTTTTATACAATTGTTGCTGCAGTGTAATAATCTATCATATAGCAAGACATGTAACCGATACACACAGCTTATTGTACGGTAGATACGTAATACAATGTACAGTGCAGGATCCAGTGTGAGGGTTGTTTATGTAACTTAGTACTCACAAACTGAACACTTGTACCTCCAACAAAAGGGGGCAGATCCTAAATAATGAGTCAGTTCTACATTCACGCACTGCGATTCTCACTGTAACTGGCGGCAGAAATTTCCATGCATCTCGCCCTATTCTATAAGATGACTTCATCCAACTGCGATCTGCAGCGAGAAAAATGTAGGTGGAACTGTGCTTTAATATCGCTCTCGCATTGGGTAATAGTCAATGTGACGGATCCCCCCTGGCACCTCCATCATAGTCTGCTTCCTCGGGACAGTGATTACTACCCCCCCCCCCCCCCCCCCCGATATCTACAGACACTCAAACCACTAGACTTGAGACTTATTGTAGAGATTAACATAACTCAACCCACATATTAACATGTAACACAAAAGGAACTAAATGGCAATTAACAACATAATAATAATAATAATAAGACATTGTGAAGAACCCGGGGAAGCATTAGGAATGCAGGTACTTCTCCTATTGGTCACTTCTAGACCACCTCCGTCAGCAGGTTCCCCATTGGCTCTCCTTGGCAAAGGGATTAAAAGTGTCTGGTGTCAAAGTCGCCTGCCCCTTGCGCCCCGATTGGTAACTGTTTACCGCTAAAATTACCTATTTTCTTTGTTTGTACTGCTGTACCTACAACTGTGTCATGTGTGATTATTGGGGACAAAGAGTAGACGAGACAGTGAATTATTTGGGACTCTGGCTGATATCCATTGTGGGCTAGGAATAA
Organism: Pelodytes ibericus; assembly: GCA_036172795.1. NCBI lineage: Eukaryota > Metazoa > Chordata > Amphibia > Anura > Pelodytidae > Pelodytes > Pelodytes ibericus. Next base: position 292,484,370 of record CM069857.1, read on the forward strand.
AGTAACCCCGGGAGGAGACATCTCTTTACAGACATCATAATTAATTTAACAGTAAATTAAATTAACACAGAACAATGGATGAGTCACACAGTACTAGTGTGCAGGCATAGCCAGCAGCTTCATTCAGATCAATATGGGAAATCACACCTTAAAAGGTGCCTGCACTGCAAGGGGTTAACCGGGTACAGTGGACAAACAGGGGCAACAACATATGTACTGTAAAGACATAATGTCTGTTTGTATAAACTCCCAGATACATATTTGCCTGCAGCTCCATCTAAGCCATAAGTCTCCAAACTGCGGCCCTTCAGACGGCCTACATCTCCCATAAAAAGCTAAGAGACTGGCCCTACAGTATTATACAATTTTGCGAGACACCTGAAGATTTGCACTTTACTGGAAGAAACTATTCCCACCGGTGCACCCCCCCAATCCCCCCCCCCCCCCCCCCCACCGGTCACTTAATTTATTGGTTGTGGATTTTCTGATGACTAATGAGTCGTGACCGACTAGCGAAGTCTTTCCCACACTCGGAACATGAAAACCGGCTCTCTCCTGTGTGGATCTTTAGGTGCTCGCGGAGACTGGAGTGCTGGTGGAATGATTTCCCGCAATCGGAACAGACATAAGGTCTCTCTCCCGTGTGGATCCTCTTGTGTGAGTAGAGACGGTTGTGCCTGTTGAAGCCTTTACCGCACTCCGAGCATGAGAACGGTCTCACTCCCAAGTGGATCCTTTTATGAGCGTAAAGATTTGCAGCCTGGGTAAAAGCTTTCCCGCACTCTGAGCAGACAAACGGTCTCTCTCCCGTGTGGATTCTCATGTGCCTATCAAAATCTGTTCGGTTCCTGAATCCTTTCCCGCACTCAGTGCACACGTGCTTTCTGACGTCTTTGTTGGGGAGCTTTGTTGCTTGTTGGGATACCTTTTCATTGTTTGTCTTTCCATTATTGCCCTGTCGTTTACGTTCTTGACGAGGGTCCGTAAGATGGAATTCACCAGTGGAGGTCGGGTCATTATTTACATTTGTCTCAGATTCACTCAGAATTACACTTGTTCCATTTAGAACCATAATGTTCACTCCTGAAGCATTGTGGGTAACATCAGTATCATTCATTGCATAGTCTGCGGCAGAGATAAAATGGTCATGCTCCTCCTGTTTGACTCTCCAATGGATAGGTTGGTCTAAAAGGAAGCAGGGATATGATAAAGAATATTAATCTCTTTAAATTATTCATTTTGAATGGTCAGATCACACACCAAGGGCCTCATTGATGTCTCAATTCTCACTAGTACACAGCTGCTAGAAAAAGAAACTGAGACAGCACGGAAAATGTAATGGACACTGAAAGTGAGCAGCATTTAAACTAAATAGCACCGTGCTTTAACCAGTGGGCTCTGTGGTCTCATGAGGTTACGGCAGAGAAGAGACCAGGTCTGTAAAGACATTGATCAGGTCTCTGGCACCCAAATCACTTTGATCAGGGCTGGGAACAAAAACACCACTAGGCATTAATGGGTTAAACAAAACAAAAAACAGGGTTTACTCCCTCTTTAAAAGTGCAGAACAGTCCTTTTAATGTCAAAATACCTGCGTTGATCTCTGTAGGATTTTCCTCCTCCTTACACTGTATGGGAAATATCTCCTCCCCCTGCTCCTCCTGTGATACAAGATCAGATGGGTCAGATACATAATAAGGATGCTGCAGCTTGAGGCAACGACTCACACAGAGGAGAAAATATATAATATAAATAGAATTAGAATAAGGAAATATAAAACATATAAAAATCAATATTCCATTCAAATAACACTCAAAGCTGCCTCCTTGTATTTGAGCCCCCAGGAGAAAGGGGGCTGCCAGCCCACTCAAACTGACAGAGACACAGACTATCCCATGATTTTAGAGAGTCAAATAATGATCATAAACCCATATTTTGTTTAATCCCTCCTTAAAAGATATATTTATCATTTAAAAAAAAAAAATTTATTAGCAATTTATAAATACTTAATGCCACATACATTTACACACCAGTACAATTCAAATGCAAATCTACAATAGAGACTGCAAGTCTATATTCTCTATTTCCTGCAAATAATAGAACAATATATAATCTATGGCTCCTTTTTACTTGTTACAATTAAAGTTTTAAATAAGAGTCCTATTAAATATAAGCTTTTATAGCATCCTTTCAGTTTGTGTACACTCAACAATTCATCTTATTCTCTTAACAATATGGACCAATAAAGAATAGCAATAAAGAATGTCATTCTTCACATGATTTAGTTACTTGTTCCTATTACTTTTTATTTTGGAACCTTTGGCTGGTACTGTACCTTTAAGTTCACTTGCAATATCATAGCCAAAAGTTTCTGTCATTATGTAATAAGAAAGATCACAATAAGAAGACTGATATCGGGTATGAAAAATAGTTTGTTTTTAAATGTATTTTAGACATGTATATGTTTTCTATGGATTTCTTTAAATTATATGCCACCATAGGAGAAGGTATTTAAGAGCGGATATCCACCCCAATCACTTCCACCTATGATTAAGCGCCGTGATCGGGCGCGAAACACGTAAGGCTTTTTTGTTTGTTCACCGGGTCTGGTGATTCTGCACCGCATTGCCACTGTGGCATTTAATAAAGTTCAACGACTTTGAAACGACTGCAGCGATCCAAATTTTTATTGTAGAAGACGTCCCTCCTCCGATACCCACTCTCATAATGGAGGGTGGAGTCGGCAGTGACCGTTCTGTATAATATACCCCCTGTGGAGTATAGTCAGTCTTCCTCTGGTTTTGTATAATTCCTGACAGGATATATTTTATTTGTTCCTCGGTTTCTAAAAAGAGTCTACTATCCAATAATTTTGATAAATTTGTTTGTTTTCTAGTCTGCGTATTCCATTCACCTATTTCACATATTACTTTGTACTTTTTATTTGCTAGGAGATTTTTCACACTCGTTTAAATAAATCCTCTACAAAATCTTGTTTTAATGTAGTAACGCTTTTAGGGCCTCCATCTGTTATTAGTGCTGGGCCTCCATAAACCTTTAGCAAAATATCACTATCTGGCCTACTAAAAAACATCTCTATCTTTTTTCCCTCCACTATCTTTTTCCCTCCACTCGTCTAAGTCCATATTAAGTCCTCTAAGTTTTTTTCTTTCATCAAATATTGCTCTAGTTGTTTTCACGGCTTTGAGCCAGGCTGCTTGATTATACACTGTATGTAGATATATTACCAGAGCAGCATCATATCTTGGTATTTCTGGGACTGCTAGGCCACCTTTCCTGGTCATCTTTCATTGCTTTGGAGGTGCATTTGAGGAGGGCTCTGTCATGGGAGGGCTACTAGATGGGTAGCTCCTACCGGAATCACTTCAACAAAATAACTCCTTAGGTCCGGTAAATAGCAAATAGCCATACAGGGCTATGATCACAGGTTCCCTGCTAGCACTTCCCCAACATAGCGGACGAGACTGGTCGTGTTGGGTAAATCAGAAGGACTGTTTATTGATTCCAAACACAGGACATATATATAGTAACACATCTTGATAACATAAGCTGAACAAAAGAACTCTAACAGGATCAAAGTTCAACATAGAATAGTGAATGGAAACAGGACGTAGGGGATTACAAGTTCACACATACACAAAGGATAATTAAATTTGGTACCAGAATACCTGGCAACCAATCAGATTGAATGTAGAATCAGTAGCAACCAATCCCCAGCAGAGGGAGTGCTTAGAGATCAGTAAATCCCTTCATATTGGGCAGTTAACTAAGCGACCAATCAGAACAGTGCCTACACTGGGGGCTTGGTCTGAGTGACCAATAGGAAAAGCGCCTACATTTTTAACCAGAGAATTAGCTCAACAGCCGGGATAAACCTTTATTGTGAAGCGGCTGCTGAAGCTACATTCCAGGGGAAAGAGTAGGGATTAGGCTCTCTAACAGTGCACTATACATGTAAAACACACAGTTAACACAGGGGGAAACAGGGACCATTCGTGAGGGAAGAAATGAACACAGTTCGGATAACATTTCACATACATTTGGGTACACATTCAGTTTAAGGACCAATCAGAGACAGAGCTACATTTAGCCCTTTAAACAGTCGACCAATCTGTATGTGAGCTACCAGCAAACTGGTAGAGGGGCTGTTTGAATCAGCCAATGGGGAGAGCGCCTACCTGGCAATTCTCCCCGTGTCTGTAGCGGGCAGGGGCGCACCTGCAATGTGCTGTATAGCTCCAGGGTGATTCCTGCTGTACTGCGGTTATATAGGGAAAGCAGTAGTGGGGAATAGGACAGTGGGCAGGGGCCTGTAAATACAGCTCTCCTAGGAGCTTCTGGCTTCTGCAATGGACAAGGTCCGTAGTCTCTCTGCAGGTGGCTGGCCCCCTGTGCCCGCCAGGGGTAAGAGTCACGGTAGGTACCATGACAGGCTCTATAGTTAATATCAATAATTTTATGAGTATCAATGGTCAATATGACGCCCAGGTACTCAATGGCTTGAATTGTTCATATAAAATCATAATTTTGTTTAACTTCTCTTTTTCTGAAATGTTAATCCCCATGATTTTGGATTGTTATAGTTAGTCTATAGTTTGAAAATAGTGCAAAAACTCTATTTCTCTCATTAGTTCCTTAATTGATGTTCCAGGTATCGTTATTGTTAATAGGGATCGACCGATTATCGGATTAACCGATATTATCGGCCGGTATTCACAGTTTCCTAAATTATCGGTATCGGCATCTAACTTTACCGATAATGCCGATATTTGAATGAAGCAGTTTTCGCGATCAACGATCGCGAAAACCGCTTTAACAGTGCTGGTCTATTGCCTCGACATCGAGGCAATAGCCAGCACTGATATTTCTATTTTGGGACCCCCACGATCGCTCCACGGAGCGATCGTGGGGAGCCATATTGACGGAGCATGCTGCTCCGTCAATATGGCTAAGTCCTCTGCCGGTGTGAGCTTCGGAAGTGAAAGTAACTTCACTTCCGTCGCTCTGAATATGCTACTTGACTACCCCTAGTGGTGGTTTAGTAGCATTGCAATGGAAAATAATTAAAATACATATTTAATTAAATAAAAATAGGTTATTTAGCTATATTAGCCTATAGGGTTAAAATTAAATATTTTTTAGCATAAGGGATAGGGTTAAAATTAAATTAAAGTTAAAAAATATTAAGGGATATAATAAGGATTAGAGTTGGGGTTAAATTTAGTGTTAGGGTTAAATTTTGGGTTCGGGTTGGGGTCAAAAGATCAATATAGGAAAAAACCAAAAAACACTATTTTTGGTTTTTGCCCCATAACTCGCAAAAAAATACCGAAAAATATGGAAACATGCATATTTTTGAACTCGGGACAACATTTAGAAACTATTTAGCCGGGGTCTTTTTTAATGATTTTATTTGTGTAAATTATATTTTAGGTCAAAGTTAGAAAAAGTGGGTTTTTTTAAATTTTTCATCATATTTTATGATTTTTTTTGTAGTAAATTATAAGATATGATGAACATAATGGTATCTAATGAAAGCCCTTCTTATGACGATAAAAACAACATATAATTTGTGTGGGTACTGTATGTGAGAAAGCAAAACATTACAGCTAAACACAAACACCCTAGAAATGTCAAAAGAGCCATTGTCACCAAGGGAAAGTCAAGGTGAAAATGTCTTGTCACTAAAGGGTTAATTAAGCTGTTTTGATGCCTTGCTTATATTTACTGTAGTGTCCCTTTGATATAATTGCCTATGTCATTGCTGCTCATTTTACTAAGATTTAATCTAAGTATGGACTATGTGCAATTGAACATTGTTGTTCTTGTTACCTTTTGACTGATATTTATTTAAAAAAAAAAAAAAAAAAAGTGGTCCAATTTGTTGTATTTGACCATATCACCATTGTTTTGCTGCATTATTTATTTTTATTTAGCAATGAAAAAGATTTACAAAAAAAAGCTAAACGTTAACAATAAACATGTTCATTTAACAGCAGATTTGTGTAGAAATTGTTTTTTTTCCCAAAAAATTAAAATGCACGAAATATCGGTATAAGTTATCGGCTATCGGCCTGAAAGTTCACAGGTTATCGGTATCGGTATCGGCTCTAAAAAATCAATATCGGTCGATCCCTAATTGTTAACATCATGTCATCAGCATATACGTTTATTTGAAGGTCTTCCTAATTCAGTGCCACTCTATTATTTTGATTCAATCTGATCTTCTCTGCCAATGGTTCTAGCGTCAAAATGTACAATAGTGGGGACAGGGGGCATCCCTGCTGGGTGCCATTTTTTTAGCCCACTATCCAAGCTGTCAGATTTGTATATAGAGTGGCTATTGCCTGTAGGACCCAACAGTACATAGAAAGTGTGAAATGGCAATTTAAACAACAGGCCCTATCAAATGCTTTGTCAACACCCAAACTTAATAGAACCATTGGTGTCTCCTGTACCTTTGTATATTCTATCAGACTGAATAATTTACGTATATTACAGGAAGAAGAGAAGTCTGGGACAAACCCCAGAGATTATTAAACTAGAGATTATATTCTTAAACCTAGCAGGGACCATCGCAGAGAATATCTTTATATATCCGGTAATTAGTGAGATGGCCCTACAGTTTCCGAATTGTGCAGGCTAATGGTCCTGATTTAGAATGGGGACGATATTAGTAAGTATCTACATTATTCTTGACCACTTTATAAAACAATCCAGTATAACCATCCAGTTCCGATTTATAGTCATCAAAACCCAGCTATTATTACATCATATCCTCTTCGCTCCTTTCTTTTCATGTTCAATATGGATGAATGTATGTAGGATAAGTTAGGTGAGCATACTACTTAATTATTGATGCAAAGTACTTTTATTGAGATTTTTTGACCCAGGTAATTTTCTATTTTTTTGGTCATAGCACTATATAGCATTTTTGCTCTTTACCTTTTTTTTATTACTTGTTACCAAGAAGTATATAAAGATGTAGCCACATTACCCGTTAGTGACAAGACCTTTTGACCGTGTCTTTCCCTTGGTGACAAGGGCTGTTTTGACATTTCTGGGGTGTCTGTGTTTAGCTGTAATTTTCTTCTACTGAACCCTTCATAAGAAGGGCTTTCATTAGATACCATTATGTTCATCATATCTTAAAATTTACTACAAAAAAAAAAAAACACATTTTCTCACTTTGACCTAAAAATGATTTACACAAATACAATCATTAAAAAACACCCCATCTAAATAGTTTCTAAATTTTGTCCCAAGTTCAGAAATATACTTGTTTCCATGTTTTACTATTTTTTTGCGAGTTATAGGGCACCTTTTGACCCCAACCTGAACCCTAAATGTAACCCCTACTCTAACCCTTAATTTATTTTAATTTAATTGTAACCCTATCCCTTATGCTGACTCTAACAACTTTTCTAACCATAACCCTATATTTTAGCTCATTAAGGCTTTTTTTTTTTTTTTCATTAATTGCAATGTTGCTTACTGCCTCTGGGGGCAGTCAAGTAACAGCATCAGAGTGTCAGAAGTGATTTTCCTTTCCCTTCTGAAGCTCTACCCACAAGAGGGCACAGCCATATTGCAGGAGCATGATGCTTCAGAGCCGAAATTTTCGTGCTGCCTATTGCCTCGACATTGACTTTCATAAGTCATGTGTGTGAATTATGATTAATCTGAATTGATATTATATTTTATGTTTATCCTATTTTGCTTCCCCATGATTTATTTGGCATTATATATTTTTGTTAAAAACAATGGTTTCATAGTATTTGCTTTTGCAAAAACGTTCTAAACCTCTATATACATCACAAATTCTTTCTGGGTATTTTTGGTTGCACTCCTATCCAGCATAGTATCCATTTTTGGGGTGATTCATAATTAAATAACCCGTATTTATAATCTCTGTGACAAGCTCTCACACTTGGATTTTGCTTTTAACTGGACTAAATATAAGAGAAAAACATGTGAAAGTTGAAATATTATAATACTTTGAACTATTCATTTGTAATTTCATTGATCTCTTGAAGTGGAGCAGTGACCTCTATATACCAGACAACCTGAGCCAATAATTACCAATAATGCTGTTTATTTACCTGAAAATCCTGCGAGAATCCATTTTCTTCCTTTATCCAATCCTGTGAGTGATGAAGGGTGAGATCTCCCTCTGTACTGGATCTACTATCAGATCCAACTGGAAGAAACCAACACTTACTGAAAGTAGACATTGCAGATACATAGAGGCCGTGTACATCACTGCTCTGTACAGTGTGCATATCAGTGTGTTAGAGGGTGTGTCCATCACTGCCCCGCAGTGTGTATATCAGTGTGTTAGAGGCCGTGTCCATCACTGCCCCGCAGTGTGTATATCAGTGTGTTAGAGGGTGTGTCCATCACTGCCCCGCACAGTGTGTTTATCAGTGTGTTAGAGGGTGTGTACATCACTGCCCCGCACAGTGTGAGTATCAGTGTGTTAGAGGGTGTGTACATCACTGCCCGCACAGTGTGAGTATCAGTGTGTTAGAGGGTGTGTACATCACTGCCCGCACAGTGTGTATATCAGTGTGTTAGAGGGTGTGTACATCACTGCCCCACACAGTGTGAGTATCAGTGTGTTAGAGGGTGTGTACATCACTGCCCCACACAGTGTGAGTATCAGTGTGTTAGAGGGTGTGTACATCACTGCCCCACACAGTGTGAGTATCAGTGTGTTAGAGGGTGTGTACATCACCACCCCGTACAGTGTGAGTATCAGTGTGTTAGAGGGTGTGTACATCACTGCCACGCACAGTGTGTATATCAGTGTGTTAGAGGGTGTGTCCATCACTGCCCCGCACAGTGTGTTTATCAGTGTGTTAGAGGGTGTGTACATCACTGCCCCGCACAGTGTGAGTATCAGTGTGTTAGAGGGTGTGTACATCACTGCCCGCACAGTGTGAGTATCAGTGTGTTAGAGGGTGTGTACATCACTGCCCGCACAGTGTGTATATCAGTGTGTTAGAGGGTGTGTACATCACTGCCCCACACAGTGTGAGTATCAGTGTGTTAGAGGGTGTGTACATCACTGCCCCACACAGTGTGAGTATCAGTGTGTTAGAGGGTGTGTACATCACCACCCCGTACAGTGTGAGTATCAGTGTGTTAGAGGGTGTGTACATCACTGCCACGCACAGTGTGTATATCAGTGTGTTAGAGGGTGTGTACATCACTGCCCCGCACAGTGTGAGTATCAGTGTGTTAGAGGGTGTGTACATCACTGCCCCGCACAGTGTGTATATCAGCATGTTAGAGGGTGTTACATCACTGCCACGCACAGTGTGAGTATCAGTGTGTTAGAGGGTGTGTACATCACTGCCCCGCACAGTGTGAGTATCAGTGTGTTAGAGGGTGTGTACATCACTGCCCTGCACAGTGTGAGTATCAGTGTGTGAGAGGGTGTGTACATCACTGCCCCGCACAGTGTGAGTATCAGTGTGTTAGAGGGCGTGTACATCACTGCCCTGCACAGTGTGAGTATCAGTGTGTTAGAGGGTGTGTACATCACTGCCCCGCACAGTGTGTATATCAGTGTGTTAGAGGGCGTGTACATCACTGCCCCGCACAGTGTGAGTATCAGGGTGTTAGAGGGTGTGTACATCACTGCCCCGCACAGTGTGAGTATCAGTGTGTTAGAGGGTGTGTACATCACTGTCCCGCAGTGTGTATATCAGTGTGTTAGAGGGTGTGTACATCACTGCCCCGCACAGTGTGTATATCAGTGTGTTAGAGGGTGTGTACATCACTGCCCCGCACAGTGTGAGTATCAGTGTGTTAGAGGGCATGTACATCACTGCCCCGCACAGTGTGAGTATCAGTGTGTTAGAGGGTGTGTACATCACTGCTCCGCACAGTGTGAGTATCAGCGTGTTAGAGGGTGTGTATATCACTGCCCCGCACAGTGTGTTAGAGGGTGTGTACATCACTGCCCCGCACAGTGTGAGTATCAGTGTGTTAGAGGGTGTGTACATCACTGCCCCGCACAGTGTGAGTATCAGTGTGTTAGAGGGCGTGTACATCACTGCCCCGCACAGTGTGAGTATCAGTGTGTTAGAGGGTGTGTACATCACTGCTCCGCACAGTGTGAGTATCAGCGTGTTAGAGGGTGTGTATATCACTGCCCCGCACAGTGTGTTAGAGGGTGTGTACACCACTGCCCCGCACAGTGTGAGTATCAGTGTGTTAGAGGGTGTGTATATCACTGCCCCGCACAGTGTGTATATCAGTGTGTTAGAGGGCGTGTACATCACTGCCCCGCACAGTGTGAGTATCAGTGTGTTAGAGGGTGTGTACATCACTGCCCCGCACAGTGTGAGTATCAGTGTGTTAGAGGGTAACACGTATCTGAGGACGGCTCTAAGTCACTGTATATTTCTTACCTGGTCTGATCTCTGTAGGATTTTCCTCCTCCTTACACTGCATGGGAAATACCTCCTCTCCCTGCTCCTCCTGTGATACAAGATCAGACTGGAAAGTTATTCACTGGTCTTTAGCAGTAAACAGACGTCCAATGATCTGAATCCCATAAAGCGGCCATTGTAACAGGTGCAGTTTGGTACCTGATAATCCTGTGTGATGCTGTTATCTTGCTCCATACAGCCCTGTGTATAATGACTGATGGGACATATTCCTGATGTATCACTGTTACTTGGTCCATCTGTAGGAAATGATCACAGAGTCAGTAACGTTACATACAGCAGAGGTTGTGTATATTCACATATTAATATACTGCCGCATAGAGGTGTATACTCCCAATATCCTGCTGTGTACACATATAATAGCTGTACAGGGCACACAGTTGCTCAATATAGCACAATTAAATTCACAAGTGCATTGTGGGATTTTACTCTGTACTGTTTAAATGAATATAATCATCCAACTCGGCTACTTTTACCTTAAGTTTGATATTCCCTTCTCAACTCCCTGCAGTTCTCTCTTTCATGAAGAAAGCTCTTCATATTGTAACAGTGATGAAAATAATTTGAGTTAGGATTATTGCAAGATTTAAATTATCTTTCTCCCATTTATTCCATGATATAGAAGAGAATAAAGTAAATTGCACACATCAGACCAGAATAGTTTAGTTGAAAAAGTCCTTAAAATTCCTGATTATTATAAGAGACCTCGCTGTGTTTAGCTACACCCCCATTTACACAATAAGATTATCATATAGAGGAAATGTCCTGTTACCCAGTGAGCAGAGAGGTTGGGGACTGTCTGTCACCCCTTCCTTGTAATCCTCCTGCTCTTCTTCCAGACAGTCTTGTCTCTCCATGGTGAAGCGGACGGTTATATCCTCACTCCTTACAGGAAGCTGAAACACATAACTATACAGTCATGATCCAGACGTTTCCATGTGTTTCTCTCTCACACTGGATAAGGTCCACCCTAGCAGGTCTCACCTCACCGCTCAGGAGATGAAGGAGCTTGTTGGTGGGTTCTAGGATCTTCCCATCATTGTTCCGTTCATTTACCAGGGAGTCGGGTGGAGGATCCACAATGGGGTTCTGGGTCCTACAGAATGTGTCAGATGCAGAGGGACTGCTGCAATCATCCCCTCCCTGCTTCCTCACAACCACATAATCCTACAAATGGAGACAGCGGGAGATATTACTGGACAGACACACAATGTGATCACAGGGGGACACAGGATATTATCTGGACTATTGTTTCGGAGAGTTTCAGGGCTGGTTAATCTGCAGCCTCCAGATGTTGCTGGAAGGTTTTTACTGAAGATCATTTGCATTGTAAATGGATTTATTGGGATTTTTGCACCATGAAAACTGAACTGGTTGGAAGATGATGTTGTTGACTCTCTCTGACCAATCATTATGTTCTATTACCCCAGAACCTTCATATCCCCAAACCTCTCTCCTTTCCCTGGTTCCTGACATATAGCATGCAGCCCTGAACACTGCTTATCTATAGCTCTTATTTCCAGCAGTCTGTTTGTTTATGATGAATAAAATATATAACACACAAGTAAAACATTCTACTTTCCCATCCAGACACTTGTTGTCTAGTAACTTCCCCCATTACTAGTATATCTTCCCTCTGACTAACACTCAGTGATTTGCTTCCAGGCCGGATCATATAACACACAATATCCCAAATGGGATTGTTATTTACCCCTCACCTCTCCAGTCAGGACATAGATGATCTCCAAGGTGAGATTCAGGATCTTCTCAGTCATAGGATTCTTGATCATCATTGCTGAGTGATGTAGGGATCCTGACAATCTGCTCTGGATCTCGTGTATAGGATCTCTGCCGAGAGAAATTCCTAAGGAAAAGAAAACATTAGCTGTAAGCAATTGGGGTGAGAGGGACACTGGGGGGATAGTAGGGATCGGGTGAGAGGGACACTGGGGGGATAGGGTAAGAGGGACGCTGGGGAAAATGGGGTGAGAGGGACACTGGGAGGATAGTGGGTAAGAGGGACACTGGGGCGATAGTGGGGATGGGGATGAGAGGGACACTGGGGGGATAGTGGGGATGAGAGGGACACTGGGGGGATAGTGGGGATGGGGGTGGGAGGGACACTGGGGGGATAGTGGGGATGGGGGTGAGAGGGACACTGTGTGATAATGAGGTTATCAGTGAGTTTGATACTGGGAGAATACTGACACATGTATACAAAAGAGAATACATTCTGGCGCTTGATCTATAACTAAGCAGCCCCAACCTGTGTGTTTCTCTGTATGCACACGTAATACGTGAATAGTAATTACAAACGAAAACCCAAAAAAAGGAGTGTTAGGTGCGCTGTGTAAACCCCACCAGCAAAAAGTGAAACAAAGGTAAATACTTATGTACAGTGTAGAGGTGGTCTCGAAATATATCTAAAAAGAAAGAGATACACAAAGAACATAGTACAGTACAGCTTGCAAACATAAAGTAGTGCAATGGGTGTAAATAGCAGCAACTCACAAACCTGTCCGGTACATACAGCTCATCTGTATGATGCCTTCCCTCCTCCGATGGTTATGGGTGATAAGAGAATACCGGGAGATAAAGGGAGTATATCTCAAAGTGCTAAATTATAATATAGAACCAATAACATAACCTCACGGCAGCTCTTCACGGAGAGGGTCCAGCAGTCTGATGTCCCGCAGTAATACATAAAAATCAGCATATAAAAGCAGAATAAAACGTCCGTGATGGAGCCGAAGAACGGCTAGGAGTAATACAAGTGGTCACGGGTTTCGCCTATTACTAGGCTTCCTCCTCACTTTGACTCCCTTTATCTCCCGGTATTCTCTTATCACCCATAACCATCGGAGGAGGGAAGGCATCATACAGATGAGCTGTATGTACCGGACAGGTTTGTGAGTTGCTGCTATTTACACCCATTGCACTACTTTATGTTTGCAAGCTGTACTGTACTATGGTCTTTGTATCTCTCTCTCTCTCTCTCTTTAGATATATTTCGAGACCACCTCTATACTGTACCTAAGGGCGACCGTCTTTTCAGGCAATTACCATATTTCCCTTTGTTGAACTTTTTGCTGGTGGGGTTTACACAGCGGACCTACCACTCCTGTTTTTGGGAATACTGCAGACGGATCAGGGGGCTAAAGGGAGTTTAGTGGTTAGAGGGACATTGGAGGATAGTGGGAATGATGGTGAGAAGGGGGAGTGTGGAGATGGGACACTGGGGGGGGGGGGGGGGGGGGAGATTTGCGTGAGCACATGTTGTAGATTGTCTGGGACAGTCCAACAGTCAGAATTTATGTGGGGGAGAGAGGGACACTGGGGGTATAGTGGGGGAGAGAGGGACACTGGGGGGATAGTGGGGGTGAGAGGGACACTGGGGGGATAGTAGAGGTGAGAGGGACACTGGGGGAATAGTAGGGGTGAGAGGGACACTGGGGGTATAGTAGAGGTGAGAGGGACACTGGGGGAATAGTAGAGGTGAGAGGGACACTGGGGGAATAGTAGGGGTGAGAGGGACACTGGGGGGATAGTGGGATGAGAGGGACACTGGGGGAAAAGTGGGGATGGGGGTGAGAGGGACACTGGGGGGGATAGTGCGGATGGGGGTGAGAGGGACACTGGGGGGATAGGGTGAGAGGGACACTGGGGGGATAGTGGAGATGGGGGTGAGTGGGACACTGGGGGATAGGGGTTAGAGGGACACTGGGGGGGAGAGTGGGGATGGGTGTGAGAGGGACACTGGGGGGAGAGTGGGGATGGGTGTGAGAGGGACACTGGGGGGACACTGGGGATGGGGGTGAGAGGGACACGGGGGGATAGTGGGGATGGGGGTGAGAGGGACACTGGGGGGATAGTGGGGATGGGGTGAGAGGGACACGAGGGGGATAGTGGGGATGGGGGTGAGAGGGACACTGGGGGGATAGTGGGATGGGGGTGAGAGGGACACTGGGGGGATAGTGGGATGGGGGTGAGAGGGACACTGGGGGGGATAGTGGGGATGGGGTGAGAGGGACACTGGGGGGATAGTGGGGATAGGGTGAGAGGGACACTGGGGGGATAGTGGGGATGGGGGTGAGAGGGACACTGGGGGGGATAGTGGGGATGGGGTGAGAGGGACACTGGGGGGATAGTGGGGATAGGGTGAGAGGGACACTGGGGGGATAGTGGGGATGGGGGTGAGAGGGACACAGGGGGATAGTGGGGATGGGGGTGAGAGGGACACGGGGGGATAGTGGGGATGGGGGTGAGAGGGACACTGGGGGGGATAGTGGGGATGGTGGTGAGAGGGACACTGGGGGGATAGTGGGGATGGGGGTGAGAGGGACACTGGGGGGATAGTGGGGATGGGGGTGAGAGGGACACTGGGGGGGGTGGGGGGGTGAGGGTGAGAGGGACACTGGGGGGATAGTGGGGATGGGGGTGAGAGGGACACTGGGGGGGATAGTGGGGATGGGGGTGAGAGAGACACTGGGAGGATAGTGGGGATGGGGGTGAGAGGGACACTGGGGGGGATAGTGGGGGTGAGGGTGAGAGGGACACTGGGGGGATAGTGGGGATGGGGGTGAGATGCAGTTTCTCCCCCTGGCTGATATTTGGGGTTCAGTCTCCAGCTCCTTACCCCACTCACTCTCTGGCCAATCAGCAGCGAGGGCGGGGTGACGTCATGGCAGACCTGACCCAGAGGTAGCGCTGAGGAGAGTGACCGTTAATCCCAAGTCCCGCCTCTCACTACTAGAGCTCTAAGCACACGAGACACTTCTATTTTATGGACTCGTTTTTAAACGGTTCACATTAGAACAGATGGCGGCCATTTAATCTGGGTGTGAAATGGAGACAAAAATGTGATGTCACAGTAAATATGCATCTCTCCTCCTGTGTTTAGGTGTGTGCCTTTTACCGTGTGTCTCTGTTGCAGAAGCCATTTTCTTGAAGCCAAAGTGTATAGATCATTATTGCATTTTGTCTCCGGAAACATGACCGCCGCTATTCAACTATGACGTTCAATCAGTGCTCCCTCTAGTGTTCATCTTCCTGTAGTGCAGGATGTGAGCCAAATCACAGGGATAATATTACCCTGGAGATACTAGTGTGATATTACCCTGGAGATACCTGTGTGATATTACCCTGGAGATATTAGTATGATATTACCCTGGAGATATTAGTGTGATATTACCCTGGAGATACTGGTGTGATATTACCCTGGAGATATTAGTGTGATATTACCCTGGAGATATTAGTGTGATATTACCCTGGAGATATTGGTGTGATATTACCCTGGAGATATTAGTGCAATATTACCCTGGAGATATTGGTGTGATATTACCCTGGAGATATTAGTGTGATATTACCCTGGAGATATTAGTGCAATATTACCCTGGAGATATTAGTGTGATATTACCCTGGAGATATTAGTGTGATATTACCCTGGAGATATTGGTGTGATATTACCCTGGAGATATTAGTATGATATTACCCTGGAGATATTAGTGTGATATTACCCTGGAGATATGGGTGTGATATTACCCTGGAGATACTAGTGTGATATTACCCTGGAGATATTGGTGTGATATTACCCTGGAGATATTAGTGTGATATTACCCTGGAGATATTGGTGTGATATTACCCTGGAGATATTAGTATGATATTACCCTGGAGATATTAGTGTGATATTACCCTGGAGATATTGGTGTGATATTACCCTGGAGATATTAGTATGATATTACCCTGGAGATATTAGTGTGATATTACCCTGGAGATATGGGTGTGATATTACCCTGGAGATACTAGTGTGATATTACCCTGGAGATATTAGTATGATATTACCCTGGAGATATTAGTGTGATATTACCCTGGAGATACTGGTGTGATATTACCCTGGAGATATTAGTGTGATATTACCCTGGAGATATTAGTGTGATATTACCCTGGAGATATTGGTGTGATATTACCCTGGAGATATTAGTGTGATATTACCCTGGAGATATTGGTGTGATATTACCCTGGAGATATTAGTATGATATTACCCTGGAGATATTAGTGTGATATTACCCTGGAGATATTAGTGTGATATTACCCTGGAGATATTAGTATGATATTACCCTGGAGATATTAGTGTGATATTACCCTGGAGATATTAGTATGATATTACCCTGGAGATATTAGTGTGATATTACCCTGGAGATATTAGTGTGATATTACCCTCGAGATATTGGTGTGATATTACCCTGGAGATATTAGTGTGATATTACCCTGGATATATTAGTGTGATATTACCCTGGAGATATTAGTGTGATATTACCCTGGAGATATTAGTGTGATATTACCCTGGAGATATTAGTATGATATTACCCTGGAGATATTAGTGTGATATTACCCTGGAGATATTAGTGTGATATTACCCTGGAGATATTAGTGTGATATTACCCTGGAGATACCTGTGTGATATTACCCTGGAGATACTAGTGTGATATTACCCTGGAGATATTAGTGTGATATTACCCTGGAGATATTAGTGTGATATTACCCTCGAGATATTAGTGTGATATTACCCTGGAGATATTAGTGTGATATTACCCTGGAGATATTAGTGTGATATTACCATGGAGATATTAGTGTGATATTACCCTGGAGATATTAGTGTGATATTACCCTGGAGATATTAGTGTGATATTACCCTGGAGATATTGGTGTGATATTACCCTGGAGATATTAGTGTGATAATACCCTGGAGATATTAGTGTGATATTACCCTGGAGATATTAGTGTGATATTACCCTGGAGATACTGGTGCGATATTACTCTGGAGATATTAGTGTGATATTACCCTGGAGATATTAGTGTGATATTACCCTGGAGATATTAGTATGATATTACCCTGGAGATATTAGTGTGATATTACCCTGGAGATATTAGTGTGATATTACCCTGGAGATATTGGTGTGATATTACCCTGGAGATATTGGTGTGATATTACCCTGGAGATATTGGTGTGATATTACCCTGGAGATATTAGTGTGATATTACCCTGGAGATATTGGTGTGATATTACCCTGGAGATATTAGTGTGATATTACCCTGGAGATATTAGTGTGATATTACCCTGGAGATATTAGTGTGATATTACCCTGGAGATATTAGTGTGATATTACCCTGGAGATATTGGTGTGCTATTACCCTGGAGATACTAGTGTGATATTACCCTGGAGATATTAGTGTGATATTACCCTGGAGATACCTGTGTGATATTACCCTGGAGATATTGGTGTGATATTACCCTGGAGATATTAGTGTAATATTACCCTGGAGATACCTGTGTGATATTACCCTGGAGATATTAGTGTAATATTACCCTGGAGATACCTGTGTGATATTACCCTGGAGATACCTGTGTGATATTACCCTGGAGATACCTGTGTGATTTTACCCTGGAGATATTAGTATGATATTACCCTGGAGATACTAGTATGACATTACCCTGGAGATACTAGTGTGATATTACCCTGGAGATATTAGTGTAATATTACCCTGGAGATACCTGTGTGATATTACCCTGGAGATATTAGTGTAATATTACCCTGGAGATACCTGTGTGATATTACCCTGGAGATACCTGTGTGATATTACCCTGGAGATACCTGTGTGATTTTACCCTGGAGATATTAGTATGATATTACCCTGGAGATACTAGTATGATATTACCCTGGAGATACTAGTGTGATATTACCCTGGAGATATTAGTGTGATATTACCCTGGAGATATTAGTGTGATATTACCCTGGAGATACTAGTGTGATATTACACTGGAGATACTAGTATGATATTACCCTGGAGATACCTGTGTGATATTACCCTGGAGATATTAGTATGATATTACCCTGGAGATATTGGTGTGATATTACCCTGGAGATATTAGTGTGATATTACCCTGGAGATATTAGTGTGATATTACCCTGGAGATATTGGTGTGATATTACCCTGGAGATATTAGTGTGATATTACCCTGGAGATATTTAGTGTGATATTACCCTGGAGATACTAGTATGATATTATCCTGGAGATATTAGTGTGATATTACCCTGGAGATATTAGTGTGATATTACCCTGTATATATTAGTGTGATATTACCCTGGAGATACCTGTGTGATATTACCCTGGAGATATTAGTATGATATTACCCTGGAGATACTAGTGTGATATTACCCTGGAGATATTAGTGTGATATTACCCTGGAGATATTGGTGTGATATTACCCTGGAGATATTAGTGTGATATTACCCTGGAGATATTAGTGTGATATTACCCTGGATATATTAGTGTGATATTACCCTGGAGATACCTGTGTGATATTACCCTGGAGATACTAGTGTGATATTAACCTGGAGATATTTAGTGTGATATTACCCTGGAGATACTGGTGTGATATTACCCTGGAGATATTAGTGTGATATTACCCTGGAGATATTGGTGTGATATTACCCTGGAGATATTAGTGTGATATTACCCTGGAGATATTAGTGTGATATTACCCTGGAGATACCTGTGTGATATTACCCTGGAGATATTAGTGTGATATTACCCTGGAGATACTAGTGTGATATTACCCTGGAGATACCTGTGTGATATTACCCTGGAGATATTAGTATGATATTACCCTGGAGATACTAGTGTGATATTACCCTGGAGATATTAGTGTGATATTACAATGGAGATATTAGTGTGATATTACCCTGGAGATATTGGTGTGATATTACCCTGGAGATATTGGTGTGATATTACCCTGGAGATATTGGTGTGATATTACCCTGGAGATACTAGTGTGATATTACCCTGGAGATATTAGTGTGATATTACCCTGGAGATATTAGTGTGATATTACCCTGGAGATATTGGTGTGATATTACCCTGGAGATATTAGTGTGATATTACCCTGGAGATATTAGTGTGATATTACCCTGGAGATATTGGTGTGATATTACCCTGGAGATATTAGTGTGATATTACCCTGGAGATAATAGTATGATATTACCCTGGAGATATTAGTGTGATATTACCCTGGAGATATTAGTGTGATATTACCCTGGAGATATTGGTGTGATATTACCCTGGAGATATTAGTGTGATATTACCCTGGAGATATTAGTATGATATTACCCTGAAGATATTAGTGTGATATTACCCTGGAGATAGAGATATGGGTGTGATATTACCCTGGAGATATTAGTGTGATATTACCCTGGAGATATTAGTGTGATATTACCCTGGAGATATTAGTGTGATATTACCCTGGAGATATTGGTGTGATATTACCCTGGAGATATTAGTGTGATATTACCCTGGAGATATTAGTGTGATATTACCCTGGAGATACCTGTGTGATATTACCCTGGAGATATTAGTGTGATATTACCCTGGAGATATTAGTATGATATTACCCTGGAGATATTAGTGTGATATTACCCTGGAGATATTAGTGTGATATTACCCTGGAGATATTGGTGTGATATTACCCTGGAGATATTAGTGTGATATTACCCTGGAGATATTGGTGTGATATTACCCTGGAGATATTAGTGTGATATTACCCTGGAGATATTAGTGTGATATTACCCTGGAGATATTAGTGTGATATTACCCTGGAGATATTAGTGTGATATTACCCTGGAGATATTGGTGTGCTATTACCCTGGAGATACTAGTGTGATATTACCCTGGAGATATTAGTGTGATATTACCCTGGAGATACCTGTGTGATATTACCCTGGAGATATTGGTGTGATATTACCCTGGAGATATTAGTGTGATATTACCCTGGAGATACTAGTGTGATATTACCCTGGAGATATTAGTGTGATATTACCCTGGAGATATTAGTGTGATATTACCCTGGAGATACTAGTGTGATATTACACTGGAGATACTAGTATGATATTACCCTGGAGATACCTGTGTGATATTACCCTGGAGATATTAGTATGATATTACCCTGGAGATATTGGTGTGATATTACCCTGGAGATATTAGTGTGATATTACCCTGGAGATATTAGTGTGATATTACCCTGGAGATATTGGTGTGATATTACCCTGGAGATATTAGTGTGATATTACCCTGGAGATATTTAGTGTGATATTACCCTGGAGATACTAGTATGATATTATCCTGGAGATATTAGTGTGATATTACCCTGGAGATATTAGTGTGATATTACCCTGTATATATTAGTGTGATATTACCCTGGAGATACCTGTGTGATATTACCCTGGAGATATTAGTGTGATATTACCCTGGAGATATTAGTATGATATTACCCTGGAGATATTAGTGTGATATTACACTGGAGATATTAGTGTGATATTACCCTGGAGATATTGGTGTGATATTACCCTGGAGATATTAGTGTGATATTACCCTGGAGATATTGGTGTGATATTACCCTGGAGATATTAGTGTGATATTACCCTGGAGATATTAGTGTGATATTACCCTGGAGATATTAGTGTGATATTACCCTGGAGATATTGGTGTGCTATTACCCTGGAGATACTAGTGTGATATTACCCTGGAGATATTAGTGTGATATTACCCTGGAGATACCTGTGTGATATTACCCTGGAGATATTGGTGTGATATTACCCTGGAGATATTAGTGTAATATTACCCTGGAGATACCTGTGTGATATTACCCTGGAGATATTAGTGTAATATTACCCTGGAGATACCTGTGTGATATTACCCTGAAGATACCTGTGTGATATTACCCTGGAGATACCTGTGTGATTTTACCCTGGAGATATTAGTATGATATTACCCTGGAGATACTAGTATGATATTACCCTGGAGATACTAGTGTGATATTACCCTGGAGATATTAGTGTGATATTACCCTGGAGATATTAGTGTGATATTACCCTGGAGATACTAGTGTGATATTACACTGGAGATACTAGTATGATATTACCCTGGAGATACCTGTGTGATATTACCCTGGAGATATTAGTATGATATTACCCTGGAGATATTGGTGTGATATTACCCTGGAGATATTAGTGTGATATTACCCTGGAGATATTAGTGTGATATTACCCTGGAGATATTGGTGTGATATTACCCTGGAGATATTAGTGTGATATTACCCTGGAGATATTTAGTGTGATATTACCCTGGAGATACTAGTATGATATTATCCTGGAGATATTAGTGTGATATTACCCTGGAGATATTAGTGTGATATTACCCTGTATATATTAGTGTGATATTACCCTGGAGATACCTGTGTGATATTACCCTGGAGATATTAGTATGATATTACCCTGGAGATACTAGTGTGATATTACCCTGGAGATATTAGTGTGATATTACCCTGGAGATATTGGTGTGATATTACCCTGGAGATATTAGTGTGATATTACCCTGGAGATATTAGTGTGATATTACCCTGGATATATTAGTGTGATATTACCCTGGAGATACCTGTGTGATATTACCCTGGAGATACTAGTGTGATATTAACCTGGAGATATTTAGTGTGATATTACCCTGGAGATACTGGTGTGATATTACCCTGGAGATATTAGTGTGATATTACCCTGGAGATATTGGTGTGATATTACCCTGGAGATATTAGTGTGATATTACCCTGGAGATATTAGTGTGATATTACCCTGGAGATACCTGTGTGATATTACCCTGGAGATATTAGTGTGATATTACCCTGGAGATACTAGTGTGATATTACCCTGGAGATACCTGTGTGATATTACCCTGGAGATATTAGTATGATATTACCCTGGAGATACTAGTGTGATATTACCCTGGAGATATTAGTGTGATATTACCCTGGAGATAT
Organism: Pelodytes ibericus; assembly: GCA_036172795.1. Lineage (NCBI taxonomy): Eukaryota > Metazoa > Chordata > Amphibia > Anura > Pelodytidae > Pelodytes > Pelodytes ibericus. The sequence continues at coordinate 292,506,714 of CM069857.1, forward strand.
TAGTGTGATATTACCCTGGAGATATTGGTGTGATATTACCCTGGAGATATTAGTGTGATATTACCCTGGAGATATTGGTGTGATATTACCCTGGAGATATTAGTGTGATATTACCCTGGAGATATTAGTGTGATATTACCCTGGAGATATTGGTGTGATATTACCCTGGAGATATTAGTGTGATATTACCCTGGAGATATTAGTATGATATTACCCTGGAGATATTAGTGTGATATTACCCTGGAGATATTAGTGTGATATTACCCTGGAGATATTGGTGTGATATTACCCTGGAGATATTAGTGTGATATTACCCTGGAGATATTAGTATGATATTACCCTGAAGATATTAGTGTGATATTACCCTGGAGATAGAGATATGGGTGTGATATTACCCTGGAGATATTAGTGTGATATTACCCTGGAGATATTAGTGTGATATTACCCTGGAGATATTAGTGTGATATTACCCTGGAGATATTGGTGTGATATTACCCTGGAGATATTGGTGTGATATTACCCTGGAGATATTAGTGTGATATTACCCTGGAGATACCTGTGTGATATTACCCTGGAGATATTAGTGTGATATTACCCTGGAGATATTAGTATGATATTACCCTGGAGATATTAGTGTGATATTACCCTGGAGATATTAGTGTGATATTACCCTGGAGATATTGGTGTGATATTACCCTGGAGATATTAGTGTGATATTACCCTGGAGATATTGGTGTGATATTACCCTGGAGATATTAGTGTGATATTACCCTGGAGATATTAGTGTGATATTACCCTGGAGATATTAGTGTGATATTACCCTGGAGATATTAGTGTGATATTACCCTGGAGATATTGGTGTGCTATTACCCTGGAGATACTAGTGTGATATTACCCTGGAGATATTAGTGTGATATTACCCTGGAGATACCTGTGTGATATTACCCTGGAGATATTGGTGTGATATTACCCTGGAGATATTAGTGTGATATTACCCTGGAGATACTAGTGTGATATTACCCTGGAGATATTAGTGTGATATTACCCTGGAGATATTAGTGTGATATTACCCTGGAGATACTAGTGTGATATTACACTGGAGATACTAGTATGATATTACCCTGGAGATACCTGTGTGATATTACCCTGGAGATATTAGTATGATATTACCCTGGAGATATTGGTGTGATATTACCCTGGAGATATTAGTGTGATATTACCCTGGAGATATTAGTGTGATATTACCCTGGAGATATTGGTGTGATATTACCCTGGAGATATTAGTGTGATATTACCCTGGAGATATTTAGTGTGATATTACCCTGGAGATACTAGTATGATATTATCCTGGAGATATTAGTGTGATATTACCCTGGAGATATTAGTGTGATATTACCCTGTATATATTAGTGTGATATTACCCTGGAGATACCTGTGTGATATTACCCTGGAGATATTAGTATGATATTACCCTGGAAATACTAGTGTGATATTACCCTGGAGATATTATTGTGATATTACCCTGGAGATATTGGTGTGATATTACCCTGGAGATATTAGTGTGATATTACCCTGGAGATATTAGTGTGATATTACCCTGGATATATTAGTGTGATATTACCCTGGAGATACCTGTGTGATATTACCCTGGATATATTAGTGTGATATTACCCTGGAGATATTTAGTGTGATATTACCCTGGAGATACTGGTGTGATATTACCCTGGAGATATTAGTGTGATATTACCCTGGAGATATTGGTGTGATATTACCCTGGAGATATTAGTGTGATATTACCCTGGAGATATTAGTGTGATATTACCCTGGAGATACCTGTGTGATATTACCCTGGAGATATTAGTGTGATATTACCCTGGAGATACTAGTGTGATATTACCCTGGAGATACCTGTGTGATATTACCCTGGAGATATTAGTATGATATTACCCTGGAGATACTAGTGTGATATTACCCTGGAGATATTAGTGTGATATTACCCTGGAGATATTAGTGTGATATTACCCTGGAGATATTAGTGTGATATTACCCTGGATATATTAGTGTGATATTACCCTGGAGATACCTGTGTGATATTACCCTGGAGATACTAGTGTGATATTACCCTGGAGATATTTAGTGTGATATTACCCTGGAGATACTGGTGTGATATTACCCTGGAGATATTAGTGTGATATTACCCTGGAGATATTGGTGTGATATTACCCTGGAGATATTAGTGTGATATTACCCTGGATATATTAGTGTGATATTACCCTGGAGATACCTGTGTGATATTACCCTGGAGATACTAGTGTGATATTACCCTGGAGATACCTGTGTGATATTACCCTGGAGATATTAGTATGATATTACCCTGGAGATACTAGTGTGATATTACCCTGGAGATATTAGTGTGATATTACCCCGGAGATATTTAGTGTGATATTACCCTGGAGATATTAGTGTGATATTCCCCAGGAGATATTAGTGTGATATTACCCTGGAGATACTAGTGTAATATTACCCTGGAGATATTAGTGTGATATTACCCTGGAGATAGAGATATTGGTGTGATATTACCCTGGAGATATTAGTGTGATATTACCCTGGAGATAGAGATATTAGTGTGATATTACCCCGGAGATACTAGTGTAATATTACCCTGGAGATATTAGTGTGATATTACCCTGGAGATAGAGATATTGGTGTGATATTACCCTGGAGATATTAGTGTGATATTACCCTGGAGATAGAGATATTGGTGTGATATTACCCTGGAGATATTAGTGCAATATTACCCTGGAGATATTAGTGTGATATTACCCTGGAGATATTAGTGTGATATTACCCTGGAGATATTAGTATGATATTACCCTGGAGATACTAGTGTGATATTACCCTGGAGATATTAGTGTGATATTACCCTGGAGATATTAGTGTGATATTACCCTGGAGATATTAGTGTGATATTACCCTGGATATATTAGTGTGATATTACCCTGGAGATACCTGTGTGATATTACCCTGGAGATACTAGTGTGATATTACCCTGGAGATATTTAGTGTGATATTACCCTGGAGATACTGGTGTGATATTACCCTGGAGATATTAGTGTGATATTACCCTGGAGATATTGGTGTGATATTACCCTGGAGATATTAGTGTGATATTACCCTGGAGATATTAGTGTGATATTACCCTGGATATATTAGTGTGATATTACCCTGGAGATACCTGTGTGATATTACCCTGGAGATACTAGTGTGATATTACCCTGGAGATACCTGTGTGATATTACCCTGGAGATATTAGTATGATATTACCCTGGAGATACTAGTGTGATATTACCCTGGAGATATTAGTGTGATATTACCCTGGAGATATTTAGTGTGATATTACCCTGGAGATATTAGTGTGATATTTCCCAGGAGATATTAGTGTGATATTACCCTGGAGATACTAGTGTAATATTACCCTGGAGATATTAGTGTGATATTACCCTGGAGATAGAGATATTGGTGTGATATTACCCTGGAGATATTAGTGTGATATTACCCTGGAGATAGAGATATTAGTGTGATATTACCCCGGAGATACTAGTGTAATATTACCCTGGAGATATTAGTGTGATATTACCCTGGAGATAGAGATATTGGTGTGATATTACCCTGGAGATATTAGTGTGATATTACCCTGGAGATAGAGATATTGGTGTGATATTACCCTGGAGATATTAGTGCAATATTACCCTGGAGATATTAGTGTGATATTACCCTGGAGATATTAGTGTGATATTACCCTGGAGATATTGGTGTGATATTACCCTGGAGATATTAGTGTGATATTACCCCGGAGATATTGGTGTGTTATTACCCTGGAGATATTAGTGTGATATTACCCTGGAGATATTAGTGTGATATTACCCTGGAGATATTAGTGTGATATTACCCTGGAGATATTAGTGTGATATTACCCTGGAGATATTAGTGTGATATTACCCTGGAGATATTAGTGTGATATTACCCTGGAGATATTGGTGTGATATTACCCTGGAGATATTAGTGTGATATTACCCTGGAGATATTAGTGTGATATTACCCTGGAGATATTAGTGTGATATTACCCTGGAGATACTGGTGCGATATTACTCTGGAGATATTAGTGTGATATTACCCTGGAGATATTAGTGTGATATTACCCTGGAGATATTAGTATGATATTACCCTGGAGATATTAGTGTGATATTACCCTGGAGATATTAGTGTGATATTACCCTGGAGATATTGGTGTGATATTACCCTGGAGATATTGGTGTGATATTACCCTGGAGATATTGGTGTGATATTACCCTGGAGATATTAGTGTGATATTACCCTGGAGATATTAGTGTAGTATTACCCTGGAGATACCTGTGTGATATTACCCTGGAGATACCTGTGTGATATTACCCTGGAGATACCTGTGTGATTTTACCCTGGAGATATTAGTATGATATTACCCTGGAGATACTAGTATGATATTACCCTGGAGATACTAGTGTGATATTACCCTGGAGATATTAGTGTGATATTACCCTGGAGATATTAGTGTGATATTACCCTGGAGATACTAGTGTGATATTACACTGGAGATACTAGTATGATATTACCCTGGAGATACCTGTGTGATATTACCCTGGAGATATTAGTATGATATTACCCTGGAGATATTGGTGTGATATTACCCTGGAGATATTAGTGTGATATTACCCTGGAGATATTAGTGTGATATTACCCTGGAGATATTTAGTGTGATATTACCCTGGAGATACTAGTATGATATTATCCTGGAGATATTAGTGTGATATTACCCTGGAGATATTAGTGTGATATTACCCTGTATATATTAGTGTGATATTACCCTGGAGATACCTGTGTGATATTACCCTGGAGATATTAGTATGATATTACCCTGGAGATACTAGTGTGATATTACCCTGGAGATATTAGTGTGATATTACCCTGGAGATATTGGTGTGATATTACCCTGGAGATATTAGTGTGATATTACCCTGGAGATATTAGTGTGATATTACCCTGGATATATTAGTGTGATATTACCCTGGAGATACCTGTGTGATATTACCCTGGATATATTAGTGTGATATTACCCTGGAGATATTTAGTGTGATATTACCCTGGAGATACTGGTGTGATATTACCCTGGAGATATTAGTGTGATATTACCCTGGAGATATTAGTGTGATATTACCCTGGAGATACCTGTGTGATATTACCCTGGAGATATTAGTGTGATATTACCCTGGAGATACTAGTGTGATATTACCCTGGAGATACCTGTGTGATATTACCCTGGAGATATTAGTATGATATTACCCTGGAGATACTAGTTTGATATTACCCTTGAGATATTAGTGTGATATTACCCTGGAGATATTAGTGTGATATTACCCTGGAGATATTAGTGTGATATTACCCTGGATATATTAGTGTGATATTACCCTGGAGATACCTGTGTGATATTACCCTGGAGATACTAGTGTGATATTACCCTGGAGATACCTGTGTGATATTACCCTGGAGATATTAGTATGATATTACCCTGGAGATACTAGTGTGATATTACCCTGGAGATATTAGTGTGATATTACCCTGGAGATATTTAGTGTGATATTACCCTGGAGATATTAGTGTGATATTCCCCAGGAGATATTAGTGTGATATTACCAACATATACAAAGTGGCAGTGCGCTTATGTGCTGAAAAGTGGATAAAGTGCAATCAGGTAATTTGTGCAGCTTATACAGAGTATGTACCCCGTAGGGCAAATAGAAGAAAAAAACGTTTACACTTACACACAGTCCCTGATGGTATGGGACACAGTAAATGATGTAAGGCAAATCTTGATATAAGACCTCCAAAGAATAGAAGATGGTGTTAGTACACAAAACTTCAATTTAATACAAAAAGTGCTTAAAATATCTTACACTTCGGTTTTGGAGTAGCAGCAAAATCTTGGAGCATAGATAAAAATAGCAGGATCCGGAAAAAGCTCTAATGGGTAGTAGTAGATCGTGATCAACGCGTTTCGCCTCTAGGTAGTAGGCTTCATCAGGATCCAATAGTACCCATGAGAGACAGAGCAGTTTATATACTGTGCATATCAATTAAACAATAATTACATCACTATTAGGGCGACATAGCTAACAGCGTCGCGTCATACTATATGCGACCATATAAGCCGAAAAAAAAAAAAAAAAAAAAAAAAAAAAAAAAATTAAAAAAAAAAAAAAAAATTTTCAAACCAGTTTTTCGGCTTTTTCGCTATTCTGTAGTTAGATTCGGCTTTTTCCGTCATCTGTTCGTCTTCTGAGTACTTCCGATGGTGTTCATTTTCGTATTGACTACCTCTCGGATATTCTTCGGCTTTTTGTTCGAATTAGCGACTTCGTATTAACTTCTTTGGTCTTTTGAATAGGAGCCAATACGATATTCGAATGGAGGAAAGTCGGTTTATACATAGGAAGCTCGGTTTTGAATAGTGTCTTTTGTCCGAACAAGCAACTATAGTCCACATAGTTCACTCAGTATTAAATCCATGCAATATAAAACATAAAAATAATTAGATACACTCATAATACATTTACAAAAAGTATAACTTAGTGCGAAATTTAGTAGGAAAAAATTATTAAAAAATTATTAAAAAATCTATTTTAATTAGTAAGTAGTTTGCTTACAAAACTTTAAAATATTAGAAAAAAGTATATCTAAAAAACATATGTATAGTACCAATTTCGCACACAGTTTTAGATAAAGTTAAACAGATCAAAATCTGCGTTAAGGCCCGTGGGGTGTAAAGTGTTCATTTTAAAAACCCACTCCATTTCAGTTTGTCCAATTTTTTTGATATTGTTACCTCCTCTCCAATATTTTTTTACTATCATTATAGGCCAGAATTTAAGGTTTTTTGGATTTTTGTGGTGACATTCTAAGAAGTGTTGAGGTAGGGAATATTGTGTGTTTCCCTTCCTTATGTTGGTCACGTGTTCTTCTATTCGTTTTTTTAAAGGCCTTATTGTCCTGCCTATATATTGGAGTCCGCAGGGACATTCTACAACATAAATTACGTTTTTAGTATGGCATGTCATAAATTCTTTTATTTCAAACTTTTCGGAGGTAGCCGTAGCAATAAAAGAGAGTATGGGGCTTTTTTCGTGTTTGGCTATACTGCATCCTGAGCACATTTTGCAGGGATAAAAACCAGGTTTCTCCCCTAGAAAGTGTAAGTTTTCTTTTTTGTTCTTGTTTTTTAATTTGGCTGTATAGTTATTAGTCAATTTACATTTAAAATTAGGTGCTCCTCTAAAAATTATTTTAGGCCTTTCTGGTAGCAATGGACCTAAAATGTCATCTTTTTTAATAAGGTTCCAGTGTTTGTTCAAAATTTTTTTTAATTTAACGGCCTTTAGATTATAATTCAAAATGATAGGTAGAGCGCATTCTGTGGTATTAGTTTGTGATTTTTCCCTATATTTTAAAAGTTCATTCCTGGGTTTTTTTAAAATTTCTAGAATCTGGGCGTTCAAAACAGCCTCTTTGTAGCCTTTTTCTAAAAATTTATCTTTTAAAATGCTGCATTGCTCTAAATAGGATGTTTCATCTCCACAATTTCTTCTTAATCTTAAAAACTGGCTTTTGGGGACTCCTCTAAGCCAAGTTGGATGATGACAACTCTCAATATCAATATAACTGTTGGAGTCTACTTTTTTAAAAAAGTTTTTTGTTTGTATTAGGCCCTCTTCTATGTAAATATCTAAGTCTAAAAATTGTATATTTGTTTTACTAAAATTTGAAGTTAGACTAATATTATATGTATTATTGTTGAGGTGTGTTAAAAATTGTTGGAGGTCTTTTTCTTCACCCTTCCATATGAAGAATAGGTCATCAATATATCTTCGATAGAGCACCAGATTTGCCAGCCAGCCATGCCCAGACCATACCGACTTGTTCTCCCAATCGGCCATGAACAGAACATTTGGCTGGCAAATCTGGTGCTCTATCGAAGATATATTGATGACCTATTCTTCATATGGAAGGGTGAAGAAAAAGACCTCCAACAATTTTTAACACACCTCAACAATAATACATATAATATTAGTCTAACTTCAAATTTTAGTAAAACAAATATACAATTTTTAGACTTAGATATTTACATAGAAGAGGGCCTAATACAAACAAAAAACTTTTTTAAAAAAGTAGACTCCAACAGTTATATTGATATTGAGAGTTGTCATCATCCAACTTGGCTTAGAGGAGTCCCCAAAAGCCAGTTTTTAAGATTAAGAAGAAATTGTGGAGATGAAACATCCTATTTAGAGCAATGCAGCATTTTAAAAGATAAATTTTTAGAAAAAGGCTACAAAGAGGCTGTTTTGAACGCCCAGATTCTAGAAATTTTAAAAAAACCCAGGAATGAACTTTTAAAATATAGGGAAAAATCACAAACTAATACCACAGAATGCGCTCTACCTATCATTTTGAATTATAATCTAAAGGCCGTTAAATTAAAAAAAATTTTGAACAAACACTGGAACCTTATTAAAAAAGATGACATTTTAGGTCCATTGCTACCAGAAAGGCCTAAAATAATTTTTAGAGGAGCACCTAATTTTAAATGTAAATTGACTAATAACTATACAGCCAAATTAAAAAACAAGAACAAAAAAGAAAACTTACACTTTCTAGGGGAGAAACCTGGTTTTTATCCCTGCAAAATGTGCTCAGGATGCAGTATAGCCAAACACGAAAAAAGCCCCATACTCTCTTTTATTGCTACGGCTACCTCCGAAAAGTTTGAAATAAAAGAATTTATGACATGCCATACTAAAAACGTAATTTATGTTGTAGAATGTCCCTGCGGACTCCAATATATAGGCAGGACAATAAGGCCTTTAAAAAAACGAATAGAAGAACACGTGACCAACATAAGGAAGGGAAACACACAATATTCCCTACCTCAACACTTCTTAGAATGTCACCACAAAAATCCAAAAAACCTTAAATTCTGGCCTATAATGATAGTAAAAAAATATTGGAGAGGAGGTAACAATATCAAAAAAATTGGACAAACTGAAATGGAGTGGGTTTTTAAAATGAACACTTTACACCCCACGGGCCTTAACGCAGATTTTGATCTGTTTAACTTTATCTAAAACTGTGTGCGAAATTGGTACTATACATATGTTTTTTAGATATACTTTTTTCTAATATTTTAAAGTTTTGTAAGCAAACTACTTACTAATTAAAATAGATTTTTTAATAATTTTTTAATAATTTTTTCCTACTAAATTTCGCACTAAGTTATACTTTTTGTAAATGTATTATGAGTGTATCTAATTATTTTTATGTTTTATATTGCATGGATTTAATACTGAGTGAACTATGTGGACTATAGTTGCTTGTTCGGACAAAAGACACTATTCAAAACCGAGCTTCCTATGTATAAACCGACTTTCCTCCATTCGAATATCGTATTGGCTCCTATTCAAAAGACCAAAGAAGTTAATACGAAGTCGCTAATTCGAACAAAAAGCCGAAGAATATCCGAGAGGTAGTCAATACGAAAATGAACACCATCGGAAGTACTCAGAAGACGAACAGATGACGGAAAAAGCCGAATCTAACTACAGAATAGCGAAAAAGCCGAAAAACTGGTTTGAAAATTTTTTTTTTTTTTTTTAAATTTTTTTTTTTTTTTTTTTTTTTTTTTTTTTTTTTCGGCTTATATGGTCGCATATAGTATGACGCGACGCTGTTAGCTATGTCGCCCTAATAGTGATGTAATTATTGTTTAATTGATATGCACAGTATATAAACTGCTCTGTCTCTCATGGGTACTATTGGATCCTGATGAAGCCTACTACCTAGAGGCGAAACGCGTTGATCACGATCTACTACTACCCATTAGAGCTTTTTCCGGATCCTGCTATTTTTATCTATGCTCCAAGATTTTGCTGCTACTCCAAAACCGAAGTGTAAGATATTTTAAGCACTTTTTGTATTAAATTGAAGTTTTGTGTACTAACACCATCTTCTATTCTTTGGAGGTCTTATATCAAGATTTGCCTTACATCATTTACTGTGTCCCATACCATCAGGGACTGTGTGTAAGTGTAAACGTTTTTTTCTTCTATTTGCCCTACGGGGTACATACTCTGTATAAGCTGCACAAATTACCTGATTGCACTTTATCCACTTTTCAGCACATAAGCGCACTGCCACTTTGTATATGTTGGTTGTTTATCTGTATTGCAGTTTGTTGGGATAACTGCTGGGCTAGTTGCTGCTAGTGCTATATCCCTCAGAGCGCATTTACCTCTCCCATTTTACTCTTTTGACATTAGTGTGATATTACCCTGGAGATACTAGTGTAATATTACCCTGGAGATATTAGTGTGATATTACCCTGGAGATAGAGATATTGGTGTGATATTACCCTGGAGATATTAGTGTGATATTACCCTGGAGATAGAGATATTAGTGTGATATTACCCCGGAGATACTAGTGTAATATTACCCTGGAGATATTAGTGTGATATTACCCTGGAGATAGAGATATTGGTGTGATATTACCCTGGAGATATTAGTGTGATATTACCCTGGAGATAGAGATATTGGTGTGATATTACCCTGGAGATATTAGTGCAATATTACCCTGGAGATATTAGTGTGATATTACCCTGGAGATATTAGTGTGATATTACCCTGGAGATATTGGTGTGATATTACCCTGGAGATATTAGTGTGATATTACCCCGGAGATATTGGTGTGTTATTACCCTGGAGATATTAGTGTGATATTACCCTGGAGATATTAGTGTGATATTACCCTGGAGATATTAGTGTGATATTACCCTGGAGATATTAGTGTGATATTACCCTGGAGATATTAGTGTGATATTACCCTGGAGATATTAGTGTGATATTACCCTGGAGATATTGGTGTGATATTACCCTGGAGATATTAGTGTGATATTACCCTGGAGATATTAGTGTGATATTACCCTGGAGATATTAGTGTGATATTACCCTGGAGATACTGGTGCGATATTACTCTGGAGATATTAGTGTGATATTACCCTGGAGATATTAGTGTGATATTACCCTGGAGATATTAGTATGATATTACCCTGGAGATATTAGTGTGATATTACCCTGGAGATATTAGTGTGATATTACCCTGGAGATATTGGTGTGATATTACCCTGGAGATATTGGTGTGATATTACCCTGGAGATATTGGTGTGATATTACCCTGGAGATATTAGTGTGATATTACCCTGGAGATATTAGTGTAATATTACCCTGGAGATACCTGTGTGATATTACCCTGGAGATACCTGTGTGATATTACCCTGGAGATACCTGTGTGATTTTACCCTGGAGATATTAGTATGATATTACCCTGGAGATACTAGTATGATATTACCCTGGAGATACTAGTGTGATATTACCCTGGAGATATTAGTGTGATATTACCCTGGAGATATTAGTGTGATATTACCCTGGAGATACTAGTGTGATATTACACTGGAGATACTAGTATGATATTACCCTGGAGATACCTGTGTGATATTACCCTGGAGATATTAGTATGATATTACCCTGGAGATATTGGTGTGATATTACCCTGGAGATATTAGTGTGATATTACCCTGGAGATATTAGTGTGATATTACCCTGGAGATATTGGTGTGATATTACCCTGGAGATATTAGTGTGATATTACCCTGGAGATATTTAGTGTGATATTACCCTGGAGATACTAGTATGATATTATCCTGGAGATATTAGTGTGATATTACCCTGGAGATATTAGTGTGATATTACCCTGTATATATTAGTGTGATATTACCCTGGAGATACCTGTGTGATATTACCCTGGAGATATTAGTATGATATTACCCTGGAGATACTAGTGTGATATTACCCTGGAGATATTAGTGTGATATTACCCTGGAGATATTGGTGTGATATTACCCTGGAGATATTAGTGTGATATTACCCTGGAGATATTAGTGTGATATTACCCTGGATATATTAGTGTGATATTACCCTGGAGATACCTGTGTGATATTACCCTGGATATATTAGTGTGATATTACCCTGGAGATATTTAGTGTGATATTACCTTGGAGATACTGGTGTGATATTACCCTGGAGATATTAGTGTGATATTACCCTGGAGATATTGGTGTGATATTACCCTGGAGATATTAGTGTGATATTACCCTGGAGATATTAGTGTGATATTACCCTGGAGATACCTGTGTGATATTACCCTGGAGATATTAGTGTGATATTACCCTGGAGATACTAGTGTGATATTACCCTGGAGATACCTGTGTGATATTACCCTGGAGATATTAGTATGATATTACCCTGGAGATACTAGTTTGATATTACCCTTGAGATATTAGTGTGATATTACCCTGGAGATATTAGTGTGATATTACCCTGGAGATATTAGTGTGATATTACCCTGGATATATTAGTGTGATATTACCCTGGAGATACCTGTGTGATATTACCCTGGAGATACTAGTGTGATATTACCCTGGAGATATTTAGTGTGATATTACCCTGGAGATACTGGTGTGATATTACCCTGGAGATATTAGTGTGATATTACCCTGGAGATATTGGTGTGATATTACCCTGGAGATATTAGTGTGATATTACCCTGGATATATTAGTGTGATATTACCCTGGAGATACCTGTGTGATATTACCCTGGAGATACTAGTGTGATATTACCCTGGAGATACCTGTGTGATATTACCCTGGAGATATTAGTATGATATTACCCTGGAGATACTAGTGTGATATTACCCTGGAGATATTAGTGTGATATTACCCTGGAGATATTTAGTGTGATATTACCCTGGAGATATTAGTGTGATATTCCCCAGGAGATATTAGTGTGATATTACCCTGGAGATACTAGTGTAATATTACCCTGGAGATATTAGTGTGATATTACCCTGGAGATAGAGATATTGGTGTGATATTACCCTGGAGATATTAGTGTGATATTACCCTGGAGATAGAGATATTAGTGTGATATTACCCCGGAGATACTAGTGTAATATTACCCTGGAGATATTAGTGTGATATTACCCTGGAGATAGAGATATTGGTGTGATATTACCCTGGAGATATTAGTGTGATATTACCCTGGAGATAGAGATATTGGTGTGATATTACCCTGGAGATATTAGTGCAATATTACCCTGGAGATATTAGTGTGATATTACCCTGGAGATATTAGTGTGATATTACCCTGGAGATATTAGTATGATATTACCCTGGAGATACTAGTGTGATATTATCCTGGAGATATTAGTGTGATATTACCCTGGAGATATTAGTGTGATATTACCCTGTATATATTAGTGTGATATTACCCTGGAGATACCTGTGTGATATTACCCTGGAGATATTAGTATGATATTACCCTGGAGATACTAGTGTGATATTACCCTGGAGATATTAGTGTGATATTACCCTGGAGATATTGGTGTGATATTACCCTGGAGATATTAGTGTGATATTACCCTGGAGATATTAGTGTGATATTACCCTGGATATATTAGTGTGATATTACCCTGGAGATACCTGTGTGATATTACCCTGGATATATTAGTGTGATATTACCCTGGAGATATTTAGTGTGATATTACCCTGGAGATACTGGTGTGATATTACCCTGGAGATATTAGTGTGATATTACCCTGGAGATATTGGTGTGATATTACCCTGGAGATATTAGTGTGATATTACCCTGGAGATATAAGTGTGATATTACCCTGGAGATACCTGTGTGATATTACCCTGGAGATATTAGTGTGATATTACCCTGGAGATACTAGTGTGATATTACCCTGGAGATACCTGTGTGATATTACCCTGGAGATATTAGTATGATATTACCCTGGAGATACTAGTGTGATATTACCCTGGAGATATTAGTGTGATATTACCCTGGAGATATTAGTGTGATATTACCCTGGAGATATTAGTGTGATATTACCCTGGATATATTAGTGTGATATTACCCTGGAGATACCTGTGTGATATTACCCTGGAGATACTAGTGTGATATTACCCTGGAGATATTTAGTGTGATATTACCCTGGAGATACTGGTGTGATATTACCCTGGAGATATTAGTGTGATATTACCCTGGAGATATTGGTGTGATATTACCCTGGAGATATTAGTGTGATATTACCCTGGATATATTAGTGTGATATTACCCTGGAGATACCTGTGTGATATTACCCTGGAGATACTAGTGTGATATTACCCTGGAGATACCTGTGTGATATTACCCTGGAGATATTAGTATGATATTACCCTGGAGATACTAGTGTGATATTACCCTGGAGATATTAGTGTGATATTACCCTGGAGATATTTAGTGTGATATTACCCTGGAGATATTAGTGTGATATTCCCCAGGAGATATTAGTGTGATATTACCCTGGAGATACTAGTGTAATATTACCCTGGAGATATTAGTGTGATATTACCCTGGAGATAGAGATATTGGTGTGATATTACCCTGGAGATATTAGTGTGATATTACCCTGGAGATAGAGATATTAGTGTGATATTACCCCGGAGATACTAGTGTAATATTACCCTGGAGATATTAGTGTGATATTACCCTGGAGATAGATATTGGTGTGATATTACCCTGGAGATATTAGTGTGATATTACCCTGGAGATAGAGATATTGGTGTGATATTACCCTGGAGATATTAGTGCAATATTACCCTGGAGATATTAGTGTGATATTACCCTGGAGATATTAGTGTGATATTACCCTGGAGATATTAGTATGATATTACCCTGGAGATACTAGTGTGATATTACCCTGGAGATATTAGTGTGATATTACCCTGGAGATATTAGTGTGATATTACCCTGGAGATATTAGTGTGATATTACCCTGGATATATTAGTGTGATATTACCCTGGAGATACCTGTGTGATATTACCCTGGAGATACTAGTGTGATATTACCCTGGAGATATTTAGTGTGATATTACCCTGGAGATACTGGTGTGATATTACCCTGGAGATATTAGTGTGATATTACCCTGGAGATATTGGTGTGATATTACCCTGGAGATATTAGTGTGATATTACCCTGGAGATATTAGTGTGATATTACCCTGGATATATTAGTGTGATATTACCCTGGAGATACCTGTGTGATATTACCCTGGAGATACTAGTGTGATATTACCCTGGAGATACCTGTGTGATATTACCCTGGAGATATTAGTATGATATTACCCTGGAGATACTAGTGTGATATTACCCTGGAGATATTAGTGTGATATTACCCTGGAGATATTTAGTGTGATATTACCCTGGAGATATTAGTGTGATATTCCCCAGGAGATATTAGTGTGATATTACCCTGGAGATACTAGTGTAATATTACCCTGGAGATATTAGTGTGATATTACCCTGGAGATAGAGATATTGGTGTGATATTACCCTGGAGATATTAGTGTGATATTACCCTGGAGATAGAGATATTAGTGTGATATTACCCCGGAGATACTAGTGTAATATTACCCTGGAGATATTAGTGTGATATTACCCTGGAGATAGAGATATTGGTGTGATATTACCCTGGAGATATTAGTGTGATATTACACTGGAGATAGAGATATTGGTGTGATATTACCCTGGAGATATTAGTGCAATATTACCCTGGAGATATTAGTGTGATATTACCCTGGAGATATTAGTGTGATATTACACTGGAGATAGAGATATTGGTGTGATATTACCCTGGAGATATTAGTGCAATATTACCCTGGAGATATTAGTGTGATATTACCCTGGAGATATTAGTGTGATATTACCCTGGAGATATTGGTGTGATATTACCCTGGAGATATTAGTGTGATATTACCCCGGAGATATTGGTGTGTTATTACCCTGGAGATATTAGTGTGATATTACCCTGGAGATATTAGTGTGATATTACCCTGGAGATATTAGTGTGATATTACCCTGGAGATATTAGTGTGATATTACCCTGGAGATATTAGTGTGATATTACCCTGGAGATATTAGTGTGATATTACCCTGGAGATATTAGTATGATATTACCCTGGAGATATTAGTGTGATATTACCCTGGAGATATTAGTATGATATTACCCTGGAGATATTAGTGTGATATTACCCTGGAGATATTAGTGTGATATTACCCTGGAGATATTGGTGTGATATTACCCTGGAGATGTTGGTGTGATATTACCCTGGAGATATTGGTGTGATATTACCCTGGAGATATTAGTGTGATATTACCCTGGAGATATTGGTGTGATATTACCCTGGAGATATTGGTGTGATATTACCCTGGAGATATTAGTGTGATATTACCCTGGAGATATTAGTGTGATATTACCCTGGAGATATTAGTGTGATATTACCCTGGAGATATTGGTGTGCTATTACCCTGGAGATACTAGTGTGATATTACCCTGGAGATATTAGTGTGATATTACCCTGGAGATACCTGTGTGATATTACCCTGGAGATATTGGTGTGATATTACCCTGGAGATATTAGTGTAATATTACCCTGGAGATACCTGTGTGATATTACCCTGGAGATATTAGTGTAATATTACCCTGGAGATACCTGTGTGATATTACCCTGGAGATACCTGTGTGATATTACCCTGGAGATACCTGTGTGATTTTACCCTGGAGATATTAGTATGATATTACCCTGGAGATACTAGTATGATATTACCCTGGAGATACTAGTGTGATATTACCCTGGAGATATTAGTGTGATATTACCCTGGAGATATTAGTGTGATATTACCCTGGAGATACTAGTGTGATATTACACTGGAGATACTAGTATGATATTACCCTGGAGATACCTGTGTGATATTACCCTGGAGATATTAGTATGATATTACCCTGGAGATATTGGTGTGATATTACCCTGGAGATATTAGTGTGATATTACCCTGGAGATATTAGTGTGATAATACCCTGGAGATATTGGTGTGATATTACCCTGGAGATATTAGTGTGATATTACCCTGGAGATATTTAGTGTGATATTACCCTGGAGATACTAGTATGATATTATCCTGGAGAAATTAGTGTGATATTACCCTGGAGATATTAGTGTGATATTACCCTGTATATATTAGTGTGATATTACCCTGGAGATACCTGTGTGATATTACCCTGGAGATATTAGTATGATATTACCCTGGAGATACTAGTGTGATATTACCCTGGAGATATTAGTGTGATATTACCCTGGAGATATTGGTGTGATATTACCCTGGAGATATTAGTGTGATATTACCCTGGAGATATTAGTGTGATATTACCCTGGATATATTAGTGTGATATTACCCTGGAGATACCTGTGTGATATTACCCTGGAGATACTAGTGTGATATTACCCTGGAGATATTTAGTGTGATATTACCCTGGAGATACTGGTGTGATATTACCCTGGAGATATTAGTGTGATATTACCCTGGAGATATTGGTGTGATATTACCCTGGAGATATTAGTGTGATATTACCCTGGAGATATTAGTGTGATATTACCCTGGAGAAACCTGTGTGATATTACCCTGGAGATATTAGTGTGATATTACCCTGGAGATACTAGTGTGATATTACCCTGGAGATACCTGTGTGATTATTACCCTGGAGATATTAGTATGATATTACCCTGGAGATACTAGTGTGATATTACCCTGGAGATATTAGTGTGATATTACCCTGGAGATAGAGATATTGGTGTGATATTACCCTGGAGATATTAGTGTGATATTACCCTGGATATATTGGTGTGATATTACCCTGGAGATATTAGTGTGATATTACCCTGGAGATATTAGTGTGATATTACCCTGGAGATATTGGTGTGATATTACCCTGGAGATATTAGTGTGATATTACCCTGGAGATATTAGTATGATATTACCCTGGAGATATTAGTGTGATATTACCCTGGAGATATTAGTGTGATATTACCCTGGAGATATTAGTGTGATATTACCCTGGAGATATTAGTGTTATATTACCCTGGAGATATTAGTATGATATTACCCTGGAGATATTAGTGTGATATTACCCTGGAGATAGAGATATTGGTGTGATATTACCCTGGAGATATTAGTGTGATATTACCCTGGAGATATTAGTGTGATATTACCCTGGAGATATTAGTGTGATATTACCCTGGAGATATTGGTGTGATATTACCCTGGAGATATTAGTGTGATATTACCCTGGAGATATTAGTGTGATATTACCCTGGAGATACCTGTGTGATATTACCCTGGAGATATTAGTGTGATATTACCCTGGAGATATTAGTATGATATTACCCTGGAGATATTAGTGTGATATTACCCTGGAGATATTAGTGTGATATTACCCTGGAGATATTGGTGTGATATTACCCTGGAGATATTAGTGTGATATTACCCTGGAGATATTGGTGTGATATTACCCTGGAGATATTAGTGTGATATTACCCTGGAGATATTAGTGTGATATTACCCTGGAGATATTAGTGTGATATTACCCTGGAGATATTGGTGTGCTATTACCCTGGAGATACTAGTGTGATATTACCCTGGAGATATTAGTGTGATATTACCCTGGAGATACCTGTGTGATATTACCCTGGAGATATTGGTGTGATATTACCCTGGAGATATTAGTGTAATATTACCCTGGAGATACCTGTGTGATATTACCCTGGAGATATTAGTGTAATATTACCCTGGAGATACCTGTGTGATATTACCCTGGAGATACCTGTGTGATATTACCCTGGAGATACCTGTGTGATTTTACCCTGGAGATATTAGTATGATATTACCCTGGAGATACTAGTATGATATTACCCTGGAGATACTAGTGTGATATTACCCTGGAGATATTAGTGTGATATTACCCTGGAGATATTAGTGTGATATTACCCTGGAGATACTAGTGTGATATTACACTGGAGATACTAGTATGATATTACCCTGGAGATACCTGTGTGATATTACCCTGGAGATATTAGTATGATATTACCCTGGAGATATTGGTGTGATATTACCCTGGAGATATTAGTGTGATATTACCCTGGAGATATTAGTGTGATATTACCCTGGAGATATTGGTGTGATATTACCCTGGAGATATTAGTGTGATATTACCCTGGAGATATTTAGTGTGATATTACCCTGGAGATACTAGTATGATATTATCCTGGAGATATTAGTGTGATATTACCCTGGAGATATTAGTGTGATATTACCCTGTATATATTAGTGTGATATTACCCTGGAGATACCTGTGTGATATTACCCTGGAGATATTAGTATGATATTACCCTGGAGATACTAGTGTGATATTACCCTGGAGATATTAGTGTGATATTACCCTGGAGATATTGGTGTGATATTACCCTGGAGATATTAGTGTGATATTACCCTGGAGATATTAGTGTGATATTACCCTGGATATATTAGTGTGATATTACCCTGGAGATACCTGTGTGATATTACCCTGGAGATACTAGTGTGATATTAACCTGGAGATATTTAGTGTGATATTACCCTGGAGATACTGGTGTGATATTACCCTGGAGATATTAGTGTGATATTACCCTGGAGATATTGGTGTGATATTACCCTGGAGATATTAGTGTGATATTACCCTGGAGATATTAGTGTGATATTACCCTGGAGATACCTGTGTGATATTACCCTGGAGATATTAGTGTGATATTACCCTGGAGATACTAGTGTGATATTACCCTGGAGATACCTGTGTGATATTACCCTGGAGATATTAGTATGATATTACCCTGGAGATACTAGTGTGATATTACCCTGGAGATATTAGTGTGATATTACCCTGGAGATATTAGTGTGATATTACCCTGGAGATATTGGTGTGATATTACCCTGGAGATATTAGTGTGATATTACCCTGGAGATATTGGTGTGATATTACCCTGGAGATATTAGTGTGATATTACCCTGGAGATATTGGTGTGATATTACCCTGGAGATATTAGTGTGATATTACCCTGGAGATATTAGTATGATATTACCCTGGAGATATTAGTGTGATATTACCCTGGAGATATTAGTGTGATATTACCCTGGAGATATTGGTGTGATATTACCCTGGAGATATTAGTGTGATATTACCCTGGAGATATTAGTATGATATTACCCTGAAGATATTAGTGTGATATTACCCTGGAGATAGAGATATGGGTGTGATATTACCCTGGAGATATTAGTGTGATATTACCCTGGAGATATTAGTGTGATATTACCCTGGAGATATTAGTGTGATATTACCCTGGAGATATTGGTGTGATATTACCCTGGAGATATTAGTGTGATATTACCCTGGAGATATTAGTGTGATATTACCCTGGAGATACCTGTGTGATATTACCCTGGAGATATTAGTGTGATATTACCCTGGAGATATTAGTATGATATTACCCTGGAGATATTAGTGTGATATTACCCTGGAGATATTAGTGTGATATTACCCTGGAGATATTGGTGTGATATTACCCTGGAGATATTAGTGTGATATTACCCTGGAGATATTGGTGTGATATTACCCTGGAGATATTAGTGTGATATTACCCTGGAGATATTAGTGTGATATTACCCTGGAGATATTAGTGTGATATTACCCTGGAGATATTAGTGTGATATTACCCTGGAGATATTGGTGTGCTATTACCCTGGAGATACTAGTGTGATATTACCCTGGAGATATTAGTGTGATATTACCCTGGAGATACCTGTGTGATATTACCCTGGAGATATTGGTGTGATATTACCCTGGAGATATTAGTGTGATATTACCCTGGAGATACCTGTGTGATATTACCCTGGAGATATTAGTGTAATATTACCCTGGAGATACCTGTGTGATATTACCCTGGAGATAACTGTGTGATATTACCCTGGAGATACCTGTGTGATTTTACCCTGGAGATATTAGTATGATATTACCCTGGAGATACTAGTATGATATTACCCTGGAGATACTAGTGTGATATTACCCTGGAGATATTAGTGTGATATTACCCTGGAGATATTAGTGTGATATTACCCTGGAGATACTAGTGTGATATTACCCTGGAGATACTAGTATGATATTACCCTGGAGATACCTGTGTGATATTACCCTGGAGATATTAGTATGATATTACCCTGGAGATATTGGTGTGATATTACCCTGGAGATATTAGTGTGATATTACCCTGGAGATATTAGTGTGATATTACCCTGGAGATACCTGTGTGATATTACCCTGGAGATATTGGTGTGATATTACCCTGGAGATATTAGTGTGATATTACCCTGGAGATACCTGTGTGATATTACCCTGGAGATATTAGTGTAATATTACCCTGGAGATACCTGTGTGATATTACCCTGGAGATAACTGTGTGATATTACCCTGGAGATACCTGTGTGATTTTACCCTGGAGATATTAGTATGATATTACCCTGGAGATACTAGTATGATATTACCCTGGAGATACTAGTGTGATATTACCCTGGAGATATTAGTGTGATATTACCCTGGAGATATTAGTGTGATATTACCCTGGAGATACTAGTGTGATATTACCCTGGAGATACTAGTATGATATTACCCTGGAGATACCTGTGTGATATTACCCTGGAGATATTAGTATGATATTACCCTGGAGATATTGGTGTGATATTACCCTGGAGATATTAGTGTGATATTACCCTGGAGATATTAGTGTGATATTACCCTGGAGATATTGGTGTGATATTACCCTGGAGATATTAGTGTGATATTACCCTGGAGATATTTAGTGTGATATTACCCTGGAGATACTAGTATGATATTATCCTGGAGATATTAGTGTGATATTACCCTGGAGATATTAGTGTGATATTACCCTGTATATATTAGTGTGATATTACCCTGGAGATACCTGTGTGATATTACCCTGGAGATATTAGTATGATATTACCCTGGAGATACTAGTGTGATATTACCCTGGAGATATTAGTGTGATATTACCCTGGAGATATTGGTGTGATATTACCCTGGAGATATTAGTGTGATATTACCCTGGAGATATTAGTGTGATATTACCCTGGATATATTAGTGTGATATTACCCTGGAGATACCTGTGTGATATTACCCTGGATATATTAGTGTGATATTACCCTGGAGATATTTAGTGTGATATTACCCTGGAGATACTGGTGTGATATTACCCTGGAGATATTAGTGTGATATTACCCTGGAGATATTGGTGTGATATTACCCTGGAGATATTAGTGTGATATTACCCTGGAGATATTAGTGTGATATTACCCTGGAGATACCTGTGTGATATTACCCTGGAGATATTAGTGTGATATTACCCTGGAGATACTAGTGTGATATTACCCTGGAGATACCTGTGTGATATTACCCTGGAGATATTAGTATGATATTACCCTGGAGATACTAGTGTGATATTACCCTTGAGATATTAGTGTGATATTACCCTGGAGATATTAGTGTGATATTACCCTGGAGATATTAGTGTGATATTACCCTGGATATATTAGTGTGATATTACCCTGGAGATACCTGTGTGATATTACCCTGGAGATACTAGTGTGATATTACCCTGGAGATATTTAGTGTGATATTACCCTGGAGATACTGGTGTGATATTACCCTGGAGATATTAGTGTGATATTACCCTGGAGATATTGGTGTGATATTACCCTGGAGATATTAGTGTGATATTACCCTGGATATATTAGTGTGATATTACCCTGGAGATACCTGTGTGATATTACCCTGGAGATACTAGTGTGATATTACCCTGGAGATACCTGTGTGATATTACCCTGGAGATATTAGTATGATATTACCCTGGAGATACTAGTGTGATATTACCCTGGAGATATTAGTGTGATATTACCCTGGAGATATTTAGTGTGATATTACCCTGGAGATATTAGTGTGATATTCCCCAGGAGATATTAGTGTGATATTACCCTGGAGATACTAGTGTAATATTACCCTGGAGATATTAGTGTGATATTACCCTGGAGATAGAGATATTGGTGTGATATTACCCTGGAGATATTAGTGTGATATTACCCTGGAGATAGAGATATTAGTGTGATATTACCCCGGAGATACTAGTGTAATATTACCCTGGAGATATTAGTGTGATATTACCCTGGAGATAGAGATATTGGTGTGATATTACCCTGGAGATATTAGTGTGATATTACCCTGGAGATAGAGATATTGGTGTGATATTACCCTGGAGATATTAGTGCAATATTACCCTGGAGATATTAGTGTGATATTACCCTGGAGATATTAGTGTGATATTACCCTGGAGATATTAGTATGATATTACCCTGGAGATACTAGTGTGATATTATCCTGGAGATATTAGTGTGATATTACCCTGGAGATATTAGTGTGATATTACCCTGTATATATTAGTGTGATATTACCCTGGAGATACCTGTGTGATATTACCCTGGAGATATTAGTATGATATTACCCTGGAGATACTAGTGTGATATTACCCTGGAGATATTAGTGTGATATTACCCTGGAGATATTGGTGTGATATTACCCTGGAGATATTAGTGTGATATTACCCTGGAGATATTAGTGTGATATTACCCTGGATATATTAGTGTGATATTACCCTGGAGATACCTGTGTGATATTACCCTGGATATATTAGTGTGATATTACCCTGGAGATATTTAGTGTGATATTACCCTGGAGATACTGGTGTGATATTACCCTGGAGATATTAGTGTGATATTACCCTGGAGATATTGGTGTGATATTACCCTGGAGATATTAGTGTGATATTACCCTGGAGATATTAGTGTGATATTACCCTGGAGATACCTGTGTAATATTACCCTGGAGATATTAGTGTGATATTACCCTGGAGATACTAGTGTGATATTACCCTGGAGATACCTGTGTGATATTACCCTGGAGATATTAGTATGATATTACCCTGGAGATACTAGTGTGATATTACCCTGGAGATATTAGTGTGATATTACCCTGGAGATATTAGTGTGATATTACCCTGGAGATATTAGTGTGATATTACCCTGGATATATTAGTGTGATATTACCCTGGAGATACCTGTGTGATATTACCCTGGAGATACTAGTGTGATATTACCCTGGAGATATTTAGTGTGATATTACCCTGGAGATACTGGTGTGATATTACCCTGGAGATATTAGTGTGATATTACCCTGGAGATATTGGTGTGATATTACCCTGGAGATATTAGTGTGATATTACCCTGGATATATTAGTGTGATATTACCCTGGAGATACCTGTGTGATATTACCCTGGAGATACTAGTGTGATATTACCCTGGAGATACCTGTGTGATATTACCCTGGAGATATTAGTATGATATTACCCTGGAGATACTAGTGTGATATTACCCTGGAGATATTAGTGTGATATTACCCTGGAGATATTTAGTGTGATATTACCCTGGAGATATTAGTGTGATATTCCCCAGGAGATATTAGTGTGATATTACCCTGGAGATACTAGTGTAATATTACCCTGGAGATATTAGTGTGATATTACCCTGGAGATAGAGATATTGGTGTGATATTACCCTGGAGATATTAGTGTGATATTACCCTGGAGATAGAGATATTGGTGTGATATTACCCTGGAGATATTAGTGCAATATTACCCTGGAGATATTAGTGTGATATTACCCTGGAGATATTAGTGTGATATTACCCTGGAGATATTAGTATGATATTACCCTGGAGATACTAGTGTGATATTACCCTGGAGATATTAGTGTGATATTACCCTGGAGATATTAGTGTGATATTACCCTGGAGATATTAGTGTGATATTACCCTGGATATATTAGTGTGATATTACCCTGGAGATACCTGTGTGATATTACCCTGGAGATACTAGTGTGATATTACCCTGGAGATATTTAGTGTGATATTACCCTGGAGATACTGGTGTGATATTACCCTGGAGATATTAGTGTGATATTACCCTGGAGATATTGGTGTGATATTACCCTGGAGATATTAGTGTGATATTACCCTGGAGATATTAGTGTGATATTACCCTGGATATATTAGTGTGATATTACCCTGGAGATACCTGTGTGATATTACCCTGGAGATACTAGTGTGATATTACCCTGGAGATACCTGTGTGATATTACCCTGGAGATATTAGTATGATATTACCCTGGAGATACTAGTGTGATATTACCCTGGAGATATTAGTGTGATATTACCCTGGAGATATTTAGTGTGATATTACCCTGGAGATATTAGTGTGATATTCCCCAGGAGATATTAGTGTGATATTACCCTGGAGATACTAGTGTAATATTACCCTGGAGATATTAGTGTGATATTACCCTGGAGATAGAGATATTGGTGTGATATTACCCTGGAGATATTAGTGTGATATTACCCTGGAGATAGAGATATTAGTGTGATATTACCCCGGAGATACTAGTGTAATATTACCCTGGAGATATTAGTGTGATATTACCCTGGAGATAGAGATATTGGTGTGATATTACCCTGGAGATATTAGTGTGATATTACCCTGGAGATAGAGATATTGGTGTGATATTACCCTGGAGATATTAGTGCAATATTACCCTGGAGATATTAGTGTGATATTACCCTGGAGATATTAGTGTGATAT
This sequence comes from Pelodytes ibericus, assembly GCA_036172795.1. Classification (NCBI taxonomy): domain Eukaryota; kingdom Metazoa; phylum Chordata; class Amphibia; order Anura; family Pelodytidae; genus Pelodytes; species Pelodytes ibericus. The sequence continues at coordinate 292,532,576 of CM069857.1, forward strand.
TACCCTGGAGATATTGGTGTGATATTACCCTGGAGATATTAGTGTGATATTACCCCGGAGATATTGGTGTGTTATTACCCTGGAGATATTAGTGTGATATTACCCTGGAGATATTAGTGTGATATTACCCTGGAGATATTAGTGTGATATTACCCTGGAGATATTAGTGTGATATTACCCTGGAGATATTAGTGTGATATTACCCTGGAGATATTAGTGTGATATTACCCTGGAGATATTAGTGTGATATTACCCTGGAGATATTAGTGTGATATTACCCTGGAGATATTAGTGTGATATTACCCTGGAGATATTAGTGTGATATTACCCTGGAGATATTAGTATGATATTACCCTGGAGATATTAGTGTGATATTACCCTGGAGATATTAGTATGATATTACCCTGGAGATATTAGTGTGATATTACCCTGGAGATATTAGTGTGATATTACCCTGGAGATATTGGTGTGATATTACCCTGGAGATGTTGGTGTGATATTACCCTGGAGATATTGGTGTGATATTACCCTGGAGATATTAGTGTGATATTACCCTGGAGATATTGGTGTGATATTACCCTGGAGATATTGGTGTGATATTACCCTGGAGATATTAGTGTGATATTACCCTGGAGATATTAGTGTGATATTACCCTGGAGATATTAGTGTGATATTACCCTGGAGATATTGGTGTGCTATTACCCTGGAGATACTAGTGTGATATTACCCTGGAGATATTAGTGTGATATTACCCTGGAGATACCTGTGTGATATTACCCTGGAGATATTGGTGTGATATTACCCTGGAGATATTAGTGTAATATTACCCTGGAGATACCTGTGTGATATTACCCTGGAGATATTAGTGTAATATTACCCTGGAGATACCTGTGTGATATTACCCTGGAGATACCTGTGTGATATTACCCTGGAGATACCTGTGTGATTTTACCCTGGAGATATTAGTATGATATTACCCTGGAGATACTAGTATGATATTACCCTGGAGATACTAGTGTGATATTACCCTGGAGATATTAGTGTGATATTACCCTGGAGATATTAGTGTGATATTACCCTGGAGATACTAGTGTGATATTACACTGGAGATACTAGTATGATATTACCCTGGAGATACCTGTGTGATATTACCCTGGAGATATTAGTATGATATTACCCTGGAGATATTGGTGTGATATTACCCTGGAGATATTAGTGTGATATTACCCTGGAGATATTAGTGTGATAATACCCTGGAGATATTGGTGTGATATTACCCTGGAGATATTAGTGTGATATTACCCTGGAGATATTTAGTGTGATATTACCCTGGAGATACTAGTATGATATTATCCTGGAGATATTAGTGTGATATTACCCTGGAGATATTAGTGTGATATTACCCTGTATATATTAGTGTGATATTACCCTGGAGATACCTGTGTGATATTACCCTGGAGATATTAGTATGATATTACCCTGGAGATACTAGTGTGATATTACCCTGGATATATTAGTGTGATATTACCCTGGAGATATTGGTGTGATATTACCCTGGAGATATTAGTGTGATATTACCCTGGAGATATTAGTGTGATATTACCCTGGATATATTAGTGTGATATTACCCTGGAGATACCTGTGTGATATTACCCTGGAGATACTAGTGTGATATTACCCTGGAGATATTTAGTGTGATATTACCCTGGAGATACTGGTGTGATATTACCCTGGAGATATTAGTGTGATATTACCCTGGAGATATTGGTGTGATATTACCCTTGAGATATTAGTGTGATATTACCCTGGAGATATTAGTGTGATATTACCCTGGAGATACCTGTGTGATATTACCCTGGAGATATTAGTGTGATATTACCCTGGAGATACTAGTGTGATATTACCCTGGAGATACCTGTGTGATTATTACCCTGGAGATATTAGTATGATATTACCCTGGAGATACTAGTGTGATATTACCCTGGAGATATTAGTGTGATATTACCCTGGAGATAGAGATATTGGTGTGATATTACCCTGGAGATATTAGTGTGATATTACCCTGGATATATTGGTGTGATATTACCCTGGAGATATTAGTGTGATATTACCCTGGAGATATTAGTGTGATGTTACCCTGGAGATATTGGTGTGATATTACCCTGGAGATATTAGTGTGATATTACCCTGGAGATATTAGTATGATATTACCCTGGAGATATTAGTGTGATATTACCCTGGAGATATTAGTGTGATATTACCCTGGAGATATTAGTGTGATATTACCCTGGAGATATTAGTGTTATATTACCCTGGAGATATTAGTATGATATTACCCTGGAGATATTAGTGTGATATTACCCTGGAGATAGAGATATTGGTGTGATATTACCCTGGAGATATTAGTGTGATATTACCCTGGAGATATTAGTGTGATATTACCCTGGAGATATTAGTGTGATATTACCCTGGAGATATTGGTGTGATATTACCCTGGAGATATTAGTGTGATATTACCCTGGAGATATTAGTGTGATATTACCCTGGAGATACCTGTGTGATATTACCCTGGAGATATTAGTGTGATATTACCCTGGAGATATTAGTATGATATTACCCTGGAGATATTAGTGTGATATTACCCTGGAGATATTAGTGTGATATTACCCTGGAGATATTGGTGTGATATTACCCTGGAGATATTAGTGTGATATTACCCTGGAGATATTGGTGTGATATTACCCTGGAGATATTAGTGTGATATTACCCTGGAGATATTAGTGTGATATTACCCTGGAGATATTAGTGTGATATTACCCTGGAGATATTGGTGTGCTATTACCCTGGAGATACTAGTGTGATATTACCCTGGAGATATTAGTGTGATATTACCCTGGAGATACCTGTGTGATATTACCCTGGAGATATTGGTGTGATATTACCCTGGAGATATTAGTGTAATATTACCCTGGAGATACCTGTGTGATATTACCCTGGAGATATTAGTGTAATATTACCCTGGAGATACCTGTGTGATATTACCCTGGAGATACCTGTGTGATATTACCCTGGAGATACCTGTGTGATTTTACCCTGGAGATATTAGTATGATATTACCCTGGAGATACTAGTATGATATTACCCTGGAGATACTAGTGTGATATTACCCTGGAGATATTAGTGTGATATTACCCTGGAGATATTAGTGTGATATTACCCTGGAGATACTAGTGTGATATTACACTGGAGATACTAGTATGATATTACCCTGGAGATACCTGTGTGATATTACCCTGGAGATATTAGTATGATATTACCCTGGAGATATTGGTGTGATATTACCCTGGAGATATTAGTGTGATATTACCCTGGAGATATTAGTGTGATATTACCCTGGAGATATTGGTGTGATATTACCCTGGAGATATTAGTGTGATATTACCCTGGAGATATTTAGTGTGATATTACCCTGGAGATACTAGTATGATATTATCCTGGAGATATTAGTGTGATATTACCCTGGAGATATTAGTGTGATATTACCCTGTATATATTAGTGTGATATTACCCTGGAGATACCTGTGTGATATTACCCTGGAGATATTAGTATGATATTACCCTGGAGATACTAGTGTGATATTACCCTGGAGATATTAGTGTGATATTACCCTGGAGATATTGGTGTGATATTACCCTGGAGATATTAGTGTGATATTACCCTGGAGATATTAGTGTGATATTACCCTGGATATATTAGTGTGATATTACCCTGGAGATACCTGTGTGATATTACCCTGGAGATACTAGTGTGATATTAACCTGGAGATATTTAGTGTGATATTACCCTGGAGATACTGGTGTGATATTACCCTGGAGATATTAGTGTGATATTACCCTGGAGATATTGGTGTGATATTACCCTGGAGATATTAGTGTGATATTACCCTGGAGATATTAGTGTGATATTACCCTGGAGATACCTGTGTGATATTACCCTGGAGATATTAGTGTGATATTACCCTGGAGATACTAGTGTGATATTACCCTGGAGATACCTGTGTGATATTACCCTGGAGATATTAGTATGATATTACCCTGGAGATACTAGTGTGATATTACCCTGGAGATATTAGTGTGATATTACCCTGGAGATATTAGTGTGATATTACCCTGGAGATATTGGTGTGATATTACCCTGGAGATATTAGTGTGATATTACCCTGGAGATCTTGGTGTGATATTACCCTGGAGATATTAGTGTGATATTACCCTGGAGATATTAGTGTGATATTACCCTGGAGATATTGGTGTGATATTACCCTGGAGATATTAGTGTGATATTACCCTGGAGATATTAGTATGATATTACCCTGGAGATATTAGTGTGATATTACCCTGGAGATATTAGTGTGATATTACCCTGGAGATATTGGTGTGATATTACCCTGGAGATATTAGTGTGATATTACCCTGGAGATATTAGTATGATATTACCCTGAAGATATTAGTGTGATATTACCCTGGAGATAGAGATATGGGTGTGATATTACCCTGGAGATATTAGTGTGATATTACCCTGGAGATATTAGTGTGATATTACCCTGGAGATATTAGTGTGATATTACCCTGGAGATATTGGTGTGATATTACCCTGGAGATATTGGTGTGATATTACCCTGGAGATATTAGTGTGATATTACCCTGGAGATATTAGTGTGATATTACCCTGGAGATATTAGTGTGATATTACCCTGGAGATATTGGTGTGCTATTACCCTGGAGATACTAGTGTGATATTACCCTGGAGATATTAGTGTGATATTACCCTGGAGATACCTGTGTGATATTACCCTGGAGATATTGGTGTGATATTACCCTGGAGATATTAGTGTAATATTACCCTGGAGATACCTGTGTGATATTACCCTGGAGATATTAGTGTAATATTACCCTGGAGATACCTGTGTGATATTACCCTGGAGATACCTGTGTGATATTACCCTGGAGATACCTGTGTGATTTTACCCTGGAGATATTAGTATGATATTACCCTGGAGATACTAGTATGATATTACCCTGGAGATACTAGTGTGATATTACCCTGGAGATATTAGTGTGATATTACCCTGGAGATATTAGTGTGATATTACCCTGGAGATACTAGTGTGATATTACACTGGAGATACTAGTATGATATTACCCTGGAGATACCTGTGTGATATTACCCTGGAGATATTAGTATGATATTACCCTGGAGATATTGGTGTGATATTACCCTGGAGATATTAGTGTGATATTACCCTGGAGATATTAGTGTGATAATACCCTGGAGATATTGGTGTGATATTACCCTGGAGATATTAGTGTGATATTACCCTGGAGATATTTAGTGTGATATTACCCTGGAGATACTAGTATGATATTATCCTGGAGATATTAGTGTGATATTACCCTGGAGATATTAGTGTGATATTACCCTGTATATATTAGTGTGATATTACCCTGGAGATACCTGTGTGATATTACCCTGGAGATATTAGTATGATATTACCCTGGAGATACTAGTGTGATATTACCCTGGATATATTAGTGTGATATTACCCTGGAGATATTGGTGTGATATTACCCTGGAGATATTAGTGTGATATTACCCTGGAGATATTAGTGTGATATTACCCTGGATATATTAGTGTGATATTACCCTGGAGATACCTGTGTGATATTACCCTGGAGATACTAGTGTGATATTACCCTGGAGATATTTAGTGTGATATTACCCTGGAGATACTGGTGTGATATTACCCTGGAGATATTAGTGTGATATTACCCTGGAGATATTGGTGTGATATTACCCTGGAGATATTAGTGTGATATTACCCTGGAGATATTAGTGTGATATTACCCTGGAGATACCTGTGTGATATTACCCTGGAGATATTAGTGTGATATTACCCTGGAGATACTAGTGTGATATTACCCTGGAGATACCTGTGTGATTATTACCCTGGAGATATTAGTATGATATTACCCTGGAGATACTAGTGTGATATTACCCTGGAGATATTAGTGTGATATTACCCTGGAGATAGAGATATTGGTGTGATATTACCCTGGAGATATTAGTGTGATATTACCCTGGATATATTGGTGTGATATTACCCTGGAGATATTAGTGTGATATTACCCTGGAGATATTAGTGTGATGTTACCCTGGAGATATTGGTGTGATATTACCCTGGAGATATTAGTGTGATATTACCCTGGAGATATTAGTATGATATTACCCTGGAGATATTAGTGTGATATTACCCTGGAGATATTAGTGTGATATTACCCTGGAGATATTAGTGTGATATTACCCTGGAGATATTAGTGTTATATTACCCTGGAGATATTAGTATGATATTACCCTGGAGATATTAGTGTGATATTACCCTGGAGATAGAGATATTGGTGTGATATTACCCTGGAGATATTAGTGTGATATTACCCTGGAGATATTAGTGTGATATTACCCTGGAGATATTAGTGTGATATTACCCTGGAGATATTGGTGTGATATTACCCTGGAGATATTAGTGTGATATTACCCTGGAGATATTAGTGTGATATTACCCTGGAGATACCTGTGTGATATTACCCTGGAGATATTAGTGTGATATTACCCTGGAGATATTAGTATGATATTACCCTGGAGATATTAGTGTGATATTACCCTGGAGATATTAGTGTGATATTACCCTGGAGATATTGGTGTGATATTACCCTGGAGATATTAGTGTGATATTACCCTGGAGATATTGGTGTGATATTACCCTGGAGATATTAGTGTGATATTACCCTGGAGATATTAGTGTGATATTACCCTGGAGATATTAGTGTGATATTACCCTGGAGATATTGGTGTGCTATTACCCTGGAGATACTAGTGTGATATTACCCTGGAGATATTAGTGTGATATTACCCTGGAGATACCTGTGTGATATTACCCTGGAGATATTGGTGTGATATTACCCTGGAGATATTAGTGTAATATTACCCTGGAGATACCTGTGTGATATTACCCTGGAGATATTAGTGTAATATTACCCTGGAGATACCTGTGTGATATTACCCTGGAGATACCTGTGTGATATTACCCTGGAGATACCTGTGTGATTTTACCCTGGAGATATTAGTATGATATTACCCTGGAGATACTAGTATGATATTACCCTGGAGATACTAGTGTGATATTACCCTGGAGATATTAGTGTGATATTACCCTGGAGATATTAGTGTGATATTACCCTGGAGATACTAGTGTGATATTACACTGGAGATACTAGTATGATATTACCCTGGAGATACCTGTGTGATATTACCCTGGAGATATTAGTATGATATTACCCTGGAGATATTGGTGTGATATTACCCTGGAGATATTAGTGTGATATTACCCTGGAGATATTAGTGTGATATTACCCTGGAGATATTGGTGTGATATTACCCTGGAGATATTAGTGTGATATTACCCTGGAGATATTTAGTGTGATATTACCCTGGAGATACTAGTATGATATTATCCTGGAGATATTAGTGTGATATTACCCTGGAGATATTAGTGTGATATTACCCTGTATATATTAGTGTGATATTACCCTGGAGATACCTGTGTGATATTACCCTGGAGATATTAGTATGATATTACCCTGGAGATACTAGTGTGATATTACCCTGGAGATATTAGTGTGATATTACCCTGGAGATATTGGTGTGATATTACCCTGGAGATATTAGTGTGATATTACCCTGGAGATATTAGTGTGATATTACCCTGGATATATTAGTGTGATATTACCCTGGAGATACCTGTGTGATATTACCCTGGAGATACTAGTGTGATATTAACCTGGAGATATTTAGTGTGATATTACCCTGGAGATACTGGTGTGATATTACCCTGGAGATATTAGTGTGATATTACCCTGGAGATATTGGTGTGATATTACCCTGGAGATATTAGTGTGATATTACCCTGGAGATATTAGTGTGATATTACCCTGGAGATACCTGTGTGATATTACCCTGGAGATATTAGTGTGATATTACCCTGGAGATACTAGTGTGATATTACCCTGGAGATACCTGTGTGATATTACCCTGGAGATATTAGTATGATATTACCCTGGAGATACTAGTGTGATATTACCCTGGAGATATTAGTGTGATATTACCCTGGAGATATTAGTGTGATATTACCCTGGAGATATTGGTGTGATATTACCCTGGAGATATTAGTGTGATATTACCCTGGAGATATTGGTGTGATATTACCCTGGAGATATTAGTGTGATATTACCCTGGAGATATTAGTGTGATATTACCCTGGAGATATTGGTGTGATATTACCCTGGAGATATTAGTGTGATATTACCCTGGAGATATTAGTATGATATTACCCTGGAGATATTAGTGTGATATTACCCTGGAGATATTAGTGTGATATTACCCTGGAGATATTGGTGTGATATTACCCTGGAGATATTAGTGTGATATTACCCTGGAGATATTAGTATGATATTACCCTGAAGATATTAGTGTGATATTACCCTGGAGATAGAGATATGGGTGTGATATTACCCTGGAGATATTAGTGTGATATTACCCTGGAGATATTAGTGTGATATTACCCTGGAGATATTAGTGTGATATTACCCTGGAGATATTGGTGTGATATTACCCTGGAGATATTAGTGTGATATTACCCTGGAGATATTAGTGTGATATTACCCTGGAGATACCTGTGTGATATTACCCTGGAGATATTAGTGTGATATTACCCTGGAGATATTAGTATGATATTACCCTGGAGATATTAGTGTGATATTACCCTGGAGATATTAGTGTGATATTACCCTGGAGATATTGGTGTGATATTACCCTGGAGATATTAGTGTGATATTACCCTGGAGATATTGGTGTGATATTACCCTGGAGATATTAGTGTGATATTACCCTGGAGATATTAGTGTGATATTACCCTGGAGATATTAGTGTGATATTACCCTGGAGATATTAGTGTGATATTACCCTGGAGATATTGGTGTGCTATTACCCTGGAGATACTAGTGTGATATTACCCTGGAGATATTAGTGTGATATTACCCTGGAGATACCTGTGTGATATTACCCTGGAGATATTGGTGTGATATTACCCTGGAGATATTAGTGTGATATTACCCTGGAGATACCTGTGTGATATTACCCTGGAGATATTAGTGTAATATTACCCTGGAGATACCTGTGTGATATTACCCTGGAGATAACTGTGTGATATTACCCTGGAGATACCTGTGTGATTTTACCCTGGAGATATTAGTATGATATTACCCTGGAGATACTAGTATGATATTACCCTGGAGATACTAGTGTGATATTACCCTGGAGATATTAGTGTGATATTACCCTGGAGATATTAGTGTGATATTACCCTGGAGATACTAGTGTGATATTACCCTGGAGATACTAGTATGATATTACCCTGGAGATACCTGTGTGATATTACCCTGGAGATATTAGTATGATATTACCCTGGAGATATTGGTGTGATATTACCCTGGAGATATTAGTGTGATATTACCCTGGAGATATTAGTGTGATATTACCCTGGAGATACCTGTGTGATATTACCCTGGAGATATTGGTGTGATATTACCCTGGAGATATTAGTGTGATATTACCCTGGAGATACCTGTGTGATATTACCCTGGAGATATTAGTGTAATATTACCCTGGAGATACCTGTGTGATATTACCCTGGAGATAACTGTGTGATATTACCCTGGAGATACCTGTGTGATTTTACCCTGGAGATATTAGTATGATATTACCCTGGAGATACTAGTATGATATTACCCTGGAGATACTAGTGTGATATTACCCTGGAGATATTAGTGTGATATTACCCTGGAGATATTAGTGTGATATTACCCTGGAGATACTAGTGTGATATTACCCTGGAGATACTAGTATGATATTACCCTGGAGATACCTGTGTGATATTACCCTGGAGATATTAGTATGATATTACCCTGGAGATATTGGTGTGATATTACCCTGGAGATATTAGTGTGATATTACCCTGGAGATATTAGTGTGATATTACCCTGGAGATATTGGTGTGATATTACCCTGGAGATATTAGTGTGATATTACCCTGGAGATATTTAGTGTGATATTACCCTGGAGATACTAGTATGATATTATCCTGGAGATATTAGTGTGATATTACCCTGGAGATATTAGTGTGATATTACCCTGTATATATTAGTGTGATATTACCCTGGAGATACCTGTGTGATATTACCCTGGAGATATTAGTATGATATTACCCTGGAGATACTAGTGTGATATTACCCTGGAGATATTAGTGTGATATTACCCTGGAGATATTGGTGTGATATTACCCTGGAGATATTAGTGTGATATTACCCTGGAGATATTAGTGTGATATTACCCTGGATATATTAGTGTGATATTACCCTGGAGATACCTGTGTGATATTACCCTGGATATATTAGTGTGATATTACCCTGGAGATATTTAGTGTGATATTACCCTGGAGATACTGGTGTGATATTACCCTGGAGATATTAGTGTGATATTACCCTGGAGATATTGGTGTGATATTACCCTGGAGATATTAGTGTGATATTACCCTGGAGATATTAGTGTGATATTACCCTGGAGATACCTGTGTGATATTACCCTGGAGATATTAGTGTGATATTACCCTGGAGATACTAGTGTGATATTACCCTGGAGATACCTGTGTGATATTACCCTGGAGATATTAGTATGATATTACCCTGGAGATACTAGTGTGATATTACCCTTGAGATATTAGTGTGATATTACCCTGGAGATATTAGTGTGATATTACCCTGGAGATATTAGTGTGATATTACCCTGGATATATTAGTGTGATATTACCCTGGAGATACCTGTGTGATATTACCCTGGAGATACTAGTGTGATATTACCCTGGAGATATTTAGTGTGATATTACCCTGGAGATACTGGTGTGATATTACCCTGGAGATATTAGTGTGATATTACCCTGGAGATATTGGTGTGATATTACCCTGGAGATATTAGTGTGATATTACCCTGGATATATTAGTGTGATATTACCCTGGAGATACCTGTGTGATATTACCCTGGAGATACTAGTGTGATATTACCCTGGAGATACCTGTGTGATATTACCCTGGAGATATTAGTATGATATTACCCTGGAGATACTAGTGTGATATTACCCTGGAGATATTAGTGTGATATTACCCTGGAGATATTTAGTGTGATATTACCCTGGAGATATTAGTGTGATATTCCCCAGGAGATATTAGTGTGATATTACCCTGGAGATACTAGTGTAATATTACCCTGGAGATATTAGTGTGATATTACCCTGGAGATAGAGATATTGGTGTGATATTACCCTGGAGATATTAGTGTGATATTACCCTGGAGATAGAGATATTAGTGTGATATTACCCCGGAGATACTAGTGTAATATTACCCTGGAGATATTAGTGTGATATTACCCTGGAGATAGAGATATTGGTGTGATATTACCCTGGAGATATTAGTGTGATATTACCCTGGAGATAGAGATATTGGTGTGATATTACCCTGGAGATATTAGTGCAATATTACCCTGGAGATATTAGTGTGATATTACCCTGGAGATATTAGTGTGATATTACCCTGGAGATATTAGTATGATATTACCCTGGAGATACTAGTGTGATATTATCCTGGAGATATTAGTGTGATATTACCCTGGAGATATTAGTGTGATATTACCCTGTATATATTAGTGTGATATTACCCTGGAGATACCTGTGTGATATTACCCTGGAGATATTAGTATGATATTACCCTGGAGATACTAGTGTGATATTACCCTGGAGATATTAGTGTGATATTACCCTGGAGATATTGGTGTGATATTACCCTGGAGATATTAGTGTGATATTACCCTGGAGATATTAGTGTGATATTACCCTGGATATATTAGTGTGATATTACCCTGGAGATACCTGTGTGATATTACCCTGGATATATTAGTGTGATATTACCCTGGAGATATTTAGTGTGATATTACCCTGGAGATACTGGTGTGATATTACCCTGGAGATATTAGTGTGATATTACCCTGGAGATATTGGTGTGATATTACCCTGGAGATATTAGTGTGATATTACCCTGGAGATATTAGTGTGATATTACCCTGGAGATACCTGTGTAATATTACCCTGGAGATATTAGTGTGATATTACCCTGGAGATACTAGTGTGATATTACCCTGGAGATACCTGTGTGATATTACCCTGGAGATATTAGTATGATATTACCCTGGAGATACTAGTGTGATATTACCCTGGAGATATTAGTGTGATATTACCCTGGAGATATTAGTGTGATATTACCCTGGAGATATTAGTGTGATATTACCCTGGATATATTAGTGTGATATTACCCTGGAGATACCTGTGTGATATTACCCTGGAGATACTAGTGTGATATTACCCTGGAGATATTTAGTGTGATATTACCCTGGAGATACTGGTGTGATATTACCCTGGAGATATTAGTGTGATATTACCCTGGAGATATTGGTGTGATATTACCCTGGAGATATTAGTGTGATATTACCCTGGATATATTAGTGTGATATTACCCTGGAGATACCTGTGTGATATTACCCTGGAGATACTAGTGTGATATTACCCTGGAGATACCTGTGTGATATTACCCTGGAGATATTAGTATGATATTACCCTGGAGATACTAGTGTGATATTACCCTGGAGATATTAGTGTGATATTACCCTGGAGATATTTAGTGTGATATTACCCTGGAGATATTAGTGTGATATTCCCCAGGAGATATTAGTGTGATATTACCCTGGAGATACTAGTGTAATATTACCCTGGAGATATTAGTGTGATATTACCCTGGAGATAGAGATATTAGTGTGATATTACCCTGGAGATAGAGATATTAGTGTGATATTACCCTGGAGATAGAGATATTAGTGTGATATTACCCCGGAGATACTAGTGTAATATTACCCTGGAGATATTAGTGTGATATTACCCTGGAGATAGAGATATTGGTGTGATATTACCCTGGAGATATTAGTGTGATATTACCCTGGAGATAGAGATATTGGTGTGATATTACCCTGGAGATACCTGTGTGATATTACCCTGGAGATATTAGTATGATATTACCCTGGAGATACTAGTGTGATATTACCCTGGAGATATTAGTGTGATATTACCCTGGAGATATTGGTGTGATATTACCCTGGAGATATTAGTGTGATATTACCCTGGAGATATTAGTGTGATATTACCCTGGATATATTAGTGTGATATTACCCTGGAGATACCTGTGTGATATTACCCTGGAGATACTAGTGTGATATTAACCTGGAGATATTTAGTGTGATATTACCCTGGAGATACTGGTGTGATATTACCCTGGAGATATTAGTGTGATATTACCCTGGAGATATTGGTGTAATATTACCCTGGAGATACCTGTGTGATATTACCCTGGAGATAACTGTGTGATATTACCCTGGAGATACCTGTGTGATTTTACCCTGGAGATATTAGTATGATATTACCCTGGAGATACTAGTATGATATTACCCTGGAGATACTAGTGTGATATTACCCTGGAGATATTAGTGTGATATTACCCTGGAGATATTAGTGTGATATTACCCTGGAGATACTAGTGTGATATTACCCTGGAGATACTAGTATGATATTACCCTGGAGATACCTGTGTGATATTACCCTGGAGATATTAGTATGATATTACCCTGGAGATATTGGTGTGATATTACCCTGGAGATATTAGTGTGATATTACCCTGGAGATATTAGTGTGATATTACCCTGGAGATATTGGTGTGATATTACCCTGGAGATATTAGTGTGATATTACCCTGGAGATATTTAGTGTGATATTACCCTGGAGATACTAGTATGATATTATCCTGGAGATATTAGTGTGATATTACCCTGGAGATATTAGTGTGATATTACCCTGTATATATTAGTGTGATATTACCCTGGAGATACCTGTGTGATATTACCCTGGAGATATTAGTATGATATTACCCTGGAGATACTAGTGTGATATTACCCTGGAGATATTAGTGTGATATTACCCTGGAGATATTGGTGTGATATTACCCTGGAGATATTAGTGTGATATTACCCTGGAGATATTAGTGTGATATTACCCTGGATATATTAGTGTGATATTACCCTGGAGATACCTGTGTGATATTACCCTGGATATATTAGTGTGATATTACCCTGGAGATATTTAGTGTGATATTACCCTGGAGATACTGGTGTGATATTACCCTGGAGATATTAGTGTGATATTACCCTGGAGATATTGGTGTGATATTACCCTGGAGATATTAGTGTGATATTACCCTGGAGATATTAGTGTGATATTACCCTGGAGATACCTGTGTGATATTACCCTGGAGATATTAGTGTGATATTACCCTGGAGATACTAGTGTGATATTACCCTGGAGATACCTGTGTGATATTACCCTGGAGATATTAGTATGATATTACCCTGGAGATACTAGTGTTATATTACCCTTGAGATATTAGTGTGATATTACCCTGGAGATATTAGTGTGATATTACCCTGGAGATATTAGTGTGATATTACCCTGGAGATAGAGATATTGGTGTGATATTACCCTGGAGATATTAGTGTGATATTACCCTGGAGATAGAGATATTGGTGTGATATTACCCTGGAGATATTAGTGCAATATTACCCTGGAGATATTAGTGTGATATTACCCTGGAGATATTAGTGTGATATTACCCTGGAGATATTAGTATGATATTACCCTGGAGATACTAGTGTGATATTACCCTGGAGATACCTGTGTGATATTACCCTGGAGATATTAGTATGATATTACTCTGGAGATACTAGTGTGATATTACCCTTGAGATATTAGTGTGATATTACCCTGGAGATATTAGTGTGATATTACCCTGGAGATATTAGTGTGATATTACCCTGGATATATTAGTGTGATATTACCCTGGAGATACCTGTGTGATATTACCCTGGAGATACTAGTGTGATATTACCCTGGAGATATTTAGTGTGATATTACCCTGGAGATACTGGTGTGATATTACCCTGGAGATATTAGTGTGATATTACCCTGGAGATATTGGTGTGATATTACCCTGGAGATATTAGTGTGATATTACCCTGGATATATTAGTGTGATATTACCCTGGAGATACCTGTGTGATATTACCCTGGAGATACTAGTGTGATATTACCCTGGAGATACCTGTGTGATATTACCCTGGAGATATTAGTATGATATTACCCTGGAGATACTAGTGTGATATTACCCTGGAGATATTAGTGTGATATTACCCTGGAGATATTTAGTGTGATATTACCCTGGAGATATTAGTGTGATATTCCCCAGGAGATATTAGTGTGATATTACCCTGGAGATACTAGTGTAATATTACCCTGGAGATATTAGTGTGATATTACCCTGGAGATAGAGATATTGGTGTGATATTACCCTGGAGATATTAGTGTGATATTACCCTGGAGATAGAGATATTAGTGTGATATTACCCCGGAGATACTAGTGTAATATTACCCTGGAGATATTAGTGTGATATTACCCTGGAGATAGAGATATTGGTGTGATATTACCCTGGAGATATTAGTGTGATATTACCCTGGAGATAGAGATATTGGTGTGATATTACCCTGGAGATATTAGTGCAATATTACCCTGGAGATATTAGTGTGATATTACCCTGGAGATATTAGTGTGATATTACCCTGGAGATATTAGTATGATATTACCCTGGAGATACTAGTGTGATATTATCCTGGAGATATTAGTGTGATATTACCCTGGAGATATTAGTGTGATATTACCCTGTATATATTAGTGTGATATTACCCTGGAGATACCTGTGTGATATTACCCTGGAGATATTAGTATGATATTACCCTGGAGATACTAGTGTGATATTACCCTGGAGATATTAGTGTGATATTACCCTGGAGATATTGGTGTGATATTACCCTGGAGATATTAGTGTGATATTACCCTGGAGATATTAGTGTGATATTACCCTGGATATATTAGTGTGATATTACCCTGGAGATACCTGTGTGATATTACCCTGGATATATTAGTGTGATATTACCCTCGAGATATTTAGTGTGATATTACCCTGGAGATACTGGTGTGATATTACCCTGGAGATATTAGTGTGATATTACCCTGGAGATATTGGTGTGATATTACCCTGGAGATATTAGTGTGATATTACCCTGGAGATATTAGTGTGATATTACCCTGGAGATACCTGTGTGATATTACCCTGGAGATATTAGTGTGATATTACCCTGGAGATATTAGTGTGATATTACCCTGGAGATATTAGTGTGATATTACCCTGGAGATATTAGTGTGATATTACCCTGGATATATTAGTGTGATATTACCCTGGAGATACCTGTGTGATATTACCCTGGAGATACTAGTGTGATATTACCCTGGAGATATTTAGTGTGATATTACCCTGGAGATACTGGTGTGATATTACCCTGGAGATATTAGTGTGATATTACCCTGGAGATATTGGTGTGATATTACCCTGGAGATATTAGTGTGATATTACCCTGGATATATTAGTGTGATATTACCCTGGAGATACCTGTGTGATATTACCCTGGAGATACTAGTGTGATATTACCCTGGAGATACCTGTGTGATATTACCCTGGAGATATTAGTATGATATTACCCTGGAGATACTAGTGTGATATTACCCTGGAGATATTAGTGTGATATTACCCTGGAGATATTTAGTGTGATATTACCCTGGAGATATTAGTGTGATATTCCCCAGGAGATATTAGTGTGATATTACCCTGGAGATACTAGTGTAATATTACCCTGGAGATATTAGTGTGATATTACCCTGGAGATAGAGATATTGGTGTGATATTACCCTGGAGATATTAGTGTGATATTACCCTGGAGATAGAGATATTAGTGTGATATTACCCCGGAGATACTAGTGTAATATTACCCTGGAGATATTAGTGTGATATTACCCTGGAGATAGAGATATTGGTGTGATATTACCCTGGAGATATTAGTGTGATATTACCCTGGAGATAGAGATATTGGTGTGATATTACCCTGGAGATATTAGTGCAATATTACCCTGGAGATATTAGTGTGATATTACCCTGGAGATATTAGTGTGATATTACCCTGGAGATATTAGTATGATATTACCCTGGAGATACTAGTGTGATATTATCCTGGAGATATTAGTGTGATATTACCCTGGAGATATTAGTGTGATATTACCCTGTATATATTAGTGTGATATTACCCTGGAGATACCTGTGTGATATTACCCTGGAGATATTAGTATGATATTACCCTGGAGATACTAGTGTGATATTACCCTGGAGATATTAGTGTGATATTACCCTGGAGATATTGGTGTGATATTACCCTGGAGATATTAGTGTGATATTACCCTGGAGATATTAGTGTGATATTACCCTGGATATATTAGTGTGATATTACCCTGGAGATACCTGTGTGATATTACCCTGGATATATTAGTGTGATATTACCCTGGAGATATTTAGTGTGATATTACCCTGGAGATACTGGTGTGATATTACCCTGGAGATATTAGTGTGATATTACCCTGGAGATATTGGTGTGATATTACCCTGGAGATATTAGTGTGATATTACCCTGGAGATATTAGTGTGATATTACCCTGGAGATACCTGTGTGATATTACCCTGGAGATATTAGTGTGATATTACCCTGGAGATACTAGTGTGATATTACCCTGGAGATACCTGTGTGATATTACCCTGGAGATATTAGTATGATATTACCCTGGAGATACTAGTGTGATATTACCCTGGAGATATTAGTGTGATATTACCCTGGAGATATTAGTGTGATATTACCCTGGAGATATTAGTGTGATATTACCCTGGATATATTAGTGTGATATTACCCTGGAGATACCTGTGTGATATTACCCTGGAGATACTAGTGTGATATTACCCTGGAGATATTTAGTGTGATATTACCCTGGAGATACTGGTGTGATATTACCCTGGAGATATTAGTGTGATATTACCCTGGAGATATTGGTGTGATATTACCCTGGAGATATTAGTGTGATATTACCCTGGATATATTAGTGTGATATTACCCTGGAGATACCTGTGTGATATTACCCTGGAGATACTAGTGTGATATTACCCTGGAGATACCTGTGTGATATTACCCTGGAGATATTAGTATGATATTACCCTGGAGATACTAGTGTGATATTACCCTGGAGATATTAGTGTGATATTACCCTGGAGATATTTAGTGTGATATTACCCTGGAGATATTAGTGTGATATTCCCCAGGAGATATTAGTGTGATATTACCCTGGAGATACTAGTGTAATATTACCCTGGAGATATTAGTGTGATATTACCCTGGAGATAGAGATATTGGTGTGATATTACCCTGGAGATATTAGTGTGATATTACCCTGGAGATAGAGATATTAGTGTGATATTACCCCGGAGATACTAGTGTAATATTACCCTGGAGATATTAGTGTGATATTACCCTGGAGATAGAGATATTGGTGTGATATTACCCTGGAGATATTAGTGTGATATTACCCTGGAGATAGAGATATTGGTGTGATATTACCCTGGAGATATTAGTGCAATATTACCCTGGAGATATTAGTGTGATATTACCCTGGAGATATTAGTGTGATATTACCCTGGAGATATTAGTATGATATTACCCTGGAGATACTAGTGTGATATTACCCTGGAGATATTAGTGTGATATTACCCTGGAGATATTAGTGTGATATTACCCTGGAGATATTAGTGTGATATTACCCTGGATATATTAGTGTGATATTACCCTGGAGATACCTGTGTGATATTACCCTGGAGATACTAGTGTGATATTACCCTGGAGATATTTAGTGTGATATTACCCTGGAGATACTGGTGTGATATTACCCTGGAGATATTAGTGTGATATTACCCTGGAGATATTGGTGTGATATTACCCTGGAGAAATTAGTGTGATATTACCCTGGAGATATTAGTGTGATATTACCCTGGATATATTAGTGTGATATTACCCTGGAGATACCTGTGTGATATTACCCTGGAGATACTAGTGTGATATTACCCTGGAGATACCTGTGTGATATTACCCTGGAGATATTAGTATGATATTACCCTGGAGATACTAGTGTGATATTACCCTGGAGATATTAGTGTGATATTACCCTGGAGATATTGGTGTGATATTACCCTGGAGATATTAGTGTGATATTACCCTGGAGATATTAGTGTGATATTACCCTGGAGATATTAGTGTGATATTACCCTGGAGATATTAGTGTGATATTACCCTGGAGATATTAGTGTGATATTACCCTGGAGATATTGGTGTGCTATTACCCTGGAGATACTAGTGTGATATTACCCTGGAGATACCTGTGTGATATTACCCTGAAGATATTGGTGTGATATTACCCTGGAGATATTAGTGTAATATTACCCTGGAGATACCTGTGTGATATTACCCTGGAGATATTAGTGTAATATTACCCTGGAGATACCTGTGTGATATTACCCTGGAGATACCTGTGTGATATTACCCTGGAGATACCTGTGTGATATTACCCTGGAGATACCTGTGTGATTTTACCCTGGAGATATTAGTATGATATTACCCTGGAGATACTAGTATGATATTACCCTGGAGATACTAGTGTGATATTACCCTGGAGATATTAGTGTGATATTACCCTGGAGATATTAGTGTGATATTACCCTGGAGATACTAGTGTGATATTACACTGGAGATACTAGTATGATATTACCCTGGAGATACCTGTGTGATATTACCCTGGAGATATTAGTATGATATTACCCTGGAGATATTGGTGTGATATTACCCTGGAGATATTAGTGTGATATTACCCTGGAGATATTAGTGTGATATTACCCTGGAGATATTGGTGTGATATTACCCTGGAGATATTAGTGTGATATTACCCTGGAGATATTTAGTGTGATATTACCCTGGAGATACTAGTATGATATTATCCTGGAGATATTAGTGTGATATTACCCTGGAGATATTAGTGTGATATTACCCTGTATATATTAGTGTGATATTACCCTGGAGATACCTGTGTGATATTACCCTGGAGATATTAGTATGATATTACCCTGGAGATACTAGTGTGATATTACCCTGGAGATATTAGTGTGATATTACTCTGGAGATATTGGTGTGATATTACCCTGGAGATATTAGTGTGATATTACCCTGGAGATATTAGTGTGATATTACCCTGGATATATTAGTGTGATATTACCCTGGAGATACCTGTGTGATATTACCCTGGAGATACTAGTGTGATATTACCCTGGAGATATTTAGAGTGATATTACCCTGGAGATACTGGTGTGATATTACCCTGGAGATATTAGTGTGATATTACCCTGGAGATATTGGTGTGATATTACCCTGGAGATATTAGTGTGATATTACCCTGGAGATATTAGTGTGATATTACCCTGGAGATACCTGTGTGATATTACCCTGGAGATATTAGTGTGATATTACCCTGGAGATACTAGTGTGATATTACCCTGGAGATACCTGTGTGATATTACCCTGGAGATATTAGTATGATATTACCCTGGAGATACTAGTGTGATATTACCCTGGAGATATTAGTGTGATATTACCCTGGAGATAGAGATATTGGTGTGATATTACCCTGGAGATATTAGTGTGATATTACCCTGGATATATTGGTGTGATATTACCCTGGAGATATTAGTGTGATATTACCCTGGAGATATTAGTGTGATATTACCCTGGAGATATTGGTGTGATATTACCCTGGAGATATTAGTGTGATATTACCCTGGAGATATTAGTATGATATTACCCTGGAGATATTAGTGTGATATTACCCTGGAGATATTAGTGTGATATTACCCTGGAGATATTGGTGTGATATTACCCTGGAGATATTAGTGTTATATTACCCTGGAGATATTAGTATGATATTACCCTGGAGATATTAGTGTGATATTACCCTGGAGATAGAGATATTGGTGTGATATTACCCTGGAGATATTAGTGTGATATTACCCTGGAGATATTAGTGTGATATTACCCTGGAGATATTAGTGTGATATTACCCTGGAGATATTTGTGTGATATTACCCTGGAGATATTAGTGTGATATTACCCTGGAGATATTAGTGTGATATTACCCTGGAGATACTAGTGTGATATTACCCTGGAGATACCTGTGTGATATTACCCTGGAGATATTAGTATGATATTACCCTGGAGATACTAGTGTGATATTACCCTGGAGATATTAGTGTGATATTACCCTGGAGATAGAGATATTGGTGTGATATTACCCTGGAGATATTAGTGTGATATTACCCTGGATATATTGGTGTGATATTACCCTGGAGATATTAGTGTGATATTACCCTGGAGATATTAGTGTGATATTACCCTGGAGATATTGGTGTGATATTACCCTGGAGATATTAGTGTGATATTACCCTGGAGATATTAGTATGATATTACCCTGGAGATATTAGTGTGATATTACCCTGGAGATATTAGTGTGATATTACCCTGGAGATATTGGTGTGATATTACCCTGGAGATATTAGTGTTATATTACCCTGGAGATATTAGTATGATATTACCCTGGAGATATTAGTGTGATATTACCCTGGAGATAGAGATATTGGTGTGATATTACCCTGGAGATATTAGTGTGATATTACCCTGGAGATATTAGTGTGATATTACCCTGGAGATATTAGTGTGATATTACCCTGGAGATATTGGTGTGATATTACCCTGGAGATATTAGTGTGATATTACCCTGGAGATACCTGTGTGATATTACCCTGGAGATATTAGTGTGATATTACCCTGGAGATATTAGTATGATATTACCCTGGAGATGTTAGTGTGATATTACCCTGGAGATATTAGTGTGATATTACCCTGGAGATATTGGTGTGATATTACCCTGGAGATATTAGTGTGATATTACCCTGGAGATATTGGTGTGATATTACCCTGGAGATATTAGTGTGATATTACCCTGGAGATATTAGTGTGATATTACCCTGGAGATATTAGTGTGATATTACCCTGGAGATATTGGTGTGCTATTACCCTGGAGATACTAGTGTGATATTACCCTGGAGATATTAGTGTGATATTACCCTGGAGATACCTGTGTGATATTACCCTGGAGATATTGGTGTGATATTACCCTGGAGATATTAGTGTAATATTACCCTGGAGATACCTGTGTGATATTACCCTGGAGATATTAGTGTAATATTACCCTGGAGATACCTGTGTGATATTACCCTGGAGATACCTGTGTGATATTACCCTGGAGATACCTGTGTGATTTTACCCTGGAGATATTAGTATGATATTACCCTGGAGATACTAGTATGATATTACCCTGGAGATACTAGTGTGATATTACCCTGGAGATATTAGTGTGATATTACCCTGGAGATATTAGTGTGATATTACCCTGGAGATACTAGTGTGATATTACACTGGAGATACTAGTATGATATTACCCTGGAGATACCTGTGTGATATTACCCTGGAGATATTAGTATGATATTACCCTGGAGATATTGGTGTGATATTACCCTGGAGATATTAGTGTGATATTACCCTGGAGATATTAGTGTGATATTACCCTGGAGATATTGGTGTGATATTACCCTGGAGATATTAGTGTGATATTACCCTGGAGATATTTAGTGTGATATTACCCTGGAGATACTAGTATGATATTATCCTGGAGATATTAGTGTGATATTACCCTGGAGATATTAGTGTGATATTACCCTGTATATATTAGTGTGATATTACCCTGGAGATACCTGTGTGATATTACCCTGGAGATATTAGTATGATATTACCCTGGAGATACTAGTGTGATATTACCCTGGAGATATTAGTGTGATATTACCCTGGAGATATTGGTGTGATATTACCCTGGAGATATTAGTGTGATATTACCCTGGAGATATTAGTGTGATATTACCCTGTATATATTAGTGTGATATTACCCTGGAGATACCTGTGTGATATTACCCTGGAGATACTAGTGTGATATTAACCTGGAGATATTTAGTGTGATATTACCCTGGAGATACTGGTGTGATATCACCCTGGAGATATTAGTGTGATATTACCCTGGAGATATTGGTGTGATATTACCCTGGAGATATTAGTGTGATATTACCCTGGAGATATTAGTGTGATATTACCCTGGAGATACCTGTGTGATATTACCCTGGAGATATTAGTGTGATATTACCCTGGAGATACTAGTGTGATATTACCCTGGAGATACCTGTGTGATATTACCCTGGAGATATTAGTATGATATTACCCTGGAGATACTAGTGTGATATTACCCTGGAGATATTAGTGTGATATTACCCTGGAGATATTAGTGTGATATTACCCTGGAGATATTGGTGTGATATTACCCTGGAGATATTAGTGTGATATTACCCTGGAGATATTGGTGTGATATTACCCTGGAGATATTAGTGTGATATTACCCTGGAGATATTAGTGTGATATTACCCTGGAGATATTGGTGTGATATTACCCTGGAGATATTAGTGTGATATTACCCTGGAGATATTAGTATGATATTACCCTGGAGATATTAGTGTGATATTACCCTGGAGATATTAGTGTGATATTACCCTGGAGATATTGGTGTGATATTACCCTGGAGATATTAGTGTGATATTACCCTGGAGATATTAGTATGATATTACCCTGAAGATATTAGTGTGATATTACCCTGGAGATATTAGTGTGATATTACCCTGGAGATATTAGTGTGATATTACCCTGGAGATATTAGTGTGATATTACCCTGGAGATATTAGTGTGATATTACCCTGGAGATATTGGTGTGATATTACCCTGGAGATATTAGTGTGATATTACCCTGGAGATATTAGTGTGATATTACCCTGGAGATACCTGTGTGATATTACCCTGGAGATATTAGTGTGATATTACCCTGGAGATATTAGTATGATATTACCCTGGAGATATTAGTGTGATATTACCCTGGAGATATTAGTGTGATATTACCCTGGAGATATTGGTGTGATATTACCCTGGAGATATTAGTGTGATATTACCCTGGAGATATTGGTGTGATATTACCCTGGAGATATTAGTGTGATATTACCCTGGAGATATTAGTGTGATATTACCCTGGAGATATTAGTGTGATATTACCCTGGAGATATTGGTGTGCTATTACCCTGGAGATACTAGTGTGATATTACCCTGGAGATATTAGTGTGATATTACCCTGGAGATACCTGTGTGATATTACCCTGGAGATATTGGTGTGATATTACCCTGGAGATATTAGTGTGATATTACCCTGGAGATACCTGTGTGATATTACCCTGGAGATATTAGTGTAATATTACCCTGGAGATACCTGTGTGATATTACCCTGGAGATACCTGTGTGATATTACCCTGGAGATACCTGTGTGATTTTACCCTGGAGATATTAGTATGATATTACCCTGGAGATACTAGTATGATATTACCCTGGAGATACTAGTGTGATATTACCCTGGAGATATTAGTGTGATATTACCCTGGAGATATTAGTGTGATATTACCCTGGAGATACTAGTGTGATATTACACTGGAGATACTAGTATGATATTACCCTGGAGATACCTGTGTGATATTACCCTGGAGATATTAGTATGATATTACCCTGGAGATATTGGTGTGATATTACCCTGGAGATATTAGTGTGATATTACCCTGGAGATATTAGTGTGATATTACCCTGGAGATATTGGTGTGATATTACCCTGGAGATATTAGTGTGATATTACCCTGGAGATATTTAGTGTGATATTACCCTGGAGATACTAGTATGATATTATCCTGGAGATATTAGTGTGATATTACCCTGGAGATATTAGTGTGATATTACCCTGTATATATTAGTGTGATATTACCCTGGAGATACCTGTGTGATATTACCCTGGAGATATTAGTATGATATTACCCTGGAGATACTAGTGTGATATTACCCTGGAGATATTAGTGTGATATTACCCTGGAGATATTGGTGTGATATTACCCTGGAGATATTAGTGTGATATTACCCTGGAGATATTAGTGTGATATTACCCTGGATATATTAGTGTGATATTACCCTGGAGATACCTGTGTGATATTACCCTGGATATATTAGTGTGATATTACCCTGGAGATATTTAGTGTGATATTACCCTGGAGATACTGGTGTGATATTACCCTGGAGATATTAGTGTGATATTACCCTGGAGATATTGGTGTGATATTACCCTGGAGATATTAGTGTGATATTACCCTGGAGATATTAGTGTGATATTACCCTAGAGATACCTGTGTGATATTACCCTGGAGATATTAGTGTGATATTACCCTGGAGATACTAGTGTGATATTACCCTGGAGATACCTGTGTGATATTACCCTGGAGATATTAGTATGATATTACCCTGGAGATACTAGTGTGATATTACCCTTGAGATATTAGTGTGATATTACCCTGGAGATATTAGTGTGATATTACCCTGGAGATATTAGTGTGATATTACCCTGGATATATTAGTGTGATATTACCCTGGAGATACCTGTGTGATATTACCCTGGAGATACTAGTGTGATATTACCCTGGAGATATTTAGTGTGATATTACCCTGGAGATACTGGTGTGATATTACCCTGGAGATATTAGTGTGATATTACCCTGGAGATATTGGTGTGATATTACCCTGGAGATATTAGTGTGATATTACCCTGGATATATTAGTGTGATATTACCCTGGAGATACCTGTGTGATATTACCCTGGAGATACTAGTGTGATATTACCCTGGAGATACCTGTGTGATATTACCCTGGAGATATTAGTATGATATTACCCTGGAGATACTAGTGTGATATTACCCTGGAGATATTAGTGTGATATTACCCTGGAGATATTTAGTGTGATATTACCCTGGAGATATTAGTGTGATATTCCCCAGGAGATATTAGTGTGATATTACCCTGGAGATACTAGTGTAATATTACCCTGGAGATATTAGTGTGATATTACCCTGGAGATAGAGATATTGGTGTGATATTACCCTGGAGATATTAGTGTGATATTACCCTGGAGATAGAGATATTAGTGTGATATTACCCCGGAGATACTAGTGTAATATTACCCTGGAGATATTAGTGTGATATTACCCTGGAGATAGAGATATTGGTGTGATATTACCCTGGAGATATTAGTGTGATATTACCCTGGAGATAGAGATATTGGTGTGATATTACCCTGGAGATATTAGTGCAATATTACCCTGGAGATATTAGTGTGATATTACCCTGGAGATATTAGTGTGATATTACCCTGGAGATATTAGTATGATATTACCCTGGAGATACTAGTGTGATATTATCCTGGAGATATTAGTGTGATATTACCCTGGAGATATTAGTGTGATATTACCCTGTATATATTAGTGTGATATTACCCTGGAGATACCTGTGTGATATTACCCTGGAGATATTAGTATGATATTACCCTGGAGATACT
The DNA here is from genome assembly GCA_036172795.1 of Pelodytes ibericus. NCBI lineage: Eukaryota > Metazoa > Chordata > Amphibia > Anura > Pelodytidae > Pelodytes > Pelodytes ibericus. The sequence goes on from CM069857.1 coordinate 292,559,475, forward strand.
AGTGTGATATTACCCTGGAGATATTAGTGTGATATTACCCTGGAGATATTGGTGTGATATTACCCTGGAGATATTAGTGTGATATTACCCTGGAGATATTAGTGTGATATTACCCTGGATATATTAGTGTGATATTACCCTGGAGATACCTGTGTGATATTACCCTGGATATATTAGTGTGATATTACCCTGGAGATATTTAGTGTGATATTACCCTGGAGATACTGGTGTGATATTACCCTGGAGATATTAGTGTGATATTACCCTGGAGATATTGGTGTGATATTACCCTGGAGATATTAGTGTGATATTACCCTGGAGATATTAGTGTGATATTACCCTGGAGATACCTGTGTGATATTACCCTGGAGATATTAGTGTGATATTACCCTGGAGATACTAGTGTGATATTACCCTGGAGATACCTGTGTGATATTACCCTGGAGATATTAGTATGATATTACCCTGGAGATACTAGTGTGATATTACCCTGGAGATATTAGTGTGATATTACCCTGGAGATATTAGTGTGATATTACCCTGGAGATATTAGTGTGATATTACCCTGGATATATTAGTGTGATATTACCCTGGAGATACCTGTGTGATATTACCCTGGAGATACTAGTGTGATATTACCCTGGAGATATTTAGTGTGATATTACCCTGGAGATACTGGTGTGATATTACCCTGGAGATATTAGTGTGATATTACCCTGGAGATATTGGTGTGATATTACCCTGGAGATATTAGTGTGATATTACCCTGGATATATTAGTGTGATATTACCCTGGAGATACCTGTGTGATATTACCCTGGAGATACTAGTGTGATATTACCCTGGAGATACCTGTGTGATATTACCCTGGAGATATTAGTATGATATTACCCTGGAGATACTAGTGTGATATTACCCTGGAGATATTAGTGTGATATTACCCTGGAGATATTTAGTGTGATATTACCCTGGAGATATTAGTGTGATATTCCCCAGGAGATATTAGTGTGATATTACCCTGGAGATACTAGTGTAATATTACCCTGGAGATATTAGTGTGATATTACCCTGGAGATAGAGATATTGGTGTGATATTACCCTGGAGATATTAGTGTGATATTACCCTGGAGATAGAGATATTAGTGTGATATTACCCCGGAGATACTAGTGTAATATTACCCTGGAGATATTAGTGTGATATTACCCTGGAGATAGAGATATTGGTGTGATATTACCCTGGAGATATTAGTGTGATATTACCCTGGAGATAGAGATATTGGTGTGATATTACCCTGGAGATATTAGTGCAATATTACCCTGGAGATATTAGTGTGATATTACCCTGGAGATATTAGTGTGATATTACCCTGGAGATATTAGTATGATATTACCCTGGAGATACTAGTGTGATATTACCCTGGAGATATTAGTGTGATATTACCCTGGAGATATTAGTGTGATATTACCCTGGAGATATTAGTATGATATTACCCTGGATATATTAGTGTGATATTACCCTGGAGATACCTGTGTGATATTACCCTGGAGATACTAGTGTGATATTACCCTGGAGATATTTAGTGTGATATTACCCTGGAGATACTGGTGTGATATTACCCTGGAGATATTAGTGTGATATTACCCTGGAGATATTGGTGTGATATTACCCTGGAGATATTAGTGTGATATTACCCTGGAGATATTAGTGTGATATTACCCTGGATATATTAGTGTGATATTACCCTGGAGATACCTGTGTGATATTACCCTGGAGATACTAGTGTGATATTACCCTGGAGATACCTGTGTGATATTACCCTGGAGATATTAGTATGATATTACCCTGGAGATACTAGTGTGATATTACCCTGGAGATATTAGTGTGATATTACCCTGGAGATATTTAGTGTGATATTACCCTGGAGATATTAGTGTGATATTCCCCAGGAGATATTAGTGTGATATTACCCTGGAGATACTAGTGTAATATTACCCTGGAGATATTAGTGTGATATTACCCTGGAGATAGAGATATTGGTGTGATATTACCCTGGAGATATTAGTGTGATATTACCCTGGAGATAGAGATATTAGTGTGATATTACCCCGGAGATACTAGTGTAATATTACCCTGGAGATATTAGTGTGATATTACCCTGGAGATAGAGATATTGGTGTGATATTACCCTGGAGATAGAGATATTGGTGTGATATTACCCTGGAGATATTAGTGCAATATTACCCTGGAGATATTAGTGTGATATTACCCTGGAGATATTAGTGTGATATTACCCTGGAGATATTGGTGTGATATTACCCTGGAGATATTAGTGTGATATTACCCGGAGATATTGGTGTGTTATTACCCTGGAGATATTAGTGTGATATTACCCTGGAGATACTAGTGTGATATTACCCTGGAGATATTAGTATGATATTACCCTGGAGATATTAGTATGATATTACCCTGGAGATATTAGTGTGATATTACCCTGGAGATATTGGTGTGATATTACCCTGGAGATATTAGTGTGATATTACCCCGGAGATACTGGTGTGATATTACCCTCGAGATACTAGTATGATTTTACCCTGGAGATACTAGTGTGATATTACCCCGGAGATACTATTGTAATATTATCCTGGAGATATTACCCTGGAGATATTAGTGTGATATTATCCTGGAGATACTGGTGAGGGAGGAATTTGCCCCCGAGGCCGCCCTGATACATGCTAAAAATGGCTGCTGGGTCGTCTTTAACGCTGGGCGCCCCCAGGGGGCGTCCCGAGCCAGGTGGCGTCCCGGGCCCGGCGGGCCCAGGTCACGCCAGGAAAAAAATCATCCCCCCCACTTTCCCAGTACTTACCTCCTTGGTGCTGTCCTCCGTTGCTGCAGGTCCGTGGCTGTGAGGGAAGTGTTCTGCGCCCACCTCCAGCCAATGCGCATTCAATAAAGTTTGTTGGCTGGAGGGGAGCGCACAACGCTTCCCTCACAGCCACAGATGGGCAGATGAGAGCACCGGGAGACGGAGACAGAGCAGCAGCAAGGAGGTAAGAACTCAATATGGTGTGGTGGGAAATCCTGGTATATTGAGGGGCAAAATCCTGGTGTATTGTGGGGCAAAATCCTGACATATTGTGGGGCATAAACCTGGCATATTGAGGGGGCATAATCCTGGCATATTGAGGGGGCATAATCCTGGCATATTGAGTGGAAAATCCTGGCATATTGAGGGGGCATAATCCTGGCATATTGAGGGTAAAATCCTGGCATATTGTGGGCAAAATCCTGGCATATTGTGGGCAAAAATCCTGGCATATTGATGGGGCATAATCCTGGCATATTGTGGGGAAATTCCTGGCATATTGTGGGGGCATAATCCTGGCATATTGTGGGGAAATTCCTGGCATATTGAGGGGGCATAATCTTGGCATACTGAGGGGAAAATCCTGGCATATTGGGTGGCATAATCCTGGCAATATTCGTTATAAAACAAGGAAAAGATGGCCGTGGATGGGGAGGCGATTCGGTGGTGCAATGGGCCACTTGACTGGATTTGCCCCCCAGGCCTAAGGCTGCCAGCCCTCCCCTGCTGGAGATATTAGTGTAATATTACCCTGGAGATACTAGTGTAGAAAATTGGGTGTACCAAGGTTCCATTTTAGAGATAAATAAAAACTGAGGAGCTGGAAAGGTTTGCAAAACTGCACCGCAAGTCTGGCAAGGCAGCAAGAGCTCTCAGCAAGGTGGGAACATGTGATGGAACCCTCTATTACTAAGGTTCTTGGAGAGGAATAATGGCCCACCTCCTCCCTATAGATTGGCCCTTTATTCCCAGATTGTGCCATCTGTAATCCTGACTCACTCTAGCTTATGTGCTATAACTGAATGTTTAATATGGTTATTTAGACAGATTCTGTTTTATATACTGGTTTGCATAATTATGAGATGAGAGCACTGAAGGATTACAATGCGTCACAGAGGAGTCGGGGACAATGGTTGGTAGTTTACTTCCTTATCTATTGTTCTGTTAATTTACTGTTAAAATAATTGTGATGTGTTATTGTATATCTGTAGCAGGTCTGGTTAATTGCTGTTTGGTTTGTGTTGTGTTGAATGTTAATATGAAGGTTGAGTTATGTTAACTTGATCATGTCTGTATATAAGACTCTGTGTCTGTTCAAATAAAGTTTTATTATTCTTTCACCATTTGAATGGCTGGAACCATTGGCTAAAACCATTCTTCTCTGCCCTTGTGATACCCCGGGGTACCACTGGGTTCCTTCACAGTACAGAACTGGAGAAGGGCTGAAATACTGTTCAAAGGCCAGTGTCAGAGACAATCTAGGCAATTTGTGCAAATTACACCCCACTGGGGTGAGTAGCCTAGGAAACCAACTCACCCTAGAGCTGGAAAAAAATGTATTACAGTACCATAAAAGATTCGTCTAAGAGCTATTAACCTTTTTCCTTGCCATAAATTACTGCTTAGGCATTGATCTGGTTGCTGAAGCACTTTTGTGCTGCCTGCATATTTTTTGGTTACACCCACTGGGGGGTTAAGTGTAAAGTAAAACATTTTTTTAAGCTGTCTGAGGATATATAGCCATCAGGAACAGCCAATCAGTGGCAAAGATGGTTTCATTACTCAGACAAGCATCACCATTCACCTGGGTTAATAATTGTAAATATTAATATGATCAGTCTGGATCTGCCTCCCTCTCCTTACTTCCATTTGTTGTGAGGGAGAGAGACAGATCAGTATTAGTTAGTGTTACAATTAAATTTAATAAAATTGTAAGACCACTTATCCCTCCTTTCACTACAGTTCCTGGCATCAGTATAGATGTTGCCTGATTCATCCCCCTGCAGTCTATCCAAAATTTTCTGCCCATGATGTCTGTCACAGACGCTTCCATGCCCTAGGCTTCTGGAGAGGAATGGCCAACCTTTTACCAATAGACTATGGACCTTGTCTGTGTATATGATAGGTTTTGGGGTACACACCTTGAGGGCACCAACGGCACCCAGTTTTCAGCTGGCCTGCAGTACTCAGTACTGGCTCACTCAGGATGTCAGCCATCCTAGGAGGGAGGGCCAAGACATTGTGTGCTCCCTCAGATTTTCTCCTGTCCTGCAAACTCCAGTCTCTCAGGAAGTGTTAAGAAATGTTATTATGTTACTGTTATAATGTGTTTAACATCCAGCTACTGTTTAATAGGTGTTAAATTATGTCACCTTCCCTATTTTCTCTTGTAGTCAGGATGTCTATATCTTAAGGTGTCATGTTTAGTTATGTTATATCTTACTGTATTTAATTAGCTGTTTTAAACTAGGTTTTCTATTGTTTGAGGCTTACCATGTTATAATTAGTTCCCCTGTGCCTCCCCCCTAGTTGATGTCATATCTGTCTGTATTTAAATCTGTTTCACAAATAAATGTTCATTGCTGTTCTACTCATATGCTTGTGTTGTCTTTTACTTGGAGTTAAATGGATGAGAATTCCAGTTCTTTTTGGAGTTCCTATTTTGAATGTACTTACACCGGTCCTGTCTGGTGAATTAGAGCAGCTACCAACAGCATGGGTTCTGTCTGGTGAATTAGAGCAGCTACCTACAGCACTGGTCCTGTCTGGTGAATTAGAGCAGCTACCTACAGCACTGGTCCTGTCTGGTGAATTAGAGCAGTTACCTACAGCACTGGTTCTGTCTGGTGAATTAGAGCAGCTACCTACAGCACTGGTTCTGTCTGGTGAATTAGAGCGGCTACCTACAGCACTGGTTCTGTCTGGTGAATTAGAGCAGCTACCTACAACACTGGTTCTGTCTGGTGAATTAGAGCAGCTACCTACAGCACTGGTCCTGTCTGGTGAATTAGAGCAGCTACCTACAGCACTGGTTCTGTCTGGTGAATTAGAGCAGCTACCTACAGCACTGGTCCTGTCTGGTGAATTAGAGCAGCTACCTACAGCACTGGTTCTGTCTGGTGAATTAGAGCGGCTACCTACAACACTGGTTCTGTCTGGTGAATTAGAGCAGCTACCTACAGCACTGGTCCTGTCTGGTGAATTAGAGCAGCTACCTACAGCACTATCCCGTCTGGTGAATTAGAGCAGCTACCTACAACACTGGTTCTGCCTGGTGAATTAGAGCAGCTACCTACAGCACTGGTCCTGTCTGGTGAATTAGAGCAGCTACCTACAGCACTGGTCCTGTCTAGTGAATTAGAGCAGCTACCTACAGCACTGGCCCTGTCTGGTGAATTAGAGCAGCTACCTACAGCACTGGTTCTGTCTGGTGAATTAGAGCAGCTACCTACAGCATGGGTTCTGTCTGGGGAATCTGAGCAGCTACCTAGAACACTGGTCCTGTCTGGTGAATTAGAGCAGCTATCTACAACACTGGTCCTGTCTGGTGAATTAGAGCAGCTACCTACAGCACTGGTCCTGTCAGGTGAATTATAGCAGCTACCTACAGCACTGGTCCTGCCTGGGGAATTAGAGCAGCTACCTACAGCACTGGTTCTGTCTGGTGAATTAGAGCAGCTACCTACAGCACTGGTCCTGTCTGGTGAATTAGAGCAGCTACCTACAACACTGGTTCTATCTGGGGAATTAGAGCAGCTACCTACAACACTGGTTCTGTCTGGTGAATTAGAGCAGCTACCTACAGCACTGGTCCTGTCTGGTGAATTAGAGCAGCTACCTACAGCACTGGTCCTGTCAGGTGAATTAGAGCAGCTACCTACAGCACTGGTCCTGTCTGGTGGCTTGACGTAGTTATCACAGCAAGGGAGCAGAGCTCTGACAGAGGGGGTTCTGTCTCAATGTCTTCATGGACAATTTCTTTCAATCAAACCTTTTTGCTCAGCGAAACTGTTTAGCCAAATTAATTTTGGTCAAAGCAAAGATGGGACCCTGTTGATGTGCCAGAATTCCTTACATTCTGGGCACACACAATGCTGATGGGAATCATGTAAAAGTGCTCTATTCGCTTACAGGAGCACCAGCCCCACCTGATATATATTCAATCTTACTGGGGTGGAGGTAAATGACATTGGCCAGCTTCAAAGTCGTCCCAAATACGACACAGGCGCGGGTTGACTATGTGTAAAGATTCCAAGTTGGAGATGAGTTACTCCCAAACGTTGGCAGTGACACATACCAGAATCTGAGAATTCATGCCTGGAGTACAATGTGTGTGAAAAAGCAAAAACTACTATCCAAAAGTTTGGCAAAAGCTGGTGGTGTCTACTTTTCAAAAATATATGGGCTGATTGGGGTAAATTGAATTGGCTGGTTTCAAAAATGCTTCAATTAGGACATATAACAATTCCAAATTGGAAAACTGAAATGCACACATCCCAAATGTGGCCATTTACCCCCAGAAATAACGACAAACATGGTGTAACAACCTTAACTGCTCGTCGCCGCAACACTCGTTTAGCTTCTCGCAACTCCCGTCGAGTTCCGGTGATGCGGTCTCTCCTGTTGTCACCAAGATGGCCGTGTGGCACCCTAAGGGCATGCGCAAATGGTGAAAATGACGGAAATTATAGAAGCTCTGTTCCTTGATTGGTTACACCCCCCTGGCTAGCGATTGCTAGATTTGTATTTAAACCCCTCTGTTGCTCCTTACCTTTGCTTGTGATAGGTTCTCCCGTGCCTGTCTTGCGTTTCCTGATCCCAGTGTTCTTCACCCAGCTCGTTTCACCATTGCTGATATTCATTCCTGTGTACCAAATCCTCGACTTGCTTTTGACTATTCTGTCATGACCTCGGATTCCAACCTGCGTCCGGTATCCTGTATCTCAGTACCAGTGGCTGTGTGTCCTGTATCCTGCATCTCAGTACCAGTGGCTGTGTGTCCTGTATCCAAGTACCAGTGGCTGTGTGTCCGGTATCCAGTTTCTCAGTACCAGTGGCTATGTGTCCAGTATCCAGTATCTCAGTACCAGTGGCTGTGTGTCTGATATACAGTATCTCAGTACCAGTGGCTGTGTGTCCAGTATACAGTATCTCAGTACCAGTGGCTGTGTGTCCAGTATCTCAGTACCAGTGGCTGTGTGTCTGATATACAGTATCTCAGTACCAGTGGCTGTGTGTTTGGTATCCTGTATCTCAGTACCAGTGGCTGTGTGTCCGGTATCCAGTATTTCACTACCAGTGGCTGTGTGTCCAGTATCTCAGTACCAGTGGCTCTGTGTCTGATATACAGTATCCCAGTACCAGTGGCTGTGTGTCCGGTATCCTTTATTTCAGTACCAGTGGCTGTGTATCCGGTATCCAGCATTTCATTACCAGTGACTGTGTGTCCCGTATCCAGTATCCCAGTACCAGTGGCTGTGTGTCTGGTATCCTTTATCTCAGTACCAGTGGCTGTGTGTTTGGTATCCTGTATCTCAGTACCAGTGGCTGTATGTCCGGTATCCAGTATTTCACTACCAGTGGCTGTGTGTCCAGTATCTCAGTACCAGTGGCTGTGTGTCCCGTATCCAGTATCTCAGTACCAGTGGCTGTGTGTCCGGTATCCTGTATCTCAGTACCAGTGGCTGTGTGTCCGGTATCCAGTATCTCAGTACCAGTGGCTGTGTGTCTGGTATCCTGTATCTCAGTACCAGTGGCTGTGTGTCCGGTATCCAGTATCTCAGTACCAGTGGCTGTGTGTCCGGTATCCAGTATTTCATTACCAGTGACTGTGTGTCCGGTATCCAGTATCTCAGTACCAGTGGCTGTGTGTCCGGTATCCAGTATTTCATTACCAGTGACTGTGTGTCCGGTATCCAGTATTTCATTACCAGTGACTGTGTGTCCGGTATCCAGTATCTCAGTACCAGTGGCTGTGTGTCCGGTATCCAGTATTTCACTACCAGTGGCTGTGTGTCCAGTATCTCAGTACCAGTGGCTGTGTGTCCCGTATCCAGTATCTCAGTACCAGTGGCTGTGTGTCCGGTATCCTGTATCTCTGTACCAGTGGCTGTGTGTCCGGTATCCAGTATCTCAGTACCAGTGGCTGTGTGTCTGGTATCCTGTATCTCAGTACCAGTGGCTGTGTGTCCGGTATCCAGTATCTCAGTACCAGTGGCTGTGTGTCCGGTATCCAGTATTTCATTACCAGTGACTGTGTGTCCGGTATCCAGTATCTCAGTACCAGTGGCTGTGTGTCCGGTATCCAGTATTTCATTACCAGTGACTGTGTGTCCGGTATCCAGTATTTCATTACCAGTGACTGTGTGTCCCGTATCCAGTATCTCAGTACCAGTGGCTGTGTGTCCAGTATCCAGTATTTCAGTACCAGTGGCTGTGTGTCCCGTATCCAGTATTTCATTACCAGTGACTGTGTGTCCGGTATCCAGTATCTCAGTACCAGTGGCTGTGTGTCCGGTATCCAGTGTTTCATTACCAGTGACTGTGTGTCTGGTATCCAGTATCTCAGTACCAACTTTAACAAAGATTGGTGATAAAATGTCTGCATGAATAATGTGAAAGGACCCCAGTTGAATACCCTGGGCTGTCTATTTTTGCAAAATATACACATGTGGGGCGTGATTCATGAAAATACCAGTGAAATAATACAATATATTTAGCAGGTTTTTTCATTAGCCTTTGTAGATAAGTCAGAATTTATTTTTTAAAAGTTTTCACCATATTTTATTAGCTTTTTCTAAATAATACATTATATATGATATGATCAAAATAGTGGTATCTAAAGAAAGCTCTTCTTGTCCCAATAAAAACAATATATAATTTGTGTGGATAGAGCAAATGGCAAAGAAGAAAATTAGAGCTACACAGAAACACTGCAGAAAAAATAAAATAGCCATTGTCCAGAATGACCAACATTTGGCTACACAAGGCCAGAAATCACCTCCTTAGCCCCTGATTAAAGCTCAGCATCCACCCAGCAAGTCTTTCTGGAACCTTTTTCTTTGTACCCAAATAGCAGACAGGACCACTAGCCATTAGAGACAGCAAGAATGAACAACAACTTTATTGCAGGAAACACAGTATATATATATATACAGTACAAGATCTGATAACAAAGGCAGGGACATCAGGCAGGTTTAACGGGGACCTGTGTGGCATAAACATAGTCCAGGGAATTAAGTGTCTGGTCTCCGCTCAGCCTGATTAATGCTGCCGCCTGCTTGGTGCCTTTCCTGGGTAAACGAAAGTAGGAAGTCCTGATGTCTGGAATGGCAGATGGTGACCAGAGGTCAAGCTACATTTTCTCCACAGGGGTTCGACCAATCTGGGAGCGAGCTACTCTTGAGCCAGGAGGCGGTTTATTTGAATGCACCAATAGAAACAGCGCCTATCCGGGACTTGTCCATAGACTTGCTCCACAAAATAAGTTAGATCCCCAACACATGAAACAAATGCTGCCGACAATCCACAAAAAGATCGAGGTGCTCACTTTCAAGGTGGAGGATCGGCGAACAACGCCCCCTGGCATTTTTGGCCAAAGAGAGTTTGAGGCAGGGTCGTGAACACCGTTCATTTCGAGTCTGATTTCACCTGTAATTCGGGTGATTTGGCCAATCAGTGACCAAGCTACCTTTTGCCCTCCAAATGGGCAGCCAATCAGACGGGAGCTTTCCCCTGGAAGTATACAGCGGGCAGCATCACAGATGTAATCCAATTTGGAGTTCCAGGAGGTTTCCGGTGAGCTGTGTTTTGCACGGCACAGGGAGCTGGGGGTCACGGCCAGTGATATAGCTGTGACGGAGCCCTCCGTCACTGGGGTTCGTAGAGAGAAATAATGGCCCACCTCCTCCCAATAGACTATGGACTGTCAGGACTTACCTATCCGTGTTCCCTCTGAGTTACTTCTGGGTTTTACCGATCAGAGGCTCCGCCCTCTTTCCGTGACACGATCTTCCCTCGCCTTATAGGGAAGTCACACCATGAGTTAGTTGCCGAGTTATTTTGTCGGCTTAGCTCCAGATAATTATTTACAAAGAATCTCTATATTCCGACTTCTGCCTGATATTAAATACTGCTGACTTCTATTTCCCTTGGACCCTGATTTGTTTCACCGTTCTTGCTGACTTCTATTGCCCTTTGGAGCAGGAATTGCCTTATATCTCCAACCCATTTTGACCCAGGATTGCTTATGGACTCAACATCCAAAGCATTTGTCTTTAAATATCAACCAACAGAATCATCCTGTGCATTTTAAAGTAATCATTTCCATCTGGCCATTTGTTGCACAAAGTATTCCAAGTCTTACTAATCTACCATTGCATCACCTGCTTGCTCAAACCTGCTATATTTGCCTGGAATCCTATCCAAAGACGTTACAATTTATTTCACTACATGTGCAGTGAATTGCCTTTTCTGTTCTCACCTGATGCTGATGAAATGAATGCCTGTATCATTATCCATACTATGTATGCAAATCACATCTCACTATATCCAACTCCATATTCAATTTAGCCTCCTGCAGTTTTGTTCCAAAATATCTATAACAAACTTTTCACGGACCATCTCTGTGCATATACTAGGTTTGGGGGCACAAACTTTGAGGGCACCAGCAGGACCCTTTTTTCACTCGGACTTCACACACAGGCTCACTCAGGATGTGTACCCTGGGATCCAAGCCTTTGTCCCATTCATCGTCTTTCCCACAGGTTAAGATTGTATCCTATACTGCAAACCCCTGTCATTATGTCACCTTGCAAGGATTTTCGTCCACACAGGCGAAGGTGCCTTTTGGTGCCCCCCTCCTCTGACCAGCCACGCCTCCCACACCATTAACCCTCCATACATTATATATATAGTGTAAAAAATAAATACATCTAAATATTCAACTTGCATGCTCTAAATGTGTCACACATTTAAACCCTTAAACAAAAAGACACCCTTGCAGTCACACACAGAGACACACTTACCACTTACACACACACCCTTACACAGACAGTGACACACTTACACACACCCTACACAGACACAGTGACACAATTACACACACACACCCTTACGTAGACAGTGACACACTCACACAGTGACACCAATACACACTATTTTGCCACTCAATATGCCAGTATTTTCCCCTCAATATGCCATATAATATGCCAGTATTTTCCCCTCAATATGCCATTTAATATGTCAGAATTTTGCCCTCCAATATGCCAGCATTTTGCCCCTCAATATGCCAGGATGTTGCCACTCAATATGCCATTTAATAAGTCAGGATTTTGCCCCTCAATATGCCATTTAATATCCCAGGATTTTGCCCCCCAATATGCCCAGATTTTCCCCCCCTCCCAGTACTAACCTCCGTCCTGCTCTGTCTCCCGGTGTTCTGTTGTGCAGATCTGTGGCTGTGAGGGAAGCATTGTGCGCTCCCCTCCAGCCGCGCAGCTTCAATAAAGTTTGTTGAAAAAAAAGTTTAAACAAACTTTATTGAAGCTGCACGGCTGGAAGGGAGCGCACAACGCTTCTCTCACGGCCGCAGACCTGCACAGCAACAAGGAGGAAAGTAAACGGGCCTGGGGGCGCGGGCAATTTTCCTGCCCCCTCCTTGGGGCGCCCTAAGGCAGCCGCCTGTGCTGCCTTACAGTAGCGCCGGCCCTGACATTACCCATTTTTTGTACAGTGATGTCCATTAATTAGGAAGTTATCTTATCTGTATGTATCTGAACTTGACACCTTTGTATCCTGAAAGGTGTGAGGCAGGATTTCCCCATTGTATGTCCTTCTGTTGTGTTCCTTAAGTGCCTGTATTTAAAGGTGTGATTATTTTATATCCTACTGTATCTAATTACCTGTTTTAAATTAGTCTCTCTATTGCTTACCATGTGCCACCTTCTTGGTTGTCACACTGTCTGTGTATAAATATCTGTTTTCAAATAAATGTTCATTCCTGTTCCACTCCTATACTGGTGTGTGTCCATTCCTGTGGCAGATTCTTTGGATCTGAATCAGACACCACTGTGCCCTTTCCAGATTCCTTCTGGGTGTTTAATTACAAGTATTTTTTTCAAGTATATGCTTCCATTCATTGAGTGTATTTCATCCTTTGTTTGTGGACCACCTTTTCATACTATTGGTTCAATATACTACACTTATTTATGTTTTATTTATTTTCTCCCATGATTGACGTAAGAAGAAAGTGTATTTTTGAATCTGTGAACACAGCACACTTTTGTCCTTTTTTTACGGAATTTGGATGAATAACATGTTTAGTCTTCATGAGAGGTATTTGGTATTCTCAATACATCTGCTAGTTGTTTGGCAGTTGTGTGTTCCTCTACAAACTGATTACAATTGTGTAAGTCCAAATGTTTGGAGCAAAAGGTCTATTCAATATCCATCAATCCGTTCCAAATTGGATTTGGATCGGGCATAATAGCCAATTTTGTGGCTCCTCAACTGGAGCCATTTGAATGGTTCCGGGCTACTTGCTCTGGACCCCATGTATATTACGGAGGCGGGGAACCATTTTGTTATTGCAAAAGGGACTGGGAGCTGGGCGTGTGCTGATCATATGGCTTTCAGCCTCATTCTACATACATTGGGGTCAGAGCTACCTGTCCTGTGCGCCCATCTAATATATTAGACCCCCAAGGTCTGGGCCTTGGATGCTTTACGAACAGAATATTACCTGTTCCAGAAGTCCAGCACCGACCCACGATGCTCTCATCTTTCGCCCAAAGAAAGGGGCACCCAAAATCTTTAAATATGTACCATATATACTCGAGTATAAGCCGAGTTTTTCAGCACATTTTTTGTCCACAAACATAAACGAGCATACTAAAGGGCAAAATCCTGGCATATTAAAATGGCATATTGGGGGCAATATCCTGGCATATTAAATGGCATATTGGGGGCAATATCCTGGAATATTAAATGGCATATTGGGGGCAATATTTACCAGTAGCTGCCTCATTTCCCACCCTAGGCTTATACTCGAGTCAATATTTTTTCCCAGTACTTTGTGGTAAAATTAGGTGCCTCGGCTTATATTCGGGTCGGCTTATACTCGAGTATATACGGTATGTGAGCCCCTCTCCTGAGCATCAGGCCTCAGCGGAGGACTGATACACAGTGAAATCCCTTCTCAGAGAGCGGGGATTTAATTTTATGAAAAAAAAGCATGTGATTGGCCAACTGTGTCACCCAATCAGAAGCCTTTTATCCCAGCTTCACCATTGGCTGGGTTTGGAGGAGTTCTGGAAAAGGCAATTCTCTTCATTCACCGGGAACCCGTTTGCCGGGGTGGCCAGTGATTTTTCCCTGCCCACCCCCTTGCCACCCAAAGGGTTTTTTTTTTTTCTCCAAAGTGAATTGCCCTCCCCGAGAAGACAATGCAATAACTTAAGCTGTTTTTTAAAAAGAAAATGTAAATTATATTAATGTTATATCATTTCTTATGATATATAACATTAATATATCTTATTTTAGAATATATTTTATTTTTAACTACTTTTTCATTCAAATCGTCAGTTTGGATGCATTTTTTTCAAGTTTCAGGGCCGCTTTAAGAAAAAGTTTGAGCAAAACTAACCGCAAAGAGTCGCAGTGTAAAATCATGTCTGGAGGTGGCACAGTATATATTGACATACTAACAAAAAGGAGTCTCAACTATTTACACATCTTCCTGCTTGAAATCAACCTTGATCTCAGAGACTTCTTCTTCTTTGATGGTCACGCAGATCTGATCTGGAATGGCAGCAAAATCCTCTCCCACCTGTGTAGGGAATCTTAAAAAGTCTTCTTTCAATGGTATATCTTGTTTCCAAGTGGAATCGTCATCTTCATCTTTTATCTCGTCGGGTTCCTCCAGGGAGCAGTTTGCCACCATCTCGTTGGTAGCCAGCTTGGAAGGGTGATCGAGTGGAGCTGGCAGCACAATGACCTAAAAAATATTTTAAGAACAGAAAAAATAAAAAAAATACATTTATCCAATTGTTCTTGGAGTAGTCTCATGTTTAGCGTGACACTTTAATTACTCCAACTGCAATTTTAAGCTGTGACCAGGAACTGGTTCTTACCTCTACTTTTGGGCACGCCCTATTTTCATGTCTTTTAAGAGCCGGTTTTGAGGTAAAACATTTCCTACATGCAGGACAGGCAAATGGTTTCTCTCCTGTGTGAAGTCTCATGTGATCCAAAAGACGTGACTTTTGGGTAAAGCTTTTCTCACATTCAGAACAGACAAATGGCTTGTCTCCGGTGTGAATTGTCTTGTGTTCAATAAGTGCAGCCTTGCGGGTAAAACATTTCCCACATTCAGAACAAATAAATGGCTTCTCTCCCGTGTGAATTTTCTTGTGTTCAATAAGTGCTGACTTGTGGACAAAACATTTCTCACATTGAGAACAGGAAAATGGCTTCTCTCCTTTGTGGCTTCTCTTATGTGAAAGAAGCTGTGGATTTGTTGCAAAACATTTCTCACATTCAGAACAGGCAAATGGTTTCTCTCCGGTGTGAACTCTCTCGTGAGCAATAAGCTGTGTCTTGCGGATAAAACATTTCCCACATTCGAAACAAGAAAATCGCTTCTCTCCGGTGTGAATTCTCTTGTGCTCAAGAAGACGAGACTTGTTGGTAAAACATTTCCCACATTCAAAGCAGGCAAATGGTTTCTCTCTTGAGTGAACGCTCTCGTGTGAAATAAGATGTGAATGTGTTATAAAACATTTCCCACATTCAGAACATGAAAATGGCTTCTCTCCTGTGTGAATTCTCTTATGTAGAATTAGAGATGACTTTTGGGTAAAACTTTTCTCACATTCAGAACAGGCAAATGGATTCTCTCCTGTGTGAATTCTCTTGTGTACTCTAAGTTGTTTAGTTGTAGTAAACCGTTTCTCACATTCAGGACATCCAAATGGTTTCTCTCCTGTGTGAATTCTCTTGTGTAGAATAAGTAGTGAATTTGTTGAAAAACACTTCTCACATTCAGAGCAGGCAAATGGCTTCTCTCCTGTGTGAATTCTCTTATGTTGAATAAGAGATGCCTTCTGGGTAAAACTTTTCTCACATTCGGAACAGGCAAACGGCTTCTCTCCTGTGTGAATCATCTTATGTAGAATGAGATGTTGATTTGATGTAAAACTTTTATCACATTCAGAACAGGCAAACGGATTCTCTCTGGTGTGAATTCTCTGATGTCGAATAAGTAGTTTATTTATTCTAAAACATTTCCCACATTCAGAACAGGGAAATGGCTTCTCTCCGGTGTGAATTCTTTCATGTTCTATAAGCTGTGATTTTATGGTAAAACACTTCCCACATTCAGAACACTTGTTTTTCCTTTTGTTAACTCGCTCACGACATGGTCTAGTCCTTCTTTTTTGACCAGCCTGCTGCTGACCAAGGTTCGTTTCACTAGTAAAGCATTCCTGATATTCAGAACACTTATAGACTGCCTCTGGACATGGCGTTTCTCCGTCATTGTTGTCACTGGTCCTTATAGTTTTATCGCCACTGCTGCCTGACATTTTCTGACTTTCCTTTAGTTTTCGTTTTCCGTGTCTAAGATCAGATAAACTTTCCATTCCCAACTCCTCTCCCTGTTCAGACAGATGGGTTTCAGTTAACATTTTTTTCTCTGTGTTGGAGTTAACATGATTAGTACAGATTTCTTCAATCTTGATGATGTTGAGGTCCATTTCTTCATCTGCTGAAGAGAACATTTTTCTTCCTTGAGCCACCTGCTGGAAAATATAGCAAATAGTATTTAAAGCATTTAGTGGAGTACTAATTCACAGTATCAGTCAGACTTATTAAATGTCTAACAACTACAGGTCACAAAGTAGAACGCATGAGTAAATTATCCTTGATTAGAGATGCTTGCACCAATAAGACTCCATGTCTAGAGTAGCAAACAACCAACAGTAGAGGTGAGCACTCTCCTGGTTATCACAACATGTCCAGCAGAGCCAAAACAACAAGATAACTTGTATTGAATCAGCTTAAAAACAGTAGTAGGCACAGGATAGTTACCCTGAGGTTATCCCCTTCCCCAGTAACTACCCAGTGACATCGCTGCTGTCAGATATTTCAAGAAATGTATTAATCTAACAAGTGCTTCTCAGACAGACTTTTCTTATTGATGATAGTCAATTTCCAAAGTCCAATTGAAACCTTCTTTAAATTTTGTTTCACCAATAGAAGTTAAATATCCAGTTCCAAAGTAAACCAGACGAGTATCTTTGTAGATGCACACAGGTTTACTCTTGAGCTCTGCCTCTCAGCTGAGGTAGAGTTCAGCTGGATGCTGGTGCTCACTGACACGGTGTATAAATATTTGGTGATTCAGAAGAAGGAAAAGAAAAAAACAAAAACCCCACTGTGACAGTCATCTGATGCAATGATTCACAAAAAAAAATGGAAGTTATGGCGCTGTGGTATTGATACCAAAAGTAGGTGATATATATAAAGATTCTTAGAGAATCTACCCTTGGTCCCTAAAAAACCCAGTTCCTCAAAACGAGGGATTTCATTAGGTATAAGACTCAAATTGCAGAGATGGAGTGTAGTTAAAGAGATTAAAATAAAATGCTTTAAAAATGGGGTAATGTTTTGCAAGAACGCTTTTCTAAAAGTTGCTATTGAAAGTAAATGGAAAAAACACCACAAGATAATAACTCACAAACCAACATCAGAGTGATTCCCTACATGAAATACACAAAATAATAAGGAAAAAGAAAACATTTTTAAAAATCTAAATGAAACCATAAAAGTGGGTTTTTACTTAGAGACAGCTCAGCAGGATGTGAGGACAGTGCAAGTAAATCAAATAGGACACAATGAGTGTTGTCAGAAGTCTAACTGATACCAGATAATACATGCTATTTGTTTCAAGCTTTTAGCAATAAGAGCAAGAGTGCCGGCCTACAACACTAGAGAATATATTCTTTTTGCAGGGTAGAGGGAAAAAAAAAAGTATATATGTGTAAACAGTCACAATTTAAAGGTAGAAATATCAACTGCAATGGTTAAAGTGTCCTTGTACTGTAATTAGCCTCAAATTAGGGGGGGGGGGGGGCAGGTTTATTATTCTGTGGCTAGTTCATAACACAAAATGTTCTTTCTAAATACCCAGTGATAGGGCTGGGGAGGGTGATAACCTCAGGGTAAATACCCAGTTATAGGGCTGGGGAGGGTGATAACCTCAAGGTAAATACCCAGTCATAGGGCTGGGGGATAACCTCAGGGTAACTACCCAGTGATAGGGCTGGGGGGAGGAGGATAACCTCAGGGTAACTGCCCAGTGATAGGGCTGGGGGAGGGGGATAACCTCAGGGTAACTACCCAGTGATAGGGCTGGGGGAGGGGGATACCCTCAGGGTAACTACCCAGTGATAGGGCTGGGGGGAGGAGGATAACCTCAGGGTAACTACCCAGTGATAGGGCTGGGGGAGGGGGATAACCTCAGGGTAACTACCCAGTGATAGGGCTGGGGGAGGGGGATAACCTCAGGGTAACTACCCAGTGATAGGGCTGGGGGAGGGGGATAACCTCAGGGTAACTACCCAGTGATAGGGCTGGGGGAGGGGGATAACCTCAGGGTAACTACCCAGTGATAGGGCTGGGGGAGGGGGATAACCTCAGGGTAACTACCCAGTGATAGGGCTGGGGGATAACCTCAGTGGTTAGTTAGAATGGTTCCTTAATTGTGATGCAACACTTGACAGAAGACATTATTATAGTATAACGGCGCAGATAATACAGTGATCTTCTCCTTGCGCCAAGATGAAGGCGCAAGGAGAAGATCTTCAGTTTACATGTTTTGTCCTTTTCTGTATTTTTACGGTTTATAGACTGGTTTTGTGTATAATGTGTACGGTGTATTTTCTTCTACAATGAGCAAAAAGTCCTAAATATAAGGAGAGACTATAGAGGGGGAAAACAAAGTTTGCTTATAAATATTGCTTTAAATGCACATTTTAACTTTTAATAAAACTATTTTAAGAAATGCATTTTTTTTCCTTCCTCTGTCCCCGTTACTGCCCCCATATCATTTGTCATAGAATCCATAGAACCTGCCACAAAACGGACATGGGTTTGACACTGTACCGATCGTGTACCCACAAGCACTTGGCACTCTACCCATATTTCACCAACTAGGCTTGCCAACTCTTTTCTTAGATGGTAAAGTATACGTTGGTATTTTATTACTGAAATATTGTTATAGTATTGGAATAGAAAGGGATGGTCCCTTGGAAATATAGGTAAATACAAACATTCTGTATACAATAGAATGTAAAACCCTAAAATGTAGTGCTTTAATTAATTTAAACGACATAGCAAATTTATATGAAGCACTTAATTAAAGTTAAGTAATTGGTGGAGGAGAGGAGGGTCGAGAGTAAGTTGGAAAGTGAAAATTGAAATCGTCTGTCAACCGCTTCCCCCTTTTTTCTCTCTCCTAATTATTCATTTTATCCTCTTACTTCTATTTGTCTTTAATAACTCTGAATACATCTTTGAAGATATATACTGAATACAGTGAATGGAAAAATTATAAATAAGGAAAATTAAAATCATTGTGTAACTCTTGTATTAATATAAAGGTTGGAGTCCGTCCCTTGTATTCAGGGCTCCAGAAAAGATGGCCACCAAGAGCAAGCCAGAGACCTGACAGCCGACGATCGAAAAAATATGTCGAGCACAATATGTTGGTTGGACAAAATCAGCCATTAAAAGGAAGTGATGCGTGAACATCTAAATGATAAACAAACCAATGGGAAAACCTCCACAGTGAGTAAGGATTTTCAGTCTTGCTGTGGTGGACAATAGAAGCTACTTTTATTTCCAAGACATAGATAAAATACAAAAATACAGCCAGAGGAGGCAATGAGCAAAAAATTATTATATAAAAAAAAAAAAATTGAGATGTTTTGGATCTTCACATTAGAAACTAGATGTCCATCGGGCATATTTGATGCAGGCATTCTGCATAAATCACATTTTTTACATTTGACTCAAGCCCTACCCAGTGATTACTCTGCATGTTTACTGCAGGTGCAGCAGCACTGATTATAAAGACACTGAGGATATAGACACTTGATGCTGTAATTTTCATGATTAGCTGTAAGTATTTTATTTTTTAACAGACAGTCCCTTTAAGAGCTATAAGAAAATTCTTATAGCAATTGACCTATTTCGGTTTATAGAATATACAATAGCATTACATGTATTACATCTGAGAGTCAAATAGAACCGTCAAATACTGTGCTTACAGCGCACTTTGAAAAATTCTAGCTACCTCCTCCTCCTCCGCTTCCACCTACACCACCACGGTCACCGCCTCCTCAACCTATGGGTCACTTAGTATAAACTGAAAGAGAATATCCTGCACTCCAACCCTCTCTCAAATGGATAATTCTGTTGATCCTCCTGGCAGCCATGCTTTAGATTTATGTTCTTCCAAAGCTAAAATCAAAGATTCCATCTAGTGCTATTTTATGGCTCAGCTGTATTTGTAATTTGTATGTATTTTATGTTATTTTTAAGTTATTTCTCTATCCATATTTGCTTGCAGGGCACTTGTCCTACTCTTACCCCCATTCTACTTCCTTTTGCAGCCCTCTAGCCCTTTCCAGGACTTTTTTACAGGCATTTTAGTGCCCAAAAGTTTGTGTCCCCATTGACTTCAATCGGGTTCGGCTTTGGGGTCAAGTTCGGGCTTGGGTCAAATATTAAACATGTGATTTATACAGAATGCCTGCATCAAATCACACTGGATAAAAGCCTGTGCATTATACAAGATATCTGAGACATCTACTTGGGAGATTTAGCAGCTTTTAACTATCAGCAAATTTCTGATCAAAAAGAAATAACATTAATTCTATCAGAACAGGAAGTTACATTTTATTGTTCCGAAAACAGATGCTCTTGATTGAAATGAAGTGTAATTAAAAGATGTAGGCATTCTGAATGGAATCGCTTTAATTATTGCGCCCCCTCTGCTCTGTCTGGAGGGCGGACATGTTGCTCAGAATCTTGGATCAGATCTTCCTTCATCTGACTCAAGATGTCCGCCCACTGATAGAGCTATACTGAGCAAAGAGGGCTCAATACTTCAAGTGAATTCATTCATTATAAC
Source organism: Pelodytes ibericus (assembly GCA_036172795.1). Taxonomy (NCBI): domain Eukaryota; kingdom Metazoa; phylum Chordata; class Amphibia; order Anura; family Pelodytidae; genus Pelodytes; species Pelodytes ibericus. The sequence continues at coordinate 292,580,537 of CM069857.1, forward strand.
AATACTATTTATAATGTCTACTCTTAAAGTAATCTTTCAATTAAGAACTTCATTTTTTCCTACACTTGTCCTTTAACTTATGAGTTCAGATCTTGAATGAATTAAATATATATATATATATATATATATAAAAAAGATATTTATATATATGTATTTGTAAATAGTTTTTAATGTGTTTTGAAAATTAGATGGTGTGCTGTCTATTGCCAGCTATTTTTGCGTTTCTTGTTTTAACGGTTGGAGATACCGTATCTAGCAGTGCTCCTAGAGACTGAAACACACCGGTGGGTGCACTTACCAGTTACAATCACAGAATTCACTATATTTATTATATTTGTATAAAATGAGATTATACTTACTTTGAGTGACAATAAAAGCTGCTCCGACTTGTCTGTGCTTCGCTGAGTATCTGAGATAAAAAAAGAATGATACTTTACAAACAAAACCTCATGTATTATAATACAGAGTGAATAGTATCTGGAGCACTGTCTGACCAATTCTGGGCTCGTCCTGGTATGATTACCGATTATACACAGTGTAAAACACACATGTATTATAATACAGAGTGAATAGTATCTGGAGCACTGTCTGACCAATTGTGGGCTCGTCCTGGTATGATTACTGGTTATACACAGTGTAAAACACACATGTATTATAATACAGAGTGAATAGTATCTGGAGCACTGTCTGACCAATTCTGGGCTCGTCCTGGTATGATTACTGGTTATACACAGTGTAAAACACACATGTATTATAATACAGAGTGAATAGTATCTGGAGCACTGTCTGACCAATTCTGGGCGCGTCCTGGTATGATTACTGGTTATATACAGTGTAAAACACACATGTATTATAATACAGAGTGAATAGTATCTGGAGCACTGTCTGACCAATTCTGGGCTCATCCTGGTATGATTACTGGTTATACACAGTGTAAAACACACATGTATTATAATACAGAGTGAATAGTATCTGGAGCACTGTCTGACCAATTCTGGGCTCGTCCTGGTATGATTACTGGTTATACACAGTGTAAAACACACATGTATTATAATACAGAGTGAATAGTATCTGGAGCACTGTCTGACCAATTCTGGGCCCGTCCTGGTATGATTACTGGTTATACACAGTGTAAAACACACATGTATTATAATACAGAGTGAATAGTATCTGGAGCACTGTCTGACCAATTCTGGAAACGTCCTTGTATGATTACTGATTATACACAGTGTAAAACACACATGTATTATAATACAGAGTGAATAGTACCTGGAGCACTGTCTGACCAATTCTGGGCTCGTCCTGGTATGATTACTGATTATACACAGTGTAAAACACACATGTATTATAATACAGAGTGAATAGTATCTGGAGCACTGTCTGACCAATTCTGGGCTCGTCCTGGTATGATTACTGATTATACACAGTGTAAAACACACATGTATTATAATACAGAGTGAATAGTATCTGGAGCACTGTCTGACCAATTCTGGGCTCGTCCTGGTATGATTACTGATTATACACAGTGTAAAACACACATGTATTATAATACAGAGTGAATAGTATCTGGAGCACTGTCTGACCAATTCTGGGCTCGTCCTGGTATGATTACTGATTATACACAGTGTAAAACACACATGTATTATAATACAGAGTGAATAGTATCTGGAGCACTGTCTGACCAATTCTGGGAACGTCCTGGTATGATTACTGATTATACACAGTGTAAAACACACATGTATTATAATACAGAGTGAATAGTATCTGGAGCACTGTCTGACCAATTATGGGCTCGTCCTGGTATGATTACTGGTTATACACAGTTTAAAACACACATGTATTATAATACAGAGTGAATAGTATCTGGAGCCCTGTCTGACCAATTATGGGCTCGTCCTGGTATGATTACTGGTTATACACAGTGTAAAACACACATGTATTATAATACAGAGTGAATAGTATCTGGAGCACTGTCTGACCAATTCTGGGCTCGTCCTGGTATGATTACTGGTTATACACAGTGTAAAACACACATGTATTATAATACAGAGTGAATAGTATCTGGAGCACTGTCTGACCAATTCTGGGCTCGTCCTGGTATGATTACTGATTATACACAGTGTAAAACACACATGTATTATAATACAGAGTGAATAGTATCTGGAGCACTGTCTGACCTATTCTAGGCTCGTCCTGGTATGATTACTGATTATACACAGTGTAAAACACACATGTATTATAATACAGAGTGAATAGTATCTGGAGCACTGTCTGACCAATTCTGGGCTCGTCCTGGTATGATTACTGGTTATACACAGTGTAAAACACACATGTATTATAATACAGAGTGAATAGTATCTGGAGCACTGTCTCACCAATTCTGGGCTCGTCCTGGTTTGATTACTGATTATACACAGTGTAAAACACACATGTATTATAATACAGAGTGAATAGTATCTGGAGCACTGTCTGACCAATTCTGGGCTCGTCCTGGTATTACTGGTTATACACAGTGTAAAACACACATGTATTATAATACAGAGTGAATAGTATCTGGAGCACTGTCTGACCAATTCTGGGCTCGTCCTGGTATGATTACTGGTTATACACAGTGTAAAACACACATGTATTATAATACAGAGTGAATAGTATCTGGAGCACTGTCTGACCAATTCTGGGCTCGTCCTGGTTTGATTACTGATTATACACAGTGTAAAACACACATGTATTATAATACAGAGTGAATAGTATCTGGAGCACTGTCTGACCAATTCTGGGCTCGTCCTGGTTTGATTACTGATTATACACAGTGTAAAACACACATGTATTATAATACAGAGTGAATAGTATCTGGAGCACTGTCTGACCAATTCTGGGCTCGTCCTGGTATGATTACTGATTATACACAGTGTAAAACACACATGTATTATAATACAGAGTGAATAGTATCTGGAGCACTGTCTGACCAATTCTGGGCTCGTCCTGGTATGATTACTGGTTATACACAGTGTAAAACACACATGTATTATAATACCGAGTGAATAGTATCAAGCAAGTGTTTTAGAGCGATGAAAAGCACTTCCGTCGCTCTTTGCTGTGCACGCTGTATTGGACGACACACGCGATCTCCCTCCCGGGGGGGCAGAGAAGGGTGTTGCACGAGGCATCATGCAACACCTTTAACGTATAGGCGGTGACAGGTGAGTTTAAACCCATATGATCACATCCGTGGTGATCGTATGCGCGGGTGGAGGGGTGCCGTAGCTACATTACAACATTCTGTGTATAAGACGACCCACAATTTTAAACTTAAGAAAAAAATATTGTCTTATACATGGAAAATATGGTATACTTTGCTTGTATGTTCTGGTTACTGAATGTATTCTAATGTATGACTCACACTATGATGATTAATACCTTGTATATTACATTTGTGGGAGTGTGTGAATACAGGAGATTTAACACAGATGTCTATCTAGTTTACCTAACCCCAGCCGGCTTCACCACAACCGCCAATTAATGACTTTAGCATGTTTTATTTTATAAGGAGGGTGTCAGTAGTGACAGTGTTGGGGGTGTGATCCAGGGTCAGCAGTGACAGTGTTGGGGGTGTGATCCAGGGTCAGCAGTGACAGTGTTGGGGGTGTGATCCAGGGTCAGCAGTGACAGTGTTGGGGGTGTGATCCAGGGTCAGCAGTGACAGTGTTGGGGGTGTGATCCAGGGTCAGCAGTGACAGTGATTGGGGGTGTGATCCAGGGTCAGCAGTGACAGTGTTGGGGGTGTGATCCAGGGTCAGCAGTGACAGTGTTGGGGGTGTGATCCAGGGTCAGCAGTGACAGTGTTGGGGGTGTTATACAGGGTCAGCAGTGACAGTGTTGGGGGAGTTATACAGGGTCAGCAGTGACAGTGTTGGGGGAGTTATACAGGGTCAGCAGTGACAGTGTTGGGGGAGTTATACAGGGTCAGCAGTGACAGTGTTGGGGGTGTTATACAGGGTCAGCAGTGACAGTGTTGGGGGTGTTATACAGGGTCAGCAGTGACAGTGTCGGGCGTGTTATACAGGGTCAGCAGTGACAGTGTCGGGCGTGTTATACAGGGTCAGCAGTGACAGTGTTGGGCGTGTTATACAGGGTCAGCAGTGACAGTGTTGGGCGTGTTATACAGGGTCAGCAGTGACAGTGTTGGGCGTGTTATACAGGGTCAGCAGTGACAGTGTTGGGCGTGTTATACAGGGTCAGCAGTGACAGTGTTGGGCGTGTTATACAGGGTCAGCAATGACAGTGTTGGGAGGTGTTATACAGGGTCAGCAGTGACAGTGTTGGGGGAGTTATACAGGGTCAGCAGTGACAGTGTTGGGGGAGTTATACAGGGTCAGCAGTGACAGTGTTGGGGGAGTTATACAGGGTCAGCAGTGACAGTGTTGGGGGAGTTATACAGGGTCAGCAGTGACAGTGTTGGGGGAGTTATACAGGGTCAGCAGTGACAGTGTTGGGGGAGTTATACAGGGTCAGCAGTGACAGTGTTGGGGGAGTTATACAGGGTCAGCAGTGACAGTGTTGGGGGAGTTATACAGGGTCAGCAGTGACAGTGTTGGGGGAGTTATACAGGGTCAGAAGTGACAGTGTTGGGGGCGTTATACAGGGTCAGCAGTGACAGTGTTGGGGGAGTTATACAGGGTCAGCAGTGACAGTGTTGGGGGAGTTATACAGGGTCAGCAGTGACAGTGTTGGGGGAGTTATACAGGGTCAGCAGTGACAGTGTTGGGGGAGTTATACAGGGTCAGCAGTGACAGTGTTGGGGGAGTTATACAGGGTCAGCAGTGACAGTGTTGGGGGAGTTATACAGGGTCAGCAGTGACAGTGTTGGGGGAGTTATACAGGGTCAGCAGTGACAGTGTTGGGGGAGTTATACAGGGTCAGCAGTGACAGTGTTGGGGGAGTTATACAGGGTCAGCAGTGACAGTGTTGGGGGAGTTATACAGGGTCAGCAGTGACAGTGTTGGGGGAGTTATACAGGGTCAGCAGTGACAGTGTTGGGGGAGTTATACAGGGTCAGCAGTGACAGTGTTGGGGGAGTTATACAGGGTCAGCAGTGACAGTGTTGGGGGAGTTATACAGGGTCAGCAGTGACAGTGTTGGGGGAGTTATACAGGGTCAGCAGTGACAGTGTTGGGGGAGTTATACAGGGTCAGCAGTGACAGTGTTGGGGGAGTTATACAGGGTCAGCAGTGACAGTGTTGGGGGAGTTATACAGGGTCAGCAGTGACAGTGTTGGGGGAGTTATACAGGGTCAGCAGTGACAGTGTTGGGGTGTGTTATACAGGGTCAGCAGTGACAGTGTTGGGGGAGTTATACAGGGTCAGCAGTGAGAGTGTTGGGGTGTTATATAAGGTCAGTAGTGACAGTGTTGGGGGAGTTATACAGGGTCAGCAGTGACAGTGTTGGGAGGTGTTATACAGGGTCAGCAGTGACAGTGTTGGGAGGTGTTATACAGGGTCAGTAGTGACAGTGTTGGGGTGTTATACAGGGTCAGCAGTGACAGTGTTGGGGTGTTATACAGGGTCAGCAGTGACAGTGTTGGGGTGTTATACAGGGTCAGCAGTGACAGTGTTGGGAGGTGTTATACAGGGTCAGCAGTGACAGTGTTGGGGTGTTATACAGGGTCAGCAGTGACAGTGTTGGGGGAGTTATACAGGGTCAGCAGTGAGAGTGTTGGGGTGTTATATAAGGTCAGTAGTGACAGTGTTGGGGGAGTTATACAGGGTCAGCAGTGACAGTGTTGGGAGGTGTTATACAGGGTCAGCAGTGACAGTGTTGGGAGGTGTTATACAGGGTCAGCAGTGACAGTGTTGGGAGGTGTTATACAGGGTCAGCAGTGACAGTGTTGGGAGGTGTTATACAGGGTCAGTAGTGACAGTGTTGGGAGGTGTTATACAGGGTCAGCAGTGACAGTGTTGGGAGGTGTTATACAGGGTCAGCAGTGACAGTGTTGGGAGGTGTTATACAGGGTCAGTAGTGACAGTGTTGGGGGTGTTATACAGGGTCAGCAGTGACAGTGTTGGGGGTGTTATACAGGGTCAGCAGTGACAGTGTTGGGGGTGTTATACAGGGTCAGCAGTGACAGTGTTGGGAGGTGTTATACAGGGTCAGCAGTGACAGTGTTGGGAGGTGTTATACAGGGTCAGCAGTGACAGTGTTGGGAGGTGTTATACAGGGTCAGTAGTGACAGTGTTGGGGGTGTTATACAGGGTCAGCAGTGACAGTGTTGGGGTGTTATACAGGGTCAGCAGTGACAGTGTTGGGGGTGTTATACAGGGTCAGCAGTGACAGTGTTGGGAGGTGTTATACAGGGTCAGCAGTGACAGTGTTGGGGTGTTATACAGGGTCAGCAGTGACAGTGTTGGGAGGTGTTATACAGGGTCAGCAGTGACAGTGTTGGGGGTGTTATACAGGGTCAGCAGTGACAGTGTTGGGGGTGTTATACAGGGTCAGCAGTGACAGTGTTGGGAGGTGTTATACAGGGTCAGCAGTGACAGTGTTGGGAGGTGTTATACAGGGTCAGCAGTGACAGTGTTGGGGGTGTTATACAGGGTCAGCAGTGACAGTGTTGGGGGTGTTATACAGGGTCAGTAGTGTCAGTAAGAAGCAGTGTATCATGGGGAGTCAGACTTACCGCCACCTGTCACTGTCTCTATCACCGCGGTCACTGTCTCTATCACCGCGGTCACTGTCTCTATCACCCCGGTCACTCGGGAGGCTCCGGCCGGGGAAACGAACATCCAGGAACTGAATTCCGGAAAGAAAAAAAACTCATAGGCAACGTCACGAGAAGTGCATAGTATTGTGTCTCCAATGAGGCGCCATTATTCCGGAGCCACGAAGCTTATATTACAATATGGTTATGTCTCCTTACAAATGGCCGCCGCTGTAGAACTCCGTGCTCGTTATTGGGCTCTGTGCACTGTGAGCGCTAAAGGGAGCACTGAATACACTTCCTCTGTGGAAGTGTATTCAGTGCTCTCTCTAGCGCTCACAGTGCGCAGGATTGGTACCCGGTCCCCAGCCCCAAACCAACATGGCCGCCGAGCACTTCCTGTACCGTTGTGTTACAGCCTTATCTCTATGGTAACAAGTGCTTCTCAGCGATCCCTTGGGACATGCGTACATTGCACCGGACTGTCTGAACTACATCTCCCGTGACCCCCCGCGGCGAGAGAGCTCAGTGATGTTACAGAGGGAAATGAGAAATGATATATATTGGTTTTACATTGGGCCAAAGATCTGTGTTATTACTGTATAATACTGGAGAATATATATATATATGTATCTTATACACAGATCAATGTGACGCCCCCAGTATAGTGTGTATGTATGGCAATGTCAGCATTAATCTTTATCAGTAAGTGTATTATTACATGTGTATTGCAGTGTTATAATGTCTCACTCTCACACCTGTTCCCTTTGATAATGATTAGGGTTACCTCTAGGGGGGTGTTAGGGTTACCTCTAGGGGGGGGTGTTAGGGTTACCTCTAGGGGGCGGTGTTAGGGTTGACTCTACAGATTACCCCAACCCCTCTGCTGTAATGTATGTCCCTTGGTTTATATTAGTGATTTGAGAGAACCCTAATCCGTACCCCTATTCTACCCTCCGCCAATAGCTAGAACTGTATTGGAGGCATTATGAGAGGTGTAGTTGTTGGAGATCCCCGCGCAGCCCCGGTGGCTGGTAGACTGCTCTGCCTTTACTCAGAGATATCAGTGATTAGAGTGAGGAAAGGTAAGACCACCATCCCATTCTGTCATCGTTCATAACAGGGCTTGCCAACTCCCAGCAGCCAGGGAGCCCTGGCTCCTACAATCCCTACTGCTGGCTCCTACACTCCCTACTACTGGCTCCTACAATCCCTACTGCTGGCTCCTACAATCCCTACTACTGGCTCCTACATTCCCTACTGCTGGCTCCTACATTCCCTACTGCTGGCTCCTACATTCCCTACTGCTGGCTCCTACAATCCCTACTGCTGGCTCCTACAATCCCTACTACTGGCTCCTACATTCCCTACTGCTGGCTCCTACATTCCCTACTGCTGGCTCCTACATTCCCTACTGCTGGCTCCTACATTCCCTACTGCTGGCTCCTACATTCCCTACTGCTGGCTCCTACATTCCCTACTGCTGGCTCCTACATTCCCTACTGCTGGCTCCTACAATCTCTACTACTGGCTCCTACAATCCCTACTACTGGCTCCTACATTCCCTACTGCTGGCTCCTACATTCCCTACTGCTGGCTCCTACATTCCCTACTGCTGGCTCCTACATTCCCTACTGCTGGCTCCTACAATCCCTACTGCTGGCTCCTACAATCCCTACTGCTGGCTCCTACATTCCCTACTACTGGCTCCTACAATCCCTACTGCTGCAGTGTCAGCTGCCAGATGGCCTCAGACCACTGACAAGAAGAAAAAAAAAGAAAAGACCACCATTCATCCCATTAGGGTGACCACATTTTATTTCTGCCATTCAGGGGCACATTTTATATTCTATAAATCATTAAGAAGCCTCGGGAACCAGATTGGATGATGGATTTGTAATATCCATCCAGTCATGATCAGATGGGAGCAGTTTGAGAGCATTTAACGGCCCGATCTAGTGACCCTCTAGGCAGTTTAGAGGGGGTTTAAAGCTCTCAGTTACCAGACAGCCAGTTGGAAGGCATTGAACCCCCGCTAATTAACCCTTTTACTTCTATTATACACACAGAGATGGTGGGTTTTGTTTTCTTACACGGTGCAGTTGTTCTGACAAAATACTTGAGTGAATAATTCACTCATCGCGCATAACCGCGCATGCGCACAAAGTTACAGCTGATCATACAGCGTATTACGTCTTATTGTCACTTATTAGCGTAGCAATCGCTGTATAGTTGGTAAAACCCCTATTGGTGAAATGCTACGCTATTAAGTCAGACACGGGGGACCTCAGTGGGTGATCACAACTCCCATCAGGATGAGGCAGCCCGCCCTCTGTCCCCCGTGTCTGACTTCCACTTACTAGCGTAGCATGTCACCAGTGGGAGTTTTACCAACTATACAGTGATTGCTACATTAATAAGTGTCAATAAGAAGTGATACGCTTATACTTTACCCGTCACCGCAGCTGATCCGAAGGGAGCGGGAGGTGGTGTGCGTCCCTCGCGCATGCGCTGTTCTGGCAAAGTTACAGCTGAATGATTTCTGTATGAAGGAGGGACTGAGCCAATCAGGAGAGGCTTCTGACCTCTCAGCCAATCGGAAGAGTTAGGAGGTCTCACCCGATTGGCTGAGACCTCCTTCTCTCAGAGCTCTCAATCCAGGACTTTTACATTATCCTGTACTGAGGCTGGCCGGGAAACGGACACAGGCATCCGTCCCCCCCCCCCCCCCCCCCACCTCTGTAGCGGCCCCCTATATGCATCACAAATCCAGAATGGCATCATAGCTAACCTGTGTCACTCCAGTTGTTGAGTACTCCCTTTCCCATGATGCTGAACATGCCGGACTGGCTGAGAGTCATGGGAAATGTAGTCTTAACTGCTGGAGTGTTATCAAACCCCAGCTGCAATTCCCCGATACATACAATACCTCTTACCTCTGCCCACCCGGGGTCTCTCTGCACGGGAAGCAGCAGCAGCTAGAATGAAGGTGGAGGAGATCAGGAATAGGGAGAGAGCGGACCAAACCACTCCGACAGGAAGGGGGGTGCACAGAATGAAATAAAAGCTTTTTTTGCAGCACTTCCTGTCTGCCAGATGTTTTATTTCAACTATCTATGTTTATTTCACCTACCCTAAAAAGCTTACTGCTTCTCCCTCCCCTGCTGATGCTCCAGTGGGGGCTATTTGAATTTGCAGGGGTGGGAGGTGCCCCCTCTGGCTGCCCAGCTTTACACAATGAGTGTTACAATGTTATTATTGATAGCTGCAATAACCGGGGCAAATTACATCATGACTGCGTAATGATGTCACACTGAGGCAGGCAATACGATGACATCGTAAGACAGGGTTAGGAGATCTCAGGATCAGCCATTGATTAATTGATTGCATTCTTTTGGCATTAAAAAAAAAAGCTACAGTTAATGGTATTCTGTCTGTGCACAGCTAGGGATAAGAAAATCAACACACAATAATGTCACAGCTGCAAGAATGTGTTTCACAAGACAGGATAGGGGGAACTGTAACCCCTCTATCTGGAGACGCTTGTAAAATCCGTGTCTGGCGCAGCGATGAGTTTATTAATACTGCTCTGGAATATACATTATACCATAAGCCGCACCAGTTACACATTAACATGACTTATACTGCGACTATAGAGAATATAACATGATCTATACATTGTTACATCATATCTGTGGCGTCTCCTGCTTATGACATCACCTTGTGGCTTGATATGCAAATGACACATTCCCCATTGAGCAGCTCATTTGCATATGAAGACACAGGTGACGTCATAGAAATGAGTTTAAATCCTATTTGGTGGTAATTTGTGCCTTTATTGTGCTAATCCAGTGTCCAGATGATTGTTTATTGTCCAGTCCCAGTATAAAGTCAGTTTAGGTGACAGAGCCCTATAAAGGTGAGATCTCCTCACCCTCCAGTTTACACAACATAAATAGGAGGTGAGAGAAAAGCAGACACACTGTGTGATCCTCTCACTACATTCTATCTGACTGGAATGGGGGCGCAGCGTGATGACGTGTCAATAAGGGACACAGACCTAAACATTGGAAGACAGATACATAATTACCTGTGACATATTTGTGTCTCCAAAGAAGGCGACATTCTGTTGAAGCCATGTCTGCCAGACTCAGTGAAATATGGTCTACAACAAAATGGCCGCCGTTGTATGTTCTAGCTTCTACCATTTGGGGACCTGTTTCATGAAGCAGAAATGTCTTGTATGTTTAGAGCTCTAACAGTGAGAGGCAGGATTTGGGATGACTGGATTCTCCTCGGCTGTAACTCAGTTTTCTGATCCACCACCTGTGTGTGAGACCAGTGCTGCTGATTGGCCAGAGGGTGAGTGGGGTAACAGCTGGGGACTGGGGAGAAACTGCATCATTAGCTGTGAGGGAGGCAGCCAATGAGACATGGGATTTACCCTCTCACCCCTATCCCCACTATCCCCCTCAACCCCATCCCCACTATCCCCCAGTGTCCCCCTCAACCCCATCCCCACTATCCCCCCAGTGTCCCTCTCATCCCATCCCCACTATCCCCCCAGTGTCCCTCTCACCCCCATCCCCACTATCCCCCCAGTGTCCCTCTCACCCCCATCCCCACTATCCCCCCAGTGTCCCTCTCACCCCATCCCCACTATCCCCCTAGTGTCCCACTCACCCCCATCCACACTATCCCCCCAGTGTCCCACTTACCCCCATCCCCACTATCCCCCCCAGTGTCCCTCTCACCCCATCCCCACTATCCCCCAGTGTTCCTCTCACCCCCATCCCCACTATCCCCCCAGTGTCCCTCTCACCCCATCCCCACTATCCCCCTAGTGTCCCTCTCACCCTCATCCCCACTATCCTCCCAGTGTCCCACTCACCCCGATCCCCACTATCCTCCCAGTGTCCCACTCACCCCCATCCCCACTATCCCTCCAGTGTCCCTCTCACCCCCATCCCCACTATCCCTCCAGTGTCCCTCACACCCCATCCCCACTATCCCTCCAGTGTCCCTCACACCCCATCCCCACTATCCCCCCAGTGTCCCTCTCACCCCCATCCCCACTATCCCCCCAGTGTCCCTCTCACCCCCATCCCCACTATCCCCCCAGTGTCCCTCTCACCCCCATCCCAACTATCCCCCCAGTGTCCCTCTCACCCCCATCCCAACTATCCCCCCAGTGTCCCTCTCACCCCCATCACCACTATCCCCCCAATGTCCCCCTCACCCCCATCCCTACTATCCCCCCCAGTGTCCCTCTTACCCCCATCCCTACTATCCCCCCAATGTCCCCCTCACCCCCATCCCTACTATCCCCCCCCCAGTGTCCCTCTTACCCCCATCCCTACTATCCCCCCCCCCAGTGTCCCTCTTACCCCCATCCCCACTATCCCCCCAGTGTCCCACTCACTCCTATCCCCACTATCCCTCCAGTGTCCCTCTCATCCCCACTATCCCTCCAGTGTCCCTCTCATCCCCACTATCCCCCCAGTGTCCCTCTCTCTTATATATGATTTTGGTGGCAAGACTAATCCTCCCCACTGTTTCTCTAGTGCCCATTACAGCGCGATTTGTTTACATCCAGTGTTTTCTGTTGCTTACTGATCTGATACATGTCCTATACATTCCTCTCAGCAGAGATCCTATACACAAGATCCAGAGCAGATTGTCAGGATCCCTACATCACTCAGCAATAATGATCAAGAATCCCATGACTGAGAAGATCCTGAATCTCACCTTGGAGATCATCTATGTCCTGACTGGAGAGGTGAGGGGTAAATAACAATCCCATTTGGGATATTGTGTGTTATATGATCCGACCTGGAAGCATATCACTGAGGGTTAGTCAGAGGGAAGATATACTAGTAATGGGGGAAGTTACTAGACAACAAGTGTCTGTATGGGAAAGTAGAATGTTTTACTTGTGTGTTATATATTTTATTCATCATAGACAAACAGACTGCTGGAAATAAGAGCTATAGATAAGCAGTGTTCAGGGCTGCATGCAATATGTCAGGAACCAGGGAAAGGAGAGAGGTTTGGGGATATGAAGGGTCTGGGGTAATAGAACATAATGATTGGTCAGAGAGAGTCAACAACATCATCTTCCAACCAGTTCAGTTTTCATGGTGCAAAAATCCCAATAAATCCATTTACAATGCAAATGAATATGATCTTCAGTAAAAACCTTCCAGCAACATCTGGAGGCTGCAGATTAACCAGCCCTGAAACTCTCCGAAACAATAGTCCAGATAAAATCCTGTGTCCCCCTGTGATCACATTGTGTGTCTGTCCAGTAATATCTCCCGCTGTCTCCATTTGTAGGATTATGTGGTTGTGAGGAAGCAGGGAGGGGATGATTGCAGCAGTCCCTCTGCATCTGACACATTCTGTAGGACCCAGAACCCCATTGTGGATCCTCCACCCGACTCCCTGGTAAATGAACGGAACAATGATGGGAAGATCCTAGAACCCACCAACAAGCTCCTTCATCTCCTGAGCGGTGAGGTGAGACCTGCTAGGGTGGACCTTATACAGTGTGAGAGAGAAACACATGGAAACGTCTGGATCATGACTGTATAGTTATGTGTTTCAGCTTCCTGTGAGGAGTGAGGATATAACCGTCCGCTTCACCATGGAGGAACAAGACTGTCTGGAAGAAGAGCAGGAGGATTACAAGGAAGGGGTGACAGACAGTCCCCAACCTCTCCGCTCACTGGGTAACAGGACATTTGCTCTATATGATAATCTTATTGTGTAAATGGGGGGTGTAGCTGAGCTATGGAGATGTCTTATCAATGACCAGTGAACTGATACGGGAACAGCAGCCATTAGTAGCTAATTTATGGCCTGATTATTCCATTTGTTTTTTCAGTTCTCTCGTTACTGTTTAGACGTCACTTAGTTTAGCTGCACAGTGTCTAATTAACACTATATCAGGGACCATTAGAAAGACTTTCTCCTGTTATTCAGATATCAGATCCTTGTGCTGATAACAATCCATTGACTTTTTCTGCTGACAAATATTGTGAGATCATTTTTAAAAAAACTAAGGGAAAAAATATAGATATATATTTTTATTATATAATATTAGAAGGCTTGCTTTTCCGCAGCTTGGGGTTGTGACCGGGTGGGGAGGGAGCAGCCATTTCCCATAAGCCTTTCCTTGACACTGAGCTCTTCTGACCAGAGATAGAGGAGGAGTCTGTAATCACCTTATGTAATATATACATTGTGTTTGCAGAATAGCATCCAAATGCATGAATTAGAAGAGAAATGTTTCGACCCCTTGGTAACACAAAACATTTCCGCAGTGTTTGTCACATTGCTATCAATACATCCTCTACTTAACCATCTGTAATGTGTGTGCAGTGCATTGTGGGACTGGGAGCCGGATACACATTGGATATTAATATCTGAATATACACATCCTCTGCTGTATGTAACGTTACTGACTCTGTGATCATTCCCTACAGATGGACCAAGTAACAGTGATACATCAGGAATATGTCCCATCAGTCATTATACACAGGGCTGTATGGAGCAAGATAACAGCATCACACAGGATCATCAGGTACCAAACTGCACCTGTTACAATGGCCGCTTTATGGGATTCAGATCATTGGATGGCTGTTTACTGCTAAAGACCAGTGAATAACTTTCCAGTCTGATCTTGTATCACAGGAGGAGCAGGGAGAGGAGGTATTTCCCATGCAGTGTAAGGAGGAGGAAAATCCTACAGAGATCAGTCCAGGTAAGAAATATACAGTGACTTAGAGCCGTCCTCAGATACGTGTATGGGAGAAGCTCTGCCCAGCAGCCATGGGGTTAATGTAGCCCGTCCTGTGAAGTAATAAACAAAACGCGGACTTTCTATTTCACCTCCGGAGATTGTAGGGTTCCAGGAAGTACACGTGATTAACCCCTTACTGACAGTTATACGCTGCATTTAATGTGTCAAAAGTTTAACTGTGATTTTCTTCCTTCATGTTCAGTCCACCTACACAAATTTCATATATCTTTTTTAAAAGGACGATTGCGTTTTCTTTTGAGACCATTGGAGTCCGTTAGTTAGTATAGAAAACATACAAAGAAATAGAAACATCTGTGCAAAACCCCCCAAAAAGTTTTTGTAATATATTGCCTTTAATAACGTTCACATGACTACAGAAGATGAAGTAAATTACCTCAAAATAAACGTATTTACTTCTCTAGGGAACACCCGCCTTTGACTTTCTACTTGCAGTAATTAGGACCCACAATCTTTGCCAAATTTGGTGGTCTTTTTTTTTTTTTTTTTAACGTGTCATGAGTAGGCCCACAAAGACCACCCAAAGTGTAAGGATAAACATTTTAAAAATGAATGTTCTCCCATGGAAGTTATATGTGATGCTCGCTCTTCTCATACTTCTCCCTAGATTATTTTTCCGCATGTCAAAGTCTTTTTTTTAGACTTTTAGACCCCCCCCCCCCCCCCATAGCCTACAAATTACTCATTAGGACTGGGGGTTTCCAGCTCTCCAGACATACAATAATGCCATTCATCTAGCCAGAATGGCCGAATGGTCCACACAAGCCCCTGGAACAATATCTGCATGTTCTCAAATTATAGCCTGGCTCCCAAGGTCGCTGGGTTCATGTCTGTCTCGAACACATCCGACGGTCTCTGTGACAATTGGAATATGGTGGGGAGAGAGAGGGAAATATTTCATCTTTCCCGAATCTGTTATTACCGTTATCTCAGAATAAAGACGTAATGAGTCCTGAAGAACTGACCGGTAGCATGGAAGGCCCATTTAAACAGTTTATCTAAACATAAAAGATATAAGATTAGTTTTAACCTCTTATTCTTACACAATTAGATGACTCTTGTGCACATTTTCACCCCCTGTGGGAAATGGATTTGAATATTAAATTCACCTTTAGAAGATATGGATAAATTAACTTCAAAGGCTTTGTCCAAAAGGCATCTTCCAGATATTAATGCACATTAATCTGCTTTCAAAGTACTTTAAAATACATGTCTTACATTTTGCATTGCTTCAAATATAACATACTTACAGCTAGATGAATATGTGAAATGACAGCAGTTAGGGTTAAAAAAAGTTAGGACAGGCCACATTAGTCCTTTTAATGCAATTCATATGAAGGGAATTTCCTGTCTCTCTTGTGATGACATCAGACAATGTGTTGCACTGTTAAGAGATTCTACTGTGTAGAAGAGCAAGGTCACTTAGAGGCCACATAATATATTCAGTTGGAAGAGCACAAGAAGTGACTAAATGAAACAAAACATTTTTTATCCTCATTGTCAATATAATTAGTGCTGCCACACCTGCAGTAAACATGCAGAGTAATCACTGGGGGAGGGCTTGAGTCAAACATAAAAAATGTGATTTGTACAGAATGCCTGCATCAAATCACACAGGGATAAAAGCCTGTGCACTATGCAAGCAGTGATCTTCATCTTGCACCAAAGTGAGTTTGGGGTCTGGACTGTCCCTTTAATATCTAGTAGAATGCAGAAGATCTCGTATAAGCTTCTCACAAGGTGGCACTTGGTCCCTGCTAATAGGTTTTCTCCAGCTAATCCAGAGGAGAGAAAGATGACTGCCTGCATGTGTGGTGGACTGGTTCCATATTTCAACCTTTCTGGGAGGCAGTCACCCTTATACAACACACAAGTCTACCCAGGACTAAATCTAAACAATCCTTAATAGCACACCTATTAAGCTAGAGGAAGAAAACAGCGCTCACCAACTACTCGTCTAGCATGGATAGACCAGGTAGAAGTGTCACGAAGATCTGATGTATTCAACTCAAAGGCATTCTGTAATATATATAGATAAATGGTCCCCGTGGAAGAAGTTTATGGAGTCTAATGCTTTGAAGGAATTTTTACCTTAAATACGTAATTCAATGTTAAATTATAGTAGTGTTAACACTATTTATTCAATTCCTTGTTGGGGTTTTTTCTTTATCTTTATTTTGCCTGTGTGTGTGTGTGTGTGTGTGTATTAATGTGTGTGTGTGTGTGTATGTATGTTTGTATGCATGTGTTGTTGATTTGTATTATGAATCTTTGTTTATTGAGACAATGAATAAACTCAAATAATAAAAAGAAAGATAAATATATAAACAGCCGGTCATATTTTGGGCTGCTTCCTGACAGGTACTCGGTATTATTGTTGAAGTGTAGGTAACGCATGCCACATTGCTTTTGTTGTAGCATAACCTAGACATTCTTGCCTGGAATATAGGTTCACATATAATGGCATCCTTCCTCCAATAGGACCTTATTGATGGCTTCTTTACTATGCCCATCAGAAGTGTCATAACCCCAAAACTTTTGATTTCTTTGCAGTCCGTTTCAAGCCAGGACCCCTGCCTGTTGTTAAAATGAATTGGAGGTGGGCTGGCAGGTAGTGTTAGGCCTAGCCCTATAAATTGCAGGAGTGCCTCTGTATTATACAATAGGAAGGCCTTTTGGTCCCTGGTAAGTAATACATATGAAGAGATTAAGCCCCATAAGCAACAGTGCTTAGTGTTAGGACCCACCAATATTGGAGTACTTTGACGTAGTGGTGGGCTTAGCATCATATGGCCATATATGTGACTAAATCTCCAATTCTGTTATCTTAGTAAGACAGGTGTTTTTAAGTAGCTTTAACGAAACCTAAAGCTTTAAGAGTTTTTCTCCTACCTGCTTTGTGGTGAGTGCGCTGATCTTTGGATTTTGTATAACTATTTGGTCTCAGCAGCTGCCCTTATAATATATGCTAGTTTAGGTCTACAAATTGGTTTGGACTGCAATTTCCTCAGAAAACAACTGGCAGAATGGATTTTGAAACACGTCAAAATGTGGGCGTACCCAAATATCTGGCTGATTGCCAGATTGTGGGGAGCGACCAACGTCTATGAATACATACAGAGTGTCCCTGGCAGAGGAATTGGCTAGAATTTCATTAAATCCTCTTCTGCTGTATAATGTTGGACCATGATATTATCCACAAAAAAATGTCTTCCTCCCTCAAACAGCCCTCTAATTCCCAATCCTGAACTACCCAAATCAAGAGAACAAAGAGTTAAAATAAAAACCAGTCCTGTGTATGCAGGACTAGCTGGGAATTGTAAATTAGAATCTAGTTATAATCCTAAAACCCGACATCAACCGGTGTATTACCGGCAACTCCGGCCAACAGATTAAAGGAAGACTGAATGTTTTTTTTTCACTTGTGCTTCTAATATAGAATCACAAGGGAAATGTCCGTTGTCCCCAGTATGAGGATGAACTGGCGTGTACGTTTGATAGTACGTTTGATAGTACACGCCAGTTTATCCTCTGACTGACAGCTGCCATGTTTCCATAAGAAGCAGCCAGCCGTCTGGTCGGCGACCTACTCTCTCTGCTAGCGCCGACTGAAGTAGGTCCCCCCCCTGCTGATCCCATGCAAAAACAAGGTTCTCTCTCTGCGCTAGCATTTCTTAAAAATAATAGTAAAAGCGAGGGGGGAGGGGGTTGGGTTTGGGGGGACAGTGTGTGACTGATCACTGCAAATAAAATAAAAAATAGAAACATTACTAATCTTATTAATACAAATGTTTTTTCAAAAAATTAAACGTGGGGGAAAATAACAATACTCTGATCAGCGCTTAACTGTACTGATCTGAGCAAGCGGCTTGTGTGAAATAACTGATTTATTAAAATTCACAGTTATAATGTTACACTGATCTATCACTCTCCGGTACCTCACCAGCAGTGTGAAGAGGAGCGGGGCAGATCCGGAGGCAAGAAGATGTTTACTAACATTTAAACACTGGACGTATATATACATCCATATCCATTAAGGTGTTAAACCCACAGGAATAGAAAGTTTATTCATTTAGTCAGTTTATTAGTTAATTTAGGAGTTTTGGGCTTCACTTTCACTTTAAAGGACCAGTCTAGTCCCCAAACTCACTTTGGTGCAAGATGAAGATCACTGCTTGTATAATGCACAGGCTTTTATCCCTGTGTGATTTGATGCAGGCATTCTGTATAAATCACTTGTTTAATATTTGACTCAAGCCCTCCCCCAGTGATTACTCTGCATGTTTACTGCAGGTGCAGCAGCACTGATTATATACACACTGAGGATATAAAGTTTTGTTTCATTTAGTCACTTCCTGTGCTGCTCTAATAGAATACATTGGGGGGGACATGTATAAAAACTCCTGCAATGCAAAGTGTCAGGAGTTTTAGTTTAAAAAAGCACTGTTTCCGTTTGATATGTATAACAAAGATTGTGCATTTTTTATAACTTCTGACGCTTTGCAGTGAGGCAGAGAGGGACCTCTGTCCAAGCACCAACACAACCTAAAACTATGCATTCAGCATAGCTGACACAGACTCCCGTGAGACTGCTTTATACATTGGTGCACACACCGATTGCGCCAGTATCTGTGTGCGCTGTGTTTATACATGCCCCCCATTGTGTGGACTATAAGTGACCTTGCTCTTGTACACAGTAGGATCTCTTAACAGCTCAACACATTGTCTGATGACATCATTAGAGAGACAGAAAATTCCATTAATTTGAATTAAATTATTCTCATTGGTTCCTGCAGCAAAAAAAAAAAGAATTCATTTTACTCAGCTAGTGTGGGCAGTCCTGGCTTCTTACAAACTGCTGTAATTTCACAAATGCATCTAACATTTTTTATATTTTAAGCAATGCAAAATGCATTTTAAAGTACTTTGAAAGGACATTAATGTGCATTAATATTTGGAAGATGCATTTTGAGCACTAGACAGTACCTATAATAGAGCCTTTTTGGTAAATACAAAAAGATCAACATTACTTATGTATCTGCTGTGACATAGCACAGCCCTGAGTTTCTATTTCTAGCAGCTGTGTACTAGTGAGAATTGAGACAGAAATTAGGCATTTGGTCTGTAGTAAAATCACAGTGTGTGATCTGACCATTCAGAATGAATTATTTAAAGAGATTAATAATCTTTATCATATCTCTGCTTCCTTTTAGACCAACCTATCCATTGGAGAGTCAAACAAGAAAAGCATGACCGTTTTATCCATGCCGCAAACTGTGCAATGAATGATACTGATGTTACCCAGAATGCTTCAGGAGTGAACCTTATGGTTCTAAATGGAGCAAGTGTAATTCCGACGGAATCTGAGACAATTGTAAATAATGACCCGACCTCCGCTGGTGAATTCCATCTTACTGACCTGCGTCAAGAACGTAACAGACAGGACAATAATGTAACAGGAACATGGAGCAGCATCAACTTCAATGATATATTGGATATTAAAGCTTCCCAACGAGCACATCGCAACGCACAGAAAGACGTCAGGAAGCACGTGTGCTCCGAATGTGGGAAAGGTTTTAAGATCCGTAAAGATCTTGTCAGACACACGAGAATCCACACGGGGGAGAGACCGTTTGTCTGCTCGGAGTGCGGGAAAGCTTTTACCCAGGCTGCAAATCTTCACTCCCATCAAAGGATCCACACAGGAGTGAAACCGTTCTCATGTCCCGAGTGCGGGAAATGGTTCACAACGAAACCCAACCTTACGAGACACTGGCGCACTCACACGGGAGAGAGACCGTTCTCATGTGCCGAGTGCGGGAAACAATTCACAACGAAACCCAACCTTACCAGACACCAGCTCGCTCACCTGGGAAAGAGACAGTTTCCATGCAGAGAGTGAGGGAAAGGCTTCGTTAGTCCGTCACAACTCACTGGACATCAGAAAATCCACAAGCAATAAATTGTTGAAAGTGGCTGGGAAAAGATGTTGGACCAATCCGAAGAGACGATAACGCCCTTTCAGTGTATGTAAATGGGCGGTACAGGAGGCGTGCCTGTAACCTGAGGCACACCCACTTTACTAGTGATTGCTTGTGTGAGGTTGGAACGAAAGGCGTGCCCCTCAGTTTGAGCATGCCTGCCCCCATAGTAGGTTTATTAATCTGGACAAAATATGGGTGGTATGGAAGGCACGGTAACTAACACACCTCCACCAACCTCCATCTTCCCAGGCTGTAAAACGCTGTACGGGTGGGCGCTGTACCATAATATGCATAGTAATAATATTGCCAAGAACAGACCGTCATATGTTTGAAGCCCTATCAGTGATATATGTATACTATTAAGGTTATGCACATAACTGTCTGTGGCGTAACCTCAGCCGTAGGAACGCTGCCCCATAACTTGGAGTTGGATAATGCGCTTATTAAGAAAGTGGTGAATTATTAGACGCTATGGCGGACTTACTGGTGGAGTTGTTGTAGACAGGAGTCTAAGTCATGTAGCTGACACTACTACTCTGGTTATAGTGTAATAGAGAACAGATCCTGTCCCAGCACTTCATCAGGAAACATAGAAACAGAGCAGAAGGTGAGACACTATCATGTATAAGAAACAATAAATCTTACCGCGTATAAGTCACTGAAATCAAAGTATTCATGGGCAATAAGGTGATCCAGTGTAACGAGTGGCACAAAATGATGTCTAGCACGGTCCATGATGGGATGTAGTGCACAAATAGTAGGTCTCGAAATGGGATGCAAGGAGCAGGGGAGCAAGCCAGGGAATTAAATGTGCAGAAGAGACAATTGTGTATTTTATGTCTAACTAATCAATGTCCTATAATGTGTAGAGTCTTTAACTTATATAGAACGGAAGGTTGAGCAACTCCATAAAACTCAATAAATGAAGTATTTAAGGGGTGCGAGGAGCCAGAGGGAAAATATATGAGCATGGGTGCGTATAACTTATCAAGAGTAAGGTCTAAAAATGTACCTCATCACTCTTCAAATGGTTAGACTCCCATTTCATGAGCCCCATATGCCACTATCGTTTACCCTCTCTGTACCAATCTGAGTCTTAACACTGCAAGTCCTTATCATTTCCCACTGCTATGTGCAGCTGAATGGTTCATGAATATTTCTTGGGGAGCCCAACATTTTGTTTTGCAAAACTAACTTCTGGAGGACCTCTATTAGGTTCCCATTCCAGTGCCCAGGAAAAACCTGAAAGAAATCATTACACTTCCCTCCACCTGGACTTAACTTCAGCTTAAATGATGTCGTTTAGTTTGTTATATCACAAAAAAAGGTGTACACTTTTGGTGGGTCAGTGTTGCCCAACAAAAAATAAAAATCACTTTTTTGGGTTGTTCCGATCAGGGGCGGTCTGGGCAGGGAAGCAATTGCCCCCCAGGCCGCCCTAATGTTTGCTAAATATGGCCGCTGGGCCATCTTTAACGCTTGGCGCCCCAGGGGGTGACGGCCGATACTGGCGTTCCGGGCCCGGCGTGAGGGAAACGTTGTGCCCTCCAGCCAATGCGCATTCAATAAAGTTTGTTGAAAAAAAAGTTTAAACAAACTTTATTGAAGATGCTTGGCTGGAGGGGAGCGCACAACGCTTCCCTCAAAGCCACATACGGGCAGATGAGAGCACCAGGAGACAGAGCAGCAGCATGGAGGTAAGTACTTAATATGGGGGCAAAATCCTGGTGTATTGTGGGGCAAAATCCTGACATATTGGGTGGCTAAATCCTGGCATATTGAGGGTAAAATCCTGGCATATTGTGGGGCAAAATCGTGGCATATTGAGGGAGCATAATCTTGGCATATTGAGGGTAAAATCCTGGCATATTGGGGGCAAAATCATGGCATATTGAGGGGAACATCCTGGCATATTGAGGGGAAAATCCTGGCATATTGAGGGGGAATAATCTTGGCATATTGAGGGGAAAATCCTGGCATATTGTGGGGCATAATCCTGGCATATTGAGGGGGCATAATCCTGGCATATTCTAAGGGAAACTTCTGGCATATTAAGTGGCACATCCTGGAATATTGTGGGGGAAAAGCCTGGCAATATTTGTTATTAAACAAGGAAAAGATGGCCGTGGATGGGGAGGCGATTCGGTGGTGCAATGGGCCACTTGACTGGATTTGCCCCCCAGGCCAAAGGCTGCCAGCCCTCCCCTGGTTCCTACCCACCAAAGGCCAAACTGTTTTTTGTTTTTTTTACTATCCTTTCCAATTATTTCTCCCCCTATTATATTCTCCAATCTCTATTTTGTACTTAAGCCATTCTGTACCCAGAGCATCTCATATTCCTGGATATTACTCACAAACTCTTTAAATGATCAGATACTTATCCGGGTTGTGTTGATTGGGTTCTGCTGGCACTGGAAGGCTCTGAGATGGACGCAGGAGCTAACTAAAATCACTCAAACTAACGTGTCCCACGTGGCTGTGGAAGAGATTGAACTAAATGTGCACCATGCCTTTCAGCACACTGTGTGAGGGTGATGGATCAGTCAGTTTACTGATATAGGTAGCCAGTATTATGACATCACAGCATGACATCACAGCTACTCCTCAGTATTCCATAATGTTGGCACACAGTTGCTTCGCAACTTGTATTAGGTTTAATACAGGGCTTGACAAATCTAATTAGATTTTAGGAGCCAGACAAAAAATTTAGGAGCCAATCACGCAAGCATACACGCAATTCATAAACACACACGCCTTCTTCACATATATACACACCCACACCTACTTTACATATACACATATATCCAAACACCTCACACACACCTACTTTACATATACACATATATCCAAACACCTCACACACACCTACTTTACATATACACATATATACAAACACCTCACACACACCTACTTTACATATACACATATATACAAACACCTCACACACACCTACTTTACATATACCCATATATACAAACACCTCACACACCTACTTTACATATACCCATTTATACAAACACCTCACACACCTACTTTACATATACACATATATACAAACACCTCACACACACCTACTTTACATATACACATATATCCAAACACCTCACACACACCTACTTTACATATACCCATTTATACAAACACCTCACACACCTACTTTACATATACCCATATATACAAACACCTCACACACCTACTTTACATATACCCATTTATACAAACACCTCACACACCTACTTTACATATACACATATATACAAACACCTTACACACACCTACTTTACATATACCCGTATATACAAACACCTCACATACACACCTACTTTACATATACACATATATACAAACACCTTACACACACCTACTTTACATATACCCATATATACAAACACCTCACATACACACCTACTTTACATATACACATATATACAAACACCTTACACACACCTACTTTACATATACCCATATATACAAACACCTCACATACACACCTACTTTACATATATACAAACACCTTACACACACCTACTTTACATATACCCATATATACAAACACCTCACATACACACCTACTTTACATATACCCATATATACAAACGCCTCACATACACACCTACTTTACATATACACATATATCCAAACGCCTCACACACACCTACTTTACATATACACATATATACACACACCTACTTTACATATACACATATATACAAACACCTCACACACACCTACTTTACATATACACATACATACAAACACCTTACACACACCTACTTTACATATACCCATATATACAAACACCTCACATACACACCTACTTTACATATACCCACATATACAAACACCTCACATACACACCTACTTTACATATACCCATATATACAAACACCTCACATACACACCTACTTTACATATACCCATATATACACACACCTACTTTACATATACACATATATCCAAACACCTCACACACACCTACTTTACATATACACATATATCCAAACACCTCACACACACCTACTTTACATATACACATATATCCAAACACCTCACACACACCTACTTTACATATACACATATATCCAAACACCTCACACACACCTACTTTACATATACACATATATCCAAACACCTCACACACACCTACTTTACATATACACATATATACAAACACCTCACACACACCTACTTTACATATACACATATATACAAACACCTCACACACACCTACTTTACATATACACATATATCCAAACATCTCACACACACCTACTTTACATATACACATATATACAAACACCTCACACACACCTACTTTACATATACACATATATCCAAACACCTCACACACACCTACTTTACATATACACATATATCCAAACACCTCACACACACCTACTTTACATATACACATATATACAAACACCTCACACACACCTACTTTACATATACACATATATCCAAACACCTCACACACACCTACTTTACATATACACATATATCCAAACACCTCACACACACCTACTTTACATATACACATATATCCAAACACCTCACACACACCTACTTTACATATACACATATATACAAACACCTCACACACACCTACTTTACATATACACATATATACAAACACCTCACACACACCTACTTTACATATACACATATATACAAACACCTCACACACACCTACTTTACATATACACATATATACAAACACCTCACACACACCTACTTTACATATACACATATATCCAAACACCTCACACATACCTACTTTACATATACACATATATACAAACCCCTCACACACACCTACTTTACATATACCCATATATACAAACACCTCACACATACCTACTTTACATATACACATATATACAAACCCCTCACACACACCTACTTTACATACACCCATATATACAAACACCTCACACACACCTACTTTACATATACACATATATACAAACACCTCACATACACACCTACTTTACATATACACATATATACAAACACCTCACACACACCTACTTTACATATACACATATATACAAACACCTCACACACACCTACTTTACATATACACATATATCCAAACACCTCACACACACCTACTTTACATATACACATATATACAAACACCTCACACATACCTACTTTACATATACACATATATACAAACACACACCCACCTCACACAGTCTTATCTTGATGTGTCCCCCCTCCCTGCTGCTTTACCTCACTGCAGGGGAGGGGGACATCCGTGCTGCAGCATGTCCTCACTCATCGGCCTGCTGAGTGCCAGGATGTCACGTGACAACCGGCACTCAGACACGCATTGCGCGAGGGGGCGGAGCTTGCAGTCTGTGCCATCCGCACAGACTTTACCACCTCGCGCTACGAAAAAAGAAAAAAAAATCGGATGGCAGCAGCAAGGGGACAGGGAGGGTAACTTCACCCAGGCGCCAGGTCTCATTTCCTGGTCGCCATGGCGACTTGACGCCTGGGGTTTGTCGAGCCCTGGTTTAATATATTCTCAGTAAATAGACACTGGAGAATTAATCCAAAAAAATGAACAGGAGGACAGACCATGTGGTGCATGAAGAAGCTACAAGAGTTTTAGCTGAATTCATATTATAATGGGAATTACTGGGGGACATTCACTGAATATTATTATCTCTCCAATCTAACTACACATTGTGCAGGAATAAACCTGGTGAGTTTCTCCAGCTGAGAAGAGCTCATCTGGCCATGAGTAATGCAGGGTATAAACCTCTCACTTTATAACAATGCATTATACAGGGCCAACTCTGTCCTTCTAGCAGGAGATACTCACCAGGTCTGACCCTGCACAATGTATAGTTACATCTTTACACACTGTCACTTTATAGCAATGCATTATCCAGGGCCAACTCTGTTCTTCTAGCAGGAGATACTCACAAGGCCCTGCACAATGTATAGTTACATCTTTACACACTGTCACTTTATAACAATGCATTATACATGGCCAACTCTGTTCTTCTAGCAGGAGATACTCACCAGGTCTAACCCTGCACAATGTATAGTTACATCTTTACACACTGTCACTTTATAACAATGCATTATCCAGGGCCAACTCTGTTCTTCTAGCAGGAGATACTCACCAGGTCTGACCCTGCACAATGTATAGTTACATCTTTACACACTGTCACTTTATAACAATGCATTATACAGGGCCAACTCTGTTCTTCTAGCAGGAGATACTCACCAGGTCTGACACTGCACAATGTATAGTTACATCTTTACACACTGTCACTTTATAGCAATGCATTATCCAGGGCCAACTCTGTTCTTCTAGCAGGAGATACTCACCAGGTCTGACACTGCACAATGTATAGTTACATCTTTACACACTGTCACTTTATAACAATGCATTATACAGGGCCAACTCTGTTCTTATAGCAGGAGATACTCACCAGGTCTGACCCTGCACAATGTATAGTTACATCTTTACACACTGTCACTTTATAACAATGCATTATACAGGGCCAACTCTGTTCTTCTAACAGGAGATACTCACCAAGCCTGACCCTGCACAATGTATAGTTACATCTTTACACACTGTCACTTTATAACAATGCATTATACAGGGCCAACTCTGTTCTTCTAGCAGGAGAAACTCACCAGACCCTGCACAATGTATAGTTACATCTTTACACACTGTCACTTTATAACAATGCATTATACAGGGCCAACTCTGTTCTTCTAGCAGGAGATACTCACCAGGTCTGACCCTGTACAATGTATAGTTACATCTTTAAACACTGTCACTTTATAACAATGCATTATACAGGGCCAACTCTGTTCTTCTAGCAGGAGATACTCACCAGGTCTAACCCTGCACAATGTATAGTTACATCTTTACACACTGTCACTTTATAACAATGCATTATACAGGGCCAACTCTGTTCTTCTAGCAGGAGAAACTCACCAGACCCTGTACAATGTATAGTTACATCTTTACACACTGTCACTTTATAACAATGCATTATACAGGGCCAACTCTGTTCTTCTAGCAGGAGATACTCACCAGGTCTGACCCTGCACAATGTATAGTTACATCTTTACACACTGTCACTTTATAACAATGCATTATACAGGGCCAACTCTGTTCTTCTAGCAGGAGAAACTTATAGATAATAAGGTGCTGTATGAATTCATTCTAGATATTGAGGTGCTGTAGGAATTCCTTCTAGATCATGAGGTGCTTATGAATTCCTTCTAGATATTGAGGTGATGTATGAATTCCTTCTAGATATTGAGGTGCTGTATGAATTCCTTCTAGATAGTGAGGTGCTGTAGGAATTCCTTCTAGATATTGAGGTGCTGTATGAATTCCTTCTAGATAATGAGGTACTGTATGATTTCCTTCTAGATATTGAGGTGCTGTATGAATATCTTCTAGATAATGAGGTGCTGTATGAATTCCTTCTAGATATTGAGGTGCTGTATGAATTCCTTCTAGATAATGAGGTTATGTATTAATTCCTTCTAGATATTGAGGTGCTGTATGAATTCCTTCTAGATAGTGAGGTGCTGTATGAATTCCTTCTAGATCGTGAGGTGCTGTAGGAATTCCTTCTAGATAGTGAGGTGCTGTAGGAAATCCTTCAAGATAGTGAGGTGCTGTATGAATTCCTTCTAGATAGTGAGGTGCTGTATGAATTCCTTCTAGATCGTGAGGTGCTGTAGGAATTCCTTCTAGATATTGAGGTGCTGTAGGAAATCCTTCAAGATAGTGAGGTGCTGTATGAATTCCTTTTAGATAATGAGGTGCTGTATGAATTTCTTCTAGATATTGAGGTGCTGTATGAATTCCTTCTAGATAATGAGGTGTTGTATGAATTCCTTCTAGATCATGAGGTGCTGTATGAATTCCTTCTAGATCATGAGGTGCTGTATGAATTTCTTCTAGATATTGAGGTGCTGTATGAATTCCTTCTAGATAATGAGGTGCTGTATGAATTCCTTCTAGATATTGAGGTGCTGTATGAATTCCTTCTAGATAGTGAGATGCTGTAGGAATTCCTTCTAGATAGTGAGGTGCTGTAGGAATTCCTTCTAGATCATGAGGTACTGTAGGAATTCCTTCTAGATAATGAGTTTATGTAGGAATTCCTTCTAGATCATGAGCTGCTGTATCTCTTCATTATTCTAGACAGGAGAAGAAGTTGAACCCCTCATTGAGACCCTGAGTGTATTGATGCGGTAAATCCATTTTGACCCAAGTTGTAAGAGTTGACAGGTTACCTCTATGGGGTGTCCTGGCTGAAAAGGTAAGATAACTAGTATTGGAGTTATGGAAGTTTCTGACATGTCTGGGGCCACGTGAACCACAGGAACAGATAAGATGGTAGATCACATGACTGCTTTACATCTGATGAAAGATATGATGTCATAAGTCTTTCCAGTAGACTGAGCGCAGAGTGATCTTGTACAATGAACGTATGAAATCCACATCTGGCGCAGCGATGAGTTTATTAATACTGCTCTGGAATATACATTATACCATAAGCCGCACCAGTTACACATTAACATGACTTATACTGCGACTATAGAGAATATAACATGATCTATACATTGTTACATCATATCTGTGGCGTCTCCTGCTTATGACATGACGAAACCAATGTGGCTTACAGGTAACGTGAAACAGGAAGTACAAAACAAGAAAATGGCATTCAAACATTATAAAAACACGGGATCAGCATTATCATTTATAGAGTACAAAGAGGCCAACAAAGCCTGCAAAAAGGCAATTAAAATGGCTAAATTGGAAAATGAGAAAAGGGTTGCCAAGGAGAGTAAAACTAACCCCAAAATGTTTTATAAATATATAAATGGAAAAAAGCTAAAGAGGGAAAATGTTGGGCCCTTGTTATCCCAAATGGGAAATTTGGTAAGTGAGGACAGAGAGAAAGCAGACATTTTAAATACTTTTTTTTCTTCTGTTTATACTAAGGAAGAGCAGATGGACGAGCCCCTGCTACAGGAAGTTATGGGACATTCGCCGCAAACATGGGATTGGCTGACACAGGAAAAAGTGCTTAAGCAATTACACTCTGTTAAGATAGACAAGGCCCCAGGGCCAGATGGTATACACCCAAGGGTACTTAGAGAGTTAAGCATAATTCTGGCCAGACCACTATTCATGATCTTTAGGGATTCATTCAGTTCAGGTACAGTGCCAACAGACTGGCGAAAGGCGGATGTCATTCCAATATTTAAAAAGGGATCAAAATCTCTGCCAGGTAATTATAGGCCAGTGAGCTTGACATCTGTAGTGGGGAAACTATTTGAAGGATTGCTAAAGGTATACACTCAAGAATACATCTTGAACCAGAATATAATTAGTAAAAGTCAACATGGTTTTGTGAAAGACAGGTCTTGTCAAACAAACTTAATAACATTCTATGAAGAAGTCAGTAAAAATATAGATCTAGGCGTGGCAGTTGATGTGATCTATTTGGATTTTGCGAAAGCATTTGATACAGTTCCACACAAAAGGTTACTCTACAAATTGAGAGAAATAGGTTTGGGGGCAAATGTGTGTATGTGGATTGAAAATTGGCTAAAAGATAGAACACAAAGGGTTGTTGTAAATGGAAAATTCTCAAATTGGACAAGGGTATTAAGCGGAGTACCTCAGGGGTCTGTTTTGGGCCCTCTTCTTTTTAATTTGTTTATTAATGATCTGCCACATTGTGCTGAGAGCCATGTCTCCGTGTTTGCGGACGACACTAAATTAGGTAAGGCAATAAAGACTAATCTTGATGTTTTTTCTTTACAGGAAGATTTGGACAGAGTGGGGGACTGGGCAGTAAAGTGGCAAATGAGGTTCAATATAGACAAATGTAAAGTTATGCATTATGGGAAAAATAATAACAAAGCAACATATACGTTAAATGGTTTTTCCCTGGGAAAAACTACTAATGAAAAGGATTTAGGAATAATTATAGACAACAAACTTGGCAACAGTGCCCAATGCCAGTCAGCAGCTGCAAGGGCCAATAAGATATTGGCATGTATAAAACGAGGTATAGATTCACGGGAGGAGGATATCATCTTGCCTCTTTACAAATCAATGGTAAGACCTCACCTTGAATATGCAGTACAGTTCTGGGCACCAGTCCTTAAAAAGGATATTAAGGAACTAGAAAAAGTGCAAAGGAGAGCTACAAAATTAATAAGGGGTTTGGAGGATCTTAGTTATGAAGAGAGACTTAAAAAATTGAATTTATATACGTTAGAAAAAAGGCGTCTCAGAGGGGATATGATAACATTATATAAATATTTGCAGGGCCAATATAAAGAGCTCTCCAGTGACCTGTTCATTAACAGAAAGGTACAAAGAACAAGAGGTCACCCCCTCAGACTGGAAGAGCAAAGATTTCATAGACAGCAAAGGAAGGGATTCTTTACGGTTAGGACAATAAAGTTATGGAATCCACTGCCAAGAGAGGTAGTGCTAGCAACCACAATAGATGCATTTAAAAATGGTTTGGATGTTTTTTTAGGAAAGCAGAACATACAGGGCTATTAATAATAGAATAAGCATTAATAAAAGAGCTTATTGATCCAAGGAGAAATCTGATTGCCTCTTGGAGTCAAGAAGGAATTTTTTCCCCCAGGAGGCAACATTCGAAATAGCTTCCTTAGGGTTTTTTTGCCTTCTTTTGGATCAAAAGCTGTAATGATAGGTAGAAGGGTTGAACTTGATGGACTTGTGTCTTTTTTCAACCTAAATTACTATGTTACTATGTTACTATGTTACATCACCTTGTGGCTTGATATGCAAATGACACATTCCCCATTGAGCAGCTCATTTGCATATGAAGACACAGGTGACGTCATAGAAATGAGTTTAAATCCTATTTGGTGGTAATTTGTGCCTTTATTGTGCTAATCCAGTGTCCAGATGATTGTTTATTGTCCAGTCCCAGTATAAAGTCAGTTTAGGTGACAGAGCCCTATAAAGGTGAGATCTCCTCACCCTCCAGTTTACACAACATAAATAGGAGGTGAGAGAAAAGCAGACACACTGTGTGATCCTCTCACTACATTCTATCTGACTGGACTGGGGGCGCAGCGTGATGACGTATAATATGGGAGACAGACCTAAACCAGTGTACGAGAGATGCATAAATTACCTGGGACCTCATATTTTTGTCTCCAAAAGAAGCGACATTTTTTTGGAGCCAAATCTGCCAGAGTCGATGCCGATTGGTCTACAACAAAATGGCCGACTCAATATGTTATAGCGCCGGACTGTGGAGACCTGTTTCATGAGAGAAAATGTAATGTGTGTTTAAAGCTCTAACATTGAGAATCTTTACATTTTACATTAACGAGAGTTATCGGATCCTCCACCTGTGTGACACGTACTGCTGACTGGCCAGATAGTGAGGAGATACCGTGCTGGGCAGCTCAACCCTAAACATCAGCAGCCAGGGGGACAGACTGCAGGAGCAGCTGTGAGGGAGGCAGCTAATATCCCCC
Organism: Pelodytes ibericus; assembly: GCA_036172795.1. Lineage (NCBI taxonomy): Eukaryota > Metazoa > Chordata > Amphibia > Anura > Pelodytidae > Pelodytes > Pelodytes ibericus. The sequence goes on from CM069857.1 coordinate 292,612,575, forward strand.
CAGTGTCCCTCTCACCCCCATCCCCACTATCCCCCCAGTGTCCCTCTCACCACCACTATCCCCCCAGTGTCCCTCTCACCCCATCCCCACTATCCCCCCAGTGTCCCTCTCATCCCCACTATCCCCCCAGTGTCCCTCTCACCCCCATCCCCACTATCCCCCCAGTGTCCCTCTCACCACCACTATCCCCCCAGTGTCCCTCTCACCCCATCCCCACTATCCCCCCAGTGTCCCTCTCATCCCCACTATCCCCCCAGTGTCCCTCTCACCCCCATCCCCACTATCCCCCCAGTGTCCCTCTCACCCCCATCCCCACTATCCTCCCAGTGTCCCTCTCACCCACTATCCCCCCAGTGTCCCTCTCACCCCCATCCCCACTATCCCCCAATGTCCCTCTCACCCCCATCCCCACTATCCCCCAATGTCCCTCTCACCCCCATCCCCACTATCCCCCAATGTCCCTCTCACCCCCATCCCCACTATCCCCCCAGTGTCCCTCTCACCCCATCCCCACTATCCTCCCTGTGTCCCTCTCACCCACTATCCCCCCAGTGTCCCTCTCACCCCATCCCCACTATACCCCCAGTGTCCCTCTCACCCCCACTATCCCCCCAGTGTCCCTCTCACCCCCATCCCCACTATCCCCCCAGTGTCCCTCTCACCCCATCCCCACTATCCTCCCAGTGTCCCTCTCACCCCCACTATCCCCCCAGTGTCCCTCTCACCCCCATCCCCACTATCCCCCCAGTGTCCCTCTCACCCCCATCCCCACTATCCCCCCAGTGTCCCTCTCACCCCCATCCCCACTATCCCCCCAGTGTCCCTCTCACCCCCATCCCCACTATCCCCCCAGTGTCCATCTCACCCCATCCCCACTATCCTCCCAGTGTCCCTCTCACCCCCACTATCCCCCCCAGTGTCACTCTCACCCCCATCCCCACTATCCTCCCAGTGTCCCTCTCACCCCCACTATCCTCCCAGTGTCCCTCTCACCCCCATCCCCACTATCCCCCCAGTGTCCCTCTCACCCCCACTATCCCCCCAGTGTCCCTCTCACCCCCACTATCCCCCCAGTGTCCCTCTCACCCCCACTATCCCCCCAGTGTCCCTCTCACCCCCACTATCCCCCCAGTGTCCCTCTCACCCCCACTATCCCCCCAGTGTCCCTCTCACCCCCACTATCCCCCCCAGTGTCCCTCTCACCCCCATCCCCACTATCCTCCCAGTGTCCCTCTCACCCCCACTATCCCCCCCCAGTGTCCCTCTCACCCCCATCCCCACTATCCTCCCAGTGTCCCTCTCACCCCCACTATCCCCCCCAGTGTCCCTCTCACCCCCATCCCCACTATCCTCCCAGTGTCCCTCTCACCCCCACTATCCCCCCCAGTGTCCCTCTCACCCCCATCCCCACTATCCTCCCAGTGTCCCTCTCACCCCCACTATCCCCCCAGTGTCCCTCTCACCACTATCCCCCCAGTGTCCCTCTCACCCCCACTATCCCCCCAGTGTCCCTCTCACCCCCACTGTCCCCCCAGTGTCCCTCTCACCCCCAGTGTCCCTCTCACCCCCACTATCCCCCCAGTGTCCCTCTCACCCCCATCCCCGCTATCCCCCCAGTGTCCCTCTCACCCCCATCCCCACTATCCCCCAATGTCCCACTCACCCCCATCCCCACTATCCCCCTAGTGTCCCTCTCACCCCCATCATCACTATCCCCCCACTGTCCCTCTCACCCCTATCCCGCCAGTGTCCCTCTCACCCCCATCCCCACTATCCCCCCCAGTGTCCCTCTCACCCCCATCCCCACTATCACCCCAGTGTCCCTCTCACCCCCACCCCCACTATCCCCCCAGTGTCCCTCTCACTCTCACCCCCACTATCACCCCAGTGTCCCTCTCACCCCCATCCCCACTATCCCCCCAGTGTCCCTCTCACCCCCATCCCCACTATCCCCCAGTGTCCCACTCACCCCCATCCCCACTATCCTCGCAGTGTCCCTCTCACCCCCATCCCCACTATCCCCCCATTGTCCCTCAAATCCCCACTATCCCCCCAGTGTCCCTCTCACCCCATCCCCACTATCCCCCCATTGTCCCTCAAATCCCCACTATCCCCCCAGTGTCCCTCAAATCCCCACTATCCCCCCAGTGTCCCTCTCACCCCCATTATCCCCCCAGTGTCCCTCTCACCCCCATCCCCACTATCCTCCCAGTGTCCCTCTCACCCCCACTATCCCCCCCAGTGTCCCTCTCACCCCCATCCCCACTATCCTCCCAGTGTCCCTCTCACCCCCACTATCCCCCCAGTGTCCCTCTCACCCCCACTATCCCCCCAGTGTCCCTCTCACCCCCACTATCCCCCCAGTGTCCCTCTCACCCCCACTATCCCCCCAGTGTCCCTCTCACCCCCACTATCCCCCCAGTGTCCCTCTCACCCCCACTATCCCCCCAGTGTCCCTCTCACCCCCATCCCCACTATCCCCCCAGTGTCCCTCTCACCCCCATCCCCACTATCCCCCTAGTGTCCCTCTCACCCCCATCATCACTATCCCCCCACTGTCCCTCTCACCCCTATCCCGCCAGTGTCCCTCTCACCCACTATCCCCCCAGTGTCCCTCTCACCCCCATCCCCACTATCACCCCAGTGTCCCTCTCACCCCCATCCCCACTATCCCCCCAGTGTCCCTCTCACCCCATCCCCACTATCCCCCCAGTGTCCCTCTCACTCTCACCCCCACTATCACCCCAGTGTCCCTCTCACCCCATCCCCACTATCCCCCCGTGTCCCTCTCACCCCCATCCCCACTATCCCCCAGTGTCCCTCTCACCCCCATCCCCACTATCCCCCCACTGTCCCTCTCACCCCCACTATCACCCCAGTTTCCCTCTCACCCCGACTATCACCCCAGTGTCCCTCTCACCCCGACTATCACCCCAGTGTCCCTCTCACCCCGACTATCACCCCAGTGTCCCTCTCACCCCCATCCCCACTATCCTCCCAGTGTCCCTCTCACCCCCATCCCCACTATCCCCCCATTGTCCCTCAAATCCCCACTATCCCCCCAGTGTCCCTCTCACCCCATCCCCACTATCCCCCCATTGTCCCTCAAATCCCCACTATCCCCCCAGTGTCCCTCTCACCCCCATTATCCCCCCAGTGTCCCTCTCACCCCCATCCCCACTATCCCCCCAGTGTCCCTCTCACCCCCATCCCCACTATCCTCCCAGTGTCCCTCTCACCCCCATCCCCACTATCCCCCCATTGTCCCTCAAATCCCCACTATCCCCCCAGTGTCCCTCTCACCCCATCCCCACTATCCCCCCATTGTCCCTCAAATCCCCACTATCCCCCCATTGTCCCTCAAATCCCCACTATCCCCCCATTGTCCCTCAAATCCCCACTATCCCCCCAGTGTCCCTCAAATCTCCACTATCCCCCCAGTGTCCCTCTCACCCCCATTATCCCCCCAGTGTCCCTCTCACCCCCATCCCCACTATCCCCCCAGTGTCCCACTCACCCCCATCCCCACTATCACCCCAGTGTCCCTCTCACCCCCATCCCCACTATCCCCCCAGTGTCCCTCTCACTCTCACCCCCACTATCCCCCCAGTGTCCCTCTCACTTTCACCCCCACTATCACCCCAGTGTCCCTCTCACCCCATCCCCACTATCCCCCCAGTGTCCCTCTCAACACCCATCCCCACTATCCCCCCAGTGTCCCTCTCACCCCCATCCCCACTATCCCCCCAGTGTCCCTCTCACCCCATCCCCACTATCCCCCAGTGTCCCTCTCACCCCCATCCCCACTATCCCCCCAGTGTCCCTCTCACTCTCACCCCCACTATCACCCCAGTGTCCCTCTCACCCCCATCCCCACTATCCCCCCGTGTCCCTCTCACCCCCATCCCCACTATCCCCCAGTGTCCCTCTCACCCCCATCCCCACTATCCCCCCAGTGTCCCTCTCAACCCCACTATCCCCCCAGTGTCCCTCTCACCCCGACTATCACCCCAGTGTCCCTCTCACCCCGACTATCACCCCAGTGTCCCTCTCACCCCGACTATCACCCCAGTGTCCCTCTCACCCCCATCCCCACTATCCTCCCAGTGTCCCTCTCACCCCCATCCCCACTATCCCCCCATTGTCCCTCAAATCCCCACTATCCCCCCAGTGTCCCTCTCACCCCATCCCCACTATCCCCCCATTGTCCCTCAAATCCCCACTATCCCCCCAGTGTCCCTCAAATCCCCACTATCCCCCCAGTGTCCCTCAAATCTCCACTATCCCCCCAGTGTCCCTCTCACCCCCATTATCCCCCCAGTGTCCCTCTCACCCCCATCCCCACTATCCCCCCAGTGTCCCACTCACCCCATCCCCACTATCACCCCAGTGTCCCTCTCACCCCCACTATCCCCCCAGTGTCCCTCTCACTCTCACCCCCACTATCACCCCAGTGTCCCTCTCACCCCCATCCCCACTATCCCCCCAGTGTCCCTCTCACCCCCATCCCCACTATCCCCCCAGTGTCCCTCTCACCCCATCCCCACTATCCCCCAGTGTCCCTCTCACCCCCATCCCCACTATCCCCCCAGTGTCCCTCTCACTCTCACCCCCACTATCACCCCAGTGTCCCTCTCACCCCCATCCCCACTATCCCCCCGTGTCCCTCTCACCCCCATCCCCACTATCCCCCAGTGTCCCTCTCACCCCCATCCCCACTATCCCCCCAGTGTCCCTCTCAACCCCACTATCCCCCCAGTGTCCCTCTCACCCCGACTATCACCCCAGTGTCCCTCTCACCCCGACTATCACCCCAGTGTCCCTCTCACCCCCATCCCCACTATCCTCCCAGTGTCCCTCTCACCCCCATCCCCACTATCCCCCCATTGTCCCTCAAATCCCCACTATCCCCCCAGTGTCCCTCTCACCCCCATCCCCACTATCCCCCCATTGTCCCTCAAATCCCCACTATCCCCCCAGTGTCCCTCTCACCCCATCCCCACTATCCCCCCATTGTCCCTCAAATCCCCACTATCCCCCCAGTGTCCCTCAAATCCCCACTATCCCCCCAGTGTCCCTCTCACCCCCATCCCCACTATCCCCCAATGTCCCACTCACCCCCATCCCCACTATCCCCCTAGTGTCCCTCTCACCCCCATCATCACTATCCCCCCACTGTCCCTCTCACCCCCACTATCCCCCCAGTGTCCCTCTCACTCTCACCCCCACTATCACCCCAGTGTCCCTCTCACCCCCATCCCCACTATCCCCCAGTGTCCCACTCACCCCCATCCCCACTATCCTCGCAGTGTCCCTCTCACCCCCATCCCCACTATCCCCCCATTGTCCCTCAAATCCCCACTATCCCCCCAGTGTCCCTCTCACCCCATCCCCACTATCCCCCCATTGTCCCTCAAATCCCCACTATCCCCCCAGTGTCCCTCAAATCCCCACTATCCCCCCAGTGTCCCTCTCACCCCCATTATCCCCCCAGTGTCCCTCTCACCCCCATCCCCACTATCCCCCCAGTGTCCCTCTCACTCTCACCCCCACTATCACCCCAGTGTCCCTCTCACCCCCACTATCCCCCCAGTGTCCCTCTCACTCTCACCCCCACTATCACCCCAGTGTCCCTCTCACCCCCATCCCCACTATCCCCCCAGTGTCCCTCTCACCCCCATCCCCACTATCACCCCAGTGTCCCTCTCACCCCCATCCCCACTATCCCCCCAGTGTCCCTCTCACCCCATCCCCACTATCCCCCCAGTGTCCCTCTCACCCCCATCCCCACTATCCCCCCAGTGTCCCTCTCACCCCCATCCCCACTATCCCCCCAGTGTCCCTCTCACCCCCATCCCCACTATCCCCCCAGTGTCCCTCTCACCCCCATCCCCACTATCCCCCCAGTGTCCCTCTCACTCTCACCCCCACTATCACCCCAGTGTCCCTCTCACCCCATCCCCACTATCCCCCCGTGTCCCTCTCACCCCCATCCCCACTATCCCCCAGTGTCCCTCTCACCCCCATCCCCACTATCCCCCCACTGTCCCTCTCACCCCCACTATCCCCCCAGTTTCCCTCTCACCCCGACTATCACCCCAGTGTCCCTCTCACCCCGACTATCACCCCAGTGTCCCTCTCACCCCCAGTGTCCCTCTCACCCCCATCCCCACTATCCTCCCAGTGTCCCTCTCACCCCCACTATCCCCCCAGTGTCCCTCTCACCCCCACTATCCCCCCAGTGTCCCTCTCACCCCCACTATCCCCCCAGTGTCCCTCTCACCCCCACTATCCCCCCAGTGTCCCTCTCACCCCCACTATCCCCCCCAGTGTCCCTCTCACCCCCATCCCCACTATCCTCCCAGTGTCCCTCTCACCCCCACTATCCCCCCAGTGTCCCTCTCACCCCCACTATCCCCCCCAGTGTCCCTCTCACCCCCATCCCCACTATCCCCCCAGTGTCCCTCTCACCCCCACTATCCCCCCCAGTGTCCCTCTCACCCCCATCCCCACTATCCCCCCAGTGTCCCTCTCACCCCCATCCCCACTATCCTCCCAGTGTCCCTCTCACCCCCACTATCCCCCCAGTGTCCCTCTCACCCCCATCCCCACTATCCTCCCAGTGTCCCTCTCACCCCCACTATCCCCCCAGTGTCCCTCTCACCCCCACTATCCCCCCAGTGTCCCTCTCACCCCCACTATCCCCCCAGTGTCCCTCTCACCCCCACTATCCCCCCAGTGTCCCTCTCACCCCCACTATCCCCCCAGTGTCCCTCTCACCCCCACTATCCCCCCAGTGTCCCTCTCACCCCCGCTATCCCCCCAGTGTCCCTCTCACCCCCATCCCCACTATCCTCCCAGTGTCCCTCTCACCCCCACTATCCCCCCAGTGTCCCTCTCGCCCCCATCCCCGCTATCCCCCCAGTGTCCCTCTCACCCCCATCCCCACTATCCCCCTAGTGTCCCTCTCGCCCCCATCCCCACTATCCCCCAGTGTCCCTCTCACCCCCATCCCCACTATCCCCCAGTGTCCCACTCACCCCCATCCCCACTATCCCCCTAGTGTCCCTTTCACCCCCATCATCACTATCCCCCCACTGTCCCTCTCACCCCTATCCCGCCAGTGTCCCTCTCACCCCCATCCCCACTATCCCCCCAGTGTCCCTCTCACCCCCATCCCCACTATCACCCCAGTCTCCCTCTCACCCCCACTATCCCCCCAGTGTCCCTCTCACTCTCACCCCCACTATCCCCCCAGTATCCCTCTCACCCCCATCCCCACTATCCCCCCAGTGTCCCTCTCACCCCTATCCCCACTATCCCCCCAGTGTCCCTCTCACCCCCATCCCCACTATCCTCCCAGTGTCCCTCTCACCCCCATCCCCACTATCCCCCCATTGTCCCTCAAATCCCCACTTTCCCCCCAGTGTCCCTCTCACCCCATCCCCACTATCCCCCCAGTGTCCCTCAAATCCCCACTATCCCCCCAGTGTCCCTCTCACTCTCACCCCCACTATCACCCCAGTGTCCCTCTCACCCCCACTATCCCCCCAGTGTCCCTCTCTCTCTCACCCCCACTATCACCCCAGTGTCCCTCTCACCCCCATCCCCACTATCCCCCCAGTGTCCCTCTCACCCCCATCTCCACTATCCCCCCAGTGTCCCTCTCACCCCCATCCCCACTATCCCCCCAGTGTCCCTCTCACCCCCATCCCCACTATCCCCCCAGTGTCCCTCTCACCCCCATCCCCACTATCCCCCCAGTGTCCCTCTCACTCTCACCCCCACTATCACCCCAGTGTCCCTCTCACCCCATCCCCACTATCCCCCGTGTCCCTCTCACCCCCATCCCCACTATCCCCCAGTGTCCCTCTCACCCCCATCCCCACTATCCCCCCAGTGTCCCTCTCACCCCATCCCCACTATCCCCCCAGTGTCCCTCTCACCCCCACTATCCCCCCAGTTTCCCTCTCACCCCGACTATCACCCCAGTGTCCCTCTCACCCCGACTATCACCCCAGTGTCCCTCTCACCCCGACTATCACCCCCGTGTCCCTCTCACCCCCATCCCCACTATCCTCCCAGTGTCCCTCTCACCCCATCCCCACTATCCCCCCATTGTCCCTCAAATCCCCACTATCCCCCCAGTGTCCCTCAAATCCCCACTATCCCCCCAGTGTCCCTCAAATCCCCACTATCCCCCCAGTGTCCCTCTCACTCTCACCCCCACTATCCCCCAGTGTCCCTCTCACCCCCATCCCCACTATCCCCCCAGTGTCCCTCTCACTCTCACCCCCACTATCCCCCTAGTGTCCCTCTCACCCCCATCCCCACTATCCCCCAGTGTCCCTCTCACCCCCATCCCCACTATCCCCCCAGTGTCCCTCTCACTCTCACCCCCACTATCCCCCCAGTGTCCCTCTCACCCCCATCCCCACTATCCCCCCAGTGTCCCTCTCACCCCATCCCCACTATCCCCCCATTGTCCCTCACATCCCCACTATCCCCCCAGTGTCCCTCAAATCCCCACTATCCCCCCAGTGTCCCTCTCACCCCCACTATCCCCCCAGTGTCTCTCTCACCTCCACTATCACCCCAGTGTCCCTCTCACCCCCATCTCCACTATCCCCCCAGTGTCCCTCTCACCCCCATCCCCACTATCCCCCAGTGTCCCTCTCACCCCCATCCCCACTATCCCCCAGTGTCCCTCTCACCCCCATCCCCACTATCCCCCCAGTGTCCCTCTCACCCCCATCCCCACTATCCCCCCAGTGTCCCTCTCACTCTCACCCCCACTATCACCCCAGTGTCCCTCTCACCCCATCCCCACTATCCCCCGTGTCCCTCTCACCCCCATCCCCACTATCCCCCGTGTCCCTCTCATCCCCATCCCCACTATCCCCCCACTGTCCCTCTCACCCCCACTATCCCCCCAGTTTCCCTCTCACCCCCACTATCCCCCCAGTTTCCCTCTCACCCCCATCCCCACTATCCCCCCATTGTCCCTCAAATCCCCACTATCCCCCCATTGTCCCTCAAATCCCCACTATCCCCCCATTGTCCCTCAAATCCCCACTATCCCCCCATTGTCCCTCAAATCCCCACTATCCCCCCATTGTCCCTCAAATCCCCACTATCCCGCCAGTGTCCCTCTCACTCTCACCCCCACTATCCCCCTAGTGTCCCTCTCACCCCCATCCCCACTATCCCCCCAGTGTCCCTCTCACCCCCATCCCCACTATCCCCCAGTGTCCCTCTCACCCCCATCCCCACTATCCCCCCAGTGTCCCTCTCACTCTCACCCCCACTATCCCCCCAGTGTCCCTCTCACCCCCATCCCCACTATCCCCCCAGTGTCCCTCTCACCCCCATCCCCACTATCCCCCCAGTGTCCCTCTCACCCCCATCCCCACTATCCCCCCAGTGTCCCTCTCACCCCCATCCCAACTATCCTCCCAGTGTCCCTCTCACCCCATCCCCACTATCCTCCCAGTGTCCCTCTCACCCCCATCCCCACTATCCTCCCAGTGTCCCTCTCACCCCCATCCCCACTATCCTCCCCAGTGTCCCACTCACCCCCATCCCCACTATCCCCTCCAGTGTCCCACTCACCCCCATCCCCACTATCCCCCCAGTGTCCCTCTCACCCCTATACCCACTATTCCCCCCCCCCCCAGTGTCCCTCTCACCCCCATCACCCACTATCCCCCAAATGTCCCTCTCACTCCCATCCCCACTATCCTCCCCAGTGTCCCACTCACCCCCATCCCCACTATCCCCCCCAGTGTCTCACTCACCCCCACCCCCAGTATCCTCCCAGTGTCCCTCTCACTCCCATCCCCACTATCCCCCCTGTGTCCCTCTCACCCCCATCCCCACTATCCCCCCAGTGTCCCTCTCACCCCCATCCCCACTATCCCCCCTGTGTCCCTCTCACCCCCATCCCCACTATCCCCCCAGTGTCCCTCTCACCCCCATCCCCACTATCCCCCCAGTGTCCCTCTCAACCCATCCCCACTATCCCCCCAGTGTCCCTCTCACCCAATCCCCACCATCCCACCAGTGTCCCTCTCACCCAATCCCCACCATCCCACCAGTGTCCCTCTCACCCCATCCCCACTATCCCCCAGTGTCCCTCTCACCACAACTGCTTACAGATAAATTTTTTTATTGAATTAGGATTTTTCTTTAAGCAGAGATCCTATACACGAGATGCAGAGCAGATTGTCAGGATCCCTACATCACTCAGCAATGATGATCAAGAATCCCATGACTGAGAAGATCCTGAATCTCACCTTGGAGATCATCTATGTCCTGACTGGAGAGGTGAGGGGTAAATAACAATCCCATTTGGGATATTGTGTGTTATATGATCCGACCTGGAAGCAAATCACTGAGGGTTAGTCAGAGGGAAGATATACTAGTAATGGGGGAAGTTACTAGACAACAAGTGTCTGGATGGGAAAGTAGAATGTTTTACTTGTGTGTTATATATTTTATTCATCATAGACAAACAGACTGCTGGAAATAAGAGCTATAGATAAGCAGTGTTCAGGGCTGCATGCAATATGTCAGGAACCAGGGAAAGGAGAGAGGTTTGGGGATATGAAGGTTCTGGGGTAATAGAACATAATGATTGGTCAGAGAGAGTCAACAACATCATCTTCCAACCAGTTCAGTTTTCATGGTGCAAAAATCCCAATAAATCCATTTACAATGTGTAACGGATCGCCTGGCACCCCGACTGGGTACCTCCGTTAAAGGATGCTCCTAGCGCTTCCTGAGGACTCCAAGCACTGCAGCAGACACCACAACCACCAAACCGGAGAAGCATATGAATCCTCCCAAGCATATGAATGCTGTAGGCAGTTGAATAGGAACCATACGAATAGGTTTACTCTCCTAGCAGTCAAACTGGAACAGCATACAATAAATCCTTCCCCCAATAATGAGACGACACTTCACTTTGAGGGTTAAAACAGGAACTCTTACAGCAAGAGTATAACTACTGAACTACTTTATTTGACAAACAACACAGACTTATATACACCAAACTGCAATCAGATAACACTTGATTAAACAATAGAAAACTTAAACACATCACCAGTAAAGCAGTATCTAGCCACTTTAATCTGGAGCCAGAAGCAAGGTAGTCAGACTGGGTGGCTGACATAACTAAACAATGGAAGGCTTAAACACATTACAGACAGGGTCCATAATCTAAAGGCAAGAGGCGGGCAAGCAGCCCCCTCCAAGGACACGTGGCGAGGCCGGTTTCGCCACACAATGCAAATGATCTTCAGTAAAAACCTTCCAGCAACATCTGGAGGCTGCAGATTAACCAGCCCTGAAACTCTCCGAAACAATAGTCCAGATAATATCCTGTGTCCCCCTGTGATCACATTGTGTGTCTGTCCAGTAATATCTCCCGCTGTCTCCATTTGTAGGATTATGTGGTTGTGAGGAAGCAGGGAGGGGATGATTGCAGCAGTCCCTCTGCATCTGACACATTCTGTAGGACCCAGAACCCCATTGTGGATCCTCCACCCGACTCCCTGGTAAATGAACGGAACAATGATGGGAAGATCCTAGAACCCACCAACAAGCTCCTTCATCTCCTGAGCGGTGAGGTGAGACCTGCTAGGGTGGACCTTATACAGTGTGAGAGAGAAACACATGGAAACGTCTGGATCATGACTGTATAGTTATGTGTTTCAGCTTCCTGTAAGGAGTGAGGATATAACCGTCCGCTTCACCATGGAGAGACAAGACTGTCTGGAAGAAGAGCAGGAGGATTACAAGGAAGGGGTGACAGACAATCCCCAACCTCTCCGCTCACTGGGTAACAGGACATTTCCTCTATATCAGGGGTCCTCAAACTTTTTAAACAGGGGGCCAGTTCACTGTCCCTCAGACCGTTGGAGGGCCGGACTATAGTAAAAACAAAAACTATGAACAAATTCCTATGCACACTGCATATATCTTATTTTGAAGTGAAGAAACAAAACGGGAACAAATACAAAATTTAAAATGAAGTAAAGTTAAATCAACAAACTTACCAGTATTTCAATGGGAATAGTGTGCCAGTCAGATGCCCAGGGATATTATGCCAGTCAGAGTCCAGTAATATTATGCCAGTTAGAGTCCAGTAATATTATGCCAGTCAGATTCCCAGGAATATTATGCCAGTCAGATGCCCAGGAATATTATGCCATTCAGATGCCCAGGAATAGTGTGCCAGTCAGATGCCCAGGAATATTGTGCCATTCAGATGCCCAGGAATATTATGCTATTCAGATGCCCAGGAATAGTGTGCCAGTCAGATGCCCAGGAATATTATGCCATTCAGATGCCCAGGAATATTATGCTATTCAGATGCCCAGGAATAGTGTGCCAGTCAGATGCCCAGGAATATTATGCCATTCAGATGCCCAGGAATATTATGCCATTCAGATGCCCAGGAATAGAGTGCCAGTAAGAGCCCAGGAATATTATGCCAGTCAGATGCCCAGGAATATTATGCCATTCAGATGCCCAGGAATAGTGTGCCAGTCAGATGCCCAGGAATATTACAGTGCTCGTTATACCTCCCTCCTCCCCCCCCCCCTTCCCCATCACTTACCTCCAGCTGCTGTGTCACCGGCCGGACGTCTCGCGCATAGTTCCCTCCTCCCTGCACGGAGGAGGGAAACAGTTACCGGGTCCGGATGTGACGAAACGTCACATCCGGTCGCGGTGATTTTTTTTTTTCTTCCGTTTTCCTGCAGCCGCATCTTCTGCGGCTGCAAGAAAGAAAAAAAAAAAGGTAAACAGCGGGGAGCGGGGGGTGCCGGCAGCACACCCCGCGGGCCGGATAAATGTGCTCGGCGGGCCGCATGTGGCCCGCGGGCCGTAGTTTGAGGACCCCTGCTCTATATGATAATCTTATTGTGTAAATGGGGGGAGTAGCTGAGCTATGGAGATGTCTTATCAATGACCAGTGAACTGATACGGGAACAGCAGCCATTAGTAGCTAATTTATGGCCTGATTATTCCATTTGTTTCTTCAGTTCTCTCGTTACTGTTTAGACGTCACTTAGTTTAGCTGCACAGTGTCTAATTAACACTATATCAGGGACCATTAGAAAGACTTTCTCCTGTTATTCAGATATCAGATCCTTGTGCTGATAACAATCCATTGACTTTTTCTGCTGACAAATATTGTGAGATCATTTAAAAAAAACTAAGGGGAAAAATATATATATTTTTTATTATATAATATTAGAAGGCTTGCTTTTCCGCAGCTTGGGGTTGTGACCGGGTGGGGAGGGAGCAGCCATTTCCCATAAGCCTTTGCTTGACACTGAGCTCTTCTGACCAGAGATAGAGGAGGAGTCTGTAATCACCTTATGTAATATATACATTGTGTTTGCAGAATAGCATCCAAATGCATGAATTAGAAGAGAAATGTTTCGACCCTTTGGTAACACAAAACATTTCCGCAGTGTTTGTCACATTGCTATCAATACATCCTCTACTTAACCATCTGTAATGTGTGTGCAGTGCATTGTGGGACTGGGAGCCGGATACACATTGGATATTAATATGTGAATATACACAACCTCTGCTGTATGTAACGTTACTGACTCTGTGATCATTTCCTACAGATGGACCAAGTAACAGTGATACATCAGGAATATGTCCCATCAGTCATTATACACAGGGCTGTATGGAGCAAGATAACAGCATCACACAGGATTATCAGGTACCAAACTGCACCTGTTACAATGGCCGCTTTATGGGATTCAGATCATTGGACGTCTGTTTTCTGCTAAAGACCAGTGAATAACTTTCCAGTCTGATCTTGTATCACAGGAGGAGCAGGGAGAGGAGGTATTTCCCATGCAGTGTAAGGAGGAGGAAAATCCCACAGAGATCAACGCAGGTAAGAGATAAACAGTGACTCAGAAACGTGTATGGGAGAAGCTCTGCCCAGCAGCCATGGGGTTAATGTAGCCCGTCCTGTGAAGTAATAAACAAAACGCGGACTTTCTATTTCACCTCCGGAGATTGTAGGGTTCCAGGAAGTACACGTGATTAACCCCTTACTGACAGTTATACGCTGCATTTAATGTGTCAAAAGTTTAACTGTGATTTTCTTCCTTCATGTTCAGTCCACCTACACAAATTTCATATATCTTTTTTAAAAGGACAATTGCGCTTTCTTTTGAGACCATTGGAGTCCGTTAGTTAGTATAGAAAACATACAAAGAAATAGAAACATCTGTGCAAAACCCCCCAAAAAGTTTTTTTTAATATATTGCCTTTAATAACGTTCACATGGCTACAGAAGATGAAGTAAATTACCTCAAAATAAACGTACTTACTTCTCTAGGGAACACCCGCCTTTGACTTTCTACTTGCAGTAATTAGGACCCACAATCTTTGCCAAATTTGGTGGTCTTTTTTTTTTTTTTTTAACATGTCATGAGTAGGCCCACAAAGACCACCCAAAGTGTAAGGATAAACATTTTAAAAATGAATGTTCTCCCATGGAAGTTATATGTGATGCTCGCTCTTCTCATACTTCTCCCTAGATTATTTTTCCGCATGTCAAAGTCTTTTTTTTTAGACTTTTAGACCCCCCCCCCCCCCCCCCCATAGCCTACAAATTACTCATTAGGACTGGGGGTTTCCAGCTCTCCAGACATACAATAATGCCATTCATCTAGCCAGAATGGCCGAATGGTCCACACAAGCCCCTGGAACAATGTCTGCATGTTCTCAAATTATAGCCTGGCTCCCAAGGTCGCTGGGTTCATGTCTGTCTCGAACACATCCGACGGTCTCTGTGACAATTGGAATATGGTGGGGAGAGAGAGGGAAATATTTCATCTTTCCCGAATCTGTTATTACCGTTATCTCAGAATAAAGACGTAATGAGTCCTGAAGAACTGACCGGTAGCATGGAAGGCCCATTTAAACAGTTTATCTAAACATAAAAGATATAAGATTAGTTTTAACCTCTTATTCTTACACAATTAGATGAATTGTGCACATTTTCACCCCCTGTGGGAAATGGATTTGAATATTAAATTCACCTTTAGAAGATATGGATAAATTAACTTCAAAGGCTTTGTCCAAAATGCATCTTCCAGATATTAATGCACATTAATCTGCTTTCAAAGTACTTTAAAATACATGTCTTACATTTTGCATTGCTTCAAATATAACATACTTACAGCTAGATGAATATGTGAAATGACAGCAGTTAGGGTTAAAAAAAGTTAGGACTGGCCACATTAGTCCTTTTAATGCAATTCATATGAAGGGAATTTCCTGTCTCTCTTGTGATGACATCAGACAATGTGTTGCACTGTTAAGAGATTCTACTGTGTAGAAGAGCAAGGTCACTTAGAGGCCACATAATATATTCAGTTGGAAGAGCACAAGAAGTGACTAAATGAAACAAAACATTTTTTATCCTCATTGTCAATATAATTAGTGCTGCCACACCTGCAGTAAACATGCAGAGTAATCACTGGGGGAGGGCTTGAGTCAAACATAAAAAATGTGATTTATACAGAATGCCTGCATCAAATCACACAGGGATAAAAGCCTGTGCACTATGCAAGCAGTGATCTTCATCTTGCACCAAAGTGAGTTTGGGGTCTGGACTGTCCCTTTAATATCTAGTAGAATGCAGAAGATCTCGTATAAGCTTCTCACAAGGTGGCACTTGGTCCCTGCTAATAGGTTTTCTCCAGCTAATCCAGAGGAGAGAAAGATGACTGCCTGCATGTCTGGTGGACTGGTTCCATATTTCAACCTTTCTGGGAGGCAGTCACCCTTATACAACACACAAGTCTACCCAGGACTAAATCTAAACAATCCTTAATAGCACACCTATTAAGCTAGAGGAAGAAAACAGCGCTCACCAACTACTCGTCTAGCATGGATAGACCAGGTAGAAGTGTCACGAAGATCTGATGTATTCAACTCAAAGGCATTCTGTAATATATATAGATAAATGGTCCCCGTGGAAGAAGTTTATGGAGTCTAATGCTTTGAAGGAATTTTTACCTTAAATACGTAATTCAATGTTAAATTATAGTAGTGTTAACACTATTTATTCAATTCCTTGTTGGGGTTTTTTCTTTATCTTTATTTTGCCTGTGTGTGTGTGTGTGTGTGTGTATTAATGTGTGTGTGTGTGTGTATGTATGTTTGTATGCATGTGTTGTTGATTTGTATTATGAATCTTTGTTTATTGAGACAATGAATAAACTCAAATAATAAAAAGAAAGATAAATATATAAACAGCCGGTCATATTTTGGGCTGCTTCCTGACAGGTACTCGGTATTATTGTTGAAGTGTAGGTAACGCATGCCACATTGCTTTTGTTGTAGCATAACCTAGACATTCTTTCCTGGAATATAGGTTCACATATAATGGCATCCTTCCTCCAATAGGAGGTGGGCTGGCAGGTGTTGTTGGGCCTAGCCCTATAAATTGCAGGAGTGTCTGTGTATTATACAATAGGAAGGCCTTTTGGTCCCTGGTAAGTAATACATATGAAGAGATTAAGCCCCATAAGCAACAGTGCTTAGTGTTAGGACCCACCAATATTGGAGTACTTTGACGTAGTGGTGGGCTTAGCATCATATGGCCATATATGTGACTAAATCTCCAATTCTGTTATCTTAGTAAGACAGGTGTTTTTAAGTAGCTTTAACGAAACCTATAGCTTTAAGAGTTTTTTTCTCCTACCTGCTTTGTGGTGAGTGCGCTGATCTTTGGATTTTGTATAACTATTTGGTCTCAGCAGCTGCCCTTATAATATATGCTAGTTTAGGTCTACAAATTGGTTTGGACTGCAATTTCCTCAGAAAACAGCTGGCAGAATGGATTTTAAAACACGGACTTGGCTCAGAGAATGGCATATGCTGATCGTGTTATGCCAGGAGTGGCGGTAAATTCAGAGATGTCATTAAGGTCAAAATGTGGGCGTACCCAAATATCTGGCTGATTGCCAGATTGTGGGGAGCGACCAACGTCTATGAATACATACAGAGTGTCCCTGGCAGAGGAATTGGCTAGAATTTCATTAAATCCTCTTCTGCTGTATAATGCTGGACATGATATTATCCCCCAAAAAATGTCTTCCTCCCTCAAACAGCCCTCTAATTCCCAATCCTGAACTACCCAAATCAAGAGAACAAAGAGTTAAAATAAAAACCAGTCCTGTGTATGCAGGACTAGCTGGGAATTGTAAATTAGAATCTAGTTATAATCCTAAAACCCGACACCAACCGGTGTATTACCGGCAACTCCGGCCAACAGATTAAAGGAAGACTGAATGGTTTTTTTTCACTTGTGCTTCTAATATAGAATCACAAGGGAAATGTCCGTTGTCCCCAGTATGAGGATGAACTGGCGTGTGCGTTTGATAGTACGTTTGATAGTACGTTTGATAGTACACGCCAGTTTATCCTCTGACTGACAGCTGCCGTGTTTCCATAGGAAGCAGCCAGCCGTCTGGTCGGCGACCTACTCTCTCTGCTAGCGCAGACTGAACTAGGTCCCCCCCCCCCCCCCCCCCGCTGATCCCATGCAAAAACAAGGTTCTCTCTCTGCGCTAGCATTTCTTAAAAATAATAGTAAAAGCGAGGGGGGGGGAGGGGGTTGGGTTTGGGGGGACAGTGTGTGACTGATCACTGCAAATAAAATAAAAAATAGAAACATTACTAATCTTATTAATACAAATGTTTTTTCAAAAAATTAAACGTGGGGGGAAATAACAATACTCTGATCAGCGCTTAACTGTACTGATCTGAGCAAAGGGTGTATGTGAAATAACTGATTTATTAAATTCACAGTTACAATGTTACACTGATCCATCACTGTCCGGTACCTCGCCAGCAGTGTGAAGAGGAGCGGGGCCGATCCGGAGGCAAGAAGATGTTTACTAACATTTAAACACTGGACGTATATATACATCCATATCCATTAAGGGGTTAAACCCACAGGAATAGAAAGTTTATTCATTTAGTCAGTTTATTAGTTAATTTAGGAGTTTTGGGCTTCACTTTCACTTTAAAGGACCAGTCTAGTCCCCAAACTCACTTTGGTGCAAGATGAAGATCACTGCTTGTATAATGCACAGGCTTTTATCCCTGTGTGATTTGATGCAGGCATTCTGTATAAATCACTTGTTTAATATTTGACTCAAGCCCTCCCCCAGTGATTACTCTGCATGTTTACTGCAGGTGCAGCAGCACTGATTATATACACACTGAGGATATAAAGTTTTGTTTCATTTAGTCACTTCCTGTGCTGCTGGAATAGAATACATTGGGGGGGACATGTATAAAAACTCCTGCAATGCAAAGTGTCAGGAGTTTTAGTTTAAAAAAGCACTGTTTCCGTTTGATATGTATAACAAAGATTGTGCATTTTTTATAACTTCTGACGCTTTGCAGTGAGGCAGAGAGGGACCTCCGTCAAACTGAGTACCAAGCACCAACACAACCTAAAACTATGCATTCAGCATAGCTAACACAGACTCCCGTGAGACTGCTTTATACATTGGTGCACACACCGATTGCGCCAGTATCTGTGTGCGCTGTGTTTATACATGCCCCCCATTGTGTGGACTATAAGTGACCTTGCTCTTGTACACAGTAGGATCTCTTAACAGCTCAACACATTGTCTGATGACATCATTAGAGAGACAGAAAATTCCATTCATTTGAATTAAATTATTCTCATTGGTTCCTGCAGCAAAAAAAAAAAGAATTAATTTTACTCAGCTAGTGTGGGCAGTCCTGGCTTCTTACAAACTGCTGTAATTTCACAAATGCATCTAACATTTTTTATATTTTAAGCAATGCAAAATGCATTTTAAAGTACTTTGAAAGGACATTAATGTGCATTAATATTTGGAAGATGCATTTTGGGCGCTAGACAGTCCCTATAATGGAGCCTTTTTGGTAAATACAAAGAGATCAACATTACTTATGTATCTGCTGTGACATGGCACAGCCCTGAGTTTCTATATCAGCTGTGTACTTGTGAGAATTGAGACATCAATGAGGCCTTTGGTCTGTAGTAAAATCACAGTGTGTGATCTGACCATTCAGAATGAATTATTTAAAGAGATTAATATTCTTTATCATATCTCTGCTTCCTTTTAGACCAACCTATCCATTGGAGAGTCAAAGAAGAAAAGCATGACCGTTTTATCTCTGCCGCAGACTGTACATTGAACGATACTGATGTTACCCAGAATGCTTCAGGAGTGAACCTTATGGTTCTAAATGGAGTAAGTGTAATTCCGAGGGAATCTGAGACAATTGTAAATAATGACCCGACCTCCACTGGTGAATTCCATCTTACTGACCTGCGTCAAGAACGTAACAGACAGGACAATAATGTAACAGGAACATGGAGCAGCATCAACTTCAATGATATATTGGATATTAAAGCTTCCCAACGAGCACATCGCAACGCACAGAAAGACGTCAGGAAGCACGTGTGCTCCGAATGTGGGAAAGGTTTTAAGATCCGTAAAGATCTTGTCAGACACACGAGAATCCACACGGGGGAGAGACCGTTTGTCTGCTCGGAGTGCGGGAAAGCTTTTACCCAGGCTGCAAATCTTCACTCCCATCAAAGGATCCACACAGGAGTGAGACCGTTCTCATGCTTGGAGTGCGGCAAAGGCTTCAGCTTGTACACCCGTCTCATCTCACACACGAGGATCCACACGGGAGAGAGACCTTATGTCTGCTCCGAGTGCGGGAAATCATTCCACCAGGACGCCACTCTTCGCGAGCATCTAAAGATCCACACGGGAGAGAGCCCTTTCCCATGTCCCGAGTGTGGGAAATGGTTCACAACGAAACCCAACCTTACGAGACACCGGCGCACTCACACGGGAGAGAGACCGTTCTCATGTGCCGAGTGCGGGAAACAATTCACAACGAAACCCAACCTTACCAGACACCAGCTCGCTCACCTGGGAAAGAGACAGTTTCCATGCACAGAGTGAGGGAAAGGCTTCGTTAGTCCGTCACAACTCACTGGACATCAGAAAATCCACAAGCAATAAATTGTTGAAAGTGGCTGGGAAAAGATGTTGGACCAATCCGAAGAGACGATAACGCCCTTTCAGTGTATGTAAATGGGCGGTACAGGAGGCGTGCCTGTAACCTGAGCCACACCCACTTTACTAGTGATTGCTTGTGTGAGGTTGGAACGAAAGGCGTGCCCCTCAGTGTGAGCATGCCTGCCCCCATAATAGGTTTATTAATCTGGACAAAATATGGGTGGTATGGAAGGCACGGTAACTAACACACCTCCACCAACCTCCATCTTCCCAGGCTGTAAAACGCTGTACGGGTGGGCGCTGTACCATAATATGCATAGTAATAATATTGCCAAGAACAGACCATCATATGTTTGAAGCCGTATCAGTGATATATGTATACTATTAAGGTTATGCACATAACTGTCTGTGGCGTAACCTCAGCCGTAGGAACGCTGCTCCATAACTTGGAGTTGGATAATGCGCTTATTAAGAAAGTGGTGAATTATTAGACGCTATGGCGGACTTACTGGTGGAGTTGTTGTAGACAGGAGTCTAAGTCATGTAGCTGACACTACTACTCTGGTTATAGTGTAATAGAGAACAGATCCTGTCCCAGCACTTCATCAGGAAACATAGAAACAGAGCAGAAGGTGAGACACTATCATGTATAAGAAACAATAAATCTTACCGCGTATAAGTCACTGAAATCAAAGTATTCATGGGCAATAAGGTGATCCAGTGTAACGAGTGGCACAAAATGATGTCTAGCACGGTCCATGATGGGGTGTAGTGCACAAATAGTAGGTCTCGAAATGGGATGCAAGGAGCAGGGGAGCAAGCCAGGGAATTAAATGTGCAGAAGAGACAATTGTGTATTTTATGTCTAACTAATCAATGTCCTATAATGTGTAGAGTCTTTAACTTATATAGAACGGAAGGTTGAGCAACTCCATAAAACTCAATAAATGAAGTATTTAAGGGGTGCGAGGAGCCAGAGGGAAAATATATTAGCATGGGTGTGTATAACTTATCAAGAGTAAGGTCTAAAAATGGACCTCATCACTCTTCAAATGGTTAGACTCCCATTTCATGAGCCCCATATGCCACTATCGTTTACCCTCTCTGTACCAATCTTAACACTGCAAGTCCTTATCATTTCCCACTGCTATGTGCAGCTGAATGGTTCATGAATATTTCTTGGGGAGCCCAACATTTTGTTTTCCAAAACTAACTTCTGGAGGAGGAAGGCAATTGGCCCGCAGGCCGCCCTAATGCTTGCTAAAAATGGCCGCTGGGCTATCTTTAACGCTGGGCGCCCCAGGGGGTGACGGCCGATACTGGTGTTCCGGGCCCGGCGTGCCCAGGTCACGCCAGGAGAAACCCCCCCCCCCCACCCCCATTTTCCCAGTACTTACCTCCTTGGTGCTGTCCCCCGGCGCTGCAGGTCCGTGGCTGTGAGGGAAGCGTTGTGCGCTCTCCTCCAGCCAATGAGCATTCAACGAAGTTTGTTGAAAAAAAAAGTTTTAACAAACTTTATTGAAGACGCTTGGCTGGAGGGGAGCGCACAACGCTTCCCTCACAACCACAGACGGGCAGAGGAGAGCACCGGGAGACAGAGCAGCAGCAAGGAGGTAAGTACTTAATATGGTCGCAAAATCCTGGTATATTGGGAGGCAAAATCCTGGTGTATTGTGAGGCAAAATCCTGGTGTATTGTGGGGCAAAATCCTGACATATTGGGTGGCTAAATCCTGGCATATTGAGGGTAAAATCCTGGCATATTGTGGGGCATAATCCTGGCATATTGAGGGGGCATAATCTTGGCATATTGAGGGTAAAATTCTGGCATATTGTGGGGCATAATCTTGGCATATTGAGGGTAAAATTCTGGCATATTGTGGGGCATAATCCTGGCATATTGAGGGGGCATAATCCTGGCATATTGAGGGGGCATAATCCTGGCATATTGAGGGGGCATAATCCTGGCATATTGTGGGGAAATTCCTGGCATATTGAGGGGGCATAATCCTGGCATATTGAGGGGGCATAATCTTGGCATATTGAGGGTAAAATCCTGGCATGTTGTGGGGCATAATCCTGGTATATTGGGGGCAACATCCTGGCATATTGAGGGGGCATAATCTTTGCATATTGAGGGGAAAATCCTGGCATATTGAGGGGGCATAATCTTGGCATATTGAGGGGAAAATCCTGGCATGTTGTGGGGCATAATCCTGCTATATTGGGGGCAACATCCTGGCATATTGAGGGGGCATAATCTTTGCATATTGAGGGGAAAGTCCTGGCATATTGAGGGGGCATAATCGTGACATATTGTAAGGCAAAATTCTGGCATGTTGTGGGGGAAAATCCTGGCAATATTTGTTATTAAACAAGGAAAAGATGGCCGTGGATGGGGAGGCGATTCGGTGGTGCAATGGGCCACTTGACTGGATTTGCCCCCCAGGCCTAAGGCTGCCAGCCCTCCCCTGGTTCCTATCCACCAAAGGCCAAACTGTTTTTTTTTTTTTTACTATCCTTTCCAATTATTTCTCCCCCTATTATATTCTCCAATCTCTATTTTGTACTTAAGCCATTCTGTACCCAGAGCATCTCATATTCCTGGATATTACTCACAAACTCTTTAAATGATCAGATACTTATCCGGGTTGTGTTGATTGGGTTCTGCTGGCACTGGAAGGCTCTGAGATGGACGCAGGAGCTAACTAAAATCACTCAAACTAACGTGTCCCACGTGGCTGTGGAAGAGATTGAACTAAATGTGCACCATGCCTTTCAGCACACTGTGTGAGGGTGATGGATCAGTCAGTTTACTGATATAGGTAGCCAGTATTATGACATCACAGCATGACATCACAGCTACTCCTCAGTATTCCATAATGTTGGCACACAGTTGCTTCGCAACTTGTATTAGGTTTAATATATTCTCAGTAAATAGACACTGGAGAATAAATCCCCAAAAAATGAACAGGAGAACAGACCACGTGGTGCATGAAGAGGCTACAAGAGTTTTAGCTGAATTCATATTATAATGGGAATTACTGGGGGACATTCACTGAATATTATTATCTCTCCAATCTAACTACACATTGTGCAGGAATAAACCTGGTGAGTTTCTCCAGCTGAGAAGAGCTCATCTGGCCATGAGTAATGCAGGGTATAAACCTCTCACTTTATAACAATGCATTATACAGGGCCAACTCTGTCCTTCTAGCAGGAGATACTCACCAGGTCTGACCCTGTACAATGTATAGTTACATCTTTACACACTGTCACTTTATAACAATGCATTATACAGGGCCAACTCTGTTCTTCTAGCAGGAGATACTCACCAGACCCTGCACAATGTATAGTTACATCTTTACACACTGTCACTTTATAACAATGCATTATACAGGGCCAACTCTGTTCTTCTAGCAGGAGAAACTCACCAGGTCTGACCCTGTACAATGTATAGTTACATCTTTACACACTGTCACTTTATAACAATGCATTATACAGGGCCAACTCTGTTCTTCTAGCAGGAGATACTCACCAGGTCTGACCCTGTACAATGTATAGTTACATCTTTACACACTGTCACTTTATAACAATGCATTATACAGGGCCAACTCTGTTCTTCTAGCAGGAGATACTCACCAGGTCTGACCCTGCACAATGTATAGTTACATCTTTACACACTGTCAGTTTATAACAATGCATTATACAGGGCCAACTCTGTTCTTCTAGCAGGAGAAACTCACCAGGTCTGACCCTGCACAATGTATAGTTACATCTTTACACACTGTCACTATATAACAATGCATTATACAGGGCCAACTCTGTTCTACTAGCAGGAGAAACTCACCAGGTCTGACCCTGCACAATGTATAGTTACATCTTTACACACTGTCAGTTTATAACAATGCATTATACAGGGCCAACTCTGTTCTTCTAGCAGGAGATACTCACCAGGTCTGACCCTGTACAATGTATAGTTACATCTTTACACACTGTCACTATATAACAATGCATTATACAGGGCCAACTCTGTTCTACTAGCAGGAGAAACTCACCAGGTCTGACCCTGCACAATGTATAGTTACATCTTTACACACTGTCAGTTTATAACAATGCATTATACAGGGCCAACTCTGTTCTTCTAGCAGGAGATACTCACCAGGTCTGACCCTGTACAATGTATAGTTACATCTTTACACACTGTCACTTTATAACAATGCATTATACAGGGCCAACTCTGTTCTTCTAGCAGGAGAAACTCACCAGGTCTGACCCTGCACAATGTATAGTTACATCTTTACACACTGTCACTTTATAACAATGCATTATACAGGGCCAACTCTGTTCTTCTAGCAGGAGATACTCACAAGGCCCTGCACAATGTATAGTTACATCTTTACACACTGTCACTTTATAACAATGCATTATACAGGGCCAACTCTGTTCTTCTAGCAGGAGAAACTCACCAGGTCTGACCCTGCACAATGTATAGTTACATCTTTACACACTGTCACTTTATAACAATGCATTATACAGGGCCAACTCTGTTCTTCTAGCAGGAGATACTCACCAGGTCTGACCCTGTACAATGTATAGTTACATCTTTACACACTGTCACTTTATAACAATGCATTATACAGGGCCAACTCTGTCCTTCTAGCAGGAGATACTCACCAGGTCTGACCCTGCACAATGTATAGTTACATCTTTACACACTGTCACTTTATAACAATGCATTATACAGGGCCAACTCTGTTCTTCTAGCAGGAGATACTCACCAGGTCTGACCCTGCACAATGTATAGTTACATCTTTACACACTGTCACTTTATAACAATGCATTATACAGGGCCAACTCTGTTCTTCTAGCAGGAGATACTCACCAGGCCCTGCACAATGTATAGTTACATCTTTACACACTGTCACTTTATAACAATGCATTATACAGGGCCAACTCTGTTCTTCTAGCAGGAGATACTCACCTGACCCTGCACAATGTATAGTTACATCTTTACACACTGTCACTTTATAACAATGCATTATACAGGGCCAACTCTGTTCTTCTAGCAGGAGAAACACACCAGGTCAGACCCTGCACAACGTATAGTTACATCTTTACATACTTTCACTTTATAACAATGCATTATACAGGGCCAACTCTGTTCTTCTAGCAGGAGAAACACACCAGGTCTGACCCTGCACAATGTATAGTTACATCTTTACATACTGTCACTTTATAACAATGCATTATACAGGGCCAACTCTGTTCTTCTAGCAGGAGAAACTCATCAAGTCTGACCCTGCACAATGTATAGTTACATCTTTACACACTGTCACTTTATAACAATGTATTATACAGGGCCAACTCTGTTCTTCTAGCAGGAGATACTCACCAGGTCTGACCCTGCACAATGTATAGTTACATCTTTACATACTGTCACTTTATAACAATGCATTATACAGGGCCAACTCTGTTCTTCTAGCAGGAGAAACACACCAGGTCTGACCCTGCACAATGTATAGTTACATCTTTACATACTGTCACTTTATAATAATGCATTATACAGGGCCAACTCTGTTCTTCTAGCAGAAGAAACTTATAGATAATGAGGTGCTGTATGAATTCCTTCTAGATCATGAGGTACTGTAGGAATTCCTTCTAGATCATGAGGTGCTGTATGAATTCCTTCTAGATAATGAGGTGCTGTATGAATTCCTTCTAGATAATGAGGTGCTGTATGAATTCCTTCTAGATATTGAGGTGCTGTATGAATTCCTTCTAGATATTGAGGTGCTGTATGAATTCCTCCTAGATAGTGAGGTACTGTAGGAATTCCTTCTAGATATTGAGGTGCTGTATGAATTCCTTCTAGATAATGAGGTTCTGTATGAATTCCTTCTAGATATTGAGGTGCTGTATGAATTCCTTCTAGATAATGAGGTTCTGTATGAATTCCTTCTAGATATTGAGGTGCTGTATGAATTCCTTCTAGATAATGAGTTGCTGTATAAATTCCTTATAGATAATGAGGTGCTGTAGGAATTCCTTCTAGATCATGAGGTGCTGTAGGAATTCCTTCTAGATAGTTAGGTGCTGTAGGAATTCCTTCTAGATAATGAGGTGCTCTATGAATTCCTTCTTGATCATGAGGGACTGTATGAATTCCTTCTAGATAGTGAGGTGCTTTAGGAATTCCTTCTAGATAATGAGGTTCTGTATGAATTCCTTCTAGATAGTGAGGTGCTGTAGGAATTCCTTCTAGATAATGAGGTGCTGTAGGAATTCCTTCTAGATAATGAGGTTCTGTATGAATTCCTTCTAGATAGTGAGGTGCTGTAGGAATTCCTTCTAGATCGTGAGGTGCTGTAGGAATTCCTTCTAGATAGTGAGGTGCTGTAGGAATTCCTTCTAGATAATGAGTTGCTGTATAAATTCCTTCTAGATAATGAGGTGCTGTAGGAATTCCTTCTAGATCATGAGGTGCTGTAGGAATTCCTTCTAGATAGTTAGGTGCTGTAGGAATTCCTTCTAGATAATGAGGTGCTCTATGAATTCCTTCTAGATCATGAGGTGCTGTATGAATTCCTTCTAGATAATGAGTTTATGTAGGAATTCCTTCGAGATCATGAGGTGCTGTATGAATTCCTTCTAGATAATGAGGTGCTGTATGAATTCCTTCTAGGTATTGAGGTGCTGTAGGAATTCCTTCTAGATAATGAGGTGTTGTAGGAATTCCTTCTAGATCATGAGGTGCTGTAGGAATTCCTTCTAGATAGTGAGGTGCTGTAGGAATTCCTTCTAGATAATGAGGTGCTGTATAAATTCCTTATAGATAATGAGGTGCTGTAGGAATTCCTTCTAGATCATGAGGTGCTGTAGAAATTCCTTCTAGATAGTGAGGTGCTGTAGGAATTCCTTCTAGATAATGAGGTGCTGTATGAATTCCTTCTAGATCATGAGGTGCTGTATGAATTCCTTCTAGATCATGAGGTGCTGTATGAATTCCTTCTAGATAATGAGGTGCTGTATAAATTCCTTATAGATAATGAGGTGCTGTAGGAATTCCTTCTAGATCATGAGGTGCTGTAGGAATTCCTTCTAGATAGTGAGGTGCTGTAGGAATTCCTTCTAGATAATGAGGTGCTGTATAAATTCCTTATAGATAATGAGTTTATG
Source organism: Pelodytes ibericus (assembly GCA_036172795.1). Taxonomy (NCBI): domain Eukaryota; kingdom Metazoa; phylum Chordata; class Amphibia; order Anura; family Pelodytidae; genus Pelodytes; species Pelodytes ibericus. The sequence continues at coordinate 292,639,843 of CM069857.1, forward strand.
TAGGAATTCCTTCGAGATCATGAGGTGCTGTATGAATTCCTTCTAGATAATGAGGTGCTGTATGAATTCCTTCTAGGTATTGAGGTGCTGTAGGAATTCCTTCTAGATAATGAGGTGTTGTAGGAATTCCTTCTAGATCATGAGGTGCTGTAGGAATTCCTTCTAGATAGTGAGGTGCTGTAGGAATTCCTTCTAGATAATGAGGTGCTGTATAAATTCCTTATAGATAATGAGGTGCTGTAGGAATTCCTTCTAGATCATGAGGTGCTGTAGAAATTCCTTCTAGATAGTGAGGTGCTGTAGGAATTCCTTCTAGATAATGAGGTGCTGTATGAATTCCTTCTAGATCATGAGGTGCTGTATGAATTCCTTCTAGATCATGAGGTGCTGTATGAATTCCTTCTAGATAATGAGGTGCTGTATAAATTCCTTATAGATAATGAGGTGCTGTAGGAATTCCTTCTAGATCATGAGGTGCTGTAGAAATTCCTTCTAGATAGTGAGGTGCTGTAGGAATTCCTTCTAGATAATGAGGTGCTGTATGAATTCCTTCTAGATCATGAGGTGCTGTATGAATTCCTTCTAGATCATGAGGTGCTGTATGAATTCCTTCTAGATAATGAGGTGCTGTATAAATTCCTTATAGATAATGAGGTGCTGTATAAATTCCTTATAGATAATGAGGTGCTGTATAAATTCCTTATAGATAATGAGGTGCTGTAGGAATTCCTTCTAGATCATGAGGTGCTGTATAAATTCCTTATAGATAATGAGGTGCTGTATAAATTCCTTCTAGATCATGAGGTGCTGTAGGAATTCCTTCTAGATAGTGAGGTGCTGTAGGAATTCCTTCTAGATAATGAGGTGCTGTATAAATTCCTTATAGATAATGAGGTGCTGTAGGAATTCCTTCTAGATAATGAGGTGCTGTAGGAATTCCTTCTAGATAGTGAGGTGCTGTAGGAATTCCTTCTAGATAATGAGGTGCTGTAGGAATTCCTTCTAGATAATGAGGTGCTGTATGAATTCCTTCTAGATAGTGAGGTGCTGTATGAATTCTTTCTAGATAATGAGGTGCTGTAGGAATTCCTTCTAGATAATGAGGTGCTGTATGAATTCCTTCTAGATAATGAGGTGCTGTAGGAATTCCTTCTAGATAATGAGGTGCTGTAGGAATTCCTTCTAGATAATGAGGTGCTGTAGGAATTCCTTCTAGATAGTGAGGTGCTGTATGAATTCCTTCTAGATCATGAGGGGCTGTATGAATTCCTTCTAGATAGTGAGGTGCTTTAGGAATTCCTTCTAGATAATGAGGTTCTGTATGAATTCCTTCTAGATAGTGAGGTGCTGTAGGAATTCCTTCTAGATAATGAGGTGCTGTAGGAATTCCTTCTAGATAATGAGGTTCTGTATGAATTCCTTCTAGATATTGAGGTGCTGTATGAATCTCTTCATTATTCTAGACAGGAGAAGAAGTTGAACCCCTCATTGAGACCCTGAGTGTAGTGATGCGGTAAATCCATTTTGACCCAAGTTGTAAGAGTTGACAGGTTACCTCTATGGGGTGTCCTGGCTGAAAAGGTAAGATAACTAGTATTGGAGTTATGGAAGTTTCTGACATGTCTGGGGCCACGTGAACCACAGGAACAGATAAGATGGTAGATCACATGACTGCTTTACATCTGATGAAAGATATGATGTCATAAGTCTTTCCAGTAGACTGAGCGCAGAGTGATCTTGTACAATGAACGTATGAAATCCACATCTGGCGCAGCGATGAGTTTATTAATACTGCTCTGGAATATACATTATACCATAAGCCGCACCAGTTACACATTAACATGACTTATACTGCGACTATAGAGAATATAACATGATCTATACATTGTTACATCATATCTGTGGCGTCTCCTGCTTATGACATCACCTTGGGGCTTGATATGCAAATGACACATTCCCCATTGAGCAGCTCATTTGCATATGAAGACACAGGTGACGTCATAGAAATGAGTTTAAATCCTATTTGGTGGTAATTTGTGCCTTTATTGTGCTAATCCAGTGTCCAGATGATTGTTTATTGTCCAGTCCCAGTATAAAGTCAGTTTAGGTGACAGAGCCCTATAAAGGTGAGATCTCCTCACCCTCCAGTTTACACAACATAAATAGGAGGTGAGAGAAAAGCAGACACACTGTGTGATCCTCTCACTACATTCTATCTGACTGGAATGGGGGCGCAGCGTGATGACGTATAATATGGGAGACAGACCTAAACCAGTGAGATTGGTTTACCTGGGACCTCATATTTTTGTCTCCAAAAGAAGCGACATTTTTTTGGAGCCAAATCTGCCAGAGTCGATGCCGATTGGTCTACAACAAAATGGCCGACTCAATATGTTATAGCGCCGACCTGTGGAGACCTGTTTCATGAGAGAAAATGTAATGTGTGTTTAGAGCTCTAACATTGAGAATCTTTACATTTTACATTAACGAGAGTTATCGGATCCACCTGTGTGACACGTACTGCTGACTGGCCAGATAGTGAGGAGATACCGTGCTGGGCAGCTCAACCCTAAACATCAGCAGCCAGGGGGACAGACTGCAGGAGCAGCTGTGAGGGAGGCAGCTAATATCCCCCCAGTGTCCCTCTCACCCCCATCCCCACTATCCCCCCAGTGTCCCTCTCACCACCATCCCCACTATCCCCCCAGTGTCCCTCTCACCCCCATCCCCACTATCCCCCCAGTGTCCCTCTCACCCCCATCCCCACTATCCTCCCAGTGTCCCTCTCACCCCCATCCCCACTATCCCCCCAGTGTCCCTCTCACCCCCATCCCCACTATCCCCCCAGTGTCCCTCTCACCCCATCCCCACTATCCTCCCAGTGTCCCTCTCACCCCCATCCCCACTATCCCCCAGTGTCCCTCTCACCCCCATCCCCACTATCCCCCCAGTGTCCCTCTCACCCCCATCCCCACTATCCCCCCAGTGTCCCTCTCACCCCCATCCCCACTATCCCCCCAGTGTCCCTCTCTCCCCCATCCCCACTATCCCCCCAGTGTCCCTCTCACCCCCATCCCCACTATCCCCCCAGTGTCCCTCTCACCCCCATCCCCACTATCCCCCCAGTGTCCCTCTCACCCCCATCCCCACTGTCCCCCCAGTGTCCCTCTCACCCCCATCCCCACTATCCCCCCAGTGTCCCTCTCACCCCTATCCCCCCAGTGTCCCTCTCACTATCCCCCCAGTGTCCCTCTCACCCCCATCCCCACTATCCCCTCAGTGTCCCTCTCACCCCCATCCCCACTATCCCCCCAGTGTCCCTCTCACCTCCACCCTCACTATCCCCCCAGTGTCCATCTCACCACTATCCCCACACTGTCCCTCTCACCCCCATCCCCACTATCCCCCCCAGTGTCCCTCTCACCCCCATCCCCACTATCCCCCAGTGTCCCTCTCACCCCCATCCCCACTATCCCCCCAGTGTCCCCCTCACCCCCACTATCCCCCCAGTGTCCCTCTCACCCCCACTATCCCCCCAGTGTTCCTCTCACCCCCATCCCCACTATCCCCCCAGTGTCCCTCTCACCCCCACTATCCCCCCAGTGTCCATCTCCCCACTATCCCCCCAGTGTCCCTCTCACCCCCATCCCCACTATCCCCCCAGTGTCCCTCTCACCCCCATCCCCACTATCCCCCCAGTGTCCCCCTCACCCCCACTATCCCCCCAGTGTCCCTCTCACCCCATCCCCACCATCCCAACAGTGTCCCTCTCACCCCATCCCCACTATCCCCCCAGTGTCCCTCTCACCCCATCCCCACTATCCGCCCAGTGTCCCACTCACCCCCATCCCCACTATTCCCCCAGTGTCCCTCTCACCACTACTGCTTACAGATAATTTTTTTATTGAATTAGGATTTTTCTTTAAGCAGAGATCCTATATACAAGATCCAGAGCAGATTGTCAGGATCCCTACATCACTCAGCAATGATGATCAAGAATCCGATGACTGAGAAGATCCTTAATCTCACCTTGGAGATCATCTATGTCCTGACTGGAGAGGTGAGGGGTAAATAACAATCCCATTTGGGATATTGTGTGTGTAGCGGAACCCCTTTTTGGCTGTCTCATTCCCTTTATTGGTTGTTGGCCCTGCAGAGATTTTCCTATGCCTGGAGTACACAAAACTCTAAGTAACAGTGTATGGCCCTTTAAAATTGCCCAAAAAAGCTTACTTTTGAACTTCTGTGTGGAATTGTTTGATTTTTAGTTATGTTCATATTTAAAGTATGCTGATTCTGAAAATGTATGTTTTATGTGAATGTGATGCATATTTTAAAAGTTATTAATATTGTATAAAACCTGTATATTTTACCTTGGAGATAATTGAGCTGATACAAAGGTTAACTCAATTATCTCCCAAGCAGAGGAATGTACTGTAATAACTAGGATCCAAGTCTTTGTCCTATTCCCTGTACTTTCCCCAAGTTAAGATTGGATCCTATCTTTTAATCCCTGTCCTTGTCACCTTTCCCCTTGTCTTATGTAAGTCATTTAGTTTCCTGTGTGTATCTGAGCTCGACACCTTTGTATCCTGAAAGGTGTGAGGCAGGATTTCCCTTTGTATGTCCTTAGGTTAAACTTTAATCCTGTTATAGTTCCTTTGTCTAATCTGGTTTGTCAAGATGTTCAACTGTATATATTCTGTGTTTCTAAATCAATAAACAGTTCTGGTCAGTTCTACTCCTGATACTGTGTGTCGTCCAGTGATTGGTGAAAGTGATGGGATATTATTGGACTGCAATGCTGATTGTGCTGGATATTCTCTTGGATTTATTACTTTTTCCTGCATCCTCTTAAAGTACTTGGTGGAGTTAAGCTGTGAGAAATCGGCTCTCCGCTACAGTGTGTTATATGATCCGGCCTGGAAGCAAATCACTGAGGGTTAGTCAGAGGAAAGATATACTAGTAATGGGGGAAGTTACTAGACAACAAGTGTCTGGATGGGAAAGTAGAATGTTTTACTTGTGTGTTATATATTTTATTCATCATAGACAAACAGACTGCTGGAAATAAGAGCTATAGACAAGCAGTGTTCAGGGCTGCATGCAATATGACAGGAACCAGGGAAAGGAGAGAGGTTTGGGGATATGAAGGTTCTGGGGTAATAGAACATAATGATTGGTCAGAGAGAGTCAACAACATCATCCCTGTGATCACATTGTGTGTCTGTCCAGTAATATCTCCCGCTGTCTCCATTTGTAGGATTATGTGGTTGTTAGGAAGCAGGGAGGGGGTGATTGCAGCAGTCCCTCTGCATCTGACACATTCTGTAGGACCCAGAACCCCATTGTGGATCCTCCACCCGACTCCCTGGTAAATGAACGGAACAATGATGGGAAGATCCTAGAACCCACCAACAAGCTCCTTCATCTCCTGAGCGGTGAGGTGAGACCTGCTAGGGTGGACCTTATACAGTGTGAGAGAGAAACACATGGAAACGTCTGGATCATGACTGTATAGTTATGTGTTTCAGCTTCCTGTAAGGAGTGAGGATATAACCGTCCGCTTCACCATGGAGAGACAAGACTGTCTGGAAGAAGAGCAGGAGGATTACAAGGAAGGAGTGACAGACAGTCCCCAACCTCTCCGCTCACTGGGTAACAGGACATTTCCTCTAAATGATAATCTTATTGTGTAAATGGGGGGTGTAGCTGAGCTATGGAGATGTCTTATCAATGACCAGTGAACTGATACGGGAACAGCAGCCATTAGAAGCTAATTTATGTCCTGATGATTTCATTTGTTTTTTCAGTTCTCTCGTTACTGTTTAGACGTCACTTAGACAAACAAAGAATTGGGAGCCCACAGAGTATCCTACTCAGGAGGAGAATCACTATTTCCATTAGCATATCAGACTTGTCTCACCCATAAGGTCAGTCCAGATCCAAACAGCCTGGCAAGTCTCCTCTGCACGAAGAACACCGAAACCACAGACGTATGTTTTGGCCTTGTCAGTACGGTACAGCTGGGGTGCCTCTAGGTGCAGCGAGCAGGAACCCACGTCTGGGCATACTCCAATAACCCATGGAGATAAACAAAGACGTTTTCTCTGTGGGGCTCCCAATTCTTTGTGTGATGTACACACCCTTTAACACACTGATACTCACACTGTGCGGGGCAGTGATGTACACACCCTCTAACACACGGATACTCACACTGTGCGGGGCAGTGATATACACACCCTCTAACACACTGATACTCACACTGTGCGGGGCAGTGATGTACACACCCTCTAACACACTGATACTCACACTGTGCGGGGCAGTGATGTACACACCCTCTAACACACTGATACTCACACTGTGCGGGGCAGTGATGTACACACCCTCTAACACACTGATACTCACACTGTGCGGGGCAGTGATGTACACACCCTCTATCACACTGATACTCACACTGTGTGGGGCAGTGATGTACACACCCTCTAACACACCGATACTCACATTGTGCGGGGCAGTGATGTACACACCCTCTAACACACTGATACTCACACTGTGCAGTGATGTACACGGCCTCTATATATCTGTAATGTCTGCTGTCACTAAGTGTTGGTTTCTTGCAGTTGGATCTGATAGTAGATCCAGTACAGAGGGAGATCTCACCCGTCATCACTCACAGGATTGGATAAAGGAATATAATGGATTCTCGCAGGATTTTCAGGTAAATAATCTGCATTATTGGGAATCATTGGCTCAATGTCTGGTATATGGAGGTCACTGCTCCACTTCTACAGGTCACTGTGTCTGGTAAAGAGAAACTGACATTACAAATGAATCATTCCAACTATTAGAAAATATCATGTAAGTTTCAAGTTTCACACTGTTTTTCTTATATTTAGTCTGTTTAAACCCAAAATCCAAATGCAGACAGCCTGTCACACAGATTAGATTTAGGATCTTAACTGGAATCAGTTTAGAGATAAAGGGAGTTTGTGTCAGTGTGAAATCTCTCAGCTGAACCAGTAGGAGGCGCTAATGCTGTCACTGCCGGTCTGTGCTAATTGGAAATCATACACTATCTTTAGAAGGTTTAGGATTATCCCAAAAATATTTTTTTTACATGGCCCAAGTTATTTATTTTTATATTATTCTAATTGTATTTATATTATATATTTTTTCTCCTCTGTGTGAGTCGTTGCCTCAAGCTGCAGCATCCTTATTATGTATCTGACCCATCTGATCTTGTATCACAGGAGGAGGAAGGAGAGGAGATACTCCGCGTGCAGTGTAAGGAGGAGGAAAATCCTACAGAGATCAGTCCAGGTAAGAGATAAACACAGACCAGGTTGGGGACGATTGTTTGTTTACTATTTGAACTATTTTGTTCTTCTCCTTTTTTACCTGTTAATACAGACTATTTACATTTTGTCTTTCTTCCTTAAAGGGACACTAAACGTTATATTCCTTCTTGTGCTTCTAATATAGAAGCACAAGTGAAATGTCCGTTGTCCCTAGTGTGAGGATGAACTGGCGTGTACGTTTGATAGTACTTTTGATAGTACTTATCAGTTTATCCTTTGACCCGCAGCTGCCATGTTTCCATAGGAAGCAGGCGGTTGTCTGGTCGGCGACCAGCTCGCTCTGATAGCGCAGAGAACGACCCTGGTTTTTGTATCTGATCAGGAGGGGGGACCTTAATTGGGGCCTGCTTATCCCATGCAAAATCAAGGGGCCCTCTCTGTGCGATCAGCGAGAGACCCTCGAATTCAGCAGTGAGAGTGGGGCGAGACTCCGCTGTGATTGGCTGTGCATGCAACCAGGAACTGCTTTGTCTCAGGTGTGAGACCCAACAGAGAGTAAACCCGCGTGTAGCTATTAAGATACACATCTGATTTACTCCGGACTCTCGGGACATGGTTTTTTAACCCTTGATTCCTTGTTAAAAGGATATTTTGAAATTTAAAAGCTGCTCTGCTCCTTCAAAGAGGCCGTAAGCCCTGTTTGGGGCGTAAATCCCGCTGCAGTCCCCTGTCGCCCCCTGTGATGAACCGCAGAGCAAAGGTTGTTCGATGGTGCTCTAAGAGTGTTATAACCCAGTATTGTAGGACGGCAGAGAACGTCCTTATTCACAAAGTGGTTAGAGCCATATGGCCACTAGTGCCTCGTTGAATAAATATTGTCTCATAGTCTTTACAAGAGCAAAACCCACATATTGTATTTTTTTTTTTAAAACAGTGTCGCTGAAGGTATTCCTGAAGAAAATGGATTGGAAAAAAGTAATGCGCTATTTGCAGTTATTGCCTTTTAACGTGCAAAAAATCTCTTAAATTTGTCTATCAGTCTTTTCAATATCAATTATTTAAAACGATTAATATTCTTTATCATATCTCTGCTTTCTTTTAGAAAAACCTATCCATTGGAGAGTCAAACAGGAAGTGCATGACCGTTTTATCTCTGCCGCAGACTGTGCAATGAATGATACTGATGATACCCTCAATGCTCCAGGAGTGAACCTTATAGTTCTAAATGGAACAAGTGTAATTCTGAGGGAATCTGAGACAATTGTAAATAATGACCCGACCTCCACTGGGGAATTCCATCTTACTGACCCGCGTCAACAACATTACAGACAGAACAATAAGAGAAAGACAAACAATGAAAAGGTATCTGTAGCAACACGAACATGGAGCAGCATCAACTTCACTGACACATTGGAGTTTAAAGCTCCCCAACAAGCATATCACAACGCACAGAAAGACGACAGAAAACACGTGTGCTCAGAGTGCGGGAAGTGTTTCAAGTTTCGCATATATCTTGTCAGACACACCAGAGTCCACACCGGAGAGAGACCGTTTGTCTGCTCAGAGTGCGGGAAAGGATTCAAGATCCGTAATGATCTCGTCAGACACACGAGAATTCATACTGGAGAGAGACCATTCTCGTGCACGGTGTGTGGGAAATGCTTTGTTAGTTCATCACATCTCACTAGACATCACAAAATCCACGAGCGATAAATTGTTACATTTTTTTTTGTGTGTGGTTTCTTCAAGTTAAAGTGCAAATTTTCAGTCATCTCCCAAAATTTTAGCAGAGACAACTATGGGGCAAAGTGAACTGAAACAATTAGACATTTATCAGCTGCTGATAAATGTCCATCTACCCTTACTCCCCTACCAGTGTCTTAGCTGAGCCCAGCATGCTTTTCAACATGTGGATCCATCAGGGGCAACTAGAGGACCAATCTGAAGTGACGATAACGCCCTTTCCGTGTAAGTATACGGGAGGTACAGGAGCTGGGTCTGTATCCTGAAATACAACCACCTTACTATTGGTTGCTTGCTTGTGAGGCCAGTACACGCCTCCACCAATAGACCACCAAGTCATCATACGTTTGAAGCAATATCAGTGATATATATATGTGTACTGTTGATTGTCTACTGGCGGTTATTAAGGAACCTCTCTCTTTTATGAGTGGTGAAGTGTTAGACGCTATGGCGGACTTACTGATGGAGTTGATGTATGACAGGGGTCTAAGTCCTGTAGCTGACACTACTATTCTGGTCATAGTGTAATAGAGAACAGATCCTGTCCCAGCACTTCATCAGGATGTTCTTAGAGAGAAAAAACACAATAGAAACAAAGCAGAAGGAGAGACACTATCATGTATAGGAAACAATGAATCTTACCGCGTATAAATCACTGAAATCAAAGTATTCATGGGCAATAAGGTGATCCAGTGTAACGAGTGGCACAAACTCATAATTTATTTAAATACAGTAAAAGTGAATGTCACTGTGTGGTTAATTCTAAACAGAATGTGTGTGTATGTATTTTATATATATATATATATATATATATATATATATATATATATATATATAATATAATATATATATTTACACACACACACACAACTGATAATGCTCCTGAGTACCAAGGTGCTGTATATCTTCCATTATTCTAAAAGGAGATGAAGTTAAATGTCTCAGTGAGACCCTTTGTGCTGTTTGTATCGATGCGCTCAAGGTGTAAGAGTCCACAGTTAGGGTATTCACACGCAGTTAGGGTATTCACATACAGGGTATTCACATACAGGGTATTCACACGCAGTTAGGGTATTCACACGCAGTTAGGGTATTCACATACAGGGTATTCACACGCAGTTAGGGTATTCACACACAAAAATGTGTACAGGTGACCTGGTGTGAAATAAGTAACTAGGGTCACACAGCGCATTTCGCAGTGACCCTAATCCGTCAACCAATATCATCAATAAGAATCGAAGGTGCCCGCTACCTGTATTTACAACACCTGCTTTCCAGCTGGCAGTTTGGGTGATTCTCTACAGCAATGTAAATCCTGTACTATACTGCTCTATGTCTATATGACTCAAAAGACTATGACTAAAACTGAATCAAAATTTGGTGTCAAAATGAACACTGTGCAACATATGTACTAAATGAACACTGTGCAACATATGTACTAAATGAACACTGTGCAACATATGTACTAAATGAACACTCAGCAACATATGTACTAAATGAACACTGTGCACCATATGTACTAAATGAACACTCTGCACCATATGTACTAAATGAACACTGTGCACCATATGTACTAAATGAACACTCTGCACCATATGTACTAAATGAACACTGTGCACCATATGTACTAAATGAACACTATGCAACACATGTACTAAATCAACACTGCGCAAAACACATGTACTAAATCAACACTTTGCAACACATGTACTAAATCAACACTGTGCAACACATGTACTAAATCAACACTGTGCAACACATGTACTAAATCAACACTGTGCAACACATGTACTAAATCAACACTATGCAACACATGTACTAAATCAACACTGTGCAACACATGCACTAAATCAACACTGTGCAACACATGCACTAAATCAACACATGCACTAAATCAACACTGTGCAACACATGCACTAAATGAACACTGTGCAACACATGCACTAAATGAACACTGTGCAACACATGCACTAAATGAACACTATGCACCATATGTACTAAATGAACACTATGCAACATATGTACTATCAACAAGCTTTTAATGGCTTTTATCTCCCCACATTTTGTTCCTATGAATCATATGGTGATGGAAACATTAATGAGGACTCAAGGCAGACATCACAAGATGATCACAGACCATTACTCCAGTTGAACTATCTGATTAACCTGTTGACGACAATGCCCGTACATGTAGGGACTGCGTTTAATATAGCGTGGATAGAGGCAAGTCTGAAACACACAGAAATGGTCCGTCTTACATGCAATAGCTGAAACAGTCTGTCTGTCATTGCAGTGAGGATTGTGATGTAGCTGTAAAATGCTAATTGAAGGATTTTATGAAGTCATGACATAAAGTCATGATTTATAAAGACACGGAGACGAATATTTATGCATAACTCTTTCATTTATTCCCTCAGCAGCAAATTAAAATAGAGTGAAAACACATAGAAAAAATTAACCAATCATAACACATATGCAAATACAGATCCTCCCTTATAAACCCCAACCTGCACCAACTCCTCCTCCTTCTTTGGTGCGAACGAGAAAGTCCAATGCAAAGTAATCCCATTCGTGAATAGGAAAATAATCAAACTTGTAGATGATTAAGATATCTTCATCAGGAACGTAGGAACGAACAAGCTTAATTCAGGAATTCGATTAGGATAAGCACAATCTTCATACTAAAATAGAGGGAGATAGTGAAAATGGGTCAATAATGATTACGATCCCAAATAGCGTATTGTTGAAGTAAATGCAAATGATATAAAGAAAAACAGATCTATATATTTATATATATATATATATATATATATATATAACGGTAAGTACTCAAATACGTTCATAAATAAGGGGTGGGAAGAAAAATTCTAAAGTATGTACCAGACAGGGTGGGTGCATATTTGTCTCCGTGTCTTTATAAATCATGACTTTATGTCATGACTTAATAAAATCCTTCAATTTATAAAGACACGGAGCCGCATATTTATGCAAGTTCAAAGCTGATCCAATAATGTCGCTGTAAAATGTTTTATCGGTCTGAAGTAAAATTCTTTGAAAGTGGATTCCTTCGACCAATCGGTTGCTTTTTATAATATCCTCCAAACTGCTTCCTGCTAATAAAGCATTTGATGCCATGGCTCCTCGTACAGAATGGGGACCGAAAATTGCTGTATTGACTCCGGCTTCGGCCAGAATCCATTTGACCCACCTAGCCAAAGTCCCAGTGGACACTGCATGATGAGGCTTACGAATGGCTAGAAACAAATTAGAAGGAGACGATAACCGGAAGGTTTCCGTCCTACATTCATATTCTTGTAAGCAAGCTACATGGCACAATTGCGGGTGATCCGGAAATGCAGGATAAAAAACTGATTTTATAGCAGTTTTCGTGCGCCTCGTGATGTCAAAAAGTACTCCGTCCGGAGTGAAAGAACGTGCCGATGAATCCAAAGCCCTTACGTCAGACACATGTTTACAAGATACCAAACATAACAAAACCACAAGTTTTGCTGAAAGCTGTTTCAGGGATAAGTCCTTGTTAGGAAGCCAATTTTTCAGGAAGTTGAAGATCAGCCTCACATCCCAAAGATTAGAGTATTTAGGCCTTGGAGGTCTGGCCATCCGTATGCCTTTTAGAAGTCGGCATACCAGGGCATGCTTCCCGGCTGGATGGCCATCGAAACCAGAATGACCCGCTGAGATGGCCGACCGTAATACGTTCAAGGATCGGTACGCCAATCCAGACTGAAATTTTTCCGTTAAGAACTGAAGGATCTGTGTTACAGGTGTTGATACGGGATCCAGGTGTTGTTCCATGCACCAGCTAGACCAAGACCTCCAGGCAGTAGTGTACAATCGTCGTGTTCCTGGAGCCCAAGCTCCCGCCAAGAGATCTCGAGTCGTCTGTGAAAAGCCTGGGATACACCAAGGTCCCCTGAAAGTAGCCAAGCTAACAGTTTCAACTGTCCGGAAAGTATGAGGGGATGGACGTTCCCTTCTGAGTCTGTTACCAGATCCGGTATCGATGGAAGGAGACCAGGAGTGTCCATTGTCACTCTTCCGTTCCATGCCTCCATATGGTGTAACCACCAATTTAATTCCTCTGTCGCTTCTAAATCCAGAGGGATGACTTGGTCGTATGTACATCCTTGGTGAAGAGACCGCGTTTTCAGGCGTTGTAGGGCCCAATAGTGTAGGGGACCTGGAAAGATAGCCTGGATTGAGGCTGACAGTAGGCCGATAACCCTACCAAATGTCGAAACGTGATTCTGGATCGTGACAGGGTCTTCCTGATTTCCCTTTTTATCAGTTTCACCTTGGTGTTGGGTAAATGTAGAGACCCGTGAATTGAGTCTATGGCGAAACCCAAAGCTATCTTTTGCGTGGGTTGTAGAAGGGATTTTTCCCAATTGATGAGAAAACCCAGGTTGTGAAGGAGTTCCACTGTCCAGGTTATATGTAGTCGTAGTGAGTTTTCGTCTTGGGACATGATTAAAATGTCGTCCAAATAGATGAGGAGTCTCACACCTCTTTTCCTTAGGTGGGCTACCACTGACTTCATGAGCTTAGTGAAGCACCATGGTGCGGATGATAGACCAAAGGGAAGACACAAAAAATTCCACACTTCGCCTTGCCATAGGAAGCGTAGGAACCTCTGGTGATCTGGGGCTATGGGTACTGTTAAATACGCTTCCTGAAGGTCTAGTTTGACCAACCAGTCCCCCAGGAGTAGTAAATCCCTCAGACAATGAATGCCTTCCATCTTGAAGTGATGATAGCATACGAAGGCATTCAAGGGGCGCAGATTGATGACTGGCCTTACACCGCCACCTTTCTTGGGTACTAGGAATAGATTGCTTACGAAACCCATACTGCTGTCTAGAGCAGGAGAGATCGCATTTTTCTGTCGTAAGGAATGGATCTCTTGGTCTATCATATGATGATCTGATCTTGAAAAAGTTATTGGGCGAGGGTGCCACATTTGGACAGGGTGAGAAATGAATTCTATGAAATAACCCTGTACGGTTCTGAGAACCCACGTGTCTGAGGTCACTAAGGCCCATGTGTGTGTGAAGAATCTGAGACGACCCCCCACTTCTGACGGGAAAAAAGGGGGAACATAAGTTGAACTTACCATAACAGCGTTTATGCTGCAAGACGCCTCTGAATCCTCTTGACTGCCACGGTCTTCCTCTCTGAGGAAAGAACGTTGGGCTCTGAACTCTGAATTCCTGGACTGTTTGTCTAGATTGCATGAGGCCTCGGGGCCCACGAGGTTGACCCCTGAAGGAGCGGCCGGCCAGACGGCCCCCTAGATCTGCTGGCCCCGGCGAAAACCTTCTGGTTGAAGACTTTCTGCATGCTGGACTGTGCTTTATCCAAAGCTGTAAAGGTCTGGACAAAAGTCCCTAGTTCCTTTACAAATGTATTGCCAAATAAAAGGCCTTTCGCCTTAGGGCCTGGTTCTGAAATGGCCATGTTTATCAATTTTGGCTCTATCTTGAGCAAAATGGCTTTCCTTCGCTCCGTAGCGATTGCGGAATTCGCGTTCCCCAACAGGCAAATAGTTCGTTGGGCCCATCCCCTAAGGGTATTGGGATCAACTAGAGTGCTTTCTGCAATAGCGGCTTCTGCCAATTCGAAAATCTTTGTGATTGGGCCCAAAATATCCAAGATCTTATCTTGGCAATTTTTCAGGGAGAAATCCAGACCCTTGCGGGCTTTCCAGCCTGTTTTGCCAAGAAATTGGGCGATTTTTGGGTCTACCTCGGGGGTAGCACAAACTGCATTAGACACTGAGGGCCTTGGGCACTCTGCTCTTAATTTATTTCTGGTGGCCTTATCTAGGGGTTTACGTACCCTAGCTGCCAAATAGTCAGCAACGTGGGCCACAGGAGTCCACTCTGAGGAGCGGGGGTGTCTTAACTCCTCAAGAGTAAAGAGGGGTTCACCTTTAGGGTCGGTAAGAACAGTTGGGCCGACCAGGATCAACCATTATTTTTTGTATTTATTGATGTGATCACTGTGGAAATCAATCATATTGATTACATACAAAAACACATACATTAAATGACATTCAGTGCTGGATGAACACTGATTGTCAAACTCTTCCCTCCCTCTCCCTGATACATTTCTATCTTGTGTCAGAGAAAGAGCGGATATAAATATATAAAAAACCAATATATTATGTGTGGGGATTCATTAAACTAGCAAGCTTACACTTTAATATAAACGCACACATAGCTAAAGTAGATACAAATCTACTGATCAGAACAAAGACAACCATTGTCCTTAAGGGGTGAAAATAACAAAAACACACAAAATGTCGCCTCTCCCTGCCTATAAAGTGGTGTTGCACACACATTTTACACCACAGACAAGGTCCCTATACCACATTCACACCATAAGATGAATGGGAATCATCCAATGTGTATACTTTATAATGTGTGCACAATGTCCACTGGCTCTCTGTGGGTGAAACTGGCCAAGCATTACATAAAATATTTAATTCACAGAGACCCAACATCAACAGAAGGACAAAGACACCAATAACAAAAGGACAGAGACACCAATAACAGAGGGACAGAGACACCAATAACAGAAGGACAAAGACACCAATAACAGAAGGACAAAGACACCAATAACAAAAGGACAGAGACACCAATAACAAAAGGACAAAGACACCAATAACAAAAGGACAGAGACACCAATAACAGAAGGACAGAGACACCAATAACAGAAGGACAGAGACACCAATAACAGAAGGAAAGAGACATCAATAACAGAAGGAAAGAGACATCAATAACAGAAGGAGAGACATCAATAACAGAAGGACAGAGACACCAATAACAGAAGGACAGAGACACCAATAACAGAAGGACAGAGACATCAATAACAGAAGGACAGAGACATCAATAACAGAAGGACAGAGACACCAATAACAGAAGGACAGAGACACCAATAACAGAAGGACAGAGACATCAATAATAGAAGGACAGAGACACCAATAACAGGACAGAGACACCAATAACAGAAGGACAGAGACACCAATAACAGAAGGACAGAGACACCAATAACAGAAGGACAGAGACACCAATAACAGAAGGACAGAGACACCAATAACAGAAGGACAGAGACACCAATAACAGAAGGACAGAGACATAAATAACAGAAGGACAGAGACACCAATAACAGAAGGACAGAGACATCAATAACAGAAGAACAGAGACACCAATAACAGAAGGACAGAGACACCAATAACAGAAGGACAGAGACACCAATAACAGAAGGACAGAGACACCAATAACAGAAGTACAGAGACACCAATAACAGAAGGACAGAGACACCAATAACAGGACAGAGACACCAATAACAGAAGGACAGAGACATCAATAACAGAAGGACAGAGACACCAATAACAGAAGGACAGAGACATCAATAACAGAAGGACAGAGACACCAATAACAGAAGGACAGAGACACCAATAACAGAAGGACAGAGACACCAATAACAGAAGGACAGAGACACCAATAACAGAAGGACAGAGACACCAATAACAGAAGGACAGAGACACCAATAACAGAAGGACAGAGACACCAATTACAGAAGGACAGAGACACCAATAACAGGACAGAGACACCAATAACAGAAGGACAGAGACACCAATAACAGAAGGACAGAGACACCAATAACAGGACAGAGACACCAATAACAGAAGGACAGAGACACCAATAACAGAAGGACAGAGACACCAATAACAGAAGGACAGAGACACCAATAACAGAAGGACAGAGACACCAATAACAGGACAGAGACACCAATAACAGAAGGACAGAGACACCAATAACAGAAGGACAGAGACACCAACAACAGAAGGAAAGAGACATCAATAACAGAAGGACAGAGACACCAATAACAGAAGGACAGAGACACCAATAACAGAAAGACAGAGACATCAATAACAGGACAGAGACATCAATAACAGGACAGAGACACCAATAACAGAAGGACAGAGACACCAATAACAGAAGGACAGACATAATTAATAGAAGGACAGAGACATCAATAACAGAAGGACAGAGACATCAATAACAGAAGGACAGAGACACCAATAACAGAAGGACATAGACACCAATAACAGAAGGACAGAGACATAATTAATAGAAGGACAGAGACATCAATAACAGAAGGACAGAGACACCAATAACAGAAGGACAGAGACACCAATAACAGAAGGACAGAGACACCAATAACAGAAGGACAGAGACACCAATAACAGAAGGACAGAGACATAATTAATAGAAGGACAAAGACATCAATAACAGAAGGACAGAGACACCAATAACAGAAGGACAGAGACATAATTAATAGAAGGACAGAGACACCAATAACAGAAGGACAGAGACACCAATAACAGAAGGACAGAGACATCAATAACAGAAGGACAGAGACATCATTAATAGAAGGACAGAGACATCAATAACAGAAGGACAGAGACACCAATAACAGAAGGATAGAGACACCAATAACAGAAGGACAGAGACACCAATAACAGAAGGACAGAGACACCAATAACAGAAGGACAGAGACACCAATAACAGAAGGACAGAGACACCAATAACAGAAAGACAGAGACATCAATAACAGAAGGACAGAGACATCAATAACAGAAGGACAGAGACACCAATAACAGAAGGACAGAGACACCAATAACAGAAGGACAGAGACATAATTAATAGAAGGACAGAGACATCAATAACAGAAGGACAGAGACACCAATAACAGAAGGACAGAGACACCAATAACAGAAGGACAGAGACACCAATAACAGAAGGACAGAGACATAATTAATAGAAGGACAAAGACATCAATAACAGAAGGACAGAGACACCAATAACAGAAGGACAGAGACATAATTAATAGAAGGACAGAGACACCAATAACAGAAGGACAGAGACACCAATAACAGAAGGACAGAGACATCAATAACAGAAGGACAGAGACATCATTAATAGAAGGACAGAGACATCAATAACAGAAGGACAGAGACACCAATAACAGAAGGATAGAGACACCAATAACAGAAGGACAGAGACACCAATAACAGAAGGACAGAGACACCAATAACAGAAGGACAGAGACACCAATAACAGAAGGACAGAGACACCAATAACAGAAGGACAGAGACACCAATAACAGAAGGACAGAGACACCAATAACAGAAAGACAGAGACACCAATAACAGAAAGACAGAGACACCAATAACAGAAGGACAGAGACACCAATAACCGAAGGACAGAGACACCAATAACCGAAGGACAGAGACATCAATAACAGAAGGACAGAGACATCAATAACAGAAGGACAGAGACACCAATAACAGAAGGACATAGACATCAATAACAGGACAGAGACACCAATAACAGAAGGACAGAGACATCATTAATAGACGGACAGAGACATCATTAATAGAAGGACAGAGACACCAATAACAGAGGGACAGAGACACCAATAACAGAGGGACAGAGACACCAATAACAGAAAGACAGAGACACCAATAACAGAAGGACAGAGAAATCAATAACAGAAGGACAGAGACACCAATAACAGAAGGACAGAGACATCAATAACAGAAGGACAGAGACATCAATAACAGAAGGACAGAGACACCAATAACAGAAGGACAGAGACACCAATAACAGAAGGACAGAGACACCAATAACAGAAGGACAGAGACACCAATAACAGAAGGACAGAGACACCAATAACAGAAGGACAGAGACACCAATAACAGAAGGACAGAGACACCAATAACAGAAGGACAGAGACACCAATAACAGAAGGACATAGACACCAATGGCCAAAATTGACGCAGCGTCAGAGACCAGACTGATGGTTTTGATGGAACTGTTCCAAACCCAGAGGACGACTAAAGTTTGGGAAGTAAAACTGATGCACAGAAAGTTCCCAAAGAACAGAACATCCAGCAGCAACTCCTCATAGGGTGGAGAATAATAAATCCAAACATAGCTGATGAATCAATATGGATTGTATTCACCGTTGGATGTGACCCATGCCTCAGCGCCTACGTGGGAGGGAGATCTTGGGATTGAGCTTTCTTTACATGCATGGCACAGGGCACGGCTAAATACTCGGAAGGCTTTGTGTCACGATGGATCCAAGGGGAGCCGAAACGTTGATATCTTTGATGAACAACTACAAATACAGGTTTTTTCTACTTTTGCTAAATCCCGTGAGTGTGTGTACTTCTTTCTCTTTTTTGGATGTGTATATATATATATATATATATATGTGTGTGTGTGTGTGTATTTGAACAGGATGGGTACAGGGTATTTGCACACGTATATACATTTAAATTAAACAGGATGGTGTATATTAAGATATGAGAAAAGGTTTAAAAGTAATGCAGATTATTCTTCAACTTGCAGCACTCGCCTAATTTGCCTCAGCACCCGTATTTGCACTCAGGACCTGCCTCAGCACCCGTATTTGCACTCAGGACCTGCCTCAGCACCCATATTTGCACCAAGGACCTGCCTCAGCACCCATATTTGCACGAAGGACCTGCCTCAGCACCCATATTTGCACCAAGGACCTGCCTCAGCACCCATATTTGCACCAAGGACCTGCCTCAGCACCCGTATTTGCACTCAGGACCTGCCTCAGCACCCATATTTGCACCGAGGACCTGCCACAGCACCCATATTTGCACCAAGGACCTGCCTCAGCACCCGTATTTACAATACCCAATAAAATGATCATCATCATGAGATAAAATGTAGCCCACTCAGCTCTATAGCTTAGAATGAGGCAGTTTCCTAAAATCTTGAAGGCCACTTTGTGCGCCTGTATTTTTGCTCAAATCTTGGATGTCTAAAATCTTACAGTACGTAGAAATCAAATGGGAGAGGGGAGAGGATGACTGGTTGAAGACGGAAAAAAAGTAAAATCGTCAGACTTCTGTAATGTAAAAGTGACCGTCCCTGAGTGCTTTAAAAGTCTCGAGATCTACAAACTGCTTTTAAATGTAAGTTTATCCATTTTTAAGTTACGAAAACATTATAAAATATGCATATGAGTGCTGGCTGGCTGCTTAGGTCGTAGCGTCTTTCTAAAATCTTACAGTATCCATGGTCCTAGGCCATGGTCCATGGTCCTAGGCCATGGTCCATGGTCCTAGACTTCTAGCAGAAGCGAAAAAGCATCTGCTAAAAGAGACCCAAGTATACGTTACACCACATGGATCTAACTGGACAGAAAACAAAAACATGTATTGTCTTAAAACAATCAGTCTAATGGAGCATCATCTTGGATATCAGTAAAGCATCTCGCCACATTGTGTGTCTGTACAGACAACTTACCCGTCTCTGCTTAGTAAGCACATAGAACTTGAAGGTAATTTGTTGAGGGGTACCACTATCCTCTTATGAGTATCTACACGGACAAGTCCATATGAGTCACTGGATCCAAATCGTCAAAAGTAAAATGTTTCCCTTTCTTTTTACTTTTACCCCTTCGCGATAATGGACATGCCTGCTACGTCCTGCGGGGAAAAACCGCTCTGATAATGCTGATTTATTTCCTCAATGTCGAGGCAATAGCAAGCACCAAAATTTGGGCTCTGGTGCACCCACGGGCGCCACGTTGACGGCGCACCATGCTCTGGCAATATGGCTATGCTATCTTGGGGTCAGAGCTTCGGAAGTGAAAACAAATTCCCTTCCGACGCTCTGAGTATGTTGCTTGACTGCCCCTAGAGGCAGTCAGCAACATTGCAATGAAAAAAAAAAAACTTAGCTTAAATATAAGGTTAGAGGTAGAATAGCTGTTAGGGTCACAATTAAATTAGGTTTAGCATAAGGGATAGGGTTAAAATTAAATTACAATATATTAAGGGTTAGCATAAGAGTTAGAGATGGGGTTAAATTTAGGGTTCGGGTTGGGGTCAAAAGGTCACTATAGGGAAAGAAACACTATTTTTGGTTTTTGCCTCATAACTCGCAAAAAAATGCAGAAAAACATGGAAAAAAGCATATTTCTGAACGCGAGAAAACATTTAGAAACTATTTAGATGGGGTTTTTTTTAATGATGGTATTTGTGTAAATTATATATTAGGTCAAAATTAGAAAAATATTTTATGATTTATTTTGTAGTAAATAATAAGATATGATGAACATAATGGTATCTAATGAAAGCCCTCCCTATGACGATAAAAACAACATATAATTTGTGAGGGTACAGTATGTGAGAAAGAAAAATTACAGCTGTAAAAAGACGTCTCCTCCTGGGGTTACTTTTCTCCTAGCCTGCAATGGATATCAGCCAGAATCCCAAATAATTCACTGTCTCGCCTGCTCTTTGTCCCCAAGAATCACACACGACACAGTTGTAGGTACAGCAGTAAAAACAAGAACTTTATTCCAGGGAATAGCAGACTCTTTATACAGTAAAAGATCAGATAACGTTTGATTGAACAATCGGTAATGTTGACAGTAAACAGTAAGACTTGCAGATTGCATAAATTGGCTTGGAAAGGCACCAATCGGAGGGGACCTCTAAAACAACCACCAATCGGGACACAAGGTGCAGGGGCAACAGCACCAGACATTTTTAATCCCTTTAGCAAGGAGAGCCAATGGGGAACCTGCTGGCAGAGGTGGCCTAGAAGTGACCAATCAGAAAAGCGCCTACATTCCTAATGCTTCCCCTGGTTCTTCACAACAGCTAAACACAAACACCCCAGAAAAGTAAAAACAGCCCTTGTCACCAAGTCAAAATGTCTTGTCACTAAGGGGTTAAGATGAGCTCTCTATTGGACTATTGCAGGACTAAGCTAATAGCAACACATCATTACGAGATAAAAAGGAGTGACTATAAACGCTCTAAAAATCTGTCCAACAGAGAACTTTAAAATGACATCTAAATTGGTTTGGCTCAACCAACATTTGAGAGTCCTAGACATCAAAACAATTCCATTGAAGTTGGCTTCTAAGCAGGCTACATTATAGCGAAGAAGTCGTTAGGACACATTAAATACTGTGATTCTGTGAAGTAATAATTTGTAGCAGATCTTGGAAAATAAGTCTCCCACACTATTAAAAATATTGAGAAAGCATGGCGCTTTAAAATATATCCTGTTTGGTTATGTTAAAATCATTATTATTATTAAGGTAGAGTTTAAAATTCTCCAGCTCTTGGTCCACCCCCTTTCAAATAAAAATGATGTCTTCGATAAGATACCAACAATGGGTTGGTGTCGCCAACATGTCTCGACTCCCAATTAACCATAAAGATCTTTGCATAACTCGGTACCAACCTGGTCCCCATGACCGTACCACATTTATATATGTAGGTTAAAATCATATTCGGAAAACAAAGCAATTATATTTAAAATAAACTCAATAGCATCCAGAAAAAAAGTGGCTTGTGCTCTATCCTGTTTAGGGTCTCGCCCTGTTGAGTGTGTGCCTAATATGGCAGAGGAGCTTAATTATGCTTTGGTCGATTCATACAACAAAATCCTCTCATTTCCATGATGTTTATACAATTGTTTCCAACTTTATTAGGGTGAGGTGCACAGATCCAGTGTCGTGCAAACTTTTTACTGCTCACAGCCACAGTGTAATAAAAATCTATCATACAGCAAGACATGTAACCAATAAGTACAGCTTGTTGTACGGTAGATACATTTTACAATGTACAATGCAGGGATCCAGTGTTAGGTTTGTTTATGTAACTTAGTACACATGGAGTGAACACTTGTACCTCCGACAAAAGGCGGCAGATCCTAAATAATGCGCCAGTTCTACATTCACGCACTGCGATTCTCACAGTAACTGGCAGCAGAAATTTCCATGCATCTTGCCCTATTCTATAAGATGACTTCATCCAACTGCCATCTGCAGTGAGAAAAATGGTCCATGAGATGTTTACTGTACATGATGCAGACACTGTAGGTGGAACTGTGCTTTAATATCGCTCTCGCATTGGGTAATAGTCGCCATAATGTCTGTTTGTATAAATGCCCAGATACAGATTGGCCTGCCACGCCAGCTATAAACGCCCCTTTTTTGAAGTTCAGTGGGCAGTTCACTTTTTAATGAATAGCCCCACAGTCAAAATAATCTTTCCCAAGTCACTGTTAACAAGTTATCGCTCGTGGATTTTCTGATGTCTAGTGAGATGTGATGACCTAATGAAGCCTTTCCCGCACGCAGAACATGAAAACCGTCTCTCTCCCATGTGAGTGAGCAGGTGTCCTGTAAGGTTGGGTTTTGTGGTGAACCGCTTCCCGCACTCGGCACATGCAAACGGTCTCTCTCCCGTGTGGATCTTTAGGTGCTCGCGGAGACTGGAGTCCTGGTGGAATGATTTCCCACACTCGCAGCATACATACGGTCTCTCCCCCGTGTGGATCCTCTTGTGCGAAATGAGACGGTTGTGCCTGTTGAAGCCTTTACCGCACTCCGAGCATGAGAACCGTCTCACTCCCGTGTGGATCCTTTTATGAGCGTGAAGATTTGCAGCCTGGGTAAAAGCCTTCCCGCACTCTGAGCAGACAAACGGTCTCTCCCCCGTGTGCACTCTTGTGTGTCTGACAAGATCTTTACGGATCTTGAAACCTTTCCCGCATTCGGAGCACACATGCTTCCTGACATCTTTTTGCGCGTCGCGATGTGTTTGTTGGAGAGCTTTAATCTCCAATGTATCAGTGAAGTTGATGCTGCTCCATGTTCCTCTTGCTACTGATACCATTTCGTTGTTTTTCCTTCCATTATTGTCCCATCTGTTACGTTCTTGACGCAGGTCAGTAAGATGGAATTCCCCAGTGGAGGTCGGGTCATTATTTACAATTGTCTTGAATTCCCTCGGAATTACACATGTTCCGTTTAGAGCAATAAGGTTCACTCCTGGAGCATTCTGGGTAACATAAGTATCATTCATTGCGCAGTCTGCAGCACGGAAAAAACGGTCATGCACTTCCTGTTTGACTCTCCAATGGATAGGTTGGTCTAAAAGGAAGCAGAGATATGATAAAGAATATTAATCGTTTTAAATAATTAATTCATTCTGAATGGTCAGATCACACACTGATTTCACTACAGACCAAAGGCCTCATTGATGTCTCAATTCTCACTAGTACACAGCTGCTAGAAATAGAAACTCAGGGCTGTGCTATGTCACAGCAGATACATAAGTAATGTTGATCTTTTTGTATTTACCATTAAGTTCTGTTAAAGAGAAAGTGACTCTTTCCAAAATGTTCCTAAATTACTGACTAAATGCATAAACTATCCATTTCTGTGGGTTTAATCACTTTTGTACATCTCACTGGTTAAGTAGGGGTCAAACCAATCACTAGGGAAATGTATGTCCTGCAATCAGTGTCCGCAGACAGACAGACAGACAGACCCTTGTTATTGGAGCTCAGTAAACAAGATGTAATTTTGTCTTGATTAAGAGCCCCGTCGACCGTGCTCACAAGGAGACATTCGGGGAACGAAGTGTCCTAGTTCTGAGTTTCTCCTCTATTTAATCGGGAATATCTTTTCAACAGAACATGATGGAAAGATAATTTTGAAAAGGGAATACCACAGCAACCAAGCAATGTATTGCTTTAAAAAGAGACTAAACCCTGCTGTCAATCTTTAAATCAGGTAGACGATGTCTAAGAGATATAAGAAAGTGTACTTAAACACACAGTTAACACAGGGGAAAACACACATAAGCCAGAACATGGGCACGTGAAAAAACATTTATATTTAAAATTCTACATGTTATGCAATCTTTCAATTAACCCCCTTTGTGACATTGGATTGGATGTACCAGGCACATCTTGGTCAGATACCTAGTATGTCCTGGTATGAAACCCGCATTGGCATCGATCAACAGTCACTGCTTATGCTTAGGTGTTGTTACCAGGATGCCTTGATATCGAGACATCATGCTACACCATAATTTGGCCACTCCAAGGCACCCCCGAACAAAAATAACTTCTGTCGATCTGTTGTTTGACTGCCCCTAGAGGCAGTCAGCAACACTGCATTGAAAATAAAAAACAAAAAGAGACAAAATGAACGCTAGATCGAAATTAACCCTAAATCTAGGCTTAGGGTTATATTTAGGGTGCGTTTAAAGTGTATTCCCACTGCCCTACCCCCATTTTTCATCATTCTACGCTATGATTTTTTGTAATGGTAAATCATATAATATAATGAAAATAATGGTCTCTAAAGAAAGCCCTTTTTATGGCGATAAAAATAGTATGTAATATGTGTGGGTTCATTAAATGAGAAAGAGAAACACAGAAATGTTAAAACAGCCACTGTCATGAAGGATACAAAAATGTAAAAATGGTCCTGTCACTAAGGGGTTAAACACTAGTTTATATTTTGCGGACTGTTGTATTTTAACCTCTTGGTGACAACTGTTTTGGCCATGTTGTACCATTCAGGATGTTTTAACATTGTGTATTGCTGCAAATTTCTGTTTTCCCATTTACTATATCCACACAAATAACGTAGTGTGTTTTTTTTGTTTGGATAAGAAGAGCTTTAGACACTGTTATTTTGCTCCTATCATTTAATTTACTAAAAAGCAAAAAGAAAGATAAAATATGATGGAAAATTAAAGAACAAAAACCCACGTTATAAGGCAATAATTGCAAGTAGCACATTACTTTTTCCTAGTCATTTATTTCAATGGGGGACTGGTTTATAACACCCGTGGGAATACACAGCTCTGCTCTGCAACTAATCGTGGGGGACTGCAGTGGGACCCCACCTATCAAATGAGGCTTAAAGTGACCTCAATCTGGCAGAGAAAATGTAACCAATGCTTAAAGTGAGCGGGGGTTACATTTAATAAAATAGCACCATGCCTGAACTTCTGGGTTCTTGTGATGTTTTGGAGGGACCTGCAGGGTCTGTGTTACTGGCTCCCAATCACTTTGTGATCAGCGGATGGAACACAAAATCCCATTTTTAATACTTATATCCTTTAGAAGAAAAACACCATTAGACGTTAAGGGGTTAAATAAAAACAGGGTGTACTTCCTCTTTCAAAAGTAGCAGAACATATTTTTTAAATGTGAAAATGACCTCCTTTTTGAAATTTTATAAAAAAAAAAAACACAATATAAATAGTCTGTATGAACAGGTAAAAAAAGGAGAATAACGAAAAGGTTCAAAGAGTTAACAAAATTCCTCCCCAACCTGGTCTGTGTTTATCTCTTACCTGGACTGATCTCTGTAGGATTTTCCTCCTCCTTACACTGCATGGGAAATACCTCCTCTCCCTGCTCCTCCTGTGATACAACATCAGATGGGTCAGATACATAATAAGGATGCTGCAGCTTGAGGCAACGACTCACACAGAGGAGAAAAAAAAAGATAATATAAATACAATTAGAATAATATAAATATGAAAAATATAAAAAGAAATAACTTGGGTCCTTGAAGATTTACTACATGTAAAAAAATATTTTTGGGATAATCCTAAAGCCCCCCAAAGATAGTGTATGATTTCCAATTAGCACAGACCGGCAGTGACAGCATTAGCGCCTCCTACTGGTTCAGCTGAGAGATTTCACACTGACACAAACTCCCTTTATCTCTAAACTGATTCCAGTTAAGATCCTAAATCTAATCTGTGTGACAAGTTGTCTGCATTTGGATTTTGGTTTTAAACAGACTAAAGATGTAAGAGAAACAGTGTGAAACTTGAAACTTACATGATATTTTCTAATAGTCTGAATGATTCATTTGTAATGTCAGTTTCTCTTTACCAGACACAGTGACCTGTAGAAGTGGAGCAGTGACCTCCATATACCAGACACTGAGCCAATGATTCCCAATAATGCAGATTATTTACCTGAAAATCCTGCGAGAATCCATTATATTCCTTTATCCAATCCTGTGAGTGATGACGGGTGAGATCTCCCTCTGTACTGGATCTACTATCAGATCCAACTGCAAGAAACCAAGACTTAGTTACAGCAGACATTACAGATATATAGAGGCCGCGTACATCACTGCACAGTGTGAGTATCAGTGTGTTAGAGGGTGTGTACATCACTGCACAGTGTGAGTATCAGCGTGTTAGAGGGTGTGTACATCACTGCCCCGCACAGTGTGTATATCAGTGTGTTAGAGGGCGTGTACATCACTGCACAGTGTGAGTATCAGTGTGTTAGAGGGCGTGTACATCACTGCACAGTGTGTGTATCAGTGTGTTAGAGGGTGTGTACATCACTGCACAGTGTGTGTATCAGTGTGTTAGAGGGTGTGTACATCACTGCCCCGCACAGTGTGAGTATCAGTGTGTTAGAGGGCGTGTACATCACTGCCCCGTACAGTGTGAGTATCAGTGTGTTAGAGGGTGTGTACATCACTGCCCGCACAGTGTGAGTATCAGTGTGTTAGAGGGTGTGTACATCACTGCACAGTGTGAGTATCAGTGTGTTAGAGGGTGTGTACATCACTGCCCCGCACAGTGTGAGTATCAGCGTGTTAGAGGGTGTGTACATCACTGCCCCGCACAGTGAGTATCAGTGTGTTAGAGGGTGTGTACATCACTGCCCCGCACAGTGTGAGTATCAGTGTGTTAGAGGGTGTGTACATCACTGCACAGTGTGAGTATCAGTGTGTTAGAGGGTGTGTACATCACTGCACAGTGTGTATATCAGTGTGTTAGAGGGTGTGTACATCACTGCACAGTGTGAGTATCAGTGTGTTAGAGGGCGTGTACATCACTGCCCCGCACAGTGTGTATATCAGTGTGTTAGAGGGTGTGTACATCACTGCCCCGCACAGTGTGAGTATCAGTGTGTTAGAGGGTGTGTACATCACTGCACAGTGTGAGTATCAGTGTGTTAGAGGGCGTGTACATCACTGCACAGTGTGTATATCAGTGTGTTAGAGGGTGTGTACATCACTGCACAGTGTGTATATCAGTGTGTTAGAGGGTGTGTACATCACTGCACAGTGTGAGTATCAGTGTGTTAGAGGGCGTGTACATCACTGCCCCGCACAGTGTGTATATCAGTGTGTTAGAGGGTGTGTACATCACTGCCCCGCACAGTGTGAGTATCAGTGTGTTAGAGGGTGTGTACATCACTGCCCCGCACAGTGTGAGTATCAGTATGTTAGAGGGTGTGTACATCACTGCCCCGCACAGTGTGTATATCAGTGTGTTAGAGGGTGTGTACATCACTGACCCGCACAGTGTGAGTATCAGTGTGTTAGAGGGTGTGTACATCACTGCCCCGCACAGTGTGTATATCAGTGTGTTAGAGGGTGTGTACATCACTGCCCCGCACAGTGTGAGTATCAGTGTGTAAGAGGGTGTGTACATCACTGCCCTGCACAGTGTGAGTATCAGCGTGTTAGAGGGTGTGTACATCACTGCCCCGCACAGTGTGAGTATCAGTGTGTTAGAGGGTGTGTACATCACTGCCCCGCACAGTGTGAGTATCAGTGTGTTAGAGGGTGTGTACATCACTGCCCCGCACAGTGTGAGTATCAGCGTGTTAGAGGGTGTGTACATCACTGGCCTGCACAGTGTGATTATCAGTGTGTTAGAGGGTGTGTACATCACTGCCCCGCACAGTGTGAGTATCAGTGTGTTAGAGGGTGTGTACATCACTGCCCCGCACAGTGTGTATATCAGTGTGTTAGAGGGTGTGTACATCACTGCCCTGCACAGTGTGAGTATCAGTGTGTTAGAGGGTGTGTACATCACTGCCCCGCACAGTGTGAGTATCAACGTGTTAGAGGGTAACACGTTTCTGAGGACGGCTCTAAGTCACTGTATATGTCTTACCTGGACTGATCTCTGTAGGATTTTCCTCTTCCTTACACTGCATGGGAAATACCTCCTCTCCCTGCTCCTCCTGTGATACAAGATCAGACTGGAAAGTTATTCACTGGTCTTTAGCAGAAAACAGACGTCCAATGATCTGAATCCCATAAAGCGGCCATTGTAACAGGTGCAGTTTGGTACCTGATAATCCTGTGTGATGCTGTTATCTTGCTCCATACAGCCCTGTGTATAATGACTGATGGGACATATTCCTGATGTATCACTGGTACTTGGTCCATCTGTAGGAAATGATCACAGAGTCAGTAACGTTACATACAGCAGAGGTTGTGTATATTCAGATATTAATATCCAATGTGTATCCGGCTCCCAGTCCCACAATGCACTGCACACACATTACAGATGGTTAAGTAGAGGATGTATTGATAGCAATGTGACAAACACTGCGGAAATGTTTTGTGTTACCAAGGGGTCGAAACATTTCTCTTCTAATTCATGCATTTGGATGCTATTCTGCAAACACAATGTATATATTACATAAGGTGATTACAGACTCCTCCTCTATCTCTGGTCAGAAGAGCTCAGTGTCAAGCAAAGGCTTATGGGAAATGGCTGCTCCCTCCCCACCCGGTCACAACCCCAAGCTGCGGAAAAGCAAGCCTTCTAATATTATATAATAAAAAATATATATATTTTTCCCCTTAGTTTTTTTTAAATGATCTCACAATATTTGTTAGCAGAAAAAGTCAATGGATTGTTATCAGCACAAGGATCTGATATCTGAATAACAGGAGAAAGTCTTTCTAATGGTCCCTGATATAGTGTTAATTAGACACTGTGCAGCTAAACTAAGTGACGTCTAAACAGTAACGAGAGAACTGAAAAAACAAATGGAATAATCAGGCCATAAATTAGCTTCTAATGGCTGCTGTTCCCGTATCAGTTCACTGGTCATTGATAAGACATCTCCATAGCTCAGCTACACAACCATTTACACATAAAGATTATCATATAGAGCAAATGTCCTGTTACCCAGTGAGCGGAGAGGTTGGGGACTGTCTGTCACCCCTTCCTTGTAATGCTCCTGCTCTTCTTCCAGACAGTCTTGTTTCTCCATGGTGAAGCGGACGGTTATATCCTCACTCCTCACAGGAAGCTGAAACACATAACTATACAGTCATGATCCAGACGTTTCCATGTGTTTCTCTCTCACACTGTATAAGGTCCACCCTAGCAGGTCTCACCTCACCGCTCAGGAGATGAAGGAGCTTGTTGGTGGGTTCTAGGATCTTCCCATCATTGTTCCGTTCATTTACCAGGGAGTCGGGTGGAGGATCCACAATGTCGTTCTGGGTCCTACAGAATGTGTCAGATGCAGAGGGACTGCTGCAATCATCCCCTCCCTGCTTCCTCACAACCACATAATCCTACAAATGGAGACAGCGGGAGATATTACTGGACAGACACACAATGTGATCACAGGGGACACAGGATTTTATCTAGACTATTGTTTCGGAGAGTTTCAGGGCTGGTTAATCTGCAGCCTCCAGATGTTGCTGGAAGGTTTTTACTGAAGATCATATTCATTTGCATTGTAAATGGATTTATTGGGATTTTTGCACCATGAAAACTGAACTGGTTGGAAGATGATGTTGTTGACTCTCTCTGACCAATCATTATGTTCTATTACCCCAGAACCTTCATATCCCCAAACCTCTCTCCTTTCCCTGGTTCCTGACATATTGCCTGCAGCCCTGAACACTGCTTATCTATAGCTCTTATTTCCAGCAGTCTGTTTGTCTATGATGAATAAAATATATAACACACAAGTAAAACATTCTACTTTCCCATCCAGACACTTGTTGTCTAGTAACTTCCCCCATTACTAGTATATCTTCCCTCTGACTAACCCTCAGTGATATGCTTCCAGGTCGGATCATATAACACACAATATCCCAAATGGGATTGTTATTTACCCCTCACCTCTCCAGTCAGGACATAGATGATCTCCAAGGTGAGATTCAGGATCTTCTCAGTCATGGGATTCTTGATCATTATTGCTGAGTGATGTAGGGATCCTGACAATCTGCTCTGGATCTTGTGTATAGGATCTCTGCTGAGAGGAATGTATAGGACATGTATCAGATTAGTAAACAACAGAAAACATTGGATGTAAACAAACCGTGCTGTAATGTGCACTAGAGAAACAGTGGGGAGGATTAGTCTTGCTCCCAAAATCACATATAAGTGAAAGGGACACTGGGGGCATAGTGGGGATGAGAGGGACACTGGAGGGATAGTGGGGATGAGAGGGACACTGGAGGGATAGTGGGGATAGGAGTGAGTGGAACACTGGGGGGATAGTGGGGATGGGGGTGAGAGGGACACTGGGGGGATAGTGGGGATGGGGGTGAGAGGGACACTGGGGGGATAGTGGGGATGAGAGGGACACTGGAGGGATAGTGGGGATGAGTGGGACACTGGGGGGATAGGAGTGAGTGGGACACTGGGGGGATAGTGGGGATGGGGGTGAGAGGGACACTGGGGGGATAGTGGGGATGGGGGTGAGAGGGACACTGGGGGGATAGTGGGGATGGGGGTGAGAGGGACACTGGGGGGATAGTGGGGATGGGGGTGAGAGGGACACTGGGAGGGGAGGGGGGGGCAGTGGGGATGGGGGTGAGAGGGACACTGGGGGAATAGGGGGGGGCAGTGGGGATGGGGGTGAGAGGGACACTGGGGGATGGGGGGGGCAGTGGGGATGGGGGTGAGAGGGACACTGGGGGATGGGGGGGGGGGTGGGCAGTGGGGATGGGGGTTCCTCTGACGTTCAGCTCCTTACCCCACTCACTCTCTGACCAATCAGCAGTACCGGTTGGGTGACGTCACGCAGATTCACTACTACAGGTCTGTTCATATATATTAGGCCTTCATTGTTTCCAGCTAGAAAATACTACCCCGGCCATGTGTCTGGAGACCACATTTCCCTGAGTCCGGCAGACGTGGCTCCAATAACATGGCGCCCATAATGGAGACAAAAAATATGAGGTCGCAACAAAAATCATCTCTCCTGCCGTGTTTCCGTCTAGGTCGGTTATTGAAACGTCATCACCATGCGCATAGAACCTACCAGTCATCAGACTTCGTTGCAGAAGCCATTTTGTTGAAGTCTAAGTGTATAGCTCCACATAGCATTCTGTCTCCGGAATAATGGCGGCGGTTACTAGTGACTAGGGGAAGTTCAGTCAGTGCGCCCTCTAGTGTTCATCCTGCTGTAGTGCAGGATACTGAGGAAATAGTTTGCTCAGTGTGAGCGAGCCTTTCTGCCCCCTAGTGGTCAGGTCCTGTATAGGGATTGGAAGTAGCCCACTCACACAGAGAGTTAGTGCCGATCCTGCTAAAGGACCTTTATACCTCCAGCTAACACAGGGATAGGAACTGTCACGGTAGCACCCCTCCAGACGGCCATGTTTTTCCGTTCCTCAGTGCCCATGTTCCGGCTGAGTTATTTTCCCCTGTTCTAACTGTGTGTTTTACATGTATGGTGCCCTGTTCAAGAGCCAAATCCCTTGTACCCTTTCCCCTGGAATGTAGCTTCAGCAGCCGCTTCACAATAAAGGTTTATCCTGGCTGCTGAGCTCATTCTCTTCTTCAAAAGGTAGGCGCTTTTCCTATTGGTTGCTCAGACCAAGCCCAGTGTAGGCACTGTTCTGATTGGTTGCTTAGTTAAATGCTCAATTGTTTTGTGTCAATAAACAGTTCTTCTTGTTTTCCCAACACGACCAGTCTCGTCTGCTATGTTGGGGGAATTGCTTGCAGGGAAGCACTGATCATAGCCCCGTTTGGCTATTGGATATTTACCGGACCTGAGGAGTGATTTTGTGGAACTGATTCCGGTAGGGGCTACCCATCCAGTAGCCCTCCCATGACACTACCCATCTAGTAGCCCTCCCGTGACACTACCCATCTAGTAGCCCTCCCGTGACATTTACATCCAATGTTTTCTGTTGCTTACTAATCTGATACATGTCCTATACATTCCTCTCAGCAGAGATCTTATACACGAGATCCAGAGCAGATTGTCAGGATCCCTACATCACTCAGCAATGATGATCAAGAATCCCATGACTGAGAAGATCCTGAATCTCACCTTGGAGATCATCTATGTCCTGACTGGAGAGGTGAGGGGTAAATAACAATCCCATTTGGGATATTGTGTGTTATATGATCCGACCTGGAAGCAAATCACTGAGGGTTAGTCAGAGGAAAGATATACTAGTAATGGGGGAAGTTACTAGACAACAAGTGTCTGGATGGGAAAGTAGAATGTTTTACTTGTGTGTTATATATTTTATTCATCATAGACAAACAGACTGCTGGAAATAAGAGCTATAGATAAGCAGTGTTCAGGGCTGCATGCAATATGTCAGGAACCAGGGAAAGGAGAGAGGTTTGGGGATATGAAGGTTCTGGGGTAATAGAACATAATGATTGGTCAGAGAGAGTCAACAACATCATCTTCCAACCAGTTCAGTTTTCATGGTGCAAAATTCCCAATAAATCAATTTACAATGCAAATGAATATGATCTTCAGTAAAAACCTTCCAGCAACATCTGGAGGCTGCAGATTAACCAGCCCTGAAACTCTCCGAAACAATAGTCTAGATAAAATCCCGTGTCCCCTGTGATCACATTGTGTGTCTGTCCAGTAATATCTCCCGCTGTCTCCATTTGTAGGATTATGTGGTTGTGAGGAAGCAGGGAGGGGATGATTGCAGCAGTCCCTCTGCATCTGACACATTCTGTAGGACCCAGAACCCCATTGTGGATCCTCCACCCGACTCTCTGGTAAATGAACGGAACAATGATGGGAAGATCCTAGAACCCACCAACAAGCTCCTTCATCTCCTGAGCGGTGAGGTGAGACCTGCTAGGGTGGACCTTATACAGTGTGAGAGAGAAACACATGGAAACGTCTGGATCATGACTGTATAGTTATGTGTTTCAGCTTCCTGTAAGGAGTGAGGATATAACCGTCCGCTTCACCATGGAGCAACAAGACTGTCTGGAAGAAGAGCAGGAGGATTACAAGGAAGGGGTGCCAGACAATCCCCAACCTCTCCGATCACTGGGTAACAGGACATTTCCTCTAAATGATAATCTTATTGTGTAAATGGGGGTGTAGCTGAGCTATGGAGATGTCTTATCAATGACCAGCGAACTGATACGGGAACAGCAGCCATTAGAAGCTAATTTATGGCCTGATTTTTGCGTTTGCCTTTTCAGTTCTCTCGTTACTGTTTAGACGTCACTTAGACAAACAAAGAATTGGGAGCCCACGAGTATCCTACTCAGGAGGAGAATCACCATTTTTCGCTTGCACCGTTACAGAGGAATCCTCTCCATTAGCATATCAGACTTGTCTCACCCATAAGGTCAGTCCAGATCCAAACAGCCTGGCAGGTCTCCTCTGCACGAAGAACACCGAAACCACAGACGTATGTTTTGGCCTTGTCAGTACGGTACAGCTGGGGTGCCTCTAGATGCAGCGAGCAGTAACCCACGTCTGGGCATACCCCAATAACCCACGGAGATAAACAAAGATGTTTTCTCGGTGGGGCTCCCAATTCTTTGTTTGGCACACTGTGTGGGGCAGTGATGTACACACCCTCTAACACGCTGATACTCACACTGTGCGGGCAGTGATGTACACACCCTCTAACACACTGATACTCACACTGTGCGGGGCAGTGATGTACACACCCTCTAACACACTGATACTCACACTGTGCGGGCAGTGATGTACACACCCTCTAACACACTGACACTCACACTGTACGGGGCAGTGATGTACACACCCTCTAACACACTGATACTCACACTGTGCGGGGCAGTGATGTACACACCCTCTAACACACTGATACTCATACTGTGTGGGGCAGTGATGTACACACCCTCTAACACACTGATACTCACACTGTGCGGGGCAGTGATGTACACACCCTCTAATACGCTGATACTCACACTGTGCGGGGTGGTGATGTACACACCCTCTAACACACTGATACTCACACTGTGCGGGGCAGCGATGTACACACCCTCTAACACACTGATACTCACACTGTGCGGGGCAGTGATGTACACACCCTCTAACACACTGATATACACACTGTGCTGGGCAGTGATGTACACACCCTCTAACACACTGATACTCGCACATATGTACTAAATGAACACTGCAACATATGTACTAAATGAACGACAAAGAGGGGGGTGGGTGCTACAATGCCTGACAACAAACAGTACTGCAATAGTCTGTCCTGTAGGATAATACCTACTCGGGAGAGCAACTCCATTTTTTGCCTGCTTACACCATTGCAAAGGAACCACTCCATTAGCATATCAGACTGATCCCACCCATAAGGGCAGTCCAGATCCGAAATGCATGGCTAGTACCCTCTACACGAGGAACACAGCAAACCACAGACGTACGTTTCGGCCTACATTTATATACTAAATGAACACTGCAACATATGTACTAAATGAACACTATGCAACATATGTACTACATTAACACTATGTACCATATGTACTAAATTAACACTATGCAACATATGTTCTAAATGAACATGGTGCACATATGTACTAAATTAACACTCTGCACCATATGTACTAAATGAACACTCTGCACCATATGTACTAAATG
This sequence comes from Pelodytes ibericus, assembly GCA_036172795.1. NCBI lineage: Eukaryota > Metazoa > Chordata > Amphibia > Anura > Pelodytidae > Pelodytes > Pelodytes ibericus. The sequence continues at coordinate 292,675,433 of CM069857.1, forward strand.
AACACTATGCACATATGTACTAAATTAACACTCTGCACCATATGTACTTGTCACGGGAGGGCTACTAGATGGGTAGTGTCATGGGAGGGCTACTAGATGGGTAGCTCCTACCGGAATCAGTTCCACAAAATCACTCCTCAGGTCCGGTAAATATCCAATAGCCAAACGGGGCTATAATCAAGGCTTCCCTGCAAGCAATTCCCCCAACATAGCAGACGAGACTGGTCGTGTTGGGAAAACAAGAAGAACTGTTTATTGATTCCAAACACAGGACATATATACAGGAAAACATCTTGATTACATAAGTTGAACAAAAGAACTTCTTCACACCTACACAAAAGGACAGTACCTGGCAGCCAATCAGATGAAATGTAGGATTAGTAGCAACCAATCCCCAGCAGGGGGCGTGCCCCACAGATCAGCAATTATATGCAAATTGGGCATTTAACTAAGCAACCAATCAGAACAGTGCCTACACTGGGGCTTGGTCTGAGCAACCAATAGGAAAACCGCCTACCTTTTGAAGAAGAGAATGAGCTCAGCAGCCGGGATAAACCTTTATTGTGAAGCGGCTGCTGAATCTACATTCCTGGAGAAAGGGTACAAGGGATTAGGCTCTTTAACAGGGCACCATACATGTAAAACACACAGTTAGAACAGGGGAAAATAACTCAGCCGGAACATGGGCACCGAGGAACGGAAAAACATGGTTGTCTGGAGGGGTGCTACCGTGACATTTCTCCCCCTTTCAAAGAGAGCCAGCTCGGGGTTGTCCACACGGATAAGCCTGAAGGTGGCGAGGAAAACACTGGGTGTGGTGTTGACTCATACGTCTTCTTGCCGTGATAAGCCATCTGCGTTTTTATTGTCCTTTCCCGGACGGTATTGCACTTTAAAATTAAAGGGTTGAAGGGATAGGCTCCACCGCAATAGTCTACCATTGTCCCCGGACACTCTGTTCAGCCACACAAGGGGGTTGTGGTCAGTTAAGACAGTGAATTCCCGGCCATACAAGTACGGTTGGAACCGCTTTAGTGCCCACACTCTTTTTCAATAGCAGCATAGCCCACCTCCCGTTCCAGTAGCTTGCGACTTTGGTATGCTACTGGGTGCTCCTCTCCTTGGCTGTTGACCTGGCTCAACACGGCCCCGAGCCCAAACATGGAAGCGTCTGTGTGGACCAAAAAGCGTTGATTGAAGTTAGGAGCGGCCAAGACCGGAGAATTTCCTAGGGCTGTTTTTAAGGCTTCAAAGGCAGCACCACATTCTGGGGACCACAGGACTGTCCGGGGCAGGGTTTTCTTGGTAAGGTCAGTCAGGGGTTTGGCCAAAGAACTGTAATTGGGTACAAATTTTCTGTAATACCCTGCGGTACCTAAGAAAGCTAGGACCTGCTTCTTATTGAGCGGTACAGGCCAGTTGACAATAGCCTCAATTTTGACGGGTTCAGGTCGCTGTTTCCCACTCCCCACCCGGTGTCCCAAGTACTGGACCTCGCCCATACCTATTTGGCATTTATCGGGGCGGATAGTCATCCCTGCTGCCTGTATTCTGCCCAATACCACATCCAGATGCTGGAGGTGCTCGTCCTCACTGAAGATCGCTATATCGTCGAGATAGGCGCAGGTATAGCCCTGCAGACCCTCGAGTAGCTGATCTACCAGCCGCTGAAATGTAGCTGGGGCATTCTTCATCCCAAACGGCATGACCCGAAATTGGTACAGGCCGAATGGGGTGATGAATGCCGACTTGGGGACAGCATCTGCCGTCAACGGGATCTGCCAATAACCCCGGCTAGTGGTCTAGTGTTGAAACCCAGGTCGCCCCCGCTAACTGGTCTAACAGGTCATCTACTCGGGGCATAGGGTAGGCATCAGTGGTCGTCTTTTCATTTAGCCGACGATAGTCCACACAGAAGCGGGTCGTCCCGTCCTTCTTAGGCACTAGCACAACTGGAGAAGCCCTGGGGCTGTGGGAGGGTTCTATAACTCCCAAGGTCCTCATCTCTTCAAGCTCCTTCCTAATGTGTCCCTTGACTGCTTCAGGGACCCGGTAAGCGGGTTGCCTGAGAGGGCTCTGACCGGGAGTCTCTACTCCATGCTGGGCTAATGATGTGATGCCGGGTAGAGCAGAGAACAGCTGGAGGTGCTGCTTTAGCAGCGGGAATACTTGGGCTTTTTCTATGGGGCTCAGCTGTTCTCCGAGCTTGACTTGGATAATATCCCCGGGGTGGACGGACTCAGCAAGGAGGTCCCGGTCTCCTGCCTCCGTGTGCGAGGGGGTACAGATAGCGGACACCTCTTCTGTACGTTCTAGGTCTGGTTTGAGCGCATTTACGTGGCAGAGTCGCCGGGTCTGACCCCTGGCTCCTCGGGCGACAACGTAGGTTGTCTCTCCCCTGCGCTCTACATACAGCTCGTATGGTCCTATCCAGGCAGCCTGTAATTTATTTTGGCGGGTAGGACGTAGCATCAGGACCCACTGACCCACTAGAAGCTCTCGGTGTTGCGGTCATACAAGGTCTTGTGGCGGGCTTGGGCTGCCCTTAGGTTCCCGTGGGCTAGGGACATGAGCCGGTCTAATTTTTCCCGGAGCTCAACTACATAAGTGATAAGTGGAGTCTCCTCTGACTCACATTTCCCTTCCCAGTATTCACCCAGAATATCTAGGGGACCCCTTACCCTTCGCCCATAGAGTAGTTCGAATGGTGAATATCCTGTGGACTCCTGTGGGACCTCCCGGTAAGCAAACAAAAAATGGGGCATAAATTTTTCCCAGTCAACATGATCTGCTATGAACGTCCGGATCATCTGTTTCAAGGTTCTATTGAACCTTTCACAAAGTCCATTCGTTTGTGGATGATAGGGGGACGTGCGCAGGGACTTAACCCCACAGAGGGTCCATACCTGCTGGAGCAACTCAGAGGTAAATTGTGTGCCCTGATCGGAGAGTACTTCTTTGGGAAATCCTACCCGTGAGAATATAGCCAGAAGGGCATTCGCCACTGTCTCAGCAGAAATATTTGGCAGGGCCGTGGCTTCAGGGTAGCGGGTGGCAAAGTCTACTACTGTGAGGATGTACCTTTTCCCCGTCTTGCTAGGATGGGCAAGAGGGCCGATGAGATCTATGGCGACCCTACTGAAAGGTTCCCCAATAAGGGGTAGAGGCTGCAAGGGGACTCGTGACGCTTCAGGTCGCTTCCCTACCCGCTGGCACAGCTCGCAGGTGCGGCAATGGTGCTTAACATCCCGGGAGATCCCTGGCCAAAAGAATGTGCGGGTGAGTCTGTACTCTGTCCGCCTGGCGCCGAGGTGACCGGATAGAGGGGCTTCGTGGGCTAGGGTGAGGAGAGCGGGGCGGTGGATGGCGGGGACTATCAATTGGAGCTGAGGAACCTCGGTAATACCATTAGTGTTGCCTGGGGTAGCCCTATATAAGAGGTCTTTCCTTCATATAATCTGGTCAGAGAAGGTACCTTTCTCTCCCGTCTCTGCCCGGCTGCGATAGCGGCTAAGGCTGAGGTCAGATAGCAGTTGGGCACGGAAACCGTCAGGGGGGAGCCATGGTAGGGAGTCAGTTGTGAGTAGGTCGTCGGGGTTAGTGCTTACCTGCGTCCCAGAATCGGAAGGTTGGTTAGCCTGAGAACGGGTGACAGCCAAGCAAGCAGGATCCACTGTACAATCCATCCCAGGCACATACCGGCTCTCCAAATAGCCCAAATCATTTCCCAGCAGTACATCTGTGGGTAAGCCCTCCATGATGCCCACATCTCTGTAGCCCTCCCCAGTGCCCCACTTTAGGTATACCCTGGTCATGGGTAGCTGATGTACCTGCCCCCCAGCCACGCGCACATCCACTTTGCAGTTAACTGTCTGGTTAGGGGGTAAAGTACGGGGCTGGACCAGTGTGAGGGTAGCTCCAGAATCCCTTAGTCCCTCGGCTGGCTGCCCATTAATGGTGACGGGCTGGTAGTGGTGCTCTCGGTTGTCCTTCCGAGGATGCTGAGCCAGATAGACCTCATCTGAGTAACTCTCATGTATGGCAAAAGGCTCCGGGGAACAGTAATTGTAATCCACAGTTGGGTCTGAGTTAGCTGGACCAGAATCCTGGGTCCAGCTCACGCACTGAGCCTGGCGCGCCATCCAAGGGCCTGGGGACTGGTTCCTTCGAGGACCATGGGGTTGAGCCCTGGGCTGTAGCTGGGGACAATATTTCTGAATGTGGCCAGGTTGACGACAGTGAAAACATCCCGTAGAAGCCCCACTAGGTCTAGCATTCGGTGCGTATGACCTATTCGGATAAGACCCCATGGGTCGGGTAGGTGGGGAGGCTGGGGGCATGGGGCGGTGCATTAGCGGCTGAGGTCTGCTGTGGTAGGGGTTAGGGTGTCTTGAGACTGGGCAGCGGACATCCACAAATTTGTCCGCTAGCTTTGCCGCCTCTTCCAGGTTTACGGGGTCTTGGTCTCTTACCCAGTCTCGTACCTCTGTGCTCGTATGAAGAAAAAATTGCTCCAGTAAAAACTGTTGGAGGCATTCTTGCCAAGTGGTGACTTGCCTCCCTTGTATCCAGCTGGTAGCGGCTCGGGTCATGCGATGTGCCCACTCAGTGTACGTGTCTCTTGGACCCATCCTCGCCTCTCGGAATTTCCTACGGTATGTATCAGGGGTGATGGCATATCGGGCCAGCAGACGGGTCTTTACTTCGGGGTAATCTCTAGCCCATTCATCAGGGATCGCTCTGTACGTTTCTGCAGCTCGCCCAGATAACTTGCCCACCAGTATAGGTACCCAGTCGTGGGTGTCCACATTGTGGAGCTGGCACTGTCGTTCAAAGTCTTGTAGGAATCCATCGATATCCCCGACAGCATCATCAAACTGTTTGAAGGACTGGTGGGTAACTTTGATCGGGCACGTAGAGGTGGTGCTGCGCACTGAGTGTGAATCCTCTGTGGCCGGTCCAGAGATAGTGGCTCTCCGGTGCGCCAATTCGGCTTCTCTCTCCCGCTCTGCCACTTCCATGATGCGATTAACAATTTCTACGGACGGGTTGGGTCCAAAAAACGCCAATCTCTCCCTTACCCTCCGTGAGATCTCATCACTCTCAGCACGAGGGGGTTCCATGAACCGGGAGGGGATGTGTGCTGCTTGCCCCACAATCGGGCTGGGAGGGCGGCTCTCCTCCCTTTCAAGTTCCAGTAGAGGCGCCACCAATTCGTTCTTTTTCAAGCCTCCGGTGTCTTGGCCTTTTTGGGCAAGCATGTCTTGCAGCGCAGCCACCGTGAGGGACTTGTATGCTTCTGCCATAATAAAAGAAACAATAATCCACTTGATAAATCCAAGGACCAGTGTTGGGAGGAGAGATCCCACTTCTTGACACCAGTGTCACGGGGGGGCTACTAGATGGGTAGCTCCTACCGGAATCAGTTCCACAAAATCACTTCTCAGGTCCAGTAAATATCCAATAGCCAAACGGGGCTATGATCAAGGCTTCCCTGCCAGCAATTCCCCCAACATAGCAGACGAGACTGGTCGTGTTGGGAAAACAAGAAGAACTGTTTATTGACACAAAACACAGGACATATATACAGGAAAACATCTTGATAACAAAAGTTGAACAAAAGAACTTCTTCACACCTACACAAAAGGACAGTACCTGGCAGCCAATCAGATGAAAGGTAGGATTAGTAGCAACCAATCCCCAGCAGGGGGCGTGCCCCACAGATCAGCAATTATATGCAAATTGGGCATTTAACTAAGCAACCAATCAGAACAGTGCCTACACTGGGGCTTGGTCTGAGCAACCAATAGGAAAACCGCCTACCTTTTGAAGAAGAGAATGAGCTCAGCAGCCATCATAAACCTTTATTTTGAAGTGGCTGCTGAAGCTACATTCCTGGAGAAAGGGTACAAGGGATTAGGCTCTTTAACAGGGCACCATACATGTAAAACACACAGTTAGAACAGGGGAAAATAACTCAGCCGGAACATGGGCACTGAGGAACGGAAAAACATGGTTGTCTGGAGGGGTGCTACCGTGACAGTACTAAATTAACACTATGCAACATATGTACTAGCAAGCTTACACTTTAATATAAACGCACACATAGCTAAAGTAGATACAAATCTACTGATCAGAACAAAGACAACCATTGTCCTTAAGGGGTGAAAATAACAAAAACACACAAAATGTCGCCTCTCCCTGCCTATAAAGTGGTGTTGCACACACATTTTACACCACAGACAAGGTCCCTATACCACATTCACACCATAAGATGAATGGGAATCATCCAATGTGTATACTTTATAATGTGTGCACAATGTCCACTGGCTCTCTGTGGGTGAAACTGGCCAAGCATTACATAAAAGATTTAATTCACAGAGACCCAACATCAACAGAAGGACAGAGACACCAATAACAAAAGGACAGAGACACCAATAACAGAAGGACAGAGACACCAATAACAGAAGGACAGAGACACCAATAACAAAAGGACAGAGACACCAATAACAGAAGGACAGAGACACCAATAACAGAAGGACAGAGACACCAATAACAGAAGGACAGAGACACCAATAACAGAAGGACAGAGACACCAATAACAGAGGGACAGAGACATCAATAACAGAAGGACAGAGACACCAATAACAGAAGGACAGAGACACCAATAACAGAAGGACAGAGACACCAATAACAGAGGGACAGAGACACCAATAACAGAAGGACAGAGACACCAATAACAGAAGGACAGAGACACCAATAACAGAAGGACAGAGACACCAATAAAAGAGGGACAGAGACACCAATAACAGAAAGACAGAGACACCAATAACAGAAGGACAGAGACACCAATAACAGAAGGACAGAGACACCAATAACAGAAGGACAGAGCCACCAATAACAGAAGGACAGAGACACCAATAACAGAAGGAAATAGACATCAATAACAGAAGGACAGAGACATCAATAACAGGACAGAGACATCAATAACAGAAAGACAGAGACACCAATAACAGAAGGACAGAGACACCAATAACAGAAGGACAGAGACACCAATAACAGAAGGACAGAGACATCAATAACAGAAAGACAGAGACACCAATAACAGAAAGACAGAGACACCAATAACAGAAGGAAAGAAAGAGACACCAATAACAGAAGGACAGAGACATCAAAAACAGAAGGACAGAGACACCAATAACAGAAAGACAGAGACACCAATAACAGAAGGAAAGAGACACCAATAACAGAAGGACAGAGACACCAATAACAGAAGGACAGAGACATCAATAACAGAAGGACAGAGACACCAATAACAGAAGGACAGAGACACCAATAACAGAAGGACAGAGACACCAATAACAGAAGGACAGAGACACCAATAACAGAAGGACAGAGACACCAATAACAGAAGGACAGAGACACCAATAACAGAAGGACAGATACATCAATAACAGAAAGACAGAGACACCAATAACAGAAAGACAGAGACACCAATAACAGAAGGAAAGAGACACCAATAACAGAAGGACAGAGACATCAATAACAGAAGGACAGAGACACCAATAACAGAAAGACAGAGACACCAATAACAGAAGGAAAGAGACACCAATAACAGAAGGACAGAGACACCAATAACAGAAGGACAGAGACATCAATAACAGAAGGACAGAGACACCAATAACAGAAGGACAGAGACACCAATAACAGAAGGACAGAGACACCAATAACAGGACAGAGACACCAATAACAGAAAGACAGAGACACCAATAACAGAAGGACAGAGACACCAATAACAGAAGGACAGAGACATCAATAACAGAAGGACAGAGACATCAATAACAGAAAGACAGAGACACCAATAACAGAAAGACAGAGAAATCAATAACATAAGGTATGAGACACCAATAAGAAGGACAGAGACATCAATAACAGAAGGACAGAGACACCAATAACAGAAAGACAGAGACACCAATAACAGAAGGACAGAGACACCAATAACAGAAGGACAGAGACATCAATAACAGAAGGACAGAGACACCAATAACAGAAGGACAGAGACACCAATAACAGGACAGAGACACCAATAACAGAAGGACAGAGACATCAATAACAGAAGGACAGAGACACCAATAACAGAAGGACAGAGACACCAATAACAGAAGGACAGAGACACCAATAACAGAAGGACAGAGACACCAATAACAGAAGGACAGAGACATCAATAACAGAAGGACAGAGACACCAATAACAGAAGGACAGAGACATCAATAACAGAAGGACAGAGACACCAATAACAGAAGGACAGAGACACCAATAACAGAAGGACAGAGACACCAATAACAGAAGGACAGAGACACCAATAACAGAAGGACAGAGACACCAATAACAGGACAGAGACACCAATAACAGAAGGACAGAGACACCAACAACAGAAGGACAGAGACACCAATAACAGGACAGAGACACCAATAACAGAAGGACAGAGACACCAATAACAGAAGGACAGAGACACCAATAACAGAGGGACAGATACACCAATAACAGAAAGACAGAGACACCAATAACAGAAGGACAGAGACACCAATAACAGAAGGACAGAGACATCAATAACAGGACAGAGACATCAATAACAGAAAGACAGAGACACCAATAACAGAAGGACAGAGACACCAATAACAGAAGGACAGAGACACCAATAACAGAAGGAAAGAGACACCAATAACAGAAAGACAGAGACACCAATAACAGAAGGACAGAGACACCAATAACAGAAGGACAGAGACACCAATAACAGAAGGACAGAGCCACCAATAACAGAAGGACAGAGACATCAATAATAGGACAGAGACATCAATAACAGAAAGACAGAGACACCAATAACAGAAGGACAGAGACACCAATAACAGAAGGACAGAGACACCAATAACAGAAGGACAGAGACACCAATAACAGAAGGACAGAGACACCAATAACAGGACAGAGACACCAATAACAGAAGGACAGAGACACCAACAACAGAAGGACAGAGACACCAATAACAGGACAGAGACACCAATAACAGAAGGACAGAGACACCAATAACAGAAGGACAGAGACACCAATAACAGAGGGACAGATACACCAATAACAGAAAGACAGAGACACCAATAACAGAAGGACAGAGACACCAATAACAGAAGGACAGAGACACCAATAACAGAAGGACAGAGACACCAATAACAGGACAGAGACACCAATAACAGAAGGACAGAGACACCAATAACAGAAGGACAGAGACATCAATAACAGAAGGACAGAGACACCAATAACAGAAGGACAGAGACACCAATAACAGAAGGACAGAGACACCAATAACAGAAGGACAGAGACACCAATAACAGAAGGACAGAGACACCAATAACAGAAGGACAGAGACACCAATAACAGGACAGAGACACCAATAACAGAAGGACAGAGACACCAACAACAGAAGGACAGAGACACCAATAACAGGACAGAGACACCAATAACAGAAGGACAGAGACACCAATAACAGAAGGACAGAGACACCAATAACAGAGGGACAGAGACATCAATAACAGGACAGAGACATCAATAACAGAAGGACAGAGACACCAATAACAGAAGGACAGAGACATCAATAACAGGACAGAGACATCAATAACAGAAAGACAGAGACACCAATAACAGAAGGACAGAGACACCAATAACAGAAGGACAGAGACACCAATAACAGAAGGAAAGAGACACCAATAACAGAAAGACAGAGACACCAATAACAGAAGGACAGAGACACCAATAACAGAAGGACAGAGACACCAATAACAGAAGGACAGAGCCACCAATAACAGAAGGACAGAGACATCAATAATAGGACAGAGACATCAATAACAGAAAGACAGAGACACCAATAACAGAAGGACAGAGACACCAATAACAGAAGGACAGAGACACCAATAACAGAAGGAAATAGACATCAATAACAGAAGGACAGAGACATCAATAACAGGACAGAGACATCAATAACAGAAAGACAGAGACACCAATAACAGAAGGACAGAGACACCAATAACAGAAGGACAGAGACACCAATAACAGAAGGACAGAGACACCAATAACAGAAGGACAGAGACACCAATAACAGAAGGACAGAGACACCAATAACAGAAGGACAGAGACACCAATAACAGAAGGACAGAGACACCAATAACAGAAGGACAGAGACATCAATAACAGAAAGACAGAGACACCAATAACAGAAAGACAGAGACACCAATAACAGAAGGAAAGAGACACCAATAACAGAAGGACAGAGACATCAAAAACAGAAGGACAGAGACACCAATAACAGAAAGACAGAGACACCAATAACAGAAGGAAAGAGACACCAATAACAGAAGGACAGAGACACCAATAACAGAAGGACAGAGACATCAATAACAGAAGGACAGAGACACCAATAACAGAAGGACAGAGACACCAATAACAGAAGGACAGAGACACCAATAACAGAAGGACAGAGACACCAATAACAGAAGGACAGAGACACCAATAACAGAAGGACAGAGACACCAATAACAGAAGGACAGAGACATCAATAACAGAAAGACAGAGACACCAATAACAGAAAGACAGAGACACCAATAACAGAAGGAAAGAGACACCAATAACAGAAGGACAGAGACATCAATAACAGAAGGACAGAGACACCAATAACAGAAAGACAGAGACACCAATAACAGAAGGAAAGAGACACCAATAACAGAAGGACAGAGACACCAATAACAGAAGGACAGAGACATCAATAACAGAAGGACAGAGACACCAATAACAGAAGGACAGAGACACCAATAACAGAAGGACAGAGACACCAATAACAGAAGGACAGAGACACCAATAACAGGACAGAGACACCAATAACAGAAAGACAGAGACACCAATAACAGAAGGACAGAGACACCAATAACAGAAGGACAGAGACATCAATAACAGAAGGACAGAGACATCAATAACAGAAAGACAGAGACACCAATAACAGAAAGACAGAGAAATCAATAACATAAGGTATGAGACACCAATAAGAAGGACAGAGACATCAATAACAGAAGGACAGAGACACCAATAACAGAAAGACAGAGACACCAATAACAGAAGGACAGAGACACCAATAACAGAAGGACAGAGACACCAATAACAGAAGGACAGAGACACCAATAACAGAAGGACAGAGACATCAATAACAGAAGGACAGAGACACCAATAACAGAAGGACAGAGACATCAATAACAGGACAGAGACATCAATAACAGAAAGACAGAGACACCAATAACAGAAGGACAGAGACACCAATAACAGAAGGACAGAGACACCAATAACAGAAGGACAGAGACACCAATAACAGAAGGACAGAGACACCAATAACAGAAGGACAGAGACATCAATAACAGAAGGACAGAGACACCAATAACAGAAAGACAGACACACAAAAAACAGAAGGAAAGAGACACCAATAACAGAAGGACAGAGACATCAATAACAGAAGGACAGAGACACCAATAACAGAAGGACAGAGACACCAATAACAGAAGGAAAGAGACACCAATAACAGAAGGACAGAGACATCAATAACAGAAGGACAGAGACACCAATAACAGAAGGACAGAGACATCAATAACAGAAGGACAGAGACACCAATAACAGAAGGACAGAGACACCAATAACAGAAGGACAGAGACATCAATAACAGAAGGACAGAGACACCAATAACAGAAGGACAGAGACACCAATAACAGGACAGAGACATCAATAACAGAAGGACAGAGACACCAATAACAGAAGGACAGAGACACCAATAACAGGACAGAGACACCAATAACAGAAGGACAGAGACATCAATAACAGAAGGACAGAGACACCAATAACAGAAGGACAGAGACATCAATAACAGAAGGACAGAGACACCAATAACAGAAGGACAGAGACACCAATAACAGAAGGACAGAGACACCAATAACAGGACAGAGACACCAATAACAGAAGGACATAGACACCAATAACAGAAGGACAGAGACACCAACAACAGAAGGACAGAGACATCAATAACAGGACAGAGACACCAATAACAGAAGGACAGAGACACCAATAACAGAAGGTCAGAGACACCAATAACAGAAGGACAGAGACACCAATAACAAAAGGACAGAGACACCAATAACAGAAGGACAGAGACACCAATAACAGAAGGACATAGACACCAATGGCCAAAATTGACACAGCGTCAGAGACACCAGACTGATGGTTTTGATGGAACTGTTCCAAACCCAGAGGACCACTAAAGTTTGGGAAGTAAAACTGATGCACAGAAAGTTCCCAAAGAACAGAACATCCAGCAGCAACTCCTCATAGGGTGGAGAATAATAAATCCAAACATAGCTGATGAATCAATATGGATTGTATTCACCGTTGGATGTGACCCATGCCTCAGCGCCTACGTGGGAGGGAGATCTTGGGATTGAGCTTTCTTTACATGCATGGCACAGGGCACGGCTAAATACTCGGAAGGCTTTGTGTCACGATGGATCCAAGGGGAGCCGAAACGTTGATATCTTTGATGAACAACTAAAAATACAGGTTTTTTCTACTTTTGCTCAATCCCGTGAGTGTGTGTGTACTTCTTTCTCTTTTTTGGATGTGTATATATATATATATATATATATATGTGTGTGTGTGTGTGTGTGTATTTGAACAGGATGGGTACAGGGTATTTGCACACGTATATACATTTAAATTAAACAGGATGGGTATATTAAGATATGAGAAAAGGTTTAAACATAATGCAGATTATTCTTCAACTTGCAGCACTCACCTAATTTGCCTCAGCACCCGTATTTGCACTCAGGACCTGCCTCAGCACCCGTATTTGCACTCAGGACCTGCCTCAGCACCCGTATTTGCACTCAGGACCTGCCTCAGCACCCGTATTTGCACCAAGGACCTGCCTCAGCACCCGTATTTGCACTCAGGACCTGCCTCAGCACCCGTATTTGCACCAAGGACCTGCCTCAGCACCCGTATTTGCACCAAGGACCTGCCTCAGCACCCGTATTTGCACCAAGGACCTGCCTCAGCACCCGTATTTGCACTCAGGACCTGCCTCAGCACCCGTATTTGCACCCAGGAGCTGCCTCAGCACCCGTATTTGCACTCAGGACCTGCCTCAGCACCCGTATTTGCACCAAGGACCTGCCTCAGCACCCGTATTTGCACCCAGGAGCTGCCTCAGCACCCGTATTTGCACTCAGGACGTGCGTTGTCTCACTCTTATGGACTGGGGTGGAGTTTCAGCTGGTGGCGGCGTGTGTCTAAGATGATCAGAGGCATTCACCTAGGAGCCATTGCGTATGTCGTACTCCCTCATAATGGAATGTATGTACAAGCTATAGTATAGTTGTTTTGTTTGTTTTTACCTATTTTAGCTTTTTATTGGGACCATCTTTGACATGTACTATATGATGTCTTGAATGTTGTTCTTGTACATTTACAATACCCAATAAAATGATCATCATCATCAGATAAAATGTAGCCCACTCAGCTCTATAGCTAAGAATGAGGCAGTTTCCTAAAATCTTGCAGGCCACTGTGTGCGCCTGTATTTTTTCTCAAATCTTGGATGTCTAAAATCTTACAGTACGTAGAAAGCAAATGAGAGAGGGGAGAGGATGACTGGTTGAAGCCGGAAAAAAGTAAAATCGTCAGACTTTTGTTATGTAAAAGTGACCGTCCCTGAGTGCTTCAAAAGCCTTGAGATCTACAAACTGCTTTTAAATGTAAGTTTATCAATTTTTAAGTTACGACAACATTTTAAAATATGCATATGAGTGCTGGCTGGCTGCTTGGGTCGTAGTGCCTTTCTAAAATCTTACAGTATCCATGGTCCTAGGCCATGGTCCATGGTCCTAGACTTCTAGCAGAAGCGAAAAAGCATCTGCTAAAAGAGACCCAAGTATACGTTACACCATATGGATCTAACTGGACGGAAAACAAAAACATGTATTGTCTAATGGAGCATCATCTTGGATATCAGTAAAGCATCTCGCCACATTGTGTGTCTGTACAGACAACTTACCCGTCTCTGCTTAGTAAGCACATAGAACTTGAAGGTAATTCGTTGAGGGGTACCACTATCCTCTTATGAGTATCTACACGGACAAGTCCACATGAGTCACTGGATCCAAATCGTCAAAAGTAAAATGTTTCCCTTTCTTTTTACGTTTACCCCTTCGCGATAATGGACATGCCTGCTACATCCTGCGGTGAAAACCGCTCTGATAATGCTGATTTATTGACTCAATGTCGAGGCAATAGCCAGCACCAAAATTTGGGCTCTGGTGCACCCCGGCCGCCACGTTGACGGAGCACCATGCTCTGGCAATATGGCTATGCCCTCTTGGGGTCAGAGCTTCGGAAGTGAAAACAAATTCCCTTCCGACGCTCTGAGTATGTTGCTTGACTGCCCCTAGAGGCAGTCAGCAACATTGCAATGAAAAAAAAAAAAAAAACTTAGCTTAAATATAAGGTTAGCGTAAGAATAGCTGTTAGGGTCACAATTAAATTAGGTTTAGCATAAGGGATAGGGTTAAAATTAAATTACAATATATTAAGGGTTAGCATAAGAGTTAGAGATGGGGTTAAATTTAGGGTTCGGGTTGGGGTCAAAAGGTCACTATAGGGAAAGAAACACTATTTTTGGTTTTTGCCTCATAACTCGCAAAAAAATGCAGAAAAACGTGAAAAAGCATATTTCTGAACGCGAGAAAACATTTAGATGGGGTGTTTTTTAATGATGGTATTTGTGTAAATTATATATTAGGTCAAAATTAGAAAAATATTTTATGATTTATTTTGTAGTAAATAATAAGATATGATGAACATAATGGTATCTAATGAAAGCCCTTCCTATGACGATAAAAACAACATATAATTTGTGAGGGTACAGTATGTGACAAAGAAAAATTACAGCTGTAAAGAGACGTCTCCTCCCGGGGTTACTTTTCTCCTAGCCCGCAATGGATATCAGCCAGAGTCCCAAATCATTCACTGTCTCGCCTGCTCTTTGTCCCCAAGAATCACACACGACACCGTTGTAGGTACAGCAGTAAAAACAAGAACTTTATTCCAGGGAATAGCAGACTTTTTATACAGTAAAAGATCAGATAACGTTTGATTGAACAATAGGTAATGTTGACAGTAAACAGTAAGACTTGCAGATTGCATAATTTGGCTTGGAAAGGCACCAATCGGAGGGGACCTCTAAAACAACCACAAATCGGGACACAAGGTGCAGGGGCAACGGCACCAGACACTTTTAATCCACTTAGCAAGGAGAGCCAATGGGGAACCTGCTGGCAGAGGTGGCCTAGAAGTGACCAATCAGAAAAGCGCCTACATTCCTAATGCTTCCCCTGGTTCTTCACAACAGCTAAACACAAACACCCCAGAAAAGTAAAAACAGCTCTTGTCACCAAGTCAAAATGTCTTGTCATTAAGGGGTTAAGAAAAGCTCTCTATTGGACTATTGCAGGACTAAGCTAATAGCAACACATCATTACGAGATAAAAAGGACTGACTATAAACGTTCTAAAAATATGTCCAACAGAGAACTTTAAAATGTCATCTAAATTGGTTTGGCTCAACCAGCATTTGAGAGTCCTAGACATCAAAACAATTCCATTGAAGTTGGCTTCTAAGCAGGCTACATTATAGCGAAGAAGTCGTTAGGACACATTAAATACTGTGATTCTGTGAAGTAATAATTTGTAGCAGATCTTGGAAAATAAGTCTCCCACACTAATAAAAATATTGAGAAAGCATGGCGCTTTTAAAAGTGTTGTTTATGTAACTTAGTACACACGGAGTGAACACTTGTACCTCCGACAAAAGGCGGCAGATCCTAAATAATGCGCCAGTTCTACATTCACGCACTGCGATTCTCACAGTAACTGGCGGCAGAAATTTCCATGCACCTCACCCTATTCTATAAGATGACTTCATCCAACTGCGATCTGCAGCGAGAAAAATGGTCCATGAGATGTTTACTGTACATGATGCAGACACTGTAGGTGGAACTGTGCTTTAATATCGCTCTCGCATTGGGTAATCGTCGCCATAATGTCTGTTTGTATAAATGCCCAGATACAGATTGGCCTGCCACGCCAGCTATAAACGCCCCTTTTTTGAAGTTCAGTGGGCAGTTCACTTTTTAATGAATAGCCCCACAGTCAAAATAATCTTTCCCAAATCACTGTTAACAAGTTATCGCTCGTGGATTTTCTGATGTCTAGTGAGATGTGATGACCTAATGAAGCCTTTCCCGCACGCAGAACATGAAAACCGTCTCTCTCCCATGTGAGTGCGCAGGTGTCCTGTAAGGATGGGTTTTGTGGTGAACCGCTTCCCGCACTCGGCACATGCAAACGGTCTCTCTCCCGTGTGGATCTTTAGATGCTCGCGGAGACTGGAGTCCTGGTGGAATGATTTCCCACACTCGCAGCATACATAAGGTCTCTCTCCCGTGTGGTTCATCTTGTGCGAAATGAGACGGGTGAGCCTGTTGAAGCCTTTACCGCACTCCGAGCATGAGAACCGTCTCACTCCCATGTGGATCCTTTTATGAGCGTGAAGATTTGCAGCCCGGGTAAAAGCCTTCCCGCACTCTGAGCAGACAAACGGTCTCTCCCCCGTGTGCACTCTTGTGTGTCTGACAAGATCTTTACGGAACTTGAAACCTTTCCCGCATTCGGAGCACACATGCTTCCTGACATCTTTCTGCACGTCGCGATGTGCTTGTTGGGGAGCTTTAATCTCCAATGTATCAGTGAAGTTGATGCTGCTCCATGTTCCTGTTGCTACTGATACCATTTCGTTGTTTTTCCTTCCATTATTGTCCCATCTGTTACGTTCTTGACGCAGGTCAGTAAGATGGAATTCCCCAGTGGAGGTCGGGTCATTATTTACAATTGTCTTGAATTCCCTCGGGATAACACTTGTTCCATTTAGAGCAATATGGTTCACTCCTGGAGCATTCTGGGTAACATAAGTATCATTCATTGCGCAGTCTGCGGCACGGAAAAAATGGTCATGCACTTCCTGTTTGACTCTCCAATGGATAGGTTGGTCTAAAAGGAAGCAGAGATATGATAAAGAATATTAATCGTTTTAAATAATGAATTCATTCTGAATGGTCAGATCACACACTGATTTCACTACAGACCAAAGGCCTCATTGATGTCTCAATTCTCACTAGTACACAGCTGCTAGAAATAGAAACTCAGGGCTGCGCTATGTCACAGCAGATACATAAGTAATGTTGATCTTTTTGTATTTACCATAAAGTTCTGTTAAAGAGAAAGTGACTCTTTCCAAAATGTTCCTAAATTACTGACTAAATGCATAAACTATCCATTTCTGTGGGTTTAATCACTTTTGCACATCTCACTGGTTAAGTGGGGGTCAAACCAATCACTAGGGAAATGTATGTCCCGCAATCAGTGTCCGCAGACGGACAGACAGACAGACCCTTGTTATTGGAGCTCAGTAAACAAGATGTAATTTTGTCTTGATTAAGAGCCCCGTCGACCGTGCTCACAAGGAGACATTCGGGGAACGAAGTGTCCTAGTTCTGAGTTTCTCCTCTATTTAAATCAGGAATATCTTTTCAACAGAACATGATGGAAAGATCATTTTGAAAAGGGAATACCACAGCAACCAAGCAATGTATTGCTTTAAAGAGAGACTAAACCCTGCTGTCAATCTTTAAATCAGACAGACGATGTCTAAGAGATATAAGAAAGTGGACTTAAACACAGTTAACACATGGGGAAAACACACATAAGCCAGAACATGGGCACGTGAAAAAACATTTATATTTAAAATTCCTACATTTTATGCAATCTTTCAATTAACCCCCTTCGTGACATTGGTTGTAGCAGGCACATCTTGGTCAGATACCTAGTATGTCCTGGTATGAAACCCGCATAGGCATCGATCAACAGTCACTGCTTATGTTTAGGTGTTGTTACCAGGATGCCTTGATATCGAGACATCATGCTACACCATAATTTGGCCACTCCAAGGCACCCCCGAACAAAAATAACTTCTGTCGATCTGTTGTTTGACTGCCCCTAGAGGCAGTCAGCAACACTGCACTGAAAGAAAGAAAGAAAAAAGACTAGATCTAAATTAACCCTAAATCTAGGCTTAGGGTTATATTTAGGGTGCGTTTAAAGTGTATTCCCCCTGCCCTACCCCCATTTTTCATCATTCTACGCTATGATTTTTTTGTAATGGTAAATTATATATAATGAAAATAATGGTATCTAAAGAAAGCCCTTTTTACGGCGATAAAAATAGGATGTAATATGTGTGGGTTCATTAAATGAGAAAGAGAAACACAGAAATGTTAAAACAGCCACTGTCATGAACGATACAAAAATGTAAAAAACGGTCCTGTCACTTAGGGGTTAAACACCCTTTCATATTTTGCGGACTGTTGTCTTTTAACCTCTTGGTGACAACTGTTTTGGCCATGTTGTACCATTCAGGATGTTTTAACATTGTTGTCACGAAATGGATTTGAGGATCCACTGTGACTTCTTGGAGGGGCCTGGCAGCCAGAAAACTCCCTGTGGACTATGGACCCTCTCTGTCAGTATATTAGTTTGAGGGTACACACTTTGAAGGCGCCAGTGGACCCCTGTTTTCAAGTGGACTTCAAATACAGGCTCATTCAGGATGTCAGCCAAGATGTGTACTTTAGGATTTAAGCCTTTGTCCCATTCACTGTGTTTCCCCCAGGGTAAGATTGTATCCTATCTTGTAATCCCCTTTAATTATGTCACCTTACCCATTGTCTTCATGTAAGTCGTTCAGTGTCCTGTTGTACAGTGATGTCCTACAATTAGCAAGTTACTTTAATTGAGTGCACTCTGTATGTATCTGATACCTTTGTATCCTGAAAGGTGTGAGGCAGGATTTCCCCATTGTATGTCCTTCTGTTAAACTGATTATATTGTGTTCATTATGGGTCTTACTGTGTGTATTGTAATTATGGTAATTCCTATCTGGTTTGCAGCCTGGAAGTCTAATGTATTCCTAGCCCCAGTTAGTTGGAGAACTATGCTTAGTTCCATCCCCCCATTGTATACTAATGTCTGTGATGTCATGCTTCTGTGTATATAAGTCTGTGTTGTTACACAAATAAAGTTGTTGTTCATTCTTGCTGTACCTAACTGCTAGATGTCCTGTCTATTTGGGTACAAAGAGCAAGGGTCCATGAAAGACTTGCTGGGTGAATGCTGAGCTGTAATCGGGGGCTAAGGAGGTGATTTCACACAACGGACGGAGGGTCTACTACGTCTGGTAGACGGTCAGTTACAATTGTGTATTGCTGCAAATTTCTGCTTTACCATTTACTATACCCACACAAATAATATAGTGGGGTTTTTTTTTGTTTGGATAAGAAGAGCTTTAGACACGGTTATCTTGCTCCTATCATTTAATTTACTAAAGAAAAAAAAAAAAATATGATGGAAAATTAAAGAACAAAAACCCACTGTTTTTTCCACGTTATGAGGCAATAACTGCAAGTAGTACATTACTTTTTCCTAGTCATTTATTTCAATGGGGCACTGGTTTATAACACCCGTAGGACGACACAGAACATCATTTGCTCTGCAACTAATCGTGGGGGACTGCCGTGGGACCCCACCTATCAAATGAGGCTTAAAGTGACCTCAATCTGGCAGAGAAAATGTAACCAATGCTTAAAGTGAGAGGGGGTTACATTTAATAAAATAGCACCATGCCTGAACTTGTGGGTTCTTGTGATGTTTTGGAGGGACCTGCAGGGTCTGTGTTACTGGCTCCCAATCCCTTTGTGATCAGGGCATGGAACACAAAATCCCATTTTTAATACTTATATCCTTTAGAAGAAAAACACCATTAGACGTTAAGGGGTTAAATAAAAACAGGGTGTACTTCCTCTTTCAAAAGTAGCAGAACATATTTTTTAAACGTGAAAATGTCCTCCTTTTTGATATTTTATTAAAAAAAAAAACACAATATAAATAGTCTGTATGAACAGGTAAAAAAAGGAGAATAATGAAAAGGTTCAAAGAGTTAACAAAACAATCCTCCCCAACCTGGTCTGTGTTTATCTCTTACCTGGACTGATCTCTGTAGGATTTTCCTCCTCCTTACACTGCATGGGAAATACCTCCTCTCCCTGCTCCTCCTGTGATACAACATCAGATGGGTCAGATACATAATAAGGATGCTGCAGCTTGAGGCAACGACTCACACAGAGGAGAAACAAATATATAATATAAATACAATTAGAATAATATAAATATGAAAAATATAAAAAGAAATAACTTGGGTCCTTGAAGATTTACTACATGTAAAAAAATATTTTTGGGATAATCCTAAAGCCCCTCAAAGATAGTGTATGATTTCCAATTAGCAGAGACCGGCAGTGACAGCATTAGCGCCTCCTACTGGTTCAGCTGAGAGATTTCACACTGACACAAACTCCCTTTATCTCTAAATTGATTCCAGTTAAGATCCTAAATCTAATCTGTGTGACAGGCTGTCTGCATTTGGATTTTGGGTTTAAACAGACTAAAGATATAAGAGAAACAGCGTGAAACTTGAAACGTACATGATATTTTCTAATAGTTTGAATGATTCATTTGTAATGTCAGTTTCTCTTTACCAGACACAGTGACCTGTAGAAGTGGAGCAGTGACCTCCATATACCAGACATTGAGCCAATGATTCCCAATAATGCAGATTATTTACCTGAAAATCCTGCGAGAATCCATTATATTCCTTTATCCAATCCTGTGAGTGATGACGGGTGTGATCTCCCTCTGTACTGGATCTACTATCAGATCCAACTGCAAGAAACCAACAATTAGTGACAGCAGACATTGCAGATATATAGAGGTTGTGTACATCACTGCACAGTGTGAGTATCAGTGTGTTAGAGGGCGTGTACATCACTGCACAGTGTGAGTATCCGTGTGTTAGAGGCCGTGTACATCACTGCACAGTGTGAGTATCAGTGTGTTAGAGGGTGTGTACATCACTGCCCCGCACAGTGTGTATATCAGTGTGTTAGAGGGTGTGTACATCACTGCCCCGCACAGTGTGTATATCAGTGTGTTAGAGAGTGTGTACATCACTGCCCTGCACAGTGTGAGTATCAGTGTGTTAGAGGGTGTGTACATCACTGCTCCGCACAGTGTGTATATCAGTGTGTTAGAGGGTGTGTACATCACTGCACAGTGTGAGTATCAGTGTGTTAGAGGGTGTGTACATCACTGCCCCGCACAGTGTGAGTATCAGCATGTTAGAGGGTGTGTACATCACTGCCCCGCACAGTGTGTATATCAGTGTGTTAGAGGGTGTGTACATCACTGCCCCGCACAGTGTGAGTATCAGCGTGTTAGAGGGTGTGTACATCACTGCCCCGCACAGTGTGAGTATCAGCATGTTAGAGGGTGTGTACATCACTGCCCTGCACAGTGTGTATATCAGCATGTTAGAGGGTGTTACATCACTGCCACGCACAGTGTGAGTATCAGCGTGTTAGAGGGTGTGTACATCACTGCCCCGCACAGTGTGAGTATCAGTGTGTTAGAGGGTGTGTACATCACTGCCCCGCACAGTGTGAGTATCAGTGTGTTAGAGGCTGTGTACATCACTGCCCCGCACAGTGTGAGTATCAGTGTGTTAGAGGGTGTGTACATCACTGCCCTGCACAGTGTGAGTATCAGTGTGTTAGAGGGTGTGTACATTACTGCCCCGCACAGTGTGAGTATCAGTGTGTTAGAGGGTGTGTACATCACTGCCCTGCACAGTGTGAGTATCAGTGTGTTAGAGGGTGTGTACATCACTGCCCTGCACAGTGTGAGTATCAGTGTGTTAGAGGGTGTGTACATCACTGCCCCGCACAGTGTGTGTATCAGTGTGTTAGAGGGTGTGTATATCACTGCCCCGCACAGTGTGAGTATCAGTGTGTTAGAGGGTGTGTACATCACTGCCCCGCACAGTGTGAGTATCAGTGTGTTAGAGGGTGTGTACATCACCGCCCCGCACAGTGTGAGTATCAGTGTGTTAGAGGGTGTGTATATCACTGCCCCGCACAGTGTGAGTATCAGTGTGTTAGAGGGTGTGTACATCACTGCCCCGCACAGTGTGTATATCAGCATGTGTGTTAGAGGGTAACACGTTTCTGCGGACGGCTTTAAGTCACTGTTTATCTCTTACCTGGACTGATCTCTGTAGGATTTTCCTCCTCCTTACACTGCATGGGAAATACCTCCTCTCCCTGCTCCTCCTGTGATACAAGATCAGATGGGTCAGATACATAATAAGGATGCTGCAGATTGAGGCAACGACTCACACAGAGGAGAAACAAATATATAATATAAATACAATTAGAATAATATAAATATGAAAAATATAAAAAGAAATAACTTGGGTCCTTGAAGATTCACTACATGTAAAAAAATATTTTTGGGATAATCCTAAAGCCTCTCAAAGATAGTGTATGATTTCCAATTAGCACAGCCCGGCAGTGACAGCATTAGCGCCTCCTACTGGTTCAGCTGAGAGATTTCACACTGACACAAACTCCCTTTATCTCTAAACTGATTCCAGTTAAGATCCTAAATCTAATCTGTGTGACAAGCTGTCTGCATTTGGATTTTGGTTTTAAACAGACTAAATATAAGAGAAACAGTGTGAAACTTGAAACTTACATGATATTTTCTAATAGTTTGAATGATTCATTTGTAATGTCAGTTTCTCTTTACCAGACACAGTGACCTGTAGAAGTGGAGCAGTGACCTCCATATACCAGACATTGAGCCAATGATTCCCAATAATGCAGATTATTTACCTGAAAATCCTGCGAGAATCCATTATATTCCTTTATCCAATCCTGTGAGTGATGAGGGGTGAGATCTTCCTCTGTACTGGATCTACTATCAGATCCAACTGCAAGAAACCAAGACTTAGTTACAGCAGACATTACAGATATATAGAGGCTGTGTACATCACTGCACAGTGTGAGTATCAGTGTGTTAGAGGGTGTGTACATCACTACCACGCACAGTGTGAGTATCAGTGTGTTAGAGGGTGTGTACATCACTGCCCCACACAGTGTGTATATCAGTGTGTTAGAGGGTGTGTACATCAATGCACAGTGTGAGTATCAGTGTGTTAGAGGGTGTTACATCACTGCCCCGCACAGTGTGAGTATCAGTGTGTTAGAGGGCGTGTACATCACTGCCCCGCACAGTGTGAGTATCAGTGTCTTAGAGGGTGTGTACATCACTGCACAGTGTGAGTATCAGTGTGTTAGAGGGTGTTACATCACTGCCCCGCACAGTGTGAGTATCAGTGTGTTAGAGGGCGTGTACATCACTGCCCCGCACAGTGTGAGTATCAGTGTCTTAGAGGGTGTGTACATCACTGCACAGTGTGAGTATCAGTGTGTTAGAGGGTGTGTACATCACTGCCCCGCACAGTGTGAGTATCAGTGTGTTAGAGGGTGTGTACATCACTGCCCCGCACAGTGTGTATATCAGTGTGTTAGAGGGTGTGTACATCACTGCCCCGCACAGTGTGAGTATCAGTGTGTTAGAGGGTGTGTACATCACTGCCCCGCACAGTGTATATAACAGTGTGTTAGAGGGTGTGTACATCACTGCCCCGCACAGTGTGTATATCAGCATGTTAGTGGGTGTGTACATCACTGCCCCGCACAGTGTGTATATCAGCATGTTAGAGGGTGTGTACATCACTGCCCCGCACAGTGTGAGTATCAGTGTGTTAGAGGGTGTGTACATCACTGCACAGTGTGAGTATCAGTGTGTTAGAGGGTGTGTACATCACTGCCCTGCACAGTGTGTATATCAGCATGTTAGAGGGCGTGTACATCACTGCCCCGCACAGTGTGAGTATCAGTGTGTTAGAGGGTGTGTACATCACTGCACAGTGTGAGTATCAGTGTGTTAGAGGGTGTGTACATCACTGCCCCGCACAGTGTGAGTATTAGTGTGTTAGAGGGTGTGTACATCACTGCCCCGCACAGTGTGAGTATCAGTGTGTTAGAGGGTCTGTACATCACTGCACAGTGTGAGTATCAGTGTGTTAGAGGGTGTGTACATCACTGCCCCGCACAGTGTGAGTATCAGTGTGTTAGAGGGTGTGTACATCACTGCCCCGCACAGTGTGAGTATCAGTGTGTTAGAGGGTGTGTACATCACTGCCACGCACAGTGTGTATATCAGTGTGTTAGAGGGTGTGTACATCACTGCCCCGCACAGTGTGAGTATCAGCGTGTTAGAGGGTGTGTACATCACTGCCCCGCACAGTGTGAGTATCAGTGTGTTAGAGGGTGTGTACATCACTGCCACGCACAGTGTGAGTATCAGTGTGTTAGAGGGTGTGTACATCACTGCCCCGCACAGTGTGAGTATCAGCGTGTTAGAGGGTGTGTACATCACTGCCCCGCACAGTGTGTATATCAGTGTGTTAGAGGGTGTGTACATCACTGCCCCGCACAGTGTGAGTATCAGTGTGTTAGAGGGTGTGTACATCACTGCCCCGCACAGTGTGAGTATCAGCATGTTAGAGGGTGTGTACATCACTGCCCCGCACAGTGTGTATATCAGTGTGTTAGAGGGTGTGTACATCACTGCCCCGCACAGTGTGAGTATCAGCGTGTTAGAGGGTGTGTACATCACTGCCCCGCACAGTGTGAGTATCAGCATGTTAGAGGGTGTGTACATCACTGCCCTGCACAGTGTGTATATCAGCATGTTAGAGGGTGTTACATCACTGCCACGCACAGTGTGAGTATCAGCGTGTTAGAGGGTGTGTACATCACTGCCCCGCACAGTGTGAGTATCAGTGTGTTAGAGGGTGTGTACATCACTGCCCCGCACAGTGTGAGTATCAGCGTGTTAGAGGCTGTGTACATCACTGCCCCGCACAGTGTGAGTATCAGTGTGTTAGAGGGTGTGTACATCACTGCCCCGCACAGTGTGAGTATCAGCGTGTTAGAGGCTGTGTACATCACTGCCCCGCACAGTGTGAGTATCAGTGTGTTAGAGGGTGTGTACATCACTGCCCTGCACAGTGTGAGTATCAGTGTGTAAGAGGGTGTGTACATTACTGCCCCGCACAGTGTGTATATCAGTGTGTTAGAGGGTGTGTACATCACTGCCCTGCACAGTGTGAGTATCAGTGTGTAAGAGGGTGTGTACATTACTGCCCCGCACAGTGTGAGTATCAGTGTGTTAGAGGGTGTGTACATCACTGCCCTGCACAGTGTGAGTATCAGTGTGTTAGAGGGTGTGTACATCACTGCCCTGCACAGTGTGAGTATCAGTGTGTTAGAGGGTGTGTACATCACTGCCCCGCACAGTGTGAGTATCAGTGTGTTAGAGGGTGTGAACATCACTGCCCCACACAGTGTGTATATCAGTGTGTTAGAGGGTGTGTACATCACTGCCCCGCACAGTGTGAGTATCAGTGTGTTAGAGGGTGTGTACATCACTGCCCTGCACAGTGTGAGTATCAGTGTGTTAGAGGGTGTGTACATCACTGCCCTGCACAGTGTGAGTATCAGTGTGTTAGAGGGTGTGTACATCACTGCCCCGCACAGTGTGAGTATCAGTGTGTTAGAGGGTGTGAACATCACTGCCCCACACAGTGTGTATATCAGTGTGTTAGAGGGTGTGTACATCACTGCCCTGCACAGTGTGAGTATCAGCGTGTTAGAGGGTGTGTACATCACTGCCCCGCACAGCGTGAGTATCAGTGAGTTAAAGGGTGTGTACATCACAGCCCCGCAGTGTGTATATCAGTGTGTTAGAGGGTGTGTATATCACTGCCCCGCACAGTGTGTGTATCAGTGTGTTAGAGGGTGTGTACATCACAGCCCCGCACAGTGTGTATTTCAGTGTGTTAGAGGGTGTGTACATCACTGCCCCGCACAGTGTGAGTATCATTGTGTTAGAGGGTGTGTACATCACTGCCCCGCACAGTGTGAGTATCAGCGTGTTAGAGGGTGTGTACATCACTGCCCCGGACAGTGTGTATATCAGTGTGTTAGAGGGTGTGTACATCACTGCCCCGCACAGTGTGTGTATCAGTGTGTTAGAGGGCGTGTACATCACTGCCCCGCACAGTGTGTATATCAGTGTGTTAGAGGGTGTGTACATCACTGCCCCGCACAGCGTGAGTATCAGTGAGTTAAAGGGTGTGTACATCACAGCCCCGCACAGTGTGTATATCAGTGTGTTAGAGGGTGTGTACATCACTGCCCCGCACAGTGTGTGTATCAGTGTGTTAGAGGGTGTGTACATCACTGCCCCGCACAGTGTGAGTATCAGTGTGTTAGAGGGTGTGTACATCACTGCCACGCACAGTGTGAGTATCAGTGTGTTAGAGGGTGTGTATATCACTGCCCCGCACAGTGTGTATATCAGCGTGTTAGAGGGTGTGTACATCACTGCCCTGCACAGTGTGTATATCAGCATGTTAGAGGGTGTGTACATCACTGCCCCGCACAGTGTGAGTATCACTGTGTTAGAGGGTGTGTACATCACTGCCCCGCACAGTGTGTATATCAGTGTGTTAGAGGGTGTGTACATCACTGCCCCGCACAGTGTGAGTATCAGTGTGTTAGAGGGTGTGTACATCACTGCCCTGCACAGTGTGAGTATCAGTGTGTTAGAGGGTGTGTACATCACTGCCCCGCACAGTGTGAGTATCAGTGTGTTAGAGGGTGTGAACATCACTGCCCCACACAGTGTGTATATCAGTGTGTTAGAGGGTGTGTACATCACTGCCCTGCACAGTGTGAGTATCAGCGTGTTAGAGGGTGTGTACATCACTGCCCCGCACAGCGTGAGTATCAGTGAGTTAAAGGGTGTGTACATCACAGCCCCGCAGTGTGTATATCAGTGTGTTAGAGGGTGTGTATATCACTGCCCCGCACAGTGTGTGTATCAGTGTGTTAGAGGGTGTGTACATCACAGCCCCGCACAGTGTGTATATCAGTGTGTTAGAGTGTGTGTACATCACTGCCCCGCACAGTGTGAGTATCATTGTGTTAGAGGGTGTGTACATCACTGCCCCGCACAGTGTGAGTATCAGCGTGTTAGAGGGTGTGTACATCACTGCCCCGCACAGTGTGTATATCAGTGTGTTAGAGGGTGTGTACATCACTGCCCCGCACAGTGTGTGTATCAGTGTGTTAGAGGGCGTGTACATCACTGCCCCGCACAGTGTGTATATCAGTGTGTTAGAGGGTGTGTACATCACTGCCCCGCACAGCGTGAGTATCAGTGAGTTAAAGGGTGTGTACATCACAGCCCCGCACAGTGTGTATATCAGTGTGTTAGAGGGTGTGTACATCACTGCCCCGCACAGTGTGTGTATCAGTGTGTTAGAGGGTGTGTACATCACTGCCCCGCACAGTGTGAGTATCAGTGTGTTAGAGGGTGTGTACATCACTGCCACGAACAGTGTGAGTATCAGTGTGTTAGAGGGTGTGTATATCACTGCCCCGCACAGTGTGTATATCAGCGTGTTAGAGGGTGTGTACATCACTGCCCTGCACAGTGTGTATATCAGCATGTTAGAGGGTGTGTACATCACTGCCCCGCACAGTGTGAGTATCACTGTGTTAGAGGGTGTGTACATCACTGCCCCGCACAGTGTGTATATCAGTGTGTTAGAGGGTGTGTACATCACTGCCCCGCACAGTGTGAGTATCAGTGTGTTAGAGGGTGTGTACATCACTGCCCTGCACAGTGTGAGTATCAGTGTGTAAGAGGGTGTGTACATTACTGCCCCGCACAGTGTGAGTATCAGTGTGTTAGAGGGTGTGTACATCACTGCCCTGCACAGTGTGAGTATCAGTGTGTTAGAGGGTGTGTACATCACTGCCCTGCACAGTGTGAGTATCAGTGTGTTAGAGGGTGTGTACATCACTGCCCCGCACAGTGTGAGTATCAGTGTGTTAGAGGGTGTGAACATCACTGCCCCACACAGTGTGTATATCAGTGTGTTAGAGGGTGTGTACATCACTGCCCCGCACAGTGTGAGTATCAGTGTGTTAGAGGGTGTGTACATCACTGCCCTGCACAGTGTGAGTATCAGTGTGTTAGAGGGTGTGTACATCACTGCCCTGCACAGTGTGAGTATCAGTGTGTTAGAGGGTGTGTACATCACTGCCCCGCACAGTGTGAGTATCAGTGTGTTAGAGGGTGTGAACATCACTGCCCCACACAGTGTGTATATCAGTGTGTTAGAGGGTGTGTACATCACTGCCCTGCACAGTGTGAGTATCAGCGTGTTAGAGGGTGTGTACATCACTGCCCCGCACAGCGTGAGTATCAGTGAGTTAAAGGGTGTGTACATCACAGCCCCGCAGTGTGTATATCAGTGTGTTAGAGGGTGTGTATATCACTGCCCCGCACAGTGTGTGTATCAGTGTGTTAGAGGGTGTGTACATCACAGCCCCGCACAGTGTGTATATCAGTGTGTTAGAGGGTGTGTACATCACTGCCCCGCACAGTGTGAGTATCATTGTGTTAGAGGGTGTGTACATCACTGCCCCGCACAGTGTGAGTATCAGCGTGTTAGAGGGTGTGTACATCACTGCCCCGCACAGTGTGTATATCAGTGTGTTAGAGGGTGTGTACATCACTGCCCCGCACAGTGTGTGTATCAGTGTGTTAGAGGGCGTGTACATCACTGCCCCGCACAGTGTGTATATCAGTGTGTTAGAGGGTGTGTACATCACTGCCCCGCACAGCGTGAGTATCAGTGAGTTAAAGGGTGTGTACATCACAGCCCCGCACAGTGTGTATATCAGTGTGTTAGAGGGTGTGTACATCACTGCCCCGCACAGTGTGTGTATCAGTGTGTTAGAGGGTGTGTACATCACTGCCCCGCACAGTGTGAGTATCAGTGTGTTAGAGGGTGTGTACATCACTGCCCCGCACAGTGTGAGTATCACTGTGTTAGAGGGTGTGTACATCACTGCCCCGCACAGTGTGAGTATCAGTGTGTTAGAGGGTGTGTACATCACTGCCCCGCACAGTGTGAGTATCAGTGTGTTAGAGGGTGTGTACATCACTGCCCCGCACAGTGTGTGAGAGGTTGTGTACATCACTGCCCCGCACAGTGTGAGTATCAGTGTGTTAGAGGGTGTGTATATCACTGCCCCGCACAGTGTGTATATCAGCGTGTTAGAGGGTGTGTACATCACTGCCCTGCACAGTGTGTATATCAGCATGTTAGAGGGTGTGTACATCACTGCCCCGCACAGTGTGAGTATCACTGTGTTAGAGGGTGTGTACATCACTGCCCCGCACAGTGTGTATATCAGTGTGTTAGAGGGTGTGTACATCACTGCCCCGCACAGTGTGAGTATCACTGTGTTAGAGGGTGTGTACATCACTGCCCCGCACAGTGTGAGTATCAGTGTGTTAGAGGGTGTGTACATCACTGCCCCGCACAGTGTGAGTATCAGTGTGTTAGAGGGTGTGTACATCACTGCCCCACACAGTGTGAGTATCAGTGTGTTAGAGGGTGTGTACATCACTGCCCCGCACAGTGTGAGTATCAGTGTGTTAGAGGGTGTGTACATCACTGCCCCGCACAGTGTGAGTATCAGTGTGTTAGAGGGTGTGTACATCACTGTCCCGCACAGTGTGAGTATCAGTGTGTTAGAGGGTGTGTACATCACTGCCCCGCACAGTGTGAGTATCAGTGTGTTAGAGGGTGTGTACATCACTGCCCCGCACAGTGTGTGAGAGGTTGTGTACATCACTGCCCCGCACAGTGTGAGTATCAGTGTGTTAGAGGGTGTGTACATCACTGCCCCGCACAGTGTGAGTATCAGTGTGTTAGAGGGTGTGTACATCACTGCCCAGCACAGTGTGAGTATCAGTGTGTTAGAGGGTGTGTACAACACTGCCCCACACAGTGTGTATATCAGTGTGTTAGAGGGTGTGTACATCACTGCTCCGCACAGTGTGTATATCAGTGTGTTAGAGGGTGTGTACATCACTGCTCCGCACAGTGTGTATATCAGTGTGTTAGAGGGTGTGTACATCACTGCCCCGCACAGTGTGAGTATCAGCGTGTTAGAGGGTGTGTACATCACTGCCCCGCACAGTGTGTGTATCAGCGTGTTATAGGGTGTGTACATCACTGCCCCACACAGTATGAGTATCAGTGTGTTAGAGGGTGTGTACATCACTGCCCCACACAGTGTGAATATCAGTATGTTAGAGGGTGTGTACATCACTGCCCCGCTCAGTGTGAATATCAGTATGTTAGAGGGTGTGTACATCACTGCCCCGCACAGTGTGTATATCAGTGTGTTAGAGGGTGTGTACATCACTGCCCCGCACAGTGTGTATATCAGTGTGTTAGAGGGTGTGTACATCACTGCCCCACACAGTGTGAATATCAGTATGTTAGAGGGTGTGTACATCACTGCCCCGCACAGTGTGTATATCAGTGTGTTAGAGGGTGTGTACATCACTGCCCCGCACAGTGTGTATATCAGTATGTTAGAGGGTGTGTACATCACTGCCCCGCAGTGTGTTAGAGGGTGTGTACATCACTGCCCCGCACAGTGTGAGTATCAGTGTGTTAGAGGGTGTGTACATCACTGCCCCGCAGTGTGTTAGAGGGTGTGTACATCACTGCCCCGCACAGTGTGAGTATCAGTGTATTAGAGGGCGTGTACATCACTGCCGCGCACAGTGTAAGTATCAGTGTGTTAGAGGGTGTGTACATCACTGCCCCGCACAAAGTGTATATCAGTGTTAGAGGGTGTGTACATCACTGCCCCGCACAGTGTGAGTATCAGCGTGTTAGAGGGTGTGTACATCACTGCTCCGCACAGTGTAAGTATCAGTGTATTAGAGGGCGTGTACATCACTGCCCCGCACAGTGTGAGTATCAGTGTGTTAGAGGGTGTGTACATCACTGCCCCGCACAGTGTGTTAGAGGGCGTGTACATCACTGCCCCGCACAGTGTGAGTATCAGGTTGTTAGAGGGTGTGTACATCACTGCCCCGCACAGTGCGAGTATCAGTGTGTTAGAGGGTGTGTACATCACTGCCCCGCACAGTGTGTAT
Organism: Pelodytes ibericus; assembly: GCA_036172795.1. NCBI lineage: Eukaryota > Metazoa > Chordata > Amphibia > Anura > Pelodytidae > Pelodytes > Pelodytes ibericus. The sequence goes on from CM069857.1 coordinate 292,706,677, forward strand.
ATCAGTATGTTAGAGGGTGTGTACATCACTGCCCAGCACAGTGTGTGTATCAGCGTGTTAGAGGGTGTGTACATCACTGCCCCACACAGTATGAGTATCAGTGTGTTAGAGGGTGTGTACATCACTGCCCCACACAGTGTGAATATCAGTGTGTTAGAGGGTGTGTACATCACTGCCCCGCACAGTGTGTATATCAGTATGTTAGAGGGTGTGTACATCACTGCCCCGCACAGTGTGTATATCAGTATGTTAGAGGGTGTGTACATCACTGCCCCGCACAGTGTGAGTATCAGTGTGTTAGAGGGTGTGTACATCACTGCCCCGCACAGTGTGAGTATCAGTGTGTTAGAGGGTGTGTACATCACTGCCCCGCACAGTGTGTATATCAGTATGTTAGAGGGTGTGTACATCACTGCCCCGCAGTGTGTTAGAGGGTGTGTACATCACTGCCCCGCACAGTGTGAGTATCAGTGTGTTAGAGGGTGTGTACATCACTGCCCCGCAGTGTGTTAGAGGGTGTGTACATCACTGCCCCGCACAGTGTGAGTATCAGTGTATTAGAGGGCGTGTACATCACTGCCGCGCACAGTGTAAGTATCAGTGTGTTAGAGGGTGTGTACATCACTGCCCCGCACAAAGTGTATATCAGTGTTAGAGGGTGTGTACATCACTGCCCCGCACAGTGTGAGTATCAGCGTGTTAGAGGGTGTGTACATCACTGCTCCGCACAGTGTAAGTATCAGTGTATTAGAGGGCGTGTACATCACTGCCCCGCACAGTGTGAGTATCAGTGTGTTAGAGGGTGTGTACATCACTGCCCCGCACAGTGTGTTAGAGGGTGTGTACATCACTGCCCCGCACAGTGTGAGTATCAGCGTGTTAGAGGGTGTGTACATCACTGCCCCGCACAGTGTGAGTATCAGTGTGTTAGAGGGTGTGTACATCACTGCCCCGCACAGTGTGAGTATCAGTGTGTTAGAGGGTGTGTACATCACTGCCCCGCACAGTCTGTTAGAGAGTGTGTTCATCACTGCCCCGCACAGTGTGAGTATCAGTGTGTTAGAGGGTGTGTACATCACTGCCCCGCACAGTGTGAGTAAAGTGTGTTAGAGGGTGTGTACATACCTGCCCGCACAGTGTGTATATCAGTATGTTAGAGGGTGTGTACATCACTGCCCCGCACATTGTGAGTATCAGTGTGTTAGAGGGTGTGTACATCACTGCCCCGCAGTGTGTTATAGGGTGTGTACATCACTGCCCCGCACAGTGTGAGTATCAGTGTGTTAGAGGGTGTGTACATCACTGCCCCGCATAGTGTGTTAGCGGGTGTGTTCATCACTGCCCCACACAGTGTGAGTATCAGTGTGTTAGAGGATGTGTACATCACTGCCCCGCACAGTGTGAGTATCAGTGTGTTAGAGGGTGTGTACATCACTGCCCCGCACAGTGTAAGTATCAGTGTGTTAGAGGGTGTGTACATCACTGCCCCGCACAAAGTGTATATCAGTGTGTTAGAGGGTGTGTACATCACTGCTCCGCACAGTGTGAGTATCAGTGTGTTAGAGGGTGTGTACATCACAGCCCTGCACAGTGTGAGTATCAGTGTGTTAGAGGGTGTGTACATCACTGCCCCGCACCGTGTGAGTATCAGTGTGTTAGAGGGTGTGTACATCACTGCCCCGCACAGTGTGAGTATCAGTGTGTTAGAGGGTGTGTACATCACTGCCCCGCACAAAGTGTATATCAGTGTGTTAGAGGGTGTGTACATCACTGCTCCGCACAGTGTGAGTATCAGTGTGTTAGAGGGTGTGTACATCACAGCCCCGCACAGTGTGAGTATCAGTGTGTTAGAAGGTGTGTACATCACTGCCCCGCACCATGTGAGTATCAGTGTTAGAGGGTGTGTACATCACTGCCCCGCACAGTGTGAGTATCAGTGTGTTAGAGGGTGTGTACATCACTGCCCAGCACAGTGTGAGTATCAGTGTGTTAGAGGGTGTGTACATCACTGCCCCGCACAGTGTGAGTATCAGCGTGTTAGAGGGTAATCCGTTTCTGAGGACGGCTTTAAGTCACTGTATATTTCTTACCTGGACTGATCTCTGTAGGATTTTCCTCCTCCTTACACTGCATGGGAAATACCTCCTCTCCCTGCTCCTCCTGTGATACAAGATCAGACTGGAAAGTTATTCACTGGTCTTTAGCAGTAAACAGACGTCCAATGATCTGAATCCCATAAAGCGGCCATTGTAACAGGTGCAGTTTGGTACCTGATAATCCTGTGTGATGCTGTTATCTTGCTCCATACAGCCCTGTGTATAATGACTGATGGGACATATTCCTGATGTATCACTGTTACTTGGTCCATCTGTAGGGAATGATCACAGAGTCAGTAACGTTACATACAGCAGAGGTTGTGTATATTCACATATTAATATCCAATGTGTATCCGGCTCCCAGTCCCACAATGCACTGCACACACATTACAGATGGGAAAGTAGAGGATGTATTGATAGCAATGTGACAAACACTGCGGAAATGTTTTGTGTTACCAAGGGGTCGAAACATTTCTCTTCTAATTCATGCATTTGGATGCTATTCTGCAAACACAATGTATATATTACATAAGGTGATTACAGACTCCTCCTCTATCTCTGGTCAGAAGAGCTCAGTGTCAAGCAAAGGCTTATGGGAAATGGCTGCTCCCTCCCCACCCGGTCACAACCCCAAGCTGCGGAAAAGCAAGCCTTCTAATATTATATAATACAAATATATATATTTTTTTTTTTTTAAATGATCTCACAATATTTGTTAGCAGAAAAAGTCAATGGATTGTTATCAGCACAAGGATCTGATATCTGAATAACAGGAGAAAGTCTTTCTAATGGTCCCTGACACAGTGTTAATTAGACACTGTGCAGCTAAACTAAGTGACGTCTAAACAGTAACGAGAGAACTGAAAAAACAAATGGAATAATCAGGCCATAAATTAGCTACTAATGGCTGCTGTTCCCGTATCAGTTCGCTGGTCATTGATAAGACATCTCCATAGCTCAGCTACACCCCCCATTTACACAATAAGATCATCATTCAGGAGGAAATGTCCTGTTACCCAGTGAGCGGAGAGGTTGGGGACTGTCTGTCACCCCTTCCTTGTAATCCTCCTGCTCTTCTTCCAGACAGTCTTGTTTCTCCATGGTGAAGCGGACGGTTATATCCTCACTCCTCACAGGAAGCTGAAACACATAACTATACAGTCATGATCCAGACGTTTCCATGTGTTTCTCTCTCACACTGTATAAGGTCCACCCTAGCAGGTCTCACCTCACCGCTCAGGAGATGAAGGAGCTTGTTGGTGGGTTCTAGGATCTTCCCATCATTGTTCCGTTCATTTACCAGGGAGTCGGGTGGAGGATCCACAATGGGGTTCTGGGTCCTACAGAATGTGTCAGATGCAGAGGGACTGCTGCAATCATCCCCTCCCTGCTTCCTCACAACCACATAATCCTACAAATGGAGACAGCGGGAGATATTACTGGACAGACACACAATGTGATCACAGGGGGAAACGGGATATTATCTGGGCTAGCACTTGGAGAAGAGCTTCCCTCATTACTAGTATATCTTCCCTCTGACTAACCCTTAGTGATATTCTTCCAGGTCGGATCATATAACATACAATATCCCAAATGGGATTGTTATTTACCCCTCACCTCTCCAGTCAGGACATAGATGATCTCCAAGGTGAGATTCAGGATCTTCTCAGTCATGGGATTCTTGATCATCATTGCTGAGTGATGTAGGGATCCTGACAATCTGCTCTGGATCTCGTGTACAGGATCTCTGCTGAGAGAAATTCCTAATGTAAAGAAAACATTAGCAGTAAGCAGTAGTGGTGAGAGGGACACTGGGGGGATAGTGGGGATGGGGGTGAGAGGGACACTCTGGGGATAGTGGGGATGGGGGTGGGAGGGACACTGCGGGATAGTGGGGATGGGGGTGGGAGGGACACTGGGGGGATAGTGGGGATGGGGGTGAGAGGGACACTGGGGGGATAGTGGGGATGCAGGTGAGAGGGACACTGGGGGTAATAGTGGGGATGGGGGTGAGAGGGACACTGGGAGGATAGTGGGGATGGGGGTGAAAGGGATAGTGGGGATGGGGAGGGGGGGATAGTGGGGATGGGGGTGACGGGGACACTGGGGGTGATAGTGGGGATGGGGGTGAGAGGGACACTGGGGGGATAGGGGTGAGAGGGACACTGGGGGGATAGTGGGGATGGGGGTGAGAGGGACACTGGGGGGATAGTGGGGATGGGGGTGAGAGGGACACTGGGGGGATAGTGGGGATGGGGGTGAGAGGGACACTGGGGGGATAGTGGGGATGGGGTGAGAGGGACACTGGGGGGATAGTGGGGATGGGGGTGAGAGGGACACTGGGGGGATAGTGGGGATGGGGTGAGAGGGACACTGGGGGATAGTGGGGATGGGGGTGAGAGGGACACTGGGGGGATAGTGGGGATGGGGTGAGAGGGACACTGGGGGGATAGTGAGGATGGGGGTGAGAGGGACACTGGGGGATAGTGGGGATGGGGGTGAGAGGGACACTGGGGGATAGTGGGGATGGGGATAGGGGGGGGCAGTGGGGATGGGGGTGAGAGGGACACTGGGGGATAGTGGGGATAGGGGGGGGGGGCAGTGGGGATGGGGGCTCCTCTGACGTTCAGCTCCTTACCCCACTCACTCTCTGACCAATCAGCAGCACGGGTTGGGTGACGTCACGCAGATTCACTACTACAGGTCTGTTCATATATATTAGGCCTTCATTGTTTCCAGCTAGAAAATACTACCCCGGCCATGTGTCTGGAGACCACATTTCCCTGAGTCCGGCAGACGTGGCTCCAATAACATGGCGCCCATAATGGAGACAAAAAATGTGAGGTCGCAACAAAAATCATCTCTCCAGCTGTGTTTCCGTCTAGGTCGGTTATTGAAACGTCATCACAATGCGCATAGAACCTACCAGTCATCAGACTTCGTTGCAGAAGCCATTTTGTTGAAGTCTAAGTGTATAGCTCCACATAGCATTCTGTCTCCGGAATAATGGCGGCGGTTACTAGTGACTAGGGGAAGTTCAGTCAGTGCGCCCTCTAGTGTTCATCCTGCTGTAGTGCAGGATACTGAGGAAATAGTATGCTCAGTGTGAGCGAGCCTTTCTGCCTCCTAGTGGTCAGGTCCTGTATAGGGATTGGAAGTAGCCCACTCACACAGAGAGTTAGTGCCGATCCTGCTAAAGGACCTTTATACCTCCAGCTAACACAGGGATAGGAACCAGTGATGGCGAATGTCTTTGGGACCGAGTGCCAACACGGCATACACACACTTATACTCACACACACTTATACTCACACACACTTATACTCACACACACACTTATACTCTCACCCACTTATACTCACACACACTTATACTCACACACACACTTATACTCTCACCCACTTATACTCACACACACTTATACTCACACACACTTATACTCACACACACTTATACTCACACACACTTATACTCACACACACACTTATACTCTCACCCACTTATACTCACACACACTTATACTCACACACACTTATACTCACACACACACTTATACTCTCACCCACTTATACTCACACACACTTATACTCACACACACTTATACTCTCACACACACTTATACTCACACACACTTATACTCACACACACACTTATACTCTCACCCACTTATACTCACACACACTTATACTCACACACACTTATACTCTCACACACACTTATACTCACACACACTTATACTTACATACACACATACTCACACACACTTATACTCACACACACACTTATACTCTCACACACACACACTTATACTCTCACACACTTATACTCACACACACTTATACTCACACACACTTATACTCACACACACTTATACTTACACACACTTATACTCACACACACACTTATACTCACACACACACACACTTTTACTTACACACACTTATACTCACACACACACACACTTATACTCACACACACACACTTATACTCTCACACACACACACTTATACTCTCACACACACACACTTATACTCTCACACACTTATACTCACACACACTTATACTTACACACACACTTATACTCACACACACACTTATACTCTCTCACACACATTTATACTCACACACATTTATACTCACACACACTCATACTCACACACACACACTTATACTTTCACACACTTATACTCACACACATTTATACTCACACACACTTATACTCACACACACACACTTATACTTACACACACTTATACTCACACACACACTTATACTCATACTCACACACACACTTATACTTATACTTACACACACACTTATACTTACACACACTTATACTTACACACACTTATACACACACACACTTATACGCTCACACACTTATACGCTCACACACACTTATACTCACACGCACTTATACTCACACGCACTTATACACTTACACACACACACGTATACTCACACACACACTTATACTCACACACACACTTATACTCACACACACAAACACTTATACTCTCACACACTTATACTCACACACAAATACTCTCACACACACACTTATACTCACACACAAACTTATACTCACACACACTTACACACACACACACACACACACACACACACTTATACGTACACACTTATACTCACACACACTTATACTTACACACACTTATATAGTGACTAGGGGAAGTTCAGTCAGTGCCCCCTCTAGTGTTCATCCTGCTGTAGTGCAGGATACTGAGGAAATAGTTTGCTCAGTGTGAGCGAGCCTTTCTGCCTCCTAGTGGTCAGGTCCTGTATAGGGATTGGAAGTAGCCCACTCAAGCAGAGAGTTAGTGCCTATCCTGCTAAAGGACCTTTATACCTCCAGCTAACACAGGGATAGGAACCAGTGATGGCGAATGTCTTTGGGACCGAGTGCCAACACGGCATACACACACTTATACTCACACACACACTTATACTCTCACCCACTTATACTCACACACACTTATACTCACACACACACACTTATACTCTCACACACACTTATACTCACACACTTATACTTACATACACACATACTCACACACACTTATACTCACACACACACTTATACTCTCACACACACACACTTATACTCTCACACACTTATACTCACACACACTTATACTCACACACACTTATACTCACACACACTTATACTTACACACACACTTATACTCACACACACACACACTTTTACTTACACACACTTATACTCACACACACACACACACACACACACTTATACTCACACACACACACACTTATACTCTCACACACACACACTTATACTCTCACACACACACTTATACTCTCACACACACACACTTATACTCTCACACACACACACTTATACTCTCACACACTTATACTCACACACACTTATACTTACACACACACTTATACTCTCTCACACACATTTATACTCACACACATTTATACTCACACACACTCATACTCACACACACACACTTATACTTACACACACTTATACTCACACACATTTATACTCACACACACTTATACTCACACACACACACTTATACTTACACACACTTATACTCACACACACACTTATACTCATACTCACACACACACTTATACTTATACTTACACACACACTTATACTTACACACACTTATACTCACACACACACACTTATACTTACATACACTTATACTTACATACACTTATACTCACACACACACTTATACTCACACACACACTTATACTCACACACACACTTATACTCACACACACACTTATACTCACACACACTTATACTTACACACACACATACTCACACACACTTATACTCACATACACTCATACTCACACACACTTATACTTACACACACTTATACTTCACACACTTATACTCACACACACACTTATACTCTCACACACACTTATACTCACACACACTCATACTCACACACACACACTTATACTTACACACACTTATACTCACACACACACTTATACTCACACATACACACACACTTATACTTACACACACTTATACTCTCACACAAACACACTTATACTCACACACACACTTACACTCTCACACACTTATAATCACACACACACTTATACTCTCACACACACTTATACTCACACACACTCATACTCACACACACACACTTATACTTACACACACTTATACTCACACACACACTTATACTCACACATACACACACACTTATACTTACACACACTTATACTCTCACACACACACACTTATACTCACACACACTTATACTCACACACACTTATAATCACACACACACTTATACTCACACACACTCTCACACACACACTTATACTCACACACACATATACACACACCAACTTATACTCACACACACTTATACTTACACACTTATACTCACACACACTTATACTCACACACACTTATACTCACACACACTTATACTTACACACACTTATATAGTGACTAGTGGAAGTTCAGTCAGTGCCCCCTCTAGTGTTCATCCTGCTGTAGCGCAGGATACTGATGAAATAGTTTGCTCAGTGTGAGTGAGCCTTTCTGCCCCCTAGTGGTCAGGTCCTGTATAGGGATTGGAAGTAGCCCACTCAAGCAGAGAGTTAGTGCTGATCCTGCTAAAGGACCTTTAAACCTCCAGCTAACACAGGGATAGGAACCAGTGATGGCGAATGTCTTTGGGACCGAGTGCCAACACGGCATACACACACTTATACTCACACACACTTATACTCTCACCCACTTATACTCACACACACACTTATACTCTCACACACACTTATACTCACACACACACTTATACTCACACACACACTTATACTCTCACACACACTTATACTCACACACACTCATACTCACACACACACACACTTATACTCACACACACTTATACTCACACACACACTTATAATCACACACACATACTCTCACACACACAATTATACTCACACACACAAACTTATACTCACACACACATACTCTCACACACACTTATACTCACACACACTTATACTCACACAAACTTATACTCACACACTTATACTCACACACACTTATACTCACACACACATATACACACACACACATATACACACACAAACTTATACTCACACACAAACTTATACTCACACACACTTATACTTACACACACACACACACACACACACACTTATACTCACACACACTTATACTTACACACACTTATACTCACACATGCACACACTTATACTCATAATTACACACACTCATTCATACACACACATTTATACTTACACTCATTATTACACACACAGCCATGTTCACCTCTCGTCTGCTCCGTCCAAAAGGCGCCGCTGATCATCTGGGCGTAATGACCAATGACTGCCATGTGAGGTTTGTATGGTGGGTGTCTATGTGAGGTGTGTGTGGGGGAGTGTCTATGTGAGGTGTGTGTGGGGGGTGTCTATGTGAGGTGTGTATGGTGGGTGTCTATGTGAGGTGTGTATGGTGGGTGTCTATGTGAGGTGTGTGTGGTGGGTGTCTATGTGAGGTGTGTGTGGGGGGGTGTCTATGTGAGGTGTGTGTGGGGGAGTGTCTATGTGAGGTGTGTGTGGGGGGAGTGTCTATTTGAGGTGTGTGTGGGAGTGTCTATGTGAGGTGTGTATGGTGGGTGTCTATGTGAGGTGTGTGTGGGGGGAGTGTCTATTTGAGGTGTGTGTGGGAGTGTCTATGTGAGGTGTGTATGGTGGGTGTCTATGTGAGGTGTGTGTGGGGGAGTGTCTATTTGAGGTGTGTATGGTGAGTGTCTATGTGAGGTGTGTGTGGTGGGTGTCTATGTGAGGTGTGTGTGAGGGAGTGTCTATGGGAGGTGTGTTTGGGGGGTGTCTATGTGAGGTGTGTATGGTGGGTGTCTATGTGAGGTGTGTGTGGTGGGTGTCTATGTGAGGTGGGTGTGGGGGGTGTCTATGTGAGGTGTGTGGGGGAGTGTCTATGTCAGGTGTGTATTTATGTGAGGTGTGTGGGGGAGTGTCTATGTGAGGTGTGTGGGGGGGTGTCTATGTGAGGTGTGTATGGTGGGTGTCTATGTGAGGTGTGTGGGGGAGTGTCTATGTGAGGTGTGTGGGGGGGTGTCTATGTGAGGTGTGTGTGGGGGAGTGTCTATGTGAGGTGTGTATGGTGGGTGTCTATGTTAGGTGTGTATGGTGGGTGTCTATGTGAGGTGTGTGTGGGGGAGTGTCTATGTGTGGTGTGTGTGGGGGAGTGTCTATGTGAGGTGTGTGTGGGGGGGTGTCATTGTGAGGTGTGTATGGTGGTTGTCTATGTGAGGTGTGTATGGTGGGTGTCTGTGTGAGGTGTGTCTATGTGAGGTGTGTGTGGGGGAGTGTCTATGTGAGGTGTGTGTGGGGGGGTGTCTATGTGAGGGATGTGTGTGGGGGTGTCTATGTGAGGTGTGTGGGGGGTATCTATGTGAGGTGTGTGTTGAGGGGTGTATATGTGAGGGATGAGTGTGGGGGTGTCTATGTGAGGTGTGTGTGGGGGAGTGTCTATGTGAGGTGTGTGTGGGGGAGTGTCTATGTGAGGTGTGTGTGGGGGGGTGTCTATGTGAGGGATGTGTGTGGGGGTGTCTATGTGAGGTGTGTGGGGGGTATCTATGTGAGGTGTGTGTTGGGGGGTGTCTATGTGAGGGATGTGTGTGGGGGTGTCTATGTGAAGTGTGTATGGTGGGTGTCTATGTGAGGTGTGTGTGGGGGAGTGTCTATGGGAGGTGTGTGTGGGGGGTGTCTATGTGAGGTGTGTGGGGGGGTGTCTATGTGAGGTGTGTATGGTGGGTGTCTATGTGAGGTGTGTATGGTGGGTGTCTATGTGAGGTGTGTGTGGGGGGTGTCTATGTGAGGTGTGTGTGGGGGGTGTCTATGTGAGGTGTGTGGGGGAGTGTCTATGTGAGGTGTGTATGGTGGGTGTCTATGTGAGGTGTGTGGGGAGGTGTCTATGTGAGGTGTGTGTGGTGGGTGTCTATGTGAGGTGTGTATGGTGGGTGTCTATGTGAGGTGTGTATGGTGGGTGTCTATGTGAGGTGTGTATGGTGGGTGTCTATGTGAGGTGTGTATGGTGGGTGTCTATGTGAGGTGGGTGTGGGGGGTGTCTATGTGAGGTGTGTGGGGGAGTGTCTATGTCAGGTGTGTATGGTGGGTGTTTATGTGAGGTGTGTGGGGGAGTGTCTATGGGAGGTGTGTGGTGGGGTGTCTATGTGAGGTGTGTGTGGTGGATGTCTATGTGAGGTGTGTATGGTGGGTGTCTATGTGAGGTGTGTATGGTGGGTGTCTATGTGAGGTGTGTATGGTGGGTGTCTATGTGAGGTGTGTGGGGGGTGTCTATGTGAGGTGTGTGTGTCTATGTGAGGTGTGTATGGTGGGTGTCTATGTGAGGTGTGTGTGGGGGAGTGTCTATGTGAGGTGTGTATGGTGGGTGTCTATGTGAGGTGTGTATGGTGGGTGTCTATGTGAGGTGTGTGTGGGGGAGTGTCTATGTGAGGTGTGTGTGGGGGAGTGTCTATGTGAGGTGTGTGGGGGGGTGTCATTGTGAGGTGTGTATGGTGGGTGTCTATGTGAGGTGTGTGTGGGGGAGTGTCTATGTGAGGTGTGTGTGGGGGAGTGTCTATGTGAGGTGTGTGTGGGGGAGTGTCTATGTGAGGTGTGTGTGGGGGGGTGTCTATGTGAGGGATGTGTGTGGGGGTGTCTATGTGAGGTGTGTGGGGGGTATCTATGTGAGGTGTGTGTTGGGGGGTGTCTATGTGAGGTGTGTGGGGGGGTGTCTATGTGAGGTGTATGGGGGTGTGTATAGGTGAGGTGTGTGTGGGGGGTGTATAGGTGAGATGTGTGTGTGGGAATGTATATGTGAGGTGCGTATGTATGTGAGGTGTGTGGGGTGTATATTTGAGGTGTGTATGTTTGTGTGGTTGATGTACCATTGTCTGGCTCCTAAATATTTTTGCTGACTCCCAAAATTGGGACACACACTGACACCGGGTGGATGGGAGAGACACACACTGACACCGGGTGGATGGGACACACACTGACACCGGGTGGATGGGAGAGACACACACTGACATCGGGTGGATGGGAGAGACACACACTGACATCGGGTGGATGGGAGAGACACACACGGACATCGGGTGGATGGGAGAGACACACACTGACATCGGGTGGATGGGAGAGACACACACGGACATCGGGTGGATGGGAGAGACACACACTGACACAGGGTGGATGGGAGAGACACACACTCACACCGGGTGGATGGGAGAGACACACACTGACACAGGGTGGATGGGAGAGACACACACTGACATCGGGTGGATGGGAGAGACACACACTGACACCGGGTGGATGGGAGAGACACACACTGACACCTGGTGGATGGGAGAGACACACACTGACACCGGGTGGATGGGAGAGACACACACTGACACCGGGTGGATGGGACACACACTGACATCGGGTGGATGGGAGAGACACACACTGACACAGGGTGGATGGGAGAGACACACACTGACACCGGGTGGATGGGAGAGACACACACTGACACCGGGTGGATGGGAGAGACACACACTGACACCGGGTGGATGGGACACACACGGACATCGGGTGGATGGGAGAGACACACACTGACACAGGGTGGATGGGAGAGACACACACTGACACAGGGTGGATGGGAGAGACACACACTGACACAGGGTGGATGGGAGAGACACACACTGACACAGGGTTGATGGGAGAGACACACACTGACACAGGGTGGATGGGAGAGACACACACTGACACAGGGTGGATGGGAGAGACACACACTGACACAGGGTGGATGGGAGAGACACACACTGACATCGGGTGGATGGGAGAGACACACACTGACACAGGGTGGATGGGAGAGACACACACTGACACCGGGTGGATAGGAGAGACACACACTGACACCGGGTGGATAGGAGAGACACACACTGACACAGGGTGGATGGGAGAGACTCACTGAGTGGATGGGAGACTGGGATGAAAAGAGAAAAATATTAATCAGTATCCAACTGTGTTGTATAACATGCTTTTATTATAAAATGTATTTTATATCTGCAATTAAATAAATGTAAAACAAAAACAATTTAAAGACAGGTTTTGACATAACAACATCCTTTTCTGGAGAAAAAAAACCTATATAAATATGAAATAAAATGGACTGCTCTTTGAGAGTCACGTTTTCTTCGGCCTCCATAATGTTCTCCTTTTTCAGTTACTTCAGTGCTCTGCTTTGACAAGATTCTGATATAGTGCTCTGCAAACCAAATGTTTCAATGCCCTCTGTAATGAATATTACTGCTTTCCTCAAAACCCTCACATCAAATAAGCAGCAGCAGAGATCAACACAGCAAGGATCAGCACAGTACAGTGGGGATCAGCACAGCAGAGATCAACACAGCAGGGGTCAGCACAGCAGGGATCAGCACAGTACAGTGGGGATCAGCACAGCAGAGATCAACACAGCAGGGGTCAGCACAGCAGGGATCAGCACAGTACAGTGGGGATCAGCACAGCAGAGATCAACACAGCAGGGGTCAGCACAGCAGGGATCAGCACAGTACAATGGGGATCAGCACAGCAGAGATCAACACAGCAGGGATCAGCACAGTACAGTGGGGATCAGCACAGCAGGGGTCAGCACAGCAAATCTCCATTGATGTCAATCTCCCGCTTTGCTGCTTCCTGTAGTTCTCGTTCTGCTGACGTCACCAGGTCCCTTCTACTGGATAGGAACTAGTCGCTTCATACGGATCAGCTGACTCCGCCTACTTCCCTTGCAGTTCCCCATCAGGTCCTCTCACTGTGAATATAAGGCAGGCTCACGGACTGGTCTCTTCATTGGTTCAGCAGTAAAGCGACGAAGAAGCATCATGTCTGGTAGAGGCAAAGGAGGAAAGGGGCTCGGGAAAGGCGGCGCCAAGCGGCACAGGAAGGTATTGCGGGATAACATCCAGGGCATCACTAAGCCTGCAATCCGCCGCCTGGCTCGGAGAGGAGGTGTTAAGCGAATCTCCGGTCTCATCTACGAGGAGACTCGCGGGGTGCTGAAGGTTTTCCTGGAGAACGTGATTCGAGACGCCGTCACCTACACTGAGCACGCCAAGAGGAAGACCGTCACCGCAATGGATGTGGTGTATGCTCTTAAACGCCAGGGCCGCACTCTTTATGGCTTCGGAGGTTAAATATCAAGCTTGTTATACTGACCCAAAGGCCCTTCTCAGGGCCCCCACTTATTCATACGGAGCTTGTATCGCTTATGTACTTTATAAGATCCCTCTGGATCAGTTATCAATAAATCCTCCTAATCTACTGGAGGCTAAACTCAAATCACTGGATCTCTTCTAGTTTGATTTAACCCTATGAAGTCTTGGTGATCCAGTGTGTAATACAACAGCGCCACCTGGTGGCTTTTAGATGAAACTAGTAATAGTTATAAAATGTATGGACAAACGCCAGCTGTCACATTAAATTCACACTATCGCTGACCCACCCTGTCCGTGTGTCTGTATCGTTAGAGCCCCGTACAGTATAATAAGGGGATCATTCAGATCCAATGATCCTGTATATTATTAGGGTCTAGTTACACGGCCCAGTGATCGTTCCATGCGGTTAGGACTGTGGAGAAGCAGTCTCAGCTCTTCTAAGGAGAAGTTGGGTGGCTCTTACAAGAGCCTTTGTGTTAGTGGAATCGGAGCACAGCGGTTACTTGGCGCTAGTATACTTGGTCACAGCCTTGGTCCCCTCGGACACAGCGTGCTTGGCCAGCTCCCCGGGCAGTAACAGCCGCACGGCGGTCTGAATCTCCCTGGAGGTGATTGTGGATCGCTTGTTGTAATGAGCCAGGCGGGAGGCTTCTCCTGCGATCCGTTCAAAGATGTCATTGACGAAAGAGTTCATGATCCCCATGGCCTTGGAGGAGATCCCGGTATCAGGGTGGACCTGCTTCAGCACCTTGTATACGTAGATAGCGTAACTCTCCTTCCTGCTCTTCCTACGCTTCTTGCCATCTTTCTTCTGAGTCTTGGTCACCGCTTTCTTGGAGCCTTTCTTAGGCGCAGGAGCGGACTTGGCTGGTTCAGGCATGATACACGATAAGCACTGTGGGAACTGCAGAGACACTGTGTCCCACGCCTCCTCCGGCAGCTCTATTTATAGGCAGCTCATGCAAATAAGGCAGGAAAGAATTTACACTGCTATTGGACAGACCTGTCACGTGATCATAAAACACGCCTTCTGATTACTAAGGCACTCTATGATTGGTGCTCTTCACATCTTGGCCGTGATTGGCTTTTCTTCAAACTGTCCAATCAGGAAGCAGAGGGGCAGGGTAATGGAGAGTATAAATAGAGGTTGGCGGGGAGACGTCATATCATAGCGTGTAGCTCGAGTCACTCTCTATTATAACACGATGTCTGGACGCGGCAAACAAGGCGGCAAGGTTCGCGCTAAGGCAAAGACTCGCTCATCCCGGGCAGGGCTACAGTTTCCAGTTGGCCGTGTTCATCGACTGCTGAGGAAAGGTAACTATGCCCAGCGTGTGGGAGCCGGTGCCCCGGTCTATCTGGCCGCCGTGCTGGAATACCTGACCGCTGAGATCCTGGAGCTGGCTGGTAACGCCGCCCGTGATAACAAAAAGACCCGAATCATCCCCCGCCACCTGCAACTCGCTGTGCGCAACGACGAGGAGCTTAACAAGCTCCTGGGAGGAGTGACCATCGCTCAGGGTGGTGTCCTGCCCAACATCCAGGCTGTGCTACTGCCCAAGAAAACCGAGTCTCACAAGGCAGCCAAGGGCAAATAAATCAGCCTCTGCCTCCTCTACCCTACCCACAAAGGCTCTTGTAAGAGCCACCCACAAACTCCAGAAAGAGCTTTATCCTCACCAGCCATATTAGAACCTGCCATTGATCGTTCAGAATTTAATTCTACTTCCCCTATTGGTTTATTATAAGACCCTTCAGTGGTGTCACCAAGTGATTCCTGAGCCTCCGTGACTGGGTTTCTGCAGAGGCTGTAACATTGGTTACAATGGTCATATCAGATGACCCACTAGGTGTCGCTATTGGCCCCTAAATGTATTCCATATAAACTCACTGCCCGATCATGGTGGTCTCTGTACACTCCTAAAGCGTGACACGAAGTCACCTCTCATATGAAGCAGATTGATTTAGAATCAGATCATATTATACCCACCCCAGCGTGGGGCGTTTGTGCAAGATGATCGGCTCTTATTCCTCCATATTACGGAACTGACTAGAGGACATTGTGATCATCTCGTTTCATTGAGAAGTTGGTGGCTCTTAAAAGAGCCTTTGTGTTTTGTGTCCAGTGCTCCCCGTTTAAGCTCTTTCTCCCCGGATCCTGCGGGCCAGCTGGATGTCTTTGGGCATGATGGTCACCCTCTTGGCGTGGATGGCGCACAGGTTGGTGTCCTCAAACAGACCCACCAGGTAAGCCTCGCTGGCCTCCTGCAGAGCCATGACCGCAGAGCTCTGGAAGCGCAGGTCGGTCTTGAAGTCCTGAGCGATCTCCCGGACCAGGCGCTGGAAGGGCAGTTTGCGGATCAGGAGCTCGGTGGATTTCTGGTAACGGCGGATCTCTCGGAGAGCCACAGTCCCGGGTCGGTAACGGTGAGGCTTCTTCACGCCGCCGGTAGCCGGGGCGCTCTTCCTCGCAGCCTTGGTAGCCAGCTGCTTGCGGGGAGCCTTCCCGCCAGTGGATTTGCGGGCGGTTTGCTTCGTTCTGGCCATTGTGTAACAGAGCTCTAACTGAATGTGTTATAGGGACGGCGCGCTGCTATTTATAGGCTGTGCTGCTCACTGATTGGCTGATCGGGACGCGGGCTTCTATTTCATTGGACGGAGAAAAAACGTTCTTCTTTCAAAATGCCCGCCAAATTCACAAGCTTTCAATATAAAATATTATCATTCTGCTCCTTCCACCTTTGATATGTTACCGGATTTACATCACACAGTATCTCACCAGTATTGTTACTGTATGATCTAATGAATCTCCGTTATCTGAGTCTACATTACAATCATTTTCTTCATGTATATATATATATATATATATTTTTTCTTCACATGTGAGCAGAATGAGACATCAGCTGGGGTTTAACCCAGAGTACTATACAGAAAACAAAGGAAGGGATTAGGAAGTCTGGAAAAAAAAATATTAAATCCTAAAAAAATGTATTTATTTATTTTAAGAGACGAGATAATAAATAAACCTGTGAATAAAGACTGGCAGATCTCAGCCTAAGGGGTTTCTAATTGCAGTTCCCCATCAGGTCCTCTCACTGTGAATATAAGGCAGGCTCACGGACTGGTCTCTTCATTGGTTCAGCAGTAAAGCGACGAAGAAGCATCATGTCTGGTAGAGGCAAAGGAGGAAAGGGACTCGGGAAAGGCGGCGCCAAGAGGCACAGGAAGGTATTGCGGGATAATATCCAGGGCATCACTAAGCCTGCAATCCGCCGCCTGGCTCGGAGAGGAGGTGTGAAGCGAATCTCCGGTCTCATCTACGAGGAGACTCGCGGGGTGCTGAAGGTTTTCCTGGAGAATGTGATTCGAGACGCCGTCACCTACACTGAGCACGCCAAGAGGAAGACCGTCACCGCTATGGATGTGGTGTATGCTCTGAAACGCCAGGGCCGCACTCTGTATGGCTTCGGAGGTTAAACGATATCCGGCTTCTTACTGACCCAAAGGCCCTTCTCAGGGCCCCCACTTATTCATACGGAGCTTGTATCGCTTATCATGTACTTTATAAGATCCCACTGGATCAGTTATCAATAAATCCTCCTAATCTACTGGAGGCTGAACTCAAATCACTGGATCTCTTCTAGTTTGATTTAACCCTATGAAGCCTGGGTGATCCAGTGTGTAATACAACATCGCCACCTGGTGGTGTAATAGAAGAAACATGTGGGTTTCAGAAACCGATAGACTGTAAAACGCCGGCTCGGTTTCGAAGTTAAATTCACACTATCGCTGACTATTCATGCCCAAACACGCAGGATCCGGGGAGCGCTGGACACCAAGAGCCACCAACGAGATGATCACAATGTCCACTAGTCCGTAATATGGAGGAATGAGAGCCGCCCATACTGCGGTGGGAATAAAACATCCAGGTCACACTGATATAGAGGGGGCTGAGACAATTAAATCATGATCTGATTCTAAATCAATCCAATGGACTCAAAGTATCTGCTTCATATGAGAGGTGACTTCGTGTCACGCTTTAGGAGTGTACAGAGACCACCATGATCGGGCAGTGAGTTTATATGGAATACATTTAGGGGCCAATAGCGACACCTAGTGGGTCATCTGATATGACCAATGTAACCAATGTAACAGCCTCTGGAGAAACCCAGTCACGGAGGCTCAGGAATCACTTGGTGACACCACTGAAGGGTCTTATAATAAACCAATAGGGGAAGTAGAATTCAATTCTGAACGATCAATGGCAGGTTCTAATATGGCTGGTGAGGATAAAGCTCTTTCTGGAGTTTGTGGGTGGCTCTTACAAGAGCCTTTGTGGGTAGGGTAGAGGAGGCAGAGGCTGATTTATTTGCCCTTGGCTGCCTTGTGAGACTCGGTTTTCTTGGGCAGTAGCACAGCCTGGATGTTGGGCAGGACACCACCCTGAGCGATGGTCACTCCTCCCAGGAGCTTGTTAAGCTCCTCGTCGTTGCGCACAGCGAGTTGCAGGTGGCGGGGGATGATTCGGGTCTTCTTGTTATCACGGGCGGCGTTACCAGCCAGCTCCAGGATCTCAGCGGTCAGGTATTCCAGCACGGCGGCCAGATAGACCGGGGCACCGGCTCCCACACGCTGGGCATAGTTACCTTTCCTCAGCAGTCGATGAACACGGCCAACTGGAAACTGTAGCCCTGCCCGGGATGAGCGAGTCTTTGCCTTAGCGCGAACCTTGCCGCCTTGTTTGCCGCGTCCAGACATCGTGTTATAATAGAGAGTGACTCGAGCTACACGCTATGATATGACGTCTCCCTGCCAACCTCTATTTATACTCTCCATTACCCTGCCCCTCTGCTTCCTGATTGGACAGTTTGAAGAAAAGCCAATCACGGCCAAGATGTGAAGAGCACCAATCATAGAGTGCCTTAGTAATCAGAAGGCGTGTTTTATGATCACGTGACAGGTCTGTCCAATAGCAGTGTAAATTCTTTCCTGCCTTATTTGCATGAGCTGCCTATAAATAGAGCTGCCGGAGGAGGCGTGGGACACAGTGTCTCTGCAGTTCCCACAGTGCTTATCGTGTATCATGCCTGAACCAGCCAAGTCCGCTCCTGCGCCTAAGAAAGGCTCCAAGAAAGCGGTGACCAAGACTCAGAAGAAAGATGGCAAGAAGCGTAGGAAGAGCAGGAAGGAGAGTTACGCTATCTACGTATACAAGGTGCTGAAGCAGGTCCACCCTGATACCGGGATCTCCTCCAAGGCCATGGGGATCATGAACTCTTTCGTCAATGACATCTTTGAACGGATCGCAGGAGAAGCCTCCCGCCTGGCTCATTACAACAAGCGATCCACAATCACCTCCAGGGAGATTCAGACCGCCGTGCGGCTGTTACTGCCCGGGGAGCTGGCCAAGCACGCTGTGTCCGAGGGGACCAAGGCTGTGACCAAGTATACTAGCGCCAAGTAACCGCTGTGCTCCGATTCCACTAACACAAAGGCTCTTGTAAGAGCCACCCAACTTCTCCTTAGAAGAGCTGAGACTGCTTCTCCACAGTCCTAACCGCATGGAACGATCACTGGGCCGTGTAACTAGACCCTAATAATATACAGGATCATTGGATCTGAATGATCCCCTTATTATACTGTACGGGGCTCTAACGATACAGACACACGGACAGGGTGGGTCAGCGATAGTGTGAATTTAATGTGACACAGCTGGCGTTTGTCCATACATTTTATAACTATTACTAGTTTCATCTAAAAGCCACCAGGTGGCGCTGTTGTATTACACACTGGATCACCAAGACTTCATAGGGTTAAATCAAACTAGAAGAGATCCAGTGATTTGAGTTCAGCCTCCAGTAGATTAGGAGGATTTATTGATAACTGATCCAGTGGGATCTTATAAAGTACATGATAAGCGATACAAGCTCCGTATGAATAAGTGGGGGCCCTGAGAAGGGCCTTTGGGTCAGTAAGAAGCCGGATATCGTTTAACCTCCGAAGCCATACAGAGTGCGGCCCTGGCGTTTAAGAGCATACACCACATCCATAGCGGTGACGGTCTTCCTCTTGGCGTGCTCAGTGTAGGTAACGGCGTCTCGAATCACATTCTCCAGGAAAACCTTCAGCACCCCGCGAGTCTCCTCGTAGATGAGACCGGAGATTCGCTTCACACCTCCTCTCCGAGCCAGGCGGCGGATTGCAGGCTTAGTGATGCCCTGGATATTATCCCGCAATACCTTCCTGTGCCTCTTGGCGCCGCCTTTCCCGAGTCCCTTTCCTCCTTTGCCTCTACCAGACATGATGCTTCTTCGTCGCTGTACTGCTGAACCAATGAAGAGACCAGTCCGTGAGCCTGCCTTATATTCACAGTGAGAGGACCTGATGGGGAACTGCAAGGGAAGTAGGCGGAGTCAGCTGACCATATGAACCAGTCATCTATCCCCAGCACTGTACGGTTATTACTATTCGGTCTTTTTCCCCAGATCTACTCTAATAACACATTATAATGTTATAAAAATGTAGTGAGATTACACTGAATCCAGGACTGAATTCCATAAACCCAAGTGTTCCCATAACTGGGAGAGTGTGTCTCTGGAGGTGATGCCAACTCATCACCTAATCTGAGGTCCAATAAAGGATCAGCCCATCCCCATGTGGACACATGTCTGATAGGAGGATGTGGCTCTGAAAAGAGCCTTTGGGTTTAATACAGAATGGTTATGGGAGTTTACTTCCTCTTGGGAGCGGCTCTTTTGGGTTTTGCCGCCGGCTTCTTCGCCAGCTTGGGGCTCTTTGCTGCGGCTGGGGCTTTTTTGGGTTTCTTAGGAGACTTGGTCACTGTTTTCTTGGCCTCCTTGTCATCCAGCTGCTTCTTATTGAGTTTAAAGGATCCGGAAGCTCCAGTCCCTTTCACTTGAACAAGACTCTCCTTAGCTATTGAGATTGTAATCACCCTCACCGCATTCTGATGGGACTGCACTGCCGGGAGGGAGGGCTACTAGATGGGTAGATCCTGTCACGGGAGGGCTACTAGATGGGCCGCTCCTGTCACGGGAGGGCTGCTAGATGGGCCGCTCCTGTCACGGGAGGGCTACTAGATGGGTAGCTCCTACCGGAATCAGTTCCACAAAATCACTCCTCAGGTCCAGGAAAATACAAATATCCAAACAGGGCTAAAGTCACTGTTTCCCTGCTAGCAATTCCCCCAACATAGCAGACGAGACTGGTCGTGTTGGGTAAAACAAAAAGAACTGTTTATTGATTCCAAACACAGGACATATATACAGGAAAAAATCTTGATAACACAGATTAAACAAAGGAACTATAACAGGATTAAAGTTTAACATAGAATAGTGAATGGAAACAGGACATAGGGGATTACAAGTTCACACATACACAAAGGATAATTAAATATGGTGTCAGAATACCTGACAACCAATCAGATTGAATGTAGAATCAGTAGCGACCAATCCCCAGCGGGGGAGTGGTCACAAATCCCTTTAATCCAATTAAATCAGACATTTAACTCAGTGACCAATCAGAACAGTGCCTACACTGGGGGCTTGGTCTGCGTGTCTGTGTCATGGGAGGGATACTAGATGGGTAGCTCCTACCGGAATCAGTTCCACAAAATCACTCCTCAGGTCCGGTAAATATCCAATAGCCAAACGGGGCTATGATCACTGCTTCCCTGCAAGCAATTCCACCAACATAGCAGACGAGACTGGTCGTGTTGGGTAAAACAAGAAGAACTGTTTATTGATTCCAAACACAGGACATATATACAGGAAAACATCTTGATAACATAAGTTGAACAAAAGAACTTCTTCACACTTACACAAAAGGACAATTGAATTTGGTGCCAGAGTATCTGGCAGCCAATCAGATGAAAGGTAGGATTAGTAGCATCAAATCCCCAGCAGGGGGCGTGCTCACAGATCAGTAAATATATTCAAATCAGGCATTTAACTAAGCAACCAATCAGAACAGTGCCTACACTGGGGGCTTGGTCTGGGCAACCAATAGAAAAAGCGCCTACCTTTTGAACAAGAGAATCAGCTCAGCAGCCGGGATAAACCTTTATTGTGAAGCGGCTGCTGAAGCTACATTCCTGGGGAAAGGGTACAAGGGATTAGGCTATTTAACAGGGCACCATTCAATTTAAACACCGGTTAACAGGGGAAAATAACTCACCCGGAACATGGGCACCGAGGAACGGAAAAACATGGTTGTCTGGGGGGGTGCTACCGTGACAGTGACCAATATCAATATCGTCCTAGATTTTAAACCAGAGAATGAGCTCAGCAGCCGATGGTCTGATCTGAACCATCCACCTCCCTACAAACAGTATTTTAAAAATAAAACAAATACATCTGTGTGTATATATGTGTCTCTGTGTGTGACAGTGGATATTTGTTACCATGTGTGTGTAAGTGTGTGTGTGGCTGTGTATGTATGTGTCTATTTATGTGTGTGTGTAGCGTACGGGGTGCAGGATGGTAAAGGGACCCTGAGCGCCAGAGCTACGGTGCAGGGTGGAGACATAGGACCTGGTGCTGGAGGTTTGGGACCCCAAGTCTTTGTAGCCACAACCAGGCCCTGAACTAAGTGATAGCCAAGCAGAGCTAAAACAGAAAAGTGACTGAGGGAGAGCAGAACTGAAATACAGAGTGCAGGGCTACAGGACAGAGGGATAACATAAGCAATATAAAGCAGAACTCAAACTGAGGGTAAGCAATACAAGACACGGGGTTAAGGAACACAAAAGGCACATACAAAGGAACAAACATTACCTGGAACATAAGGACAGGCAGAGAGGAATACAGGACAGGTATACAGGACAGGTACAGGGCAGGACAGGTATACAGGGCAGGACAGGTATACAGGACAGGTATAAGCATAAATAATATAACATATAAAACAAGACGCAGTGCAGTGATCCCGCCGCTTTAAGAATTCGGCTGTGGAAAGGCATGATGTTGCCTCCTTTTCCCTCCTGTGCTGGGGCAAGTCCTGTGAATGCAATCTAATAGCAGGGCTAAGTCCTGGGTGCTGGGGTCAGACCTTTGAGTGCAATCTAAGCACTGGGTAAAGTGCTTGGTGCTGGGGCACGTTCTGTGAGTGCATTCTAAATGATGGCGTAAGTCTTCAGTGCTAGAGCATGTTATGTGAGTGCAATCTGTATGCTGGAGTAAGTGTTGGGACAACTTCTGTGAGTGCAATCCATGTGCTTTGGCAAGTCCCGTGAGTGCAATCTGCGAGGTGGGTCTTAGGTGCTGGGGCAAGTTCTATGAGTTCTGGGGTAAATCCTGGGTGCTGGGGCAAGGCATGTGAGTGCAACCTGCATGCTGAGATAAGTCCTTGATGTTTGGACAAGTCCTGCTGTAGTAGGTCATGGGTGGTGCGCAAGTCCTGTGAATACAATCTGAGTGCTGGGATCGGTCATAGTTGCTGGGCAAGTCCTGTGAATGCATTCTGGGTGCTGGGGTAAATCAATGCATCCATCCAGATGACACACACTGCCCTGATATATACCCCTGCACAGGGCAATTCATATAGCCTTGTGTACATACTGGGGCCTATATATTCCCCTGTGCATGGGGTATATATCAGCCTTATCTGTAAATAATAGACTCTTCAAATGTGCTTTACAATATATGGTTTTCCCTTTTATGAACAAGAAACTAATGTCATGCTATGGGGCTAGTATAATGACACACTACTATGGGGCTGGTATACAACCATTTCCAGGCCTGGTTTTTATCCCCGGTCCGGCACTGGATATAGGCAGTGTCAGAAGACGTAACTTGTGGATTAATCGATAGATATAGGCAGTGTCTGAGGACTAGGGTTGCCACCTGGCCGGTAATTTACCAGCACAGCTGGTATTTTGGGTCTTCGGGCCGGGGCCGGAAAGGCCCGGTATTTTCCTCCCCCCTTCCCCAGCCAGTACTTACCTCCTTGCTGCTGTCTCCCGGTGCAGGTCCGTGGCTGTGAAGGAAGCGTTGTGTGCTCCCCTCCAGCCGCGCAGATTCAATAAAGTTTGTTTAAACTTTTTTATTCAACAAACTTTATTGAAGCCAACAACGCTTCCCTCACAGCTACGGACCTGCACCGGGAGACAGCAGCAAGGAGGTAAGTACTGGGGAAGGGGGGAGGAGGGTGGCATAACGAGCATACTGCGGGCTAAAATACCAGCTGTGCCGGTAAATTACCGGCCAGGTGGCAACCCTAGTCAAAATCCTGGCATATTGAGTGTCAAAACCCTGGCATATTACATGGCAAAATCCTGGCATATTAATTGGGAATACCCTGGCATATTAAATGGCAATAGAAAACAGAATAGTCAGAGAAGCACTCCAAAACGATATCAATAATCGCAATAAGGTGCATCACCCCAAGGGGAGTCCATCTAGCACCCCCAATGATAATATTAAATGGCAATACCCTGGCATATTAAATGGCAATATCCTGGCATATTAATTGGCAATATCCTGGCATATTAAGTTGCAATATCCTGGTATATTAAGTGGCAATATCCCGACATATTAATTGGCAATATCCTGGCATATTAATTGGCATTATCCTGGAATATTAAGTGGCAATATCCTGGAATATTAAGTGGTAATATCCTGGCAAATTAAGTGGCAATATCCTGGCATATTAATTGGCAATATCCTGGCATATTAATTGGCTATATCCTGGCATATTAAGTGGCAATATCCTGGCATATTAATTGGCAATATCCTGTTATATTAATTGGCAATATCCTGGCATATTAATTGGCAATATCCTGGCATATTAAGTGGCAATAGAGTGGCAAAATCCTGGCGTATTAAAATGGGAAAAGAATGGCATATTGAGGGGTAAAATACTGTAATTTTAAAGGGCAAAGGAATGGCATATTGAATGTCTAAATCCTGGCATATTGAGGGCAAAATACTGACTTATTCAGTGGCAAAATATTACTGGCATATTGAGTGGCAAAATATTACTGGCATATTGATCAACTGCTCCCAACCACCCTCCATATTACACTAGACTGTCTAGTGTAATATGGAGGGTGGTTGGGAGCAGTTGGTCAATATGCCAGTAATATTTTGCCACTCACTATACAAATATAGATATACACACATGCTTCATATATACATATATATATATATATATTTTATATATATACACACATGCTTCTCACTGGCATTAAATACAAATAATATATATCATTTCAGTGATAATCCGCCCCCTTTGTGGCTCCACCCCTCATGGCCCCTCCCTCTTGTAGCTCCACCGACACATGGCCGGTATTTTTTTGAGGAAAAGGTGGCAACCCTACTGAGGACCTAACCCGTGGATTGCAAGATAGATACAGGCAGTGTCTGAGGACCTAAACCCCGGATTGCTAGATATATATAGGCAGTGTCTGAGGACCTAAACCCCGGATTGCTAGATATATATATGCAGTGTCTGAGGACCTAAACCCCGGATTGCTAGATATATATATGCAGTGTCTGAGGACCTAAACCCCGGATTGCAAGATAGATACAGGCAGTGTGAGAGGACCTAAACCACGGATTGCTAGATATATATAGGCAGTGTCTGAGGACCTAAACCCTGGATTGATAGATATATATAGGCAGTGTCTGAGGACCTAAACCTCGGATTGCTAGATATATATAGGCAGCGTCTGAGGACCTAAACCCCGGATTGCTAGATATATATAGGCAGTGTCTGAGGACCTAAACCCCGGATTGCAAGATAGATACAGGCAGTGTGAGAGGACCTAAACCACGGATTGCTAGATATATATAGGCAGTGTCTGAGGACCTAAACCCTGGATTGATAGATATATATAGGCAGTGTCTGAGGACCTAAACCTCGGATTGCTAGATATATATAGGCAGCGTCTGAGGACCTAAACCCCGGATTGCTAGATATATATAGGCAGTGTCTGAGGACCTAAACCCCGGATTGCTAGATATATATAGGCAGTGTCTGAGGACCTAAACCCCGGATTGCTAGATATATATAGGCAGTGTCTGAGGACCTAAACCCCGGATTGCTAGATATATATAGGCAGCGTCTGAGGACCTAAACCCCGGATTGCTAGATATATATAGGCAGCGTCTGAGGACCTAAACCCCGGATTGCTAGATATATATAGGCAGCGTCTGAGGACCTAAACCCCGGATTGCTAGATATATATAGTCAGCGTCTGAGGACCTAAACCCCGGATTGCTAGATATATATAGTCAGCGTCTGAGGACCTAAACCCCGGATTGCTAGATATATATAGGCAGCGTCTGAGGACCTAAACCCCGGATTGCTAGATATATATAGGCAGCGTCTGAGGACCTAAACCCCGGATTGCTAGATATATATAGTCAGCGTCTGAGGACCTAAACCCAGGATTGCTAGATATATATAGGCAGCGTCTGAGGACCTAAACCCCGGATTGCTAGATATATATAGTCAGCGTCTGAGGACCTAAACCCAGGATTGCTAGATATATAATGGCAGTGTGAGAGGATTTAACCCTTGGATTGCCAATCAGGTGAAGATTCTGAAGTCTCCGCCAATTAGGAGAGTTTACAGGTCTCACCTGATTGGCTGGGACCTCCAACTCTCAGCTCTGCATCCAGGACTTGGGTCTGTGTAAAGGGGGACAGTTGGCAGGTATGACACATGTAAAATAAACAAAGGTTTAGTTGCAGAGTTTATAAAATAACATCCATGTTCATCCTCATAAGCTATCATTTAACAAGCATGGCCAACAGATCTGTTTATTTCATTTACTTATATCATTAGTTTTCCCTTTACAGATACAGATCTTGTGCTTTATACTGGTTTTACTATGAGCCAAAGTTACACATAGTGTCACCAGCTATAACTGTCATATCCCTGCGCCTTGTGGCCGCGGGGCATCACGGGAGATGCAGCTCAGACAGCCTGGTGCACTGTGCGCATGTGGCGGACCTCTGTTACCATAGAGATGAGGGGAGCGGCTAGAAAACGCCTGTCTTTACAAAAAAAAGGTCTGGGCGGCCATGTTGGATTGGGGAGTTGGATGATTTGCCGCGCCCTCTCTGAACGCTAGAGGGAGAACTGAATACACTTCCTCTCAACACAGGGCTCAGCGCGGAGCATTGAGTTCAATGACGGCGGCCATGTTCTCGGAGACCATACTATATTGATATGTAAGCTCCGCGCCTCCGACAAAATGGTGAGATCAACGGGGACACAATGTTATTTCAGTTCCTGACCCTTTGTTTTCACGGAGACGGAAATAGTAGCGGCCGTGCGAGTGGGTGAGAGGAAGGTATGTGTGACTTCTCATCACATAATCACTACTGACCCTGTATGACACCCATCACATAATCACTACTGACCCTGTATAACACCCATCACATAATCACTACTGACCCTGTATAACACCCATCACATAATCACTACTGACCCTGTATAACACCCATCACATAATCACTACTGACCCTGTATAACACCCATCACATAATCACTACTGACCCTGTATGACACCCATCACATAATCACTACTGACCCTGTATAACACCCATCACATAATCACTACTGACCCCGTATGACACCCATCACATAATCACTACTGACCCTGTATGACACCCATCACATAATCACTGCTGACCCTGTATAACACCCATCACATAATCACTACTGACCCTGTATAACACCCATCACATAATCACTACTGACCCTGTATAACACCCATCACATAATCACTACTGACCCTGTATGACACCCATCACATAATCACTACTGACCCTGTATGACACCCATCACATAATCACTACTGACCCTGTATAACACCCATCACATAATCACTACTGACCCTGTATAACACCCATCACATAATCACTACTGACCCTGTATAACACCCATCACATAATCACTACTGACCCTGTATAACACCCATCACATAATCACTACTGACCCTGTATAACACCCATCACATAATCACTACTGACCCTGTATGACACCCATCCCATAATCACTACTGACCCTGTATGACACCCATCACATAATCACTACTGACCCTGTATAACACCCATCACATAATCACTACTGACCCTGTATAACACCCATCACATAATCACTACTGACCCTGTATAACACCCATCACATAATCACTACTGACCCTGTATAACACCCATCACATAATCACTACTGACCCTGTATGACACCCATCACATAATCACTACTGACCCTGTATGACACCCATCACATAATCACTACTGACCCTGTATGACACCCATCACATAATCACTACTGACCCTGTATAACACCCGTCACATAATCACTACTGACCCTGTATAACACCCATCACATAATCACTACTGACCCTGTATAACACCCATCACATAATCACTACTGACCCTGTATAACACCCATCACATAATCACTACTGACCCTGTATGACACCCATCACATAATCACTACTGACCCTGTATAACACCCATCACATAATCACTACTGACCCTGTATAACACCCATCACATAATCACTACTGACCCTGTATGACACCCATCACATAATCACTACTGACCCTGTATAACACCCATCCCATAATCACTACTGACCCTGTATGACACCCATCACATAATCACTACTGACCCTGTATGACACCCATCACATAATCACTACTGACCCTGTATAACACCCATCACATAATCACTACTGACCCTGTATAACACGTATCACATAATCACTACTGACCCTGTATGACACCCATCACATAATCACTACTGACCCTGTATGACACCCATCACATAATCACTACTGACCCTGTATAACACCCATCACATAATCACTACTGACCCTGTATGACACCCATCACATAATCACTACTGACCCTGTATAACACCCATCCCATAATCACTACTGACCCTGTATGACACCCATCACATAATCACTACTGACCCTGTATAATACCCATCACATAATCACTACTGACACTGTATAACACCCATCACATAATCACTACTGACCCTGTATAACACCCATCACATAATCACTACTGACCCTGTATAACACCCATCACATAATCACTACTGACCCTGTATAACACCCATCACATAATCACTACTGACCCTGTATAACACCCATCACATAATCACTACTGACCCCGTATGACACCCATCCCATAATCACTACTGACCCTGTATAACACCCATCACATAATCACTACTGACCCTGTATGACACCCATCACATAATCACTACTGACCCCGTATGACACCCATCCCATAATCACTACTGACCCTGTATGACACCCATCACATAATCACTACTGACCCTGTATAACACCCATCACATAATCACTACTGACCCTGTATAACACCCATCCCATAATCACTACTGACCCTGTATAACACCCATCACATAATCACTACTGACCCTGTATGACACCCATCACGTAATCACTACTGACCCTGTATAACACCCATCACATAATCACTACTGACCCTGTATAACACCCATCACATAATCACTACTGACCCTGTATAACACCCATCACATAATCACTACTGACCCTGTATGACACCCATCACATAATCACTACTGACCATGTATAACACCCATCACATAATCACTACTGACCCTGTATAACACCCATCACATAATCACTACTGACCCTGTATGACACCCATCACATAATCACTACTGACCCTGTATGACACCCATCACATAATCACTACTGACCCTGTATAACACTCATCACATAATCACTACTGACCCTGTATGACACCCATCACATAATCACTACTGATCCTGTATAACACTCATCACATAATCACTACTGACCCTGTATAACACCCATCACATAATCACTACTGACCCTGTATAACACCCATCACATAATCACTACTGACCCAGTATGACACCCATCACATAATCACTACTGACCCTGTATGACACCCATCACATAATCACTACTGACCCTGTATGACACCCATCACATAATCACTACTGACCCTGTATGACACCCATCACATAATCACTACTGACCCTGTATAACACCCGTCACATAATCACTACTGACCCTGTATAACACCCATCACATAATCACTACTGACCCTGTATAACACCCATCACATAATCACTACTGACCCTGTATAACACCCATCACATAATCACTACTGACCCTGTATAACACCCATCATATAATCACTACTGACCCTGTATGACACCCATCACATAATCACTACTGACCCTGTATAACACATCACATAATCACTACTGACCCTGTATGACACCCATCACATAATCACTACTGACCCCGTATGACACCCATCACATAATCACTACTGACCCTGTATAACACCCATCACATAATCACTACTGACCCTGTATAACACCCATCACATAATCACTACTGACCCTGTATAACACCCATCACATAATCACTACTGACCCTGTATAACACCTCCCAACACTGTCACTACGGACCCTGTATAACACCCCCAACACTGTCACTACTGACCAATATAATAACTGAACAGTGTTAGGTGTGTTATATTGGATCAGTAGTGATCGTGTTAGGAATATTATGTACACTGTTTTCCACTGTGGATAATCCGCAATCATACCAGGACGAACCCACAATTGATCAGACAATGCTCCAGTATTATGTCTTTTTTTTTCTCCCGTTCTCTTCCATCTCAGATACTGAAACTCACAGAAGCCGGAGCAGCTATTACTGTCCCTTGAAGTAAGTATACATCTCATTTTATAAACACATTGGAACTGTTATATATATAACATATCTAAATCTATATATTATATCTATATTCATGCTTCCTATTAAACTCTGAAGAGGTCATAGGGAAGGTAATGGTAGTAACAGTCATGTGGATGGCTGGGCTAGGTGGGTTTGGCCAAAGATTAGTTCTGGCTCAGTGAGTTGTGAGCTACCTGATCCTAACACAAATAAAGTACCTTATTGCTCACTATAGCGGAGGCTGACATATTAAGTCGGAGAAAGGAAGATCTGAACCAAGATTCTAAACAACATGTCCGCTCCCTAATATAGCTGCACACAGCAAAGAGGGCTCAATTACATACTTTATTTGTATTCATTAAAGCATTTCTATTTAGAATCCTGACATCTTTAAGTTAACCCCTTAACGACAGATGACGTTCCAGGCACGTCACGGCAAATCGTGGACTTGCCGACAGCTGACGTGCCTGGCACGTCATGCACTAAATGGAGTAAAGAAAGCGACCAGCGGTCGCTTTCTTTACTCTAACGGTGTTGCTACAATGCCTCTAGGTAGAGGCATTGTGCAACACCCCCCAAATGTGCAGGGGCGCGCTACGATCACTCCACGGATGGCTAAAAATGGCTGCGCCCGCTGCACACATGTGCTTAGAAAGCGAACGATCGTTCGCTTTCTAAGCATCTCCGGTGTTGTTAAAGTGCCTCGCTAGCGAGGCACTTAACAACACCTCCAGGCTGCCCCAGAGCCGATGGTGGTCGCTCTCCTGAGCGACCCCATCGGCTCAGTAGAAGGGAACGCTGCCTGTACAGGCAGCGCTTCCCTTCTAATGGCAAGAGCATCGGAAGTGAAAGTATTTCACTTCCGATCCTCTAGGGGGAGCCAATCGATGCCGGCACAACAGATCTATGTGATCTGTGTGCAGGCATGTATGGTAAGTGCTCTGATGAGCACTTACCATACTGTCAAAGGCAATATTACTAAATATTGCCTTTGACAAGTATTGATCTGCCTCCCTCACCTTACTACTTTTAGTAAGGGAGAGAGACAGATCAGA
The DNA here is from genome assembly GCA_036172795.1 of Pelodytes ibericus. NCBI lineage: Eukaryota > Metazoa > Chordata > Amphibia > Anura > Pelodytidae > Pelodytes > Pelodytes ibericus. Next base: position 292,738,864 of record CM069857.1, read on the forward strand.
TCAAGTAAAAAAATAAAATAAAATAATAAAAAAAATATTTAATAAAATGTTAAACACCAAGGGCTTTTATAAAAGCCATTTAACCCCTTCCCTGCCATTGATCGCTGTGTACGCAGTGATCATACACAGCAGCACATTTTTTGCTGTCTGTGCATTTTTTAGGGGTTATTTTTTTTTTACTGTAATTCATTACAGTATAAAAAAAACCTCTTTTAAGAGAGATTAACCCCTTTCTTGCCGTAGATCACTGCCTAATCAGCGATCTGACGCAAATGCAGCAATCTTGCTGCAGAAGCATTTTTAATTTTTTTTATTACACCCGTCACGTGTTAATTATACCCGCTAGGGGACTACGTTTAACGTAAAAAAATTTTTTTAGCTGTCTGAGCGCATGTATAGCGATCAGTAACAGCTGATAAGTGACAATGGCGGGTTGGCGTTTGCTCAGATGAGCATCACCATTCGTCTGGTTAGATCAATATGTGTAAATATTTGATCTGACCCGTGTAGATCTGCCTCCCTCTCACTTGAGTTTTAGTGAGGGAGGGAGACAGAGCTGTATAATGTAAGTTTATAATTATAATATATTTAATAGAATTGAGACCCAAAGGCTTTTATAAAAGCCGTTTCTAGTATTTAACCCCTTCCCTGCAATTGATCGCTGTGTACGCAGTGATCTTACACAGCAGCACATTTTTTGCTGTCTGTGCATTTTTTTAGGGGTTATTTTTTTTTACTTTGATTTATTACAGTATATCAAAGGCTCTTTTAAGAGCTATTAACCCCTTCCTTGCCGTATATCACTTCCTAAGCAGCACATATGGTCACTGCCTAAGCAGTGCATATGGTCACTGCCTAAGCAGCGCATATGGAGCAATCTAGTCGCCGAAGGATTTTTTTTTGCTATCAGCATTTTTTTTGTCAGACTCACTAGGGGTTAATTATACCCACTAGGGGATTACGTGTATTCCTTTTGAAGCTGTCTGAACGCGTGTATAGCGATCAGTAACAGCCGATCAGTGGCAAAGGTGGTTTGGTGATTTCTCAGATGAGCATCACCATTCGTCTGGTTCGTAAATATTGTTCTGACCCAAATGGATCTGCCTCCCTCTCCTCACTTGAGTTTTAGTGAGGGAAAGAGACAGATCTGTATAACATAATTTTAAAATTGTAATAAATTAAATAAAATGTTAATAAATTGTGAGTCCCAAGGGCTTTTATAAAAGCCATACCTTTTGTATAGTGTAGTGTATTAACCCCTTCCCTGCCACTGATCACTGCACAGCAGAACATTTTTTCTTGTCTGTGCATTTTTAGGGGTTAATTTTTTTGTACAGTACTACAAAGGCTCTTATAAGAGCTATTAACCCCTTCCTTGCTCTACATGTTCAAATTCCAAGTTTGAAAATCAAAAAGCGCACCTCTCAAATGTAGCCTTTCAACCCCTAACAAAGCTGACAAAGCTATGCATGGGTGGTATCCCTGTGCTCGGGAGATGTTGCTGAACATATATTGTGGTATTGTTTGTCAGTGACACATACCGAAATATGTGAATTTGTGTCTAAAGTGCAATGTATGTGGGAAAAAATACACAATAAAATGACTCCCACAAACTTTGACATAGGCTGGTGGTAGAATTGGTGCATGGAAAGTGTTAAAATAACACCATTTAAAATAGCCTAGGGTGTCTACTTTTACAAAATATATACTTCTTGGGGTAAAATACACTGTCCTACTTAAAAAAAAGTCCCAAATGAAAGATGGGCTCAGGCTGACTACACGTCAATATTCCAAGTTGAAAATGCGCACCTTCACAATGTGGCCCTTTAGCCCCCAAACAACCCAACAAACCTATGCATGGGTGGTATCCCTGTACGCAGGATATGTTGTTGAACACATATTGGGTTATTGTTTGGCAGTGACACATACCAAAATCTGTGAATTTATGTCTAAAATACAATATTTGTGGAAAAAAAACCACACAAAAATTACTACCACAAACTTTGACAAAGGCTGGTGGTAGAATTAGTGCATGGAAAGTGTTAAAATACCACCATGTGAAATAGCGTAGGGTGTCTACTTTTAAAAAATATATGGGTTGATGGGGTAAAATACACTGGCTGGTTTCAAATATGTCCCAAATGGGACATGGGTGCAGGCGGTCTGCATGTCAAAATTTTAATTTGGAAAACCAAAAACTGCACCTACCAAATTTGGCCTTTTACTCCCCAAACAACCCAACAAACCTATGCATGGGTGGTATCCCTGTACTCAAGAGATGTTGCTGAACACTTATTGGGGTGTTATTTGGCAGTGACACATACCAAAATCTGTGAATTCATGTCTGAAGTACGAGGTTTGTGAAAAAAAACCACAAAAAAATTACTACCACAAAGTTTGACAAAGGCTGGTGGTAGAATTAGTGCATGGAAAGTGTAAAAATACCACCATTTGAGATAGCCTAAGGTGTCTTCTTTTAAAAAATATATGGGTTGATGGGGTAAAATACACTAGCTGGCTTCAAATATGTCCCAAATGGGACATGGGTGCAGGCTGTCTGCATGTAAAATTTCAAGTTGGAAAACAAAAAACTGCACCTCACAAATTTGGCATTTTAGCCCCCAAACAACCCAACAAACCTATGCATGGGTGGTATCCCTGTACTCAGGAGAAATAGTAGAATCTATGAGATGAGGAGAAGTTGTTTCAAATAAAAACAAAGAAATTTGTGGATTTTTTTTTTTTTTACCATATTTTATTATTTTTTTTAATAATATGATAAGATATGATCAAAAAGATGGCATCCATAGAAAGACTTGTCCCGATAAAAACAATATATAATATAATATGTGTGGGTACAGCAAATTACAAAGAAGAAAATTACTGCTAAACACAAACAGCACAGAAATGTTAAAATAGCCATTGTCCAGAAAGGACAAAAATGTTTCAAAGGCTCTGTCCTTAAGGGGTTAAACATGATTTTATTTAAGGACAGTTGGTCCTTTATGAGTTTTTTTGGAACAGTAAACACAATGATTGTGTATAGTGGGGGAGGTTGTCCGGTGATGATCCAGACCTATTAATACAGTGCTAATTGTTATTTTGATGTTAACCTTTGAATGAAGTCCTAATCATGGGAGATTTTAATTACCCCGATATAGATTGGAATTGTGGCACAACTAGTTCCGCTAAGGGCAGCAAGTTTCTGAACCTGCTTACTAACATATTTATGGCACCATTAGTAGACACCCCAACTAGAATGGATGCCTGTCTGGATCTGGTAATAACAAACAACGAGGAGCTTATCTCAAACATCCAAATAAGAGAACACTTAGGGAATAGTGACCATAATATGGTCTCATTTGAGATGAATGCAAAAAAGCAAATTGGTAACTACGCCACCAAAACACTTAATTTTAGAAGGGCCAAGTTTGATGGGATAAGGGCATCGATTGAACATCTAGACTGGGAAGGATTGTTTGCTGGACAGAAGACAAGTGGAATACATTACGCACACATTACAAAAGTACACATAAAAATATATAGCTTTGTGAAACAGATACAAAAGACACAAATCAAAACCGATGGGGCTTAACCGTAATGTAAGACAGGAAATGCAAAACAAGAAAATGTCATTCAAACATTATAAAAGCAAGGGATCAGCAGTATTAATTATAGAGAACCGATACAGAAAATGGGATTGGCTGACAGGAAAAAATTATTAAGCAATTAAACACTGTTAAACCTTTAAGGACCAGGGATTTTCCTGGGCCAAGGACCAGAGCGTTTTTCAATTTTCAATACGCGGTTTTTGAAACATAATTTTCCTCTCTCTCATTTAACGTACACATACAAGTTATATGTTGTTTTTTAGAGGACAGTTAGAGCTTTCTTTTGATACCCTATACATAAAAATGATTTACATTTTAGTAATAAAAAATACATATAAAAGAGGACATTTTTAAGGGAAAAAAAGTTTTCCCCCATTATTTTCCCAATAATAAGCTACATAACTAGTGCAACACTAACCCACTTATCCCCCCCTAATTAACTAACTAATAAAAAAGAAAAATATTGGTTCCCAAACCCCCCATAACAAAAAAGACAGAAAAAAACTCTGAAGAGTGCGATGTCAGATCAGTAAAAATCATGCAACAGGCATGCAGGGGTTAAATTTTATTCAATTAATATATTAAAATTACCTTTATTTATTAAAAAAAACTTTATAAATTGTAAAAATAAAAAAATCTGTTTAAAAAAAAAAAAAAACTAAATGAGGGCCATAAAGTGGAAGGAAACTGATCACAGTTAAAAACTGTGATCAGCAATGAAAGGGTTAATTTTTTTTTAACCTCTGTATTTAATTTATTTATTTTTACTTACAGGTCACTCTCTGTGCTTCACTATAAGAATGTGAAGCTCAGGGAGTGAATAAGATGCAGTGTGTGAACACACTGACTTTGCATCTAATTTGCATGTTATCACGGTGATCACTCAATCACCGCGATCACATGCCCGGAAACTGACCGATCGGGTCCAGGAGCTTTGCCTCGGGTGCGAGGCTTAGTCCTGGACCCGTTGCAGACTAGCTGGCGGTGCCCACGGAGCGCACCGCCGGCTAGACTGCATGACTAGTTAACTCGTCATAAGGTCGGGAAGGGGTTAAGACCAATTTTGTCAAACCAACTTAATAACATTCTATGAAGAAGTGAGTTAAAATATAATTTTGTCAGTTGATGTGATCAGTTTAGAAATTGCTAAATCATTTGATACTATTCCTCAAAAAAGCTTACAATGCAGTTTATTATGATCTCCCAGGTTCTTTTGAGAGGCAAATCTCAGTGTTTGCTGATGACACAAAATGTGGTAATACAGTCTAACCTTGCTGTTTCTAAATGGCAGGAATATTTAGACAAAGTGGGGGACTGGGCAAGAAAGTGGCACATGAGGTTCAATGTAGACAAATGTAAAGTTATGCATTATGGGAGAAATAATAACAATGTAACATATACTTTAAATGGTATTTCCCTGGGGAAAAAACAACTAATGAAAAGGATTTAGGAATCATTGTAGATAACAAACTTGGCAACAGTGCCCAATGCCAGTCAGCAGCTGCAAGGGCCAATAAGATATTGGCATGTATACAACGAGTTATAGATTCACGGGAGGAGGATATCATCTTGCCTCTTTACTGGTCAATGGTAAGACCTCACCTTGAATATGCAGTACAATTCTGGACACCAGTCCTTAAAAAGGATATCATGGAACTAGAAAATGTGCATAGGAGGGCTACACAATGAATAAGGGGACTGGATGATCTTGGTTATGAAAAAAGGTTGGAATTATATACGCTAGAAAAACGGCGTCTTAGAGGGGCTATAATAAGATTATGTAAATATTTGCAGTGTCAATATGAAGAACTCTCCAACGAACTGTTCATTAAGAGAAATGTACAAAGAACAAGAGGTCACCCCCTGAGACTGGAAGAGCAAAGATTTCATAGACAGCAAAGGAAGGGATTCTTTACGTTAAGGAAAATAAAGATATGGAACTCACTGCCAAGAGAGGTAGTGCTATCAACCACAATAGATGCATTTAAAAAGGCAAGAAAACAGGACATACAGGCCTATCAATAATAGAATTAACATTGATATTTTAGAGGTTCTTGATCCAAGGAGAAATCTGATTGCCTTTGGGAGTAAAAAAGGAATCCCCTCTTGAAAAGTTAGTTATTTTTTGCCTTCTTTTGGATCAAAGGCAGAGATGATAAGGGGTGAACTTAGATCTTTTTTTCAACCAAAATGACTATGTTACTATGATTGAAACATCGCTAAAGAGTTACAGGCTATTGTTTATTTGACTTAACAAGACTTCCTACGTGCAAGATGGTAACATTGTTTCAGTAGCTAACTCGCTATTAAAGATTCCCCAGGGAATATATACCCCACTCGGGATACCATTCGCTGTCCATCTCGAAGTTATGGGACAGCAGTTAAAATATAGTCTTACTTTCTCTATGTATTTATATAATGTTTAGAAGTATACACCTAGACAGGTTTTAGACAGTGGAGTTGGGGATAAATTGAAATCAATAAAAGTAATTTCCAGTGTTAAATGGACTCTTTGGTACGGCTTCTTCCAAATGTTAATGCATATTAATGTACTTTCAAAGTAGTTTAAAATACATGTTTTACATTTTGCATTGCTTAAAATATATATTTTTTTAAAGTGCAGTTAGATGAGTTTGTGAAATTAGAGCGGCTTTCAAGAAACCACGACTGCCCACTCTAGCTGAGTAAAAGTAATTTCCTCTTTCTTTGCTGCAGGAACCAATGAGAATAATTTAATTCGGATGAATGGAATATCCTGTTTCCCTAGTGATGTCATCAGACAATGTGTTGCACTTGTTAAGACATTTTACTGTGTACAGCAAGGTCACTTAGAGTCCACACAGTGTATTCTATTGCAGCAGCACAGGAAGTGACTGAATGAAACAAAACGTTATATCCTCGGTGTCTATTTCATCAGTGCTGCAGCACCTGTAGTATACATGCAAAGTAATAACTGGCGGAGTTCTTGAGTAAAATGTAGAATATGTGATTTATGCAGAATGCCTGCATCAAATCATACTGGAAAAAAAGCCTGTGCACTATACAAGCAGTAACCTTGCACCAAAAAAGTGGTGGACGGGTGAGGTTAAAATAAATAGTTAAATTTCCCACCAAATAACACACAAAACTGTCAAAGGGTACAACCTGAAGCAGTAGGAAGTATTACCCTTTCTCTATTCCATAGCTAATTGGGACATGGAAATAGAAAAACATAAAAACAAAATATAGTGTAATATGTACAAATAGTGTAGTGGCATTTATATGAATTGAAAGAAGCTGAATACTGCACCTTGAGAATATCGGGAGGAAAGATGTGTAGAGTATGCAGGATCCATTTCTGTGGTGGTGAGCATATACACTGGCCAAAAGTTTTGGAACACACCTCTTCATCATTGAAGGATAGTGTGCACAAGGACATTGTACTGGGTATAGGACATTCTGAGGAAATCTTTTATATGAATATTTTCACTTATCGCAGTGGCATTAAAATGTAGTCTTGGAATAATGATGCGATCTGCTGTACCGCATGCATACAGGGGGGACATCCAAAGCATCTTTTAACAGACGGATGATCACACAGAAACCTCACATTCCAATTGTTTGGAACTTTACCTGACCCCATACAATTAATTAAATAAATGAGACAATCAGGAGCCTCCCTCCCATTGGATGGTTTTCAAAACAGTTGTGAAAACGAGCCAATGGTATGGCCGGGGCTTACAGCCAATCAGACACCTCCATAGGCATTTGGCATCCCTTCCCTACTTGGCCATGATTTCATTTTGAGGACAGACATATTAGTCAGGTGTGCTTAGGTTTTTTTATTTTCATTTTTTTAAAGAATAGGTGGATTATGTTTTACTTTTGTATTGCCCCTAGGCCGAAGTTGAGTATCGAGGGCCTTGTGGATTGTCGATGGACATTTTTTAAAGGTACATTTTTCTTTACAGGACACCCATTGTGTGCCATGGCGGTGGGCAGTGATTTTTACTCACTCAAAGGGTCTTTTTACATTTTCGTCATATTTTGATTTTGTTTAATAGTAAAATTGTGTGATGAAATTAATGGTATCTGTTTTTGGTGATAAAAAACTGTATATAATATGTGTGGGTATAGTAAATATCAGAGAGGAAGATAACAGCTACAAACACCGCAGTAAAAACAACCTTTGTCCAGAATGATCCAAAATCGCCTCCCTGCGGCAGAGGTGGGGAAATGGGTTGGTACAGTAACTAAAAAATATATATTTATTTTATGGAGCTAGTAGCACTTGGATGGGGCTAACGTATTTTTTTTAGGGGTGTATAGAGGCATTTACCCAGCCTTGTTCAATGTTTGGGGCATAGCCTCGTTATTTACCCCGTATAGTACTTTGTGTTTGCGGGGCTATTTTAGCAGCCCCTGTCAAGTTATCTTTGGATTTCGCTAATTGAGACATGCAAGAGTCTTACTACTTAAAGCGCCTCTAAGTAAGAGAGGAGTAGTCTGACCTTTCTACAGAGGGCAGAAAACTATTTTTTTCTGTTGCGACTTGTCACGGGAGGGCTACTAGATGGGTAGCTCCTACCGGAATCAGTTCCACAAAATCACTCCTCAGGTCCGGTAAATATCCAATAGCCAAACGGGGCTATGATCAAGGCTTCCCTGCAAGCAATTCCCCCAACATAGCAGACGAGACTGGTCGTGTTGGGAAAACAAGAAGAACTGTTTATTGACTCAAAACACAGGGCATATATACAGGAGAACATCTTGATAAGATAAGTTGAACAAAAGAACTTCATCACACCTACACAAAAGGACAGTACTTGGCAGCCAATCAGATGAAAGGTAGGATTAGTAGCAACCAATCCCCAGCAGGGGGCGTGCCCACAGATCAGCAAATATATTCAAATTGGGCATTTAACTAAGCATCCAATCAGAACAGTGCCTACACTGGGCTTGGTCTGAGTGACCAATAGGAAAACCGCCTACCTTTTGAAGAAGAGAATGAGCTCAGCAGCCAGGATAAACCTTTATTGTGAAGGGGCTGCTGAAGCTACATTCCAGGGGAAAGGGTACAAGGGATTAGGCTCTTTAACAGGGCACCATACATGTAAAACACACAGTTAGAACAGGGGAAAATAACATGGGCACTGAGGAACGGAAAAACATGGTTGTCTGGAGGGGTGCTACCGTGACATTTCTCCCCCTTTCAAAGAGAGGCAGCTCGGGGTTGTCCACACGGATAAGCCGGAAGGTGGCGAGGAAAACACTGGGTGTGGTGTTGACTCACACGTCTTCTTGCCGTTATAAGCCCTCTGCATTTTTATTGTCCTTTCCCGGACGGTATTGGACTGTAACTTTAAATTGTTGAAGGGATAGGCTCCACCGCAATAGTCTACCATTGTCGACGGACACTGTAGCGGGCAGATGGATTCCTGCTGTACTCCGGTTAGACGGAGAAAGCAGTGTGCTTGGGGCCAGTGATTTTAGTTCTCCTAGGAGTTTCTGGCGTTGCAACAGACAAGGTCCATAGTCTCTCGGCAGGTGGCTAGCCCCTTGTGCCCGCCAGGGGTAAGAGTCATGGTGGGTACTGTGACATTTCTCCATTTTTTGAAGGACCCCAGACAGGGTTACTCCACAGTCAGTCTCTTGAGGTTTCTCCAAATATTCACAGAAGTGACAGTCCCCACCTTCTGTCTGTTCACTCACCCGGCCAACCTCTGTATCTCCCGGAACACGTATCTGCCGCAGGGGAGAAGAACCAATAATGTCTTCTCCCGGATGTTTTTTCAGCCGCTGGGGAGAATGCAGGGTAGCAGGGGTAAAAAAGCTGCTTTTTATGGAAATGTCTTGGTTAGGTCCTTGGACCATTTGTGCCAGCGCATCTGCTGCTGTAATATCTTCCGCAAAAGGCAAAGTTTTCTGACCATACACAACCAAATGATGCAACAGTCCTGTTTCTACCCTGCCAGGTTGAAATTGATCTGGGCAGCATTCACAGGATTCCAGGGACCCAGGTTTGGAGACCAATGTCACATCCACCCCTCCTGGGTAATTTTTAAAGGGTACAGGGGTTAAATGCAGGGGACTTTGTGGGAAGAGGTAAAGTGCGCTCTGCCCAGATGCAGGCGCTTCTGCCTGGTACAAAAACTCACCAAGCAGCAGGGGTGGACAGAGGCCAGCAGCACTCTGCCCCGTTGCCAGCTCTTCTGCTTCGGCATAGGGAGGGGACAATCCAAGGACGTTGTTCCAATAAGGCTCTTTGAACCCAGGTGGAGGTGGATAGAGGCCAGGAGCACTCTGCTCAGATGCCAGCCCTTTAGTTGCAGCATCCGGAGTGGGAAAGGGACACAACTCTCTGGTCACAGGAAGGGTTAGGCAGGGACCTGTGAGGCTCTGCTCTGCAAGTAGTGCCTCTGCTGGTGTGGTAGGTAGGGGCGGGGAGAGGAAGTCCGGGTCAGTCACGGGGAACAGTGCCAGCGGTTCGGCTGGGCATTCAAGATTGGACAAGGATAACAGTTCCGGGAACCTAGCTTCAGTTGTGGCACCCACAGGGGAAAGGGGGCACAGTTCTGGGGTAGGAGCGGGCTGAAGCCAGTGGCAATATGCCCAGATGCCAGCTCTTCCGCTGGTTCTTCCACAGGAAAAAAGGGACACAGTTCTGGGGCCAGGGTTAGGCAGGGACTGGAGGATATATGCTCAGCTTCCAGTGGTTTAGCTGGAATATCTGGCCAGTAGGGGATGGGGGTGTGCTGGGCCATCTCTGCGGACACTGATGCCAACACGTCTGCTGGGACATTGGGACAGGGAAAGGGCAACAATTCTGGGTACTCACTGTCAAGGGGTTGGGACCCGAGTGTGGAGACAACTGTCTCATCCACCCCTCCCGGGTAAAACTTGACAGAGCTTAACTCTGCTAAATCCACATTATCGGGGCCCAGTTGCATGAGGTTCAGCAGCTTAGCAAATGACTTTTCCAGCTCCCACTCTTGGTGAACCAGATAGTCCAAGTCTGCGTCCAACTCTGCAACATCATATTCCCGCCCCTCACGGATTTCATTTTTCCGCTCCTGTTCAGAGCTACCGAAAGTGTACTCCTCTTGGTAACTTTCCAACATTACTCCAGGGCCGCCGAAGCCAAAGCCCTCTGGGGGATCATCTGAATCTCCCAGCTCTGGGTGCATCTGGGTTGCTTGCCACTGTAGTGCCCGGTATCCTTCATCCAGGACCAGCTCAGCATCAACAAGCTCCGCCAGATCCGCCACCCACTTTTCTTGGGGTTGTACACCCAGATATTGTATCCAAAGGTCCATCTGGAGCTTGTACCTCTCCTCGGTACTTGGGATGTACCTTCCCCGGCAGTACTGATCCCATCTGATGGCTTCCCACCAGAGCTCCCGGCGGTTACAATCCCTCCTGAACAGCACCAAAGCAGCCAGCTCAGCCTCTCTCTCCCTCTCAGCTTCCTGCATTATCCGATCCACCAACTCGAAGAGAGGGTTTGGCCCATACACAGCCAGACGTTCCCTTACCCTCTGGGAGATCACATCTTTCACCTCTGGGAATGATGAAGAAGCCAATGGACTGATGAGCTTGCACTTTCCGGCCATGGTGCTGCTGTACCACCCTGTTACTCCTTGGACAACTGTCAGGCTTTGCACACAGGATAATCCACACGATAATCCACCGGACCAGTGTTGGGAGGAGAGATCCCACTTCTGACACCAGTGTCACGGGAGGGCTACTAGATGGGTAGCTCCTACCGGAATCAGTTCCACAAAATCACTCCTCAGGTCCGGTAAATATCCAATAGCCAAACGGGGCTATGATCAAGGCTTCCCTGCAAGCAATTCCCCCAACATAGCAGACGAGACTGGTCGTGTTGGGAAAACAAGAAGAACTGTTTATTGACTCAAAACACAGGACATATATACAGGAGAACATCTTGATAAGATAAGTTGAACAAAAGAACTTCATCACACCTACACAAAAGGACAGTACTTGGCAGCCAATCAGATGAAAGGTAGGATTAGTAGCAACCAATCCCCAGCAGGGGGCGTGCCCACAGATCAGCAAATATATTCAAATTGGGCATTTAACTAAGCATCCAATCAGAACAGTGCCTACACTGGGCTTGGTCTGAGTGACCAATAGGAAAACCGCCTACCTTTTGAAGAAGAGAATGAGCTCAGCAGCCAGGATAAACCTTTATTGTGAAGGGGCTGCTGAAGCTACATTCCTGGGGAAAGGGTACAAGGATTAGGCTCTTTAACAGGGCACCATACATGTAAAACACACAGTTAGAACAGGGGAAAATAACATGGGCACTGAGGAACGGAAAAACATGGTTGTCTGGAGGGGTGCTACCGTGACACGACTGATTTATGGTTGTTAGACATTTAACCCCTTTTGACCTTGACTTTCCATTGGTGACATGGGCTGTTTTTACATTTCTGGGGTGTTTAGCTGTAATTTTATTCTCTCTCACATACTGTACCCACACAAATTGTATCTTGTTTTTATTGTCATAAGAAGGTCTTTCATTAGATACCATTTAGTTTATCATATCTTATAATTTACTACAAAAAAAATCATAAAATATATGATGAAAAAAATAAAATAAAATTACTTTTTCTAACTTTGACCTAAAAAATTATTTACACAAATACAATCATTAAAAAATAGTTTCTGAATGTTGTCTCAAGTTCAGAAATATTCTTGTTTCCATTTTTTCTGCATTTTTTTGCGAAAACAAAGTGTTTGTTTTTTTCCTACAGTGACCTTTTGACCCAACCCAAACCCTAAATTTAACCTCAACTCTAACCCGTATGCTAATCATTAATATATTCTAAATTTAATTTTAACCCTATCGTTATGCTAACCCTAATTTAATTGTAACCCTAACCCCAGATTTGAGTTAATTAAGTCTTTTTTTTTTTTCATTGCAATGTTGCTGACTGCCTCTAGGGATTTTTTTTTTCCATTTCCGAAGCTCTACCCACAAGAGGGCACAGCCATATCGTGGGTGCCCCAGAGCTGACATTTTGGCTCTACCTATTGCCTCAACATCGAGTGATAGAGCAGCACCGTCAGAGTGGTTTGCGCGGTTGTTGGTCATTCCACCGCAGGACGCGTCAGGCACTTCCATTGTTGGCAACAAAGTTGCCGGCTGGACGTGCCTGACATGTCCATTGTCGTGAAGGGGTTAATAAGGCTGACTGATACTACTAATTAATAATTCACTTAATTTGCTTAAATTTCTATTTATTTGCAACATGTTTCTTTCCAGCAGGTGGCTCAAGGAATATTCTCTTCAGCAGATGCTGATATAGCCTTCAACATCATCGACATTGAAGAACTCTGTACAAGTCATGTTAACTCAAACACAGTGAAGGAGATGTTAACTGAAACCTATCTGAACAGAGAGAGGAGTTGAATTTAAAGTTTAGCTGATCTTATACACGGAAACTGAAAACTAAAGGAAAGTCCGAAAATGTCAGGCAGCAGTGATGATAAAACTATAAGGCCCAGTGATAACAATGACAGAGAAAGGACATGTCCAGAGGCAGTCGATAAGTGTTCTGAATATCAGGAATGCGTCACTAGTGAAACAAATTTTGGCAGAAAAGCACAGCTTATTGTACATGAGAGAAGTCACATAGGAGAAAGGCCATTTGCCTGTTCTGAATGTGAGAAATGTTTTTCCCACAAGTCTAATCTTACTGCACACGAGAAAATTCACAGAGGAGTGAAACCATACATATGTTCTGCATGTTTCAAATGTTTCTCCCGAAAATCACATCTTATTGAGCATATGAGAATTCACACAGGAGCGAAGCCATTTGCCTGTTCTGAATGTGAGAAATGTTTTAGCAAACAGTCACACTTTAAAAGACATGAGAAAATTCACGCAAGGGAGAAACAATCTGCCTTTTCTGAATGTTCAAAATGTGTTCACAGAAAATTTAATCTAATTGACCAGGAGGGAATTTACACAGAAGACAATACATTTGCATGTTCTGAATGTGAGAATTTTTTTAGCAACAAGTCAGCTCTTATTTGTACCATAAAATTAGAGGAAAGTCAGATAATGTCAGGCAGCAGTGACAACAATGACAGAGAAACTCCATGTCCAGAGACAGTCTATAAGTGTTCTGAATATCAGGAATGCTTTACTAGTGAAACAAATTTTGACAAGAAAGCACAGCTTTTTGACCAGAAGAGAATTCACACAGGGGAGAGACCATTTGCCTGTTTTGTATGTGGGAAATGTTTTACCCACAAGTCACTTCTTCAACAACATGAGAGAACTCACACAGGAGAGAAACCATTTGCTTGTCCTGAATGTGAGAAATGTTTTTCCCGAAAATCACATCTTATTGAGCATGAGAGAATTCACACAGGGGAGAAGCCATTTGCTTGTCCTGAATGTGAGAAACGTTTTACCAAAAGGTCACACTTTAAAAGACATGAGGCAATCCACACACGAGAGAAACCATTTGTCTGTTCCGAATGTGAGAAAGGTTTTTACAGAAAATCAACTCTGCTAGACCATGAGAGAACTCACACAGGAGCGAAACCATTTGCCTGTTCTGAATGTGAGAAATGTTTTACAACAAGTAAATATCTTACTGTACACAAGAGAATTCACACAGGAGAGAAACCATTTGCCTGTTCTGAATGTGGGAAATGTTTTGCAACAAAACCTCCACTTACTTGTCATATGAGAATTCACATGGGAGAGAAACCATTTGCCACTTCTGAATGTGAGAAATGTGTTTACAGAAAATTAAATCTTATTGACCACAATAGAATTGACACAGGAGACAATACATTTGCATGCTCTGAATGTGAGATTTTTTTTAGCAACAAGTCAGCTCTTATTTGTACTGTAAAATTAGAGGAAAGTCAGATAATGTCAGGCAGCATTGGCGATAAAACTATTAGTACCGGTGACAACAATGACAGAGAAACGACATGTCCAGAGGCAGTCTATAAGTGTTCTGAATATCCGGAATGCTTTACTAGTGAAACTAATTTTAACAGAAAATTACAGCTTATTGACCAGGAGAGAATTCACACAGGGGAGAGACCATTTTCCTGTTCTGAATGTGGGAAATGTTTTACCCAAAAATCATATCTTACTGGGCACAAGAGAGTTCACACAGGAGAGAAACCATTTGCCTGTTTGGAATGCGACAAATGTTTTTCCAGAAAATCACATCTTATTGAGCATGAGAGAATTCACACAGGAGAGAAGCCATTTGCTTGTCCTGAATGTGACAAATGTTTTACCAAAAAGTCACACTTTATAAGACATGAGAGAATCCACGCAAGAGAGATGTCATTTGCCTGTTCTGAATGTTCAAAGTGTTTTTACAGAAAATCAAATCTTACTGAACATGAGAAAATTCACGCACCAGACTATAAATTTACCTGTTCTGAATGTGGTAAATTTTTTCGCAAGAAGACAGCTCTTATTGCACATGAGCGAATCCACACAGGAGTGAAGCCATATGACTGCTCTGAATGTGAGAAATGTTATACAACAAATCGACAACTTACTCTGCATAAGAGAATTCACACAGGAGTGAAGCCATTTGCCTGTTCTGAATGTGAGAAATGTTTTACCCACAAATCAAATCTTATTGCACACCAGAGAATTCACGCAGAAGTGAAGCCGTTCGCCTGTTCTGAATGTGGGATGGGTTTTAGCAAAAAGTCAAATCTTAAAATCCATCAAAGACTTCACACAGGAGAGAAGCCATTTGCCTGTTCTGAATGCTGGAAATGTTTTACTTCAAGGTCCTCTCTTAAAAAACATGAACATGATGTTCATACAAAACATGAACAAGCGTGCCTAGTAGCAGAGGTCAGCAGAAGTCCATAATCGCTGCTTCTTCTTCTCTTGTCCAGTTTGAATGATTAAACTGTGATTCTGAATGTGAGAAAACACAGTTAAGAAAAACGTTACTGTGACATCAGTGAAAGTAGATAAATGTTTTCTCCTTTTTACAATGTAATCTTTTATTGGTCCCGCAGCCAATGTTCCAAGATGGCAGCTAAGGAGATGGTGGCAAGCTGCTCCCTGGAGGAACATGACAGCTGATGAGGACGCACTGTCAGATTCCACTTTGAAACAACATTTACCAGATATATAATTTATCACAGCCTTTTTAACGTTCACTACACAGCTGAGACCTAACAGATCGGATCTGCTTGATTATCAAAAATGAGATCAAGGGTTATTTCAAGAAGCTAGGCCATCCGCTGCAAATAGCGAAGACACACCAGGCCATAAAGCACACAGCGCTTTCAGTGCTCGAAGATAAGTATGAGTTTATTCTTCAGCATTAAAGTTACTCTTTTTGTTTTGAGACCTTAACTTGTACATCTCACAGTAGACTCGCTATGGTCTATTTTGATGGATCTCAAGAGATAAGAGAAGTCCACAAATCTTTGAAGGAGCTATCGTGAGACATGAGTTGGCCAAGAACTGGGCTCGTTGACCATTTGTTAATATGTCAATCTATACCGAGCCATCTCCAGCCATGATTTTGCTGTGGGACTCCCCTTCTGATTTGATTTTTCTTGACCTCTACTTTGCATCATGAGCACACAAACTATTGTCGGGTCATTTTGTTCAGACCATTTCCATCCCCTGGAATATTAAACCTGTTCTCTATAATTCACTACAGGGATGGCATCCTTTATCTTTGTTTTCAAACTCTGTAGGTCTTGTGGGGCCTTAGGACATGCATTGCGTTTGTCTCTCTCTTCGATGTTTATGTTCGATACACCTTATCACTAATCAATGTTTGATTTCTTTTGCAATATATTTGCCCATGGAGAGTGGGCTAAAATGGTGATTTCCTTTCAACCTCAGTTGTATATTTAGGTTTTGTGCTGGCCTAGGCCTGACTACACTCACTCATTGCCAGCAACATGTTATGGATGAGATTTAAAATGCCAAATGGAGACCTCTGATTGGCCGACTCTCTTACCACTGCTCAGGTCATAACCCTCACTGTTTTTACTGTAGGGGATTGTCTACTGCAACATTGGACTTTGAATCATGTCATATTCATCACACCATAGCACGTACTATGAGGTTCTGTGTATATACCAGATAATATTAATGTTATTTTTAATATTCCTTGTAATATGTCTCATTGCTAAAACTCATTATATTACATTGAATACATAGACATAGGATACAACCGTGTTTTTAATTAATCTGTAATTATTTTGCAACATCATTTTATTACTGCTTGTGGTTTAGCGACTTCTTAACGATACTTTTGTGCTAGCTACTTCATATTATTTTTTTCATTATTATTGGTGTGTGAACACCAACTTACAGCTGCTTGTGAAGCCTGTATCACGTTATCCCCCCCCCCCCCCCCCCCCGTCACAGATACTATTGTGCTTTTAGCATTATATGCTCCTTTGCAGGATGTAATGTGTCCATGGGATACCATAGGAACTGCATTGATTGGGTAATTAATTTATTTCCCTCTGAACACATTCTGCAGGACAGCACATAAAAGTTATGTGTCCTAAAAAAATAATACTGAACATACAGTTGTATGCATGGATGGGTGCTTTGGAGTGGTCCGTTTTTGTATTATTTTAAACTCTAAATGTGTATGATAGTTTAATATAAAAAAAAAAAAAAATCTGCATACAATGTAAAGTCATGCCATTTATTTATCTCTCTCTTTTATATATATATATATATTTGTCACGGGAGGGCTACTAGATGGGTAGCTCCTACCGGAATCAGTTCCACAAAATTACTCCTCAGGTCCGGTAAATATCCAATAGCCAAATGGGGCTATGATCACTGCTTCCCTGCAAGCAATTCCCCCAACATAGCGGACGAGACTGGTCGTGTTGGGTAAAACAAGAAGAACTGTTTATTGACACAAAACACAGGACATATATACAGGAAAACATCTTGATAACATAAGTTGAACAAAAGAACTCTA
Source organism: Pelodytes ibericus (assembly GCA_036172795.1). Lineage (NCBI taxonomy): Eukaryota > Metazoa > Chordata > Amphibia > Anura > Pelodytidae > Pelodytes > Pelodytes ibericus. The sequence continues at coordinate 292,756,448 of CM069857.1, forward strand.
ACAGGATTAAAGTTTAGCATAGAATAGTGAATGGAGACAGGACAAAGGGGATTACAGGTTCACACATACACAAAGGATAATTACCGTATTTGCTCGATTATAAGACGACCCCCCAAACTTTGTATATTCCTTTAGGAAAAAAACTAAAAGCCTGAATATAAGACTACCCTATAGGAAAAAAAAAAGTTTAACTTTATATGTAAATTGCTTTTTAATATGTAATAAAAAATTGATATTATACAAATGCATTTCTTGTTTTTATTTCCTTGCGGCCTCTCTTCCCCCCCCCCCCCCCCCCCCAGCGTAGTCTCTCTCTCTATCTCCCCCATCCCTCCCCATGTCTCTCTATCTCCCCCCTCTCAGCTGGTCCGTCATTATAGACGGAGGTGTCGGGCAGCATGGAGGATGTCTGCACGTATAGTGCAGACATCCCCCGGCTGCCCGATTCTCCCTGGTGCTAGTGGGGCAGCAGAGGATGAGCGCAGACCTCCCCTGCTGCCGCCCGGCACGCTCGCCGGGACTTCTGTGACGTAGCCGGAAGTACCCGGCTTCTTCATAGAAGCCCCGGCGGTCGTGCCGGGCGGAAGCAGGGGAGTCTGCGCTCCCCTGCTGTTAGAGAGGGGGATCCAGGTCCCCTGCAGCTCTGCTGGGGACCTGGATCCATGTCTTATAATCTGACCTCAATTTGAGGTCAGATTATAAGAAGACCTCGAATGTAAGACGAGGGGGATTTTTCAGAGCATTTTCTCTGAAAAAAACCTCGTCTTATATTCGAGCAAATACGGTACATTTGTTGTCAGAATACCTGCCAACCAATCAGATTTACTGTAATACATTCCTGGGGAAAGTGTTACAAGTGATAAAGCTCTTTTATCAGTGCACTATACATTTTAAACAAACAGTTAACACAGGGGAAAATAACTCAGTCGGAACATGGGCACTGACGAACAGCAAAACATGGTTGTTGGGGGAGGGGCTACAGTGACAGCAGATTTTCTGTCATATCTTTATATATAATATTGTTACAAAGTTTTAATAACTTGTGCAAGAGTCTTACCAGCTAAACTGCCGCTATAAGGAGGTAACATCCAGTGCCGTCTTTCTGCATGGGCAGACTGGTGATTGCCCAGGGGCCCCCGAGTTTTGTCAATAAACAGTGCTGCCCAGTCAGAAAGACGACACTGGCTTAGTCTGCACCGTTTACCAGCATTTCCATGGTGTTCAGACAGAAATGCAGCACTTCTTGGGTAGCTCCGCCCACTGTGCGCTTAGAAGTAAACTTTTTCCCACAGCGCATGGGTAGTGAGCTGCGCGGGAATCATCCAATGCTCCGACCCACACAGTATTTATACTCATGTGCAAAAGGAGCAAAGCAAACGGAGGTAAGAAGTTAGTGATGTGCCACCACGCACACTGCGGCAGCAGCCTCTCTCAGACTCTAGGCTGAGGCTCCAGCCTCCAATACAAGCAGCAGCACAGTGAGTGACACACCAGCAGGCTGGCAGCTCAGTAAACCAACAAGCAGCAAAGTGACCAGCAGCAGACAGTGGCAGCTTCAACTTTTTAACTGATCAATATCTGGGTAAGTACAACTCAAGTGTAGTGACTCAAGTCATTACCTTGAAATCTTTTTTTTTTTTTTTTTTTTAAAGTACTATAGAAAAAAATAATTATTTACATTGATGTTGTTTTATATGTATTATTGTGTCTTACTTACCTTACCTATTCCACATACCACTGCTGGAAAAAAATTGTATTATACATTTTTCACCTAACAAGCCATTAGAATTCACATTAGTCTGGAAGTAAGATCACTGTGCATCTGAAACCTAGACCCCCTAAATCATCTATAACAGCACTCAAGTCTGAAGTACACGGGGATCCTTCACATTAATACAAGATTTAATCCTGAGCATCTCCAGCCTTCATTTACACCTACACTTTAAGCTGGTAATAACAATTTTAGTCCAACATAAGTGTCACGGGAGAGCTACTAGATGGGTAGTGTCACGGGAGGGCTACTAGATGGGTAGCACCTACCGGAATCAGTTCCACAAAATCACTCCTCAGGTCCGGTAAATATCCAATAGCCAAACGGGGCTATGATCAATGCTTCCCTGCAAGCAATTCCCCCAACATAGCAGACGAGACTGGTCGTGTTGGGTAAAACAAGAAGAACTGTTTATTGATTCCAAACACAGGACATATATACAGGAAAACATCTTGATAACATAAGTTGAACAAAATAACTTCTTCACACCTACACAAAAGGACAGTACCTGGCAGCCAATCAGATGAAAGGTAGGATTAGTAGCAACCAATCCCCAGCAGGGGACGTGCCCACAGATCAGCAAATATATTCAAATTGGGCATTTAACTAAGCAACCAATCAGAACAGTGCCTACACTGGGGGCTTGGTCTGAGCGACCAATAGGAAAACCACCTACCTTTTGAAGAAGCGAATGAGCTCAGCAGCCAGGATAAACCTTTATTGTGAAGCGGCTGCTGAAGCTACATTCCTGGGGAACGTGTACAAGGGATTTGGCTCTTTAACAGGGCACCATACATGTAAAACACACAGTTAGAACAGGGGAAAATAACTCAGCCGGAACATGGGCACTGAGGAACGGAAAAACATGGTTGTCTGGAGGGGTGCTACCGTGACACGTCTCCCCCTTTCAAAGAGAGCCAGCTTGGGGTCAGTGATTTTAGTTCTCCTAGGAGTTTCTGGCTTTGGCAACAGACAAGGTCCATAGTCTCTCGGCAGGTGGCTAGCCCCTTGTGCCCGCCAGGGGTAAGAGTCACGGTGGGTACCGTGACAATAAGTGAAGACACATTGATCAATCATAGTAAACTGTCAGTACAAGTGACTTGCTTAACGATGATCATTGAATTGCACATAATGCTGTACTATTCGGTCCAGCAGTGTGGGTGAAATCAAAAGATTATCACTAACAAGTCACCAGTCTTAAAATTGTTTGAAAAAGGGAACCATGATAGGATTTTGATTTGCTGGCAGTGGCAATGGTTTGTACATGTATAGTCTTTTGCAACCCCTCTTTTCAACTAGCAAATAAAGTGCATTGATTGCACAAGTCATTTTCTATATTTCTTTATACAGCACCAACAATATACACAGCCAGCATTATGACTGAAAGGTGCGCAGGAGAGATCAGGGAAGAGGAAGAATTGTGTGATTGTACATCTGCTGCCAAAGGTTCTGTCATTTCTTGAAATGAAGCGGACTTATATGAGTGGTGCTCAGAAGAGAAAGCGATCACAAATGGAGAAGCAAAGAACTTCAAAACTAACAAAATTAACATCTTGGTTTATCCCAGATGCAATGTCACATGCAAGTATTGATCCTAGAAATACTTCCTCTACACCAAATCCTGTATCCGATTATCCAGTTCCAGATATAACATCGCCTGCTCCAGATGCCGCTATCATTCCAGAACAGGAAATACAGGAATCTGAAGCAGCAAATAAGTGTCACAAGTGTGTCGGCGAGTGTGTGATTCACATCACAGATTCGGGACTATGGAACACTAAGAGTAGTAGTACAGTAGATTATTGGATTCAAAATGGACCAGCATCAAATCAGAATCATGATTGCAACCTTTCCAACTCACGGAGAGTGTATGACGGAGCTGGCGGAGAGAGAGCTCGATCTGAGACAAGATATTTATCAAAGAAAATTTTCAAACGTCAAATGCAAAATGGTGAATTTGTAAAACGAGAATGGCTACTTTATTCACCATCCAAAGGTTGTTTGTATTGCTTTCCATGTCGCCTATTGTCCAATAAAGCACCTCCCTTTGCTACATCAGGATTTAATCATTGGAAACACAGCACACCTACTATGCAGTGAATGGAAGAGGGAGGATACTGAGAGCTGAGGGGAGGGGTTATGGTGCCTGACTCCCTATATAAACCCTGCTCACCTGCCATTCTGTGCTTGTTTATTCCCAAGCTAGGTTCTCTCCTTGTGAAGTTCCTGTTACCCTTCATAACTATTCAGCATTGCATTTTGAACCACCGGCTATTGACCCTTTGGCTCCCTTCTTGGATACTGCTGATCTCTCCTCTCCTGACGCTTCCCAAACTCGTTTTTGCTACTTATCTGCCTGCCTCGACCCTCTGGATTGCCTTTGACCTTGCCTTTGCCTAATCCCTTTGCACTTTTGCCTTTGGACTTACCTACTGCTGGAGCTCCCCTGCGCTACGCTCCTGACACCCAGCCTCACACTATCCTTTACTGTCCGGTACATTGCAGGATATCAGTCTGTGGAGTGTTTTCTCAAGTTCATCCACATTTTTTGTCATGGAGCAAAGGATCTAGCAGTCACTGTTGTCGATTTCCTGAATGCAAACAAAATTCCACTACCAAATTGTCGTGGTCAATCGTACGATAATGCCTCAAATATGTCTGGGCGCTATGCTGGATTACAAGCTCGGATCCGTCGACTAAATGAATTGGCCATCTATGTCCCATGTGCTGGACACAGTCTGAACTTGGTGGATGTAAAAGCGGCAGAGTGTTGTCCACAGGTTGTCTCCTTCTTTAGCTTTGTTCAGCATTTGTATTGTTTTTTTTTCTCTGCTTCTACACATCGATGGAATGTTCTGAGATCATCTTTAGCAGAACATGTTGTGGTCAAGCGTCTTTCTGACACAAGATGGTCATCACATTTTGATGCTATCCATGCTCTGCATGAAGGTTTTGAAAACATTAAAGATGAACTTGGTTCTTTATCAGCTGACCCGAATCAGGAAGCGAACACAAGACGAGAGGCAGAAGGAGTAGCTGATAAAATGGATAACTTGGAAACTATCTTTCTTACAATTCCTTGGAATGACATTCTCAAAAGATGTCAGAAAACTAGTAAGTTCCTTCAGTCTAAGGAAATGGACATAGTGGTTGCTGTGAATCTTCTTGACTCTCTGAACTCTTACCTTCAAGATATTAGAGAAAAATGTTGTGAATATGAACAGATGGCCAGGAAAAGGTGTCCCCATTTGTATTACAGTGATGTAAAGAAACATAATCGAATCCGAAGTATATGTCTTACTAGATATGATGGCTCCGGAGAAGAAATTCAAGGTGGGATCATTCATTCCTGCTCTGGACTCTTTGATCTCTGAGTTGATAAAACGTGCAGAAGGCTATTCAAGTATTGAAACTGGAATCAATAGGTTCTGAAGAACTAAAAAAAAAGTGTGAGCAGCTGGCTAACTTTTATGATAAAGACCTGGCTTATAGTGACCTTCTAAATGAATGCAAACATCTCAAGCACTACTTGGTTCATGAAGAAAAATGTGACACTCTCCCTGCGTTATACAGAAAACTGATTTTGGACAACTTGAAACCTGTATTTCCCAATGTTGAAATTGCTGTCAGAATGTTCATGTGCACGATGGTGACCAACTGTACAAGGGAACGGTCATTTTCAAAATTGAAACTTATAAAGAATCAGTTACGTAGTACAATGAGGCAGGAACTGGCTTTCACTCATGTGCATTGAAAATGACATCCTGAAGACCACTGACTTCAAGCTAATTATAAAACAATTCTCCAAAAAGAAAATTCGTAAACAGTTGTGTTGATATTCATAGACTACAGTTTACCAATTGAAAGCCAACGGTTGGCACAAAACAAAGTACTGTTGCCATATTATATCAAGTATAGGCCTTAAAGGTATAAATGGCCAGACCTGCACTTGGTACAATATTCTCCTGACTCTGGAGAATAGTCCCACAGCCTCCCATACTCTACCTCAGACAACTGCCCCAATCGAATTTAGAATGCAAGCTTTCCCAGCCTCTTTGGTCTCTTCCTCAATACATTTCTTTGTATTTCCTAAATTTATACAGCCAGCGCTCTAACTGAGAGGTGTGCAAGAGGTTTGCCCCCCAAAAAAGGTACAGAAGTTACCTGTAGTCAGCGTGCTAAAAAAGGATAAGCTTAGGGTCATGTCTACAAATGCTCGCAGTTTAGGGAATAAGATCCATGAACTTGTGACAATATTGGCAACTGAGAATGTAGATTTAGTGGCTGTTACTGAGACATGGTATAATGAAAAACATGACTGGGACATTTCAATACCAGGGTACTCTTTATATAGAAAAGACAGAGAAGGTAAAAAAGGGGGAGGGGTGGCCCTGTATGTGAGGGATAGCTTAAAATGTAACGTAATACAAGTTAGTGAGGCGAACATAGAGTCAGTTTGGGTTACATTAGAATTTGGTAATCATATGGTAACTCGGGTAGGTGTGATTTATAGACCCCCTGGACAAATAGAGGAGTTAGATAATCTACTAGTTGAGGAAATAGCTAAAATGACAATGAAGGGAGAAGTGATCATCATGGGTGACTTTAATCTTCCTGATGTGAACTGGAAATACAAAACAGCTACTTGTGCCAGGAGTACGCATATCCTAAACTCCCTACTGGGATTATCTCTAAAACAAGTAGTGGAGGAGCCAACTCGAAAGCAGGCCATACTAGACTTAGTGTTCACAAATGGAGATCTGTTATCAGATATTACTGTAGGTGAAAGTTTAGGATCTAGTGATCACCAGACAGTGTGGTTTAATATAAGAACAGTGACGCAGTCACACCACACAAAAACAAAAGTTTTAGATTTTAGAAAAACAGACTTTTCTAAAATTAGATTAGATGTGAAGGAGTCATTATCAGACTGGAGCAATTTAAATGGAGTCCAGGAGAAATGGGATTATCTAAAAGTTGCATTACTGAAGGCAACAGAAAATTGCATAAGGCTTGTCAGTAAGAGCAAAAAATTGAAGAAACCACTGTGGTACTCTGCAGAGGTGGCTAAAATAGTAAAAAATAAAAAGCTAGCATTTAGTAATTATAAAAATACTCAGAGTGAGGAAGATAGAAAGATCTATAAGAGTAGGCAGAAAGAGGCAAAGCAAGCTATAAGAGCTTCCAAAGCACACACAGAAGAGACTATAGCCCAGTCAGTGAAAAAGGGGGATAAAACATTTTTTAGATACATACATGAGAAAAGGAAAGTAAAACAAGGATTAGTTAGATTAAAAACAAAAGAAGGATGCTATGTAGAAGAGGATAAAGGCTTAGCAGACTGCTTTAATGAATATTTTTGTTCAGTTTTTACAAATGAAAATGAGGGTAAGGGACCTCATTTAGGGAAAAAGACTAATGAGTCTTTTGATGCATGTAAGTTTACAGAGGAAGAGGTTTTACTTCAGCTGTCTAAAGTAAAGACAAATAAGTCGATAGGACCTGATGGGATACATCCAAAGTTATTAAAAGAACTTAGTGGTGTACTAGCAAAACCGTTAACAGATTTATTTAACCAATCATTGTTAACGGGAGTAGTTCCAGAAGATTGGAAATTAGCTAATGTTGTGCCCATTCACAAGAAAGGTAGTAAGGAGGAGGCGGGCAACTATAGACCAGTAAGTCTTACTTCAGTAGTGGGGAAAATAATGGAAACCTTGTTAAAGAATAGGATTGTTGAACATCTAAAGTCGCTTGGATTTCAAGATCAGAGACAGCATGGGTTTACTTCAGGGAGATCATGCCAAACTAATCTTATTGATTTTTTTGATTGGGTGACTAAAATAATAGATCAGGGTGGTGCAGTAGACATTGCTTACCTAGATTTCAGTAAGGCTTTTGACACTGTCGCACATAGAAGGCTTATCAATAAACTGAAATCTTTGAGTTTGGATTTCAATATTGTTGAATGGATTAGACAATGGCTGAGTGACAGGCAACAGAGGGTTGTAGTCAATGGGGTATATTCGATGCAAGGTCTTGTTACTAGTGGGGTACCTCAGGGATCTGTTCTTGGACCCATTCTCTTTAATATTTTTATTAGCGATATTGCAGAAGGTCTTGTTGGTAAAGTATGTCTTTTTGCTGATGATACAAAGATTTGCAGCAGGGTTGATATTCATGGAGGGATAAGCCAAATGGCAAATGATTTAGCTAAACTAGAAAAATGGTCAGAGCAGTGGCAACTGGCATTTAATGTGGACAAGTGCAAGATTATGCACCTTGGGCGTAAAAACCCAAAAGCAGAATATAGACCAGGGGTCCTCAAACTACGGCCCGCGGGCCACATGCGGCCCGCCGAGGGCATTTATGTGGCCCGCGGGGGGTGCTGCCGGCACCCACCCCGTTTACTTTTTTTTTCTTTCTGGCAGCCGCAAAGGATGCGGCTGCAGGAAGAAAAAAAAAAAAAAAAAAAAATCACCTCGACCGGATGTGACGTTACGTCACATCCGGATCCGGTAACTGTTTCCCTCCTCCACAGGAGGACACCGCGCGAGACGTCCGGGGACACAGCAGCTGGAGGTAAGTGATGGGGAAGCGGGGGAGGAGGGAGGGATAACGAGCACTATTCCTGGGCTCTGACTGGCATAATATTCCTGGCCTCTGACTGGCAAAATATTCCTGGGCTTCTGAATGGCATCATATTCCTGGGCTTCTGAATGGCAAAATATTCCTGGGCATCTGACTGGCATATTATTCCTGGGCATCTGACTGGCATATTATTCCTGGGCATCTGACTGGCATAATATTCCTGGGAATCTGACTGGCATCATATTCCTGGGCTCTGACTGACATAATATTCCTGGGCATCTGAATGGCATAATATTCCTGGGCATCTGACTGGCACACTATTCCTGGGCATCTGACTGGCATAATATTCCTGGGCATCTGACTGGCATAATATTCCTGGGCTCTGACTGACATAATATTCCTGGGCTCTGAATGGCATAATATTCCTGGGCATCTGAATGGCATAATATTCCTGGGCATCTGACTGACACACTATTCCTGGGCATCTGACTGGCATATTATTCCTGGGCATCTGACTGGCATAATATTCCTGGGCATCTGACTGGCATAATATTCCTGGGCATCTGACTGGCATAATATTCCAGGGCATCTGACTGGCATAATATTCCTGGGCATCTGAATGGCATCATATTCCTGGGCATCTGAATGGCATCATATTCCTGGGCATCTGACTGGCATCATATTCCTGGGCATCTGAATGGCATCATATTCCTGGGCATCTGAATGGCATCATATTCCTGGGCATCTGAATGGCATCATATTCCTGGGCATCTGAATGGCATAATATTCCTGGGCATCTGAATGGCATAATATTCCTGGCCATCTGACTGGCATCATATTCCTGGGCATCTGAATGGCATCATATTCCTGGGCATCTGAATGGCATCATATTCCTGGGCATCTGAATGGCATCATATTCCTGGCCATCTGACTGGCATCATATTCCTGGGCATCTGACTGGCATCATATTCCTGGGCATCTGACTGGCATCATATTCCTGGGCATCTGACTAGCATCATATTCCTGGGCATCTGACTGGCAAAATATTCCTGGGCATCTGACTGGCAAAATATTCCTGGGCATCTGACTGGCATCATATTCCTGGGCATCTGACTGGCATCATATTCCTGGGCATCTGACTGGCATCATATTCCTGGGCATCTGACTGGCAAAATATTCCTGGGCATCTGACTGGCATCATATTCCTGAGCATCTGACTGGCACAATATTCCTGGGCATCTGACTGGCAAAATATTCCTGGGCATCTGACTGGCATCATATTCCTGGGCATCTGACTGGCATCATATTCCTGGGCATCTGACTGGCATCATATTCCTGGGCATCTGACTGGCATCATATTCCTGGGCATCTGACTGGCATCATATTCCTGGGCATCTGACTGGCATCATATTCCTGGGCATCTGACTGGCAAAATATTCCTGGGCATCTGATTGGCATCATATTCCTGAGCATCTGACTGGCAAAATATTCCTGGGCATCTGACTGGCAAAATATTCCTGGGCATCTGACTGGCAAAATATTCCTGGGCATCTGACTGGCAAAATATTCCTGGGCATCTGACTGGCACACTATTCCCATTGAAATACTGGTAAGTTTGTTGATTTAACTTTACTTTAAATATTGTATTTGTTCTCGTTTTGTTCAAAATAAGATATATGCAGTGTGCATAGGAATTTCTTCATAGTTTTTATTTTTACTATAGTCCGGCCCTTCAACGGTCTGAGGGACAGTGAACTGGCCCCCTGTTTAAAAAGTTTGAGGACCCCTGATATAGACTATTTGGTACAGTCCTAACCTCAACATCTGAGGAAAGGGATTTAGGAGTAATAATTTCAGAGGACTTGAAGGTAGGTAGGCAATGCAATAGAGCAGCAGGAAATGCTAGCAGAATGCTTGGTTGCATAGGGAGAGGTATTAGCAGTAGGAAGAGGGAAGTGCTCATGCCATTGTACAGAGCACTGGTGAGACCTCACTTAGAGTATTGTACGCAGTACTGGAGACCTTATCTCCAGAAGGATATTGATACTTTGGAGAGAGTTCAGAGAAGGGCTACTAAACTGGTTCATGGGTTGAAGGATAAAACTTACCAGGAAAGGTTAAAGCATCTTAACATGTATAGCTTGGAGGAAAGACGTAACAGGGGGGATATGATAGAAACATTTAAATACATAAAGGGAATCAACACAGTAAAGGAAGAGAGTATATTTAAAAGAAGAAAAACTACCACAACTAGAGGACATAGTCTTAAATTAGAGGGGCAACGATTTAAAAGTAATATCAGGAAGTATTACTTTACTGAGAGGGTAGTGGATGTATGGAATAGCCTGCCAGCAGAAGTGGTAGAGGTAAACACAGTCAAGGATTTTAAGCATGCGTGGGATAGACACAAGGCTATCCTAGCTATAAGACCGGGAACGGGGGACTAATAAAAGTACTCAAAAAAAAAATAAAAAAATTGGGCAGACTAGATGGACCGAATGGTTCTTATCTGCCGACACATTCTATGTTTCTATGTTTCTAAGAGAACAGGGAATAGGAAGTAAGTGTGGGGATTTCACATTTGCAAGGCGAGTGGCCATTTTCTGTGGTTTAGTTCAGGGCAGCACTCCTTGCCATCAGCGGTTTGAAAAGGGGGCTGTGTGAAGGTGAGTACGGGAGGCTGTGGAAGTTTTCTCCAGAGTCTGTCATCTGTGTGTAGTATTTGAGGTTCATTGGAGATTTTGCATAGGACATAGAAGACCTTTACAATATTCTCCTTTCTGGCCCTCTTGGGTCTCTTCCTCAGGCATATTTAAATCTTTTATTTATATGCCGTGGCTGCTGTTTGTGCATGCACTGCCATCTTGTCCTTTGCTTGGGACAACAGTTGTCCTTTAATTGCCATTTATATGTTGATATGTTTGTGCTTTCCGGAACTTCTGATGTTCAAAACTTTGGTGCTCAATCCTTATGTCCCCTCGTGGTTTTCATCTTAAGGACTACATGATTCTTGCAGAAAAATTTGACTTTCCCAACGCTGCACAGAACTTATTTCGGGCAATTAGAATTCTGTGATTCCCTATGTTGAAATTGTCAGAAGGATCTCGCAGAAGAATATTCAAGGATTGGAAACAGCTCTTCATTCCATGGGTTCTGAGAAGCTAAACAAAGTATGAGCTTCTTGCTTATGACCTAAATGACTGCAATCATCTCAATCATCTTCTTGCTGAAGATATGTGGGACTTTCCAAGCAATGTAAAGCATTCTTATTTTGGAAAAATGAAATCTGTTTCTCAATATTAAAATTTGACAGAATGTCCATGCTGAAGCCTATTCAAGATTTAGAAATCGGGTCTCCTTCTTTCAATTGGACGAATTGGTTCTGATGAGCTAAAAAAAATTTGAGCATCTGGCTAACATGTATGGAAAAAGTTCAACAGGTTGCAATCATGATTCTGACATGATGCCTATCCTTCTACCTTCTACGTGAATGCAAGCATCTAAAGCACTGTATTGTTCTTGCTGCAAACAGTGACTCTCCCTGCATTGCACAGATAATGTTTTTGGGAAAATTGAAATCCCAATGTTGAGATTCCTGTAAGGAGGGTTATGAATTAACCTATGTGAGATTTGAAAATGTGATCTCCTTCTTTCAGTTTGTTATGAAGAGCTAAACCAAGTGTGAGCATCTGTCTAGCTTGTATGACAAAGACCTAGCTTATGGTTACCTTCTAAGTATATGCAAACATCTCAAGCACCTACACTGTTATTTCTGAATAAACGTGACTCTCCCTGTGTTGTCCAGATTAACCTATTTGTCAACTTGAAATCTGTATTTCACCATGTTAAAATCGGGGGCGTATCGTGCCCTTGAGTGTTATGGCAATATGACATAAAATGGACACTTGCTTTATTATCCATTTCACTTAGTCACTTCCTGGGACTTTCCGTAACTTAATCCTGTGATTCACCATATATTACGTATATTTTGTTGAGTCAGAGTCTAATATGTATAGTTCTCCGTGACCATACACAGCACACCTGGGCTTACTCTGACCGCCTCCTCCCCATCTGTCCCCACGGGTAGACAACTGGGCTAACCCGTGGTACAGGAATTTTGAGGTAGACTTATTCTTATACGTAGATATAGGTTAGTCACTCCAAGTTCTCGTCACAATATACCACACATGAAGATATTTTCAACAAATGGGGGGGTTCCGTAACTTAATCTTGTGATTCACCATATATTACGTATATTTTGTTGAGTCAGAGTCTGATCTGTATAGTTCTCTGTGACCATACACAGCACACCTGGGCTTACTCTGACCGCCTCCTCCCCATCTGTCCCCACGGGTAGACAACTGGGCTAACCCGTGGTACAGGAATTTTGAGGTAGACTTATTATTATACATAGATATAGGTTAGTCACTCAAAGTTCTCCTCACAATATACAACACATCAAGATATTTTCAACATATGGGGATTCTTACTGTCATGCCCACACGATGCCTCTGGCTGGCGTCACATCCTCCCTCGGACAGATATACGAAGACTACCTCAAGTGACACATGTAGGCAAGATGATAAACTTCCTCACCTCAATCACGGGCTGCAGTCCCGGTGTCCGTAGATGTGTCTCGCCTCTGTCCAATGGTTTGGGGGGTGTCCCGCCAGTAGGTCTCTCGTGTGCCCCACGTTGGGCGCCAACTGTTTTGGATCTGATCAAGGGTCAGTTATGTTGATGTGTTGGTCCAAATTAGTTAGATATGATACGTGCACGGAGAGAAAAGACACTCTGTGGAGTCAAAGCAAATCTCTACTTTATTGGGTGTGATACAGCTTGATATACAATTCAGGAGATAGGAAGGGGGCGTCTATTGTACCACTAGTTGATTGGTTATATGTAGGATAATAGGTGTGCTTATGCAAATATACCCGTATCTTAGTAAAGCTGCACAAGCAACAGGGGGGAAGAAGGGGGGTTGTATTCTGTAAGGAAATGTCTCTATCTTCTAAGCACCGTTTTAACTGTTAAAACAAGCAAGTGTCCATTTTATGTCATATTGCCATAACAGAGTGACAAGCGTGCTGCCAGCCCGGAGGTTTGTGTGCTGAGAACAGTCAGCACACAAACCCCCGGAAATACCCGAGAGACGTCGTTACATCCGAAAAACGACACTGAGTTGAATTCGGCAACAGAGCCACTCACTCTGTTGCCAATTCAACAAGCACGAAAAGTATACGAATATTTATATATATATATATATATGTGTGTGAGTGACTCTGTTGCCTAATTCAATGCAGTGTCGTCTTTCGGATGTATTTCCGGGGCTCTCTGCTCGGAGAGTGCCATTAGGGAGCAGGCATGTTAGAATATTTGGAGACAGATTTCTAGTTGCCCTAACATGCCTGCTTCCTAATGGCACTAAATGGAGCAAAGAGATCTAGGTGCCCTCTTTATATTCTTTCATTACAACATTCTATTTTAAATGTCTTTGCTTTATGCAATCTTTCAATGTAACAGAACTTCATTATAGGCCAGCAGTTGTCATTCCCATAGATATGTTGAAATGTTTGTTTCTAAACCAACTTTCTGATGATTAATTGTTTAATATACACAATTAATAAATCATTAATAGCCCATGTTTTTCGCTGTGTTGTTCTTTGCACTTTATTGAAATTGTGCACTTTAAATTTAGATGTGAACTGTGAATTGAATTCACAGCCAGGAGTTGTAGTGACCACTAGGAAAAAAAAAGAACATAAATATTTACCTCCACTTTTGGGTTCTGGTTTGGAGAGTAGCATTTTCTACATTAACATTTAAGTCTAAAAAGCTTATATTGTTAACACTGTAGTGTGTCGTCAGGTATCTTGAATTTGTACAATTACCGACTGAAACAAGAAGAGATTGGTCTGTTGCTTAAAGACTTTGTCTGTCCTCACTTGTAAATGAAACACATTTGATATAGATATACATAGTTTTGCTAGGCAATTGGCCTTCAAAAAATATTTTATCCAGCACAGTTAGATACAGTTATAACACAGATTATAATAAACGTTTTAAAGATAAATTCTCCAGCGTCTACTTACTGAGAATGTGTTAAACCACCTGCAAGTTTCTAAGCAACTGTGTGCCAACATTATGGAATATTGAGGAGTAGCTGTGATGTCATGCTGTGATGTCACAATGCTGCCTGAATATGAGTGTGATGGGCCAGTCAGCTCACTGATATAGAGTGTCCTAAAAGGCATGGCCTGCATCTAGTTCACATCTTCTCGTTAATTTGAGTTCGTGTTTGCGGTTCATTTCTGCATCCATCTCAGCGCTTTCCAGCGAAGGCTGAGGCCAATCGATACAACATTGGTGAGAGTCTGATCTTTTAAAGATACACTCACACACTGCACATTACTGTGAGTTTTATTACTGTGGAGCCTGTGATACACTCACACACTGCACATAGCTGTGAGTTTTATTGCTGTGGAGTCTGTGATACACTCACACACTGGACATAGCTGTGAGTTTTATTACTGTGGAGCCTGTGATACACTCACACACTGCACATTACTGTGAGTTTTATTGCTGTGGAGCCTGTGACACACTCACACACTGCACATTACTGTGAGTTTTATTGCTGTGGAGTCTGTGATACACTCACACACTGCACATTACTGTGAGTTTTATTGCTGTGGAGTCTGTGATACACTCACACACTGCACATTACTGTGAGTTTTATTGCTGTGGAGTCTGTGATACACTCACACACTGCACATTACTACGAGTTTTATTGCTGTGGAGTCTGTGATACACTCACACACTGCACATTACTGTGAGTTTTATTGCTGTGGAGCCTGTGATACACTCACACATTGCACATTACTGTGAGTTTTATTGCTGTGGAGCCTGTGATACACTCACACACTGCACATTACTGGGAGTTTTATTGCTGTGGAGCCTGTGATACACTCACACACTGCACATTACTACGAGTTTTATTGCTGTGGAGTCTGTGATACACTCACACACTGCACATTACTGTGAGTTTTATTGCTGTGGAGCCTGTGATACACTCACACATTGCACATTACTGTGAGTTTTATTGCTGTGGAGCCTGTGATACACTCACACACTGCACATTACTGTGAGTTTTATTGCTGTGGAGCCTGTGATACACTCACACATTGCACATTACTGTGAGTTTTATTGCTGTGGAGCCTGTGATACACTCACACACTGCACATTACTGGGAGTTTTATTGCTGTGGAGCCTGTGATACACTCACACACTGCACATTACTGGGAGTTTTATTGCTGTGGAGCCTGTGATACACTCACACACTGCACATTACTGGGAGTTTTATTACTCAAATACTACACACAAATGTTTTTATTTTGACATACAGACCCCAGCACCTCTTTCGTTTGACCTATATTTTATAAACTACAAGTAGCCCTCCATTTTCCTCCTATTTTGTCATTGGTGCCAATATGGACCAAGACATCTAGCTCCTCTCCCCCCCATCCCATTAATCTGTCCTCTCTGTCTGCAACAGGCCGACCCCTGGAACCCAGGAGAAAAGGAAATCATTTGGTTACTGTGAACATAGTCACCCATTATTAGTGTTTTATACAAATAATTATTATTATTACTATTAATAAATGCTGCCACATTCCCACAGACGCTCTCTTTCTCTCTCTGACACTCTTGTTCCCACTTCCTGGCTATTCTGGGAAAAGAATCCCCCAAAACATCTTTTATTAAATCCAGGACTGTTGGCAACGTTGCTTTCTGGGCTCTAGAAACATAGAAACATAGAATGTGTCGGCAGATAAGAACCATTCGGTCCATCTAGTCTGCCCAATTTTGTGTCTATCCCACGCATGCTTAAAATCCTTGACTACCACTTCTGCTGGAAGGCTATTCCATACATCCACTAACCTCTCAGTAAAGTAATACTTCCTGATATTACTTTTAAATCGTTGCCCCTCTAATTTAAAACTCGAGAATAGCGAGAGGAGAGTCACTGCCCTTCCACCTAACACACAGAGGGAGCACTGAGGTAAAAAGGATACTTATAGGTGCACTACTCCTGGGGGTCAGGGTGTGTGTGAGGCAGTGTCTGCATTACTCCTGGCGGTCAGGGTGTGTGTGAGGCAGTGTCTGCATTACTCCTGGCGGTCAGGGTGTGTGTGAGGCAGTGTCTGCACTACTCCTGGCGGTCAGGGTGTGTGTGAGGCACTGTCTGCACTACTCCTGGCGGTCAGGGTGTGTGTGAGGCAGTGTCTGCATTACTCCTGGCGGTCAGGGTGTGTGTGAGGCAGTGTCTGCACTACTCCTGGGGGTCAGGGTGTGTGTGAGGCAGTGTCTGCACTACTCCTGGCGGTCAGGGTGTGTGTGAGGCAGTGTCTGCATTACTCCTGGCGGTCAGGGTGTGTGTGAGGCAGTGTCTGCATTACTCCTGGCGGTCAGGGTGTGTGTGAGGCAGTGTCTGCACTACTCCTGGCGGTCAGGGTGTGTGTGAGGCAGTGTCTGCACTACTCCTGGGGGTCAGGGTGTGTGTGAGGCAGTGTCTGCACTACTCCTGGGGGTCAGGGTGTGTGTGAGGCAGTGTCTGCACTACTCCTGGGGGTCAGGGTGTGTGTGAGGCAGTGTCTGCACTACTCCTGGGGGTCAGGGTGTGTGTGAGGCACTGTCTGCACTACTCCTGGGGGTCAGGGTGTGTGTGAGGCACTGTCTGCACTACTCCTGGGGGTCAGGGTGTGTGTGAGGCACTGTCTGCAGTACTCGTAGCAGTCAGGGTGTGTGTGAGGGCTTTGTAGGTTAAAGACAGAGTTTAAAATTTTATCTTACTACATCATTTGTGGCTTGATATGCAAATGAGCTCATTTTCCTTGGGGAATGTGTAATTTGCATATCAAGAAACAAAGTGATAACACAAGCAGGCGTTGCCACAGACCCTTTTAAAACATATATTTCTCTTTATACATTGGCGTGCAATAACACTATGTATAAACTTAATATCATTTTTTTTATTCCCTACATTCACACTATGGTTGTCTAACGTTTAGGGTGAGAATTTGAAGAAAAATACAAAGGTTATTTTCCCCGGTGGTAAATTGAGTGCAGAAGGAGGAATTTTTTTCAAACATATGAATAGTTATTGGTTTTGTTAAAACGTCCTAGGAGTTTGTCCAAACTACAGACATAAATAAAATGTAAAAAGTAGTAAGCGTGAAAAATCAAACAGTCGAAGCACACAATGTGATACTGTGAGAAAACTTTTGAATTGTCCTAAAAAACATTAAATAGAAAATAAAACAGACTGTGGGTTTTATTATTCGCGGCGACATTAATTTACAGCGCCGGCCAAAGTTGTTAAGCCGATATTATAATAAACACTTTATAACAAGTTTAGTTACAAGATTGTATCAAGTGTAGATGATTTATAAAGAAATTCTCTCAGGGGGCAGACATGTTGGTTAGAATCTTTACTCCATATAGTTCTCTCAAGGGGCAGACATGTTGGTTAGAATCTTTACTCCATATCGTTCTCTCAGGGGGCAGACATGTTGGTTAGAATCTTTACTCCATATAGTTCTCTCAAGGGGCAGACATGTTGGTTAGAATCTTTACTCCATATAGCTCTCTCAGGGGGCAGACATGTTGGTTACAATCTTTACTCCATATAGTTCTCTCAGGGGGCGGACATGTTGGTTAGAATCTTTACTCCATATAGTTCTCTCAGGGGGCAGACATGTTGGTTAGAATCTTTACTCCATATCGTTCTCTCAGGGGGCAGACATGTTGGTTAGAATCTTTACTCCATATCGTTCTCTCAGGGGGCGGACATGTTGGTTAGAATCTTTACTCCATATAGTTCTCTCAGGGGGCAGACATGTTGGTTAGAATCTTTACTCCATATCGTTCTCTCAGGGGGCAGACATGTTGGTTAGAATCTTTACTCCATATCGTTCTCTCAGGGGGCGGACATGTTGGTTAGAATCTTTACTCCATATTGTTCTCTCAGTAGGCAGACATGTTGGTTAGAATCTTTACTCCATATAGTTCTCTCAGGGGGGCAGACATGTTGGTTAGAATCTTTACTCCATATAGTTCTCTCAGGGGGCGGACATGTTGGTTAGAATCTTTACTCCATATCGTTCTCTCAGGGGGGCAGACATGTTGGTTAGAATCTTTACTCCATATAGTTCTCTCAGGGGGGCAGACATGTTGGTTAGAATCTTTACTCCATATAGTTCTCTCAGGGGGCAGACATGTTGGTTAGAATCTTTACTCCATATAGTTATCTCAGGGGGCAGACATGTTGGTTAGAATCTTTACTCCATATAGTTCTCTCAGGAGGCAGACATGTTGGTTAGAATCTTTACTCCATATAGTTCTCTCAGGGGGCAGACATGTTGGTTAGAATCTTTACTCCATATAGTTCTCTCAGGGGGCAGACATGTTGGTTAGAATCTTTACTCCATATAGTTATCTCAGGGGGCAGACATGTTGGTTAGAATCTTTACTCCATATAGTTCTCTCAGGGGGCAGACATGTTGGTTAGAATCTTTACTCCATATAGTTCTCTCAGGGGGCAGACATGTTGGTTAGAATCTTTACTCCATATTGTTCTCTCAAGGGGCAGACATGTTGGTTAGAATCTTTACTCCATATAGTTCTCTCAGGGGGCAGACATGTTGGTTAGAATCTTTACTCCATATAGTTCTCTCAGGGGGCAGACATGTTGGTTAGAATCTTTACTCCATATAGTTCTCTCAGGGGGCAGACATGTTTAGAATCTTGGGTCAGATCTTCACCCACCTTGGTTCAGATGAACAATGGTCTGACCCAAGATTCTAAACAAGATGTCTGCCTCCTGGTAGAGCTAAATGGAGCAAAGAGGGCTCAAAAAGTTAATTTATTTGTGTGCTTTCAGTAAGGCATTTCTATATAAAATTCCTACACTTGATGCAATATTTCAATTAAACACAACTTCAATTTTTGCCACAGTTGTCCATTAAAGCTGTCACCGGCATGGATGCCAGTTCCGGCTGGAGTCCAGGTGCAGGGGCCGGAGCAGGTGTGATACCCTGTGCAGGGTGACCACTCTCCCCCAAAGGGTGGAGCCCCAGGCTTTGAGTGGCCACAATTAGGGTTTTGAGGCCTTCTTTTGGGCATCTTGATAAACAGGAACAAACGGGCAAAACAGAAAACGTAGTCGGGGTCACAAACCGAAAGGTTAGGACTGGAGAAGGACAGAGAAGCCAAGGTACTAGCCGAGTCAGGAGTGGAGAAGGACGGAGTAGTCAGGGTACAGGCCAAGTAGATATCAGTAGGGCAGGGAACAAAACAATAGCACAAGCAAAGGACAGGCAGGCAAAATGTTCCAGATAAGAGACAGACACATAGCAATGGTGAAAAGGCAAGCCCTCTGTTGGCGCACAGAACAGTTATAGGTACCAGAAACACAGAGGTCCCAGGGTTCAATCCCAGCAATAGTATTGAGCAAGGCTTAGCTTGAAACAGATACAGTTGCTGTAGAGAGAAGCAGCCTCTTCGCTTAGTGTGTTTTTTTTTTATATACAGAGTCGTCCAGCCTAGCGGGCTATAATGGTCGCTCTCCCTGTCTTGCTGATCATTGACCAAGGCTGGAGATGAGAGTAATATATTATTATGTCTTGTCTTAATGGATAAATATATAGTAAGTAAGGAACCCAATAAATCTTCACACATTATTCTGATAAAAATGCATTCCATTCCAATAGATACTTCACCCTCCAACCTCTAACGGGGTAATTGTTGGTGTTCTAAGCCGATATATAGTCTGCTTTTAATGAAATGTAATTATATTATAATGTAATTCTCCACCAAGCTTTTGTAGAGATTATCTCTAGTGACATGCCTTGTAACAAAGATATGGGGGTATGGGTAGAAAGAGATAGATATTGGGGTATGGGTAGAGAGAGATAGTCATGGGGGTATGGGTACAGAGAGATAGACATGGGGGTATGGTAGAGAGAGATAGTCATGGGGGTATGGGTAGAGAGTGATAGACATGGGGGTATGGGTAGAGAGAGATAGGCATGGGGGTATGGGTAGACAGAGATAGGCATGGGGGTATGGGTAGAGAGAGAGAGAGATATGGGGGTATGGGTAGAGAGAGATAGACATGGGGGTATGGGTAGAGAGAGATAGGCATGGGGGGGTATGGGTAGTGAGAGATAGACATGGGGGTATGGGTATAGAGACATAGTCATGAGGGTATGGGTAGAGAGAGATAGACGTTGGGGTATGGGTAGAGAGAGATAGGCATGGGGGTATGGGTAGACAGAGATAGGCATGGGGGTATGGGTAGAGAGAGAGAGATATGGGGCTATGGGTAGAGAGAGATAGACATGGGGGTATTGGTAGAGATAGATAGGCATGGGGGTATGGGGTATGGGTAGAGAGAGATAGGCATGGGGGTATGGGGTATGGGTAGAGAGAGATAGGCATGGGGGTATGGGTAGAGAGAGATAGATATGGGGGTATGGGTAGAGAGAGATAGGCATGGGGGTATGGGTAGAGAGAGATAGGCATGGGGGTATGGGTAGAGAGAGATAGACATGGGGGTATGGATAGAGAGAGATAGACATGGGGGAATGGGTAGAGAGAGAGAGATATGGGGGTATGGGTAGAGAGAGATAGGCATGGGGGTATGGGTAGACAGAGCTAGGCATGGGGGTATGGGTAGAGAGATATGGGGGTATGGGTAGAGAGAGATAGACATGGAGGTAAGGGTAGAGAGAGATAGGCATGGGGGTATGGGTAGAGCGAGATATGGGTATAGAGAGATAGGCATGGGGTATGGGTAGAGAGAGATAGGCATGGGGGTAAGGGTAGAGAGAGAGAGAGATGGGGGTATGGGTAGAGAGAGATAGACATGGGGCTATGGGTAGAGAGAGATAGACATGGGGGTATGGGTAGAGAGACATAGTCATGAGGGTATGGGTAGAGAGAGAGAGATATGGGGGTATGGGTAGAGAGAGATAGGCATGGGGGGTATGGGTAGTGAGAGATAGACATGGGGGTATGGGTATAGAGACATAGTCATGAGGGTATGGGTAGAGAGAGATAGACGTTGGGGTATGGGTAGAGAGAGATAGGCATGGGGGGGTATGGGTAGACAGAGATAGGCATGGGGGTATGGGTAGAGAGAGAGAGATATGGGGGTATGGGTAGAGAGAGATAGACATGGGGGTATTGGTAGAGATACCTTCATATGTCAATTCATTCAACTAAATCCCTCATATTTCTATTATGTTTATACAATTGTTGATAACTTTATTAGGGTGAGAAGCGCAGACAGTGTTTTTGTAAACTTTTTATTGCTCACAGCTGCAGTGTAATAACAATCTATCATATAGCAAGACACGTAACCAATACGCACAGCTTATTATGCGTTTGTATAAACTCCCAGATACATATTTGCCTGCCGTTCCAGCTAAGCCGCAGGTCTCCAAAACTTGGCCCTCCAGTTACTGACGGCCTAAATCTCCTATAATACTCTGTTAGCAAAGAGACTGGCAGGTTAGTATGGACGTGTACGATAACAGCAGCTGGAGTGCCTCAGTTTGGAGACCTCTGACCTAAGCTATTAACTTCTCATTTTTTAAGTTAACTGGTTACTTCAATTTTTAGTGAATAGCCCCACAGTCTTCTGTATGGAAATTCTGTGAAACACTTGAAGATTTGCACTTTAACTGGAAGAAATGAGGAAAAAAAAAATCTCCCCCAGTCATTTTTATCAATTTATCACATGTGGCTTTTCTGATGTCTAATGAGTTGTGATGGATGAACAAAGCCTTTCCCGCACTCGGCACATGAGAACGGTCTCTCTCCCGTGTGAGTCTGTTGGTGTATTGTAAGGTTGTTTTTGTATGTAAACCGTTTCCCGCACTCAGCACATGAGAACGGTCTCTCTCCCGTGTGAGTCCGTTGGTGTACAGTAAGGTTGCCTTTAAGTGTGAACCGTTTCCCACACTCAGAGCAGCAGTACGGCCTCTCCCCCGTGTGGATTATCTTGTGTCTGACAAGATTTGTGCGACGGTTGAATCCTTTCCCGCACTCTGAGCACACATGTTTTCTGACATCTTTCTGTGCATTGTGATGTGACTGTTTGGGAGCTTTAATCTCCAATGGATCAGTGAAGTTGATGCTGCTCCATGTTCCTCTTGCTACAGATACCTTTTCATTGTTTGTCTTTCTCTTATTGTTCTGTCTATAACGTTGTTGACGCGGGTCAGTAAGATGGAATTCCCCAGCGGAGGTCGGGTCATTATAAACAATTGTCTCAGATTCCCTCGGAATTACACATGTTCCGTTTAGAGCAATAAGGTTGACTCCTGGAGCATTGAGGGTAACATCAGTATCATTCATTGTACAGTCTGCGGCAGAGATAAAACGGTCATGCACTTCCTGTTTGACTCTCCAATGGATAGGTTGGTCTAAAAGGAAGCAGAGATATGATAAAGAATATTAATCTCTTTATATATTTCCATTCTGAATGGTCAGATTACACACTGTAATTTTACTACAGACTAAAGGCCTCATTGACGTCTCAATTCTCACAAGTACACAGCTGCTAGAAATAGAAACTCAGGGCTGTACAATTGTATTGGATATGGCTTACATAGTCATTTACTAGGGATTCACGTCATAGACCAAACTTTATAAGTGCTTATTAATGATAGGAAGTACCTCCTTTTAGATAGACCACTCCTTTAACTGTTGCATCCATTTGATACCTGATGTTAAATAAATGACACTTAGACACACACATCTTGCTTCCCCTTGCTGGCTGGGAGCATTATAACTCCATCTGGCTCCATTAGTTCTTCTGTCCCCGTGTTCCTTGGTCCCCTTGAGACTCCCTGTTTAGGGCCCATCTTCTCATAGTTATTTCCCCCTGGGTTGGGGTAGTCTGTCCAATTTAAACCTAGTTCATTTGGTGCACATGATCCCTCAAAATCACCCCCCCCCCCCCCCACTATCTTTAAATGTAAAAAAAACCACCTACACACACAAACACACAGGTACATACTTACACACACGCAGAGTTTAAAAAAAAAATGTTTTACTGCTCCTCCCAGGGGCCTGTCTTCCCCCCCTCTGTACCTAGCACATGACCGCCCATGCAGGGTTTAGGAGGGAGGGATTATGCAGCATGTGGAAAACTTTGTTTTGCGAGGTTGTTTTAGGTAAATGTGCAGGTGGAGTTGCGCTTACCACTAAAGACTGGGCGCACCTCAATGTCCAGGGGGATGAATTAGAGGGATGCGACTGGCTGGGGTGCCCAGGGTCTAATAGATTCTTTTAGACCCTGGGCACCACAGCCAGTCACATCACTCTAATGAGTAGCACATGGGGCAGACCACCCCCCTTAGTCCATCACAGCTGTGAAAATGTTCCTGTACCTTTTGTGGGTTTTTGTGACATTTTTATTGTTTTCACTCCAGTGTTCCTGACTCGGCTTGTTTGACACCTCTCGATCTCCTCTCCTTGTAATTTTACCTCGGTTTACCTTTGACTCTCCCACTTTCTGGTATCCTGCCCCTGAAATTAAGTTCCACTATCCAGTATCTCAGCACCAGTGACTGTGTGTCCACTATGCAGTATCTCAACACCAGTGGCTGTGTCTCCACTTTCCAGTATCTCAGCACCAGTGGCTGTGTCTCCACTATCCAGTATCTCAGCACCAGTGGCTGTGTCTCTACTATCCAGTATCTCAGCACCAGTGGCTGTGTCTCTACTATCCAGTATCTCAGCACCAGTGGCTGTGTCTCTACTATCCAGTATCTCAGCACCAGTGGCTGTGTCTCCACTTTCCAGCATCTCAGCACCAGTGGCTGTGTCTCCACTATCCAGTATCTCAGCACCAGTGGCTGTGTCTCTACTATCCAGTATCTCAGCACCAGTGGCTGTGTCTCCACTGAGAGAGTATGAGCAAACGGCCAGAGCTGCTTACGGATGACGGCGTGGATCTGTCCTCTAGGCGCTCCCACCGGATACAGTGTGAAGAAACAGGAACCTTGTTCCAAGTTGCGGTCGAGGCACCTCCAAAGCCGGTAAAGTGAAGAATCCAGAACAAGGTAAGTATACGAATATGCAAAAATGTATTTAATATGCAAAAAATATAGCTGGGTACAAAGAGGAGGATAGAGAGACTGTGATAAAGCCTATGCGAAACGCAGTGGCGGTGTCTCCACTATCCAGTATCTCAGCACCAGTGGCGGTGTCTCCACTATCCAGTATCTCAGCACCAGTGGCGGTGTCTCCAATTTCCAGTATCTCAGCACCAGTGGCCGTGTCTCCACTTTCCAGTATCTCAGCACCAGTGGCTGTGTCTTCACTTTCCAGTATCTCAGCACCAGTGGCTGTGTCTTCACTTTCCAGTATCTCAGCACCAGTGGCTGTGTCTTCACTTTCCAGTATCTCAGCACCAGTGGCAGTGTCTCCACTTTCCAGTATCTGAGCACCAGTGGCGGTCTCCACTTTCCAGTATCTCGGCACCAGTGGCTGTGTCCTCTATGCAGAATCTCAGCACCAGTGGCTATGTCCTATATCCTGTATCTCAGCACCAGTGGCTATGTATCCACTATCCCAGTACCAATGGCTGTGTCTCCACTAACCAGTATCTCAGTACCAGTGGCTGTGTGTCCACTACCCAGTATCTCAGTTCCAGTGGCTGTGTGTCCAGTATCTCAGTACCAGTGGCTGTGTCCATTATCCAGTATCTCAGTACCAGTGGCTATGTGTCCAGTATCTCAGCACCAGTGGCTGTGTCTAGTAGCTGTGTGTCCGGTTTCCAGTATCTCAGTACCAGTGGCTGTGTGTCCGGTATCTCATTACCAGTGGCTGTGTGTCCCGTATCCTGTATCTCAACACCAGTGGCTGTGTGTCCAATGTCTCAGTACCAGTGGCTGTGTGTCCAGTGTCTCAGTACCAGTGGCTGTGTGTCCAGTGTCTCAGTACCAGTGGCTGTGTGTCCACATCCATATTGCACCCACAGGACTTGTCTCAGCACCCATATTGCACCCACAGGACTTGTCTCAGCACCCATATTGCACCCACAGGACTTGCCACATGTCTGGTAGTGTCGTGGCTGGATGTCTGTGCATTGCTCAGTCTTTGGGAGGAGGTTTCATGGGAAAACCTCCTACATGTTATTTGCTCGCAGAACTGAAAGAAAATCTGATGAGAAAAATGTATTAAATGTGTCTGTATTGTCTCCTGTTTATGACATCACCTGTGACTTGATATGTAAATGAATTACTTTCAATGGGAAATGTGTAATTTGCATAAAGCCACAAATGTTGTCATACACAGGAGACACCAGACACCACAGACATTTAAAACCTACTTTTCTCTTAACTTATGCATTTGAATGGCAGTATGCTAACACAATCATGTGTTATTCTCTACAAGAGTGCCTTTGGAAGGTGTTTGATAGCAGTATAGACTGCTTTGTCTGCCAACTAGTGAGTAGGTGAGGTTAGGGTCTCACCCTATCCGAGTGTACCTTCATATGGCAGATGAGCTTAATTATGCTTTGGTCAATTCATTCAACTAAATCCCTCACATTTCTTTTATGTTGATTACGGTGAGAAGCGCAGACAGTGTTTTTGTAAACTTATTGCTCACAGCTGCAGTGTAATAACAATCAAGACATGTAACCAATACACACAGGTTATTATCTGTTTGTATAAACTCTGAGATACATTACTGCCTGCCGTTCCAGCTAAGCCGCAGGTCTCCAAACTGCGGCCCTCCAATTACTGATCTCCTATAATACTCTGAAGAGACTGGCAGGTGAGTATGGACGAGTACGATAACAGCAGCTGGAGTACCTCAGTTTGAAGACCTCTGAGCTAAGCTATTAACTTCTCATTTTTGCAGTTCACTGAACACTTACATTTTTAGTGAATAGCCCCACACTTTAACTGGAAGACATTATAAAAAATCAAAAAAATCTCCCCCAGTCATTTTTAGCAATTTATCACATGTGGCTTTTCTGATGTCTAATGAGTTGTGATGGATTAACAAAGCCTTTCCCGCACTCGGCACATGAGAATGGCCTCTCTCCCGTGTGAGTCTGTTGGTGTATTGTAAGGTTGTTTTTGTATGTAAACCGTTTCCCGCACTCGGCACATGAGAACGGTCTCTCTCCCGTATGAGTCCGTTGGTGTACTGTAAGGTTGGGTTTCGTTGTGAACCGTTTCCCACACTCAGAGCAGCAGTACGGTCTCTCTCCCGTGTGGATTCTCATGTGTCTGACAAGATTTGTGCGACGGTTGAAACCTTTCCCGCACTCTGAGCACACATGCGTTCGGACGTCTTCCTGTGCGTAGTGAGGTGCTCGTTGGGAAGCTTTAGTCTCCAATGTATCAGTGAAGTTGATGCTGCTCCATGTTCCTCTTGCTACGGATACCTTTCCATTGTTTGTCTGTCTGTAACGTTGTTGACGCGGGTCAGTAAGATGGAATTCCCCAGTGGAGGTCGGGTCATTATTTACAATTGTCTCAGATCCACTCGGAATTACACTTGTTCCATTTACAACCATAAGGTTCACTCCTGGAGCATACTGGGTAACATCAGTATCATTCATTGCACAGTGTGCGGCAGAGATAAAACGGTCATGCTCCTCCTGTTTGACTCTCCAATGGATTGGTTGGTCTAAAAGGAAGCAGAGATATGATAAAGAATATTAATTTCTTTAAATAATTCATTCTGAATGGTCAGATCACAGACTGTGATTTTACTACGGACCAAATGCCTCATTGATTTCTCAGCTCTCACTAATGCTCACAGATGCTAGAAATAGAAACTCAGGGCTGTGCGATTGTATTGTTTATGGCTTATGTAGTCATTTATTAGTGATTCACATCATAGATTTAGCTTCATAAGTGCTTATTAATGATATGAAGTACCTCCCTTTAGATAGACCACTCCTTTAACTGTTGCATCCATTTCATACCTGTTGTTCTATGTAGCAATGTAAGAAGTATGAAGTGCATTACTCCTACCAACAGAGGTCACTAGAGAGCGAGTGATGACTTTTTGTTCCAACAGGAACTTCCTGGGATGGGAGGAGGAGAGAGGACACATGTGGAAGGTGCAGGAAGCCGCATGGCATGGAGGAATGGAGAGCACTGACAAGTTTTGCTAACTATACGTATAAAATAGCAAGCTGTGCTTTCGTCTTGGGCTTAGTTTAAGTGTCAAGAAGCTAGGGTTAATAATTTAAGGTTTAGTTTAATGCCCGATATTGTAGCTAAAAGTAGAAAGTAACTGCTGCATAACCTCTTTCAAAAACGTCCTTATCACCCTGGAATGAAGAGCCATTTTGGACACATGCATGTGCTTTGCTGATCCTCTCGGACGTTGAACACACGTTACAGAATATTAGGTATAAATAAATGATATTATATATAATCACAACTTCTCTTAGTATTCATCTTAATATAATTTATCTATATTCTCGAATCAAAGAAATGTATTGTTGTACCTTTAGTCTTGTTTGTCTATATATAGGACATGAGCTATTTTGGGATATTTTTTTACATGCGTGTCTAAGTGTAATTTATTTAGTGTACCATACCTCCCAACTGTCCCACTTTGCGCGTGACAGTCCTGATGCGCTCTACCTCTGTCACGCTTTTCGCAACAGAGGTAGAGCTCAGTGGCACAGCGCGACTCAGGACCGCGGTCCTGTCCGATTTCTCCATTGTCCCAGACACCAGAGAATGCTTACTGGGCATGCGCAGCATTGTGCACATGCGCAGTAGCGATCCTGGATTCAGAAAAAAAAAAATGGGTGTAATCATACATTGTTTTTCAAAGAAAATTTATAGCTTTCTTTTGATGCTATATTTATCCTTCTACAGGCCGAGTATCCCTTTTCCACACATCCATTATCCCCACAAAAATCAGATTTTGTCAGAAGCTGCAAATTTCACACACCTGTCAGAATGCAAGTGCACGACAGTTTATTCAGCATCCAGCCCCCCTAAGCTTTGATATAGCCTTGCCATGCATGCTCAGATTCCCCCCCCCCCCCCCCACGCCCACAAAGAGTAATACAATGACACGTGTGCAGGCCTGAAACACCAACAGCAGGTACCCAATGATGCCTAATATCACAGCGACATCACAGGAACAGTGATTTATTTACTTGTTATTACTGTATTTCACGAGAGCTGAGAGGCTTTAATCTTATTGATGAAAATGAGCTGTTATCTTAAATGACCCGTTATCTAAAAGTCCAGTTCATCGCGGGACAGTTTGCTGGATCGCTTAGAAGGTTAGTATTAGGAGTTAGCATTAAAGTTACTATTAGGGCTTAGTATTAGGAGTTAGTCTGGTTTATTGAACGTTAGACAATCTTTGTACCAGTGGTGAGAATCGGCGGATTCTGAGGTCCAAAGCAGGTCCAGGGTCAGCGCCAGATTTAATCAGTGGATACATAACACACTCCTCCCATGTAAGACTGAAACCAAGTAGTCTGAGATTTGAGCGCACATTCACACGTTCAAACTGCGGCGACAGTGCGGACCCCACAACAACACACTGGGGTCACCAAGGCAAAATGGAAAGGACAGAGGACATTATCATTGATATCAGAGGCTGTATTTCTTGCATTACAGATGTTAAAAGAGGTTCAAACGGTTTAATTGGAGAGGGATTATTTGGGCACACCTAGCTAAAAAAGGTTTTGCACTTTAACCCCTTGGTGACACGACTGTTTGTGCCATCTTGTACTGTTCAGGACACAGGCTGTTTTTACATTTCTGCATTTAGCTCAAAATTTCTTGTCTCGTTTGAGATAAGAAGGGCTTTCTTTAAATAACATTATTTTGATCACATCATATAATTTACTATAAAAAAAAATATATAAATATATATATATATATTACGGGAAATGAAAAAAAAAAAAAAAAATAAACACTTTAAATACCTTGCACGTGAAAAATCTTACACATCTACAAAACACTAATAAAAACTGCTAAATAGATTCTAATATTTGTCCCCAGTTCAGATATACCCCATGTTTAAATGTTTTTTCTTCAGTGTTTTGTACATTATAAGGCAGTAAACTCAAGTAGAGCATTGCTTTATCAAAACCATTTTTTCAGGATTACCTTTAGTTATATTGTGGTAATATTCCAACACATAATACAAGGGTTAGGGTTAGGTTGTGTTTCTAATACAATATGGAGATCTGGAAGGTACTTAGAGGACTTGGGCAAGCTGCCAATATGGTACTTAGTCTCTTCTTCCCTGATCGCAGAGATCACATATGCTGAAGTTCATCTCTGTGCTATTTATGAAACTGCCTCAGTACTGAGGCTGCCAGAAATAATATTTAAATTGTGATCACTGCTCACTGAAGAGCACACAGTGGCTATAAATACAATACTTTTGATGCCATCACGGTGTCCTCTGGGCTTAATGTGCAGCCTCCGTGACACTGAACACACCGCTCGCCAGAGAAGAGACTATCATCTCCACCCCACTGATTGGCTGTGTGGCGTTCACCTTACATACTCACACACCAATGACGTGTCTCTGTTCAGTCACAGAGCAATGTCCCTTGAGACAATCGTGTATCTGCCTGTGTCCCTGGCTTCCAATTACGCCGTGATCAGGGCCAGGAACGTAAAAATTGCCTTTTTGGTGCTTTTATCCCTAGTTAAGAGACTAAAAGAAACAAACAGTGGTTATTCCCTCTTTAATAGAGCAGAACAGCCTTTAATGTTAAAAGCACCCTCCCTTATTTGTATATTTTATTAAAACAAACAATATATAAATAGTCTGTCAATATAAACCTTGTCTGTGTTTATCTCTTACCTGGACTGATCTCTGTAGGATTTTCCTCCTCCTTACACTGCATGGGAAATACCTCCTCTCCCTGCTCCTCCTGTGATACAAGATCAGATGGGTATGACATAATAAGGATGCTGCAGCTTGAGGCAACAACTCACACAGAGGAGAAAAAATATATAATATAAATAGGATTAGAATAATATAAATATGAAAATTAATAACTTTATTTAGGAAATTATTTTGCCCAAATAGAAGACCACTCAATAGCGAATATGTTTCTTTCCTTTGTCCGCAGTTTACGCCGAAGGGAGAAAAGTTGCTCCACATTTCCATTGTGAGGAGAGATTGAGCCATTTTCTACTATTCAATATTTTCAGAGCTTTCAAAATATTTTATCCAATTTTGATGTGACAGCAATTTGTTAAAATCTTTATCATTCTTATATCTGGCCATGATTTTTTTCAGATTACTGAATTGGTCAAAACACTTATCATATGGAACTCGCTTATTAAAAATCAGTGGATTATCCGTCTCTCCAATTTGGTACTTCGTTCAGGGTCATCCGAGTAAAAAAAAAAAAAAAAAGACAAATCTTGCAGGGCTCTTCAAGCCAATTTGTCCAAACAAATCACTGCCCGGGATTTTTATTTCTGCAGAGAGTTCATCACAGTGTCAGTCAGGTCCTTCAGTGCGTTTTTGAGTTAGTAATTCCTTGACTTTCAGAGGCAAAAAAAAAAGTTTTCAAACTTTCCGCCAAAATATTTTTTATAGAAATCAAATTATTCAGAAAGTGTACGACAGAGTTACCTTTAGGTTCAGTGAATTGAATATGACGTTGGAATTCAGTCATGAGTGAATGCAGTTCACAGAGGCAAATTTAACTAAATTTAAGCTCAATTTGGGGTTTGACTTCAATGCTGGAAACGTATATTAATCTTCCGATACCAGGAAATAATGATAAACCACCTTGACTAACGATGACAGAGCAGCTGCCCTAATATTCTCTCTCAACAAAATCACAACACGGTTTCTGTTCCTCGGAGTAAATATGAAACTACAGGTATAGTATGAAAAGAATATTCTAATGATATATTCTGAAATCTAAATTATATACACGACCATGTATTGGGACGTTGGGAAAAGTTAAAAAGGAATCTTGGAATTGCAAATAGGATCCCTGATTACATTAGACTCCATGGGTTAGAAGAACTTGACAAGATGGATAAAGCGGGGTATTGCACTTGAGAGTTAATTAATTGGGCAGAGCTGAAGCCCTTTCCTCAGATTGTACTAGAATTTGGGTTACCAAGCGCAGAATTGTTTACTTATTTTTGAATTAAAGAGTTTTTTAAAGGAGAATCTGATCAACAGAGAAAGTTGAACTCTTGGATTTATTCAGATACAGTTCGGTGGGAGAAGTTCTGGCCAAAAGTCTTGTTGTGATCACATCACTGGAGAAGGGGGACCTAATCCCGGCATGGCCCGGTGACGTGGAAGAATGAAAGTATTATGGAAGAAGGTATTTGCTGACTCGTTGGAGTTAACCCAAGGATTTAACCCTTTTGTGTGAGATCAGTTTATCACATTAACTATTTGGGATTTTTACACGCTCATCAGCTCTGTCCTGACAGGAGAATAACAGTCTTTAATTGTTTTATTTAATCAGGTTTCAGTGTAATGCTGTAAACGTCTGTTGAAGGATAAACTACTGATTATTTTGTATATTTATACCACATGGCATTTTTGTATTGACTGAAATTACATTTTAAAAATTATTTTATTTTAATATGCGACGGCCAGCCAACACCATTTAAAGAACCATTTCTCAACAAGATTTTTATCTTCATATATTATTTCCGTAATTTTTTTCAGCATAGTCCTTCAAATTTGGCGTTACAAGTATAACCCATAAATGCAATGCACTTTTTACTCAAACCCATTATTTTTCAAGGGTTTCTTATAATTAGAACGAAAGCGTATCTGCCGTCTCATCCGACATGTTTTGCACCTCGATTTTTCAGTCGAAATATTGAATTATTATTGGAAATATTTTTACAGCCCTGGAAATGATTCCATCTGTAGAAACTCAGCAGTAAGTAATCTCATTTTGCATTCCTCCAGGCAGGGGATCCATCTCACTGCCCAGAAGGAACATTGCACTGGAGGCCGGAAGAAGAATGATTCTGTATTGGAGGGGTAGCTTTTTTTCTGTTAAGGATTAATGCTGCATGTTAATATTGACGAAAACTGCTACCCACAAACCCAGACATTATTGCAAATATTAACACCCCCCCCCAATATGGACTAATTGGTCCTCAAATAGAGGACATGTCCAGGGAAAAGAGGACAACCTGAGCCAATGATTCCCAATAATGCAGTTTATTTACCTGAAAATTAAGCGGGAAGCAATTCTCTTTCTTTATTTTCTTCCAATCCTGTGAGTAATGATGGGTGAGATCTCCCTCTGTATTCGTTCTACTATCAGATCCAACTGGAAGAAACCAACAGCAGACATTGCAGATATATAGAGGGCGTGTACATCACTGCCCCGCAGTGTGAGTATCAGTGTGTTAGAGGGCGTGTACATCACTGCTCCGCACAGTGTGTATATCAGTGTGTTAGAGGTTGTGTACATCACTGCCCCGCACAATGCGAGTATCAGCGTGTTAGAGGGTGTGTACATCACTGCCCCACACAGTGTGAATATCAGCGTATTAGAGAGTGTGTACATCACTGCCCCGCACAGTGTGAGTATCAGCGTGTTAGAGGGTGTGTACATCACTGCCCCGCACAGTGTGAGTATCAGTGTGTTAGAGGGTGTGTACATCACCACCCGCACAGTGTGTATATCAGCGTGTTAGAGGGTGTGTACATCACTGTCCCGGACACACTGTGTATATCAGTGTGTTAGAGGGTGTGTACATCCCTGCCCCGCACAGTGTGTATATCAGCGTCTTAGAGGGTGTGTACATCACTGCCCAGCACAGTGTGTGTATCAGTGTGTTAGAGGGTGTGTACATCACTGCCCAGCACAGTGTGTGTATCAGTGTGTTAGAGGGTGTGTACATCACTGCCCTGCACAGTGTGTGTATCAGTGTGTTAGAGGGTGTGTACATCACTGCCAAGCACAGTGTGAGTATCAGTGTGTTAGAGGGTGTGTACATCACTGCCCCACAGTGTGTGTATCAGTGTGTTAGAGGGTGTGTACATCACTGCCAAGCACAGTGTGAGTATCAGTGTGTTAGAGGGTGTGTACATCACTGCCCCGCACAGTGTGAGTATCAGTGTGTTAGAGGGTGTGTACATCACTGCCCTGCACAGTGTGTGTATCAGTGTGTTAGAGGGTGTGCTCATCACTGCCAAGCACAGTGTGAGTATCAGTGTGTTAGAGGGTGTGTACATCACTGCCCCGCACAGTGTGAGTATCAGTGTGTTAGAGGGTGTGTACATCACTGCCCCGCACAGTGTGAGTATCAGTGTGTTAGAGGGTGTGTACATCACTGCCCTGCACAGTGTGTGTATCAGTGTGTTAGAGGGTGTGTACATCACTGCCCCGCACAGTGTGAGTATCAGTGTGTTAGAGGGTGTGTACATCACTGCCCCGCACAGTGTGAGTATCAGTGTGTTAGAGGGTGTGTACATCACTGCTCCGCACAGTGTGAGTATCAGTGTGTTAGAGGGTAACACGTTTCTGAGGACGGCTCTAAGTCACTGTATATTTCTTACCTGGTCTGATCTCTGTGTGATTTTCCTCCTCCTTACACTGCATGGGAAATACCTCCTCTCCCTGCTCCATCTGTGTATAACGACTGTTGGGACATATTCCTGATGTATCACTGGTACTTGGTCCATCTGTAGGAAATGATCACAGAGTCAGTAACGTTACATACAGCAGAGGTTGGGTATATTCACATATTAATATCCAATGTGTATCCGGCTCCCAGTCCCACAATGCACTGCACACACATTACAGATCGGAAAGTAGCGCAGTGTGTAAATGAATGGTGATCAGGTCAGTTTATATAGTCTCTGTATCTTACGCACAGAACTTTAACAAATGGATTAATATATCAGGGAACATTGATGTGAAGACAATTAAACACAGACAAGGGGATTTCTATATAAAACTATAATAATAATAATAATAACTAGAAAAGTTACAATTTCTGGGGAAATTGTGTGAAGTGTTCTTGCCTCCACCTGTAGTCTACAACTGGAGTGGGCGGAGTAACTGTTATCATTTACATAGCACATTTAATTGCAACGTTGTTGCACAGTTACATTAAACCATACATTTATAAAAACATTAGCAGGTGTTCAAAAGGCCCTGTCTATGACATCACTTGCTGCTGCAGCTTGACACAGGTCAGAGTATTTTGGCGGTTGCCATATTCAAACGGTCGTATTTTAAAAACTATCAATCCTACAGCGAAGAGCTTTATATTGTGAGAATCACAAGACCCAGACCTACATTTTGATGCATAGTATGTCTCTGAAGTATTAAAAATGAAGGCACAGCCGCAGTTTAGAAATTTCACTTCAAATTTGAGCTTTGCAGAGTGAAGTTTCAATGAATGTCAATGGACGGCGTTGGTTGCAAACAAATGGTCATATTGTGAAAACTATCAGGACTACGGCTTAGCCGTTTACATGTTTAGTGGCACCAGGGATAGCTGAACGTTTTGATATAAGATTTGTGTAGGTGGGCTTGAAAATGAGGGAGTGGTGGCAGTTTAGAAATCATGTCCTGATTTTTCAGCTTTTGGCAGCTCCCACTCTAGCTTTGCCATTCATTCCTATGGGACAAATTGCGCCACAAAAACGACGATATTCCGTGAACCATTCGGCGAAACGTTCCACAAAGTAATAGCAATCCGATCGGGAACAATCTGCACGTTTTGGTAAATTTTTGTCTATGTAGTGTAAAAACTGTGGGAGGAGTTAGGGTGGCAAATTTTGCTATAATAATAATAATAATAATATATATGTGAGATAACATTAAGTGGTCTTGCTATGCAAGAACACTTAATAATATTAAACTATTACAGAAGCTGATCATCTGCTATTTTCTTTCTAAAAGGGACAGTGTCAAGCTCAATATTTCTTATACTGTAAACGTAGAGAATAAAAATGATAAAGAATGATCTATACAGAATTGCAGCAAATACTTAAATTAAACCAAAATGTGTTTTAAATGTGTCTGTGGAGTCTCCTGCTTATGACATCACCTGTGGCACAGTATGCAAATTACTCATTACTCAACAGGACAGTAAGGACCTACCTCAAGAACTCAGTCTGGAAAACACTGGAAGCCAACTCAAGGCAGTTAGCCCAAGTGACCATCAAGTGCGGCATATAAGAAAGGTGATGCATTGCGCCCGGTGCTTTTCTGTCTAGTCTTGAACCCCTCAGCCAGCTAATCACAGGATTGGATACGGATACAAGTTCACGAGCAGAACCACCATCAGCCACCTCCTTATATGGATGACATCAAGCTGTATACGAAGAGTGAACGAGACTCGCCGATCCACTTGACACAAATTTACAGTGACGACACCGGGATGTAATTCGGACTGGAGACGTGTGGCCGAATGGTAGTAAAAAAAAAAAAAGGGAAGGCACTTAAGACTGATGGAGTGGAACTGAAAGTAGGGCACATAGAAGACATACAGACCAGCTACAAGTATCTTGGTATCCCACAATCACATGGAAACCACAACGAAGAGCCAGGAAGACAGCAACAACCAAATGGATAATACAGATCCTCAATGGTGGGAACGAGATCAACGGCGCCAACACGTACGCCCTGCCAGTCAACCGATACCCTGTTGGGAAGATGGCCAAAGGAAGACCTGGAAGCTGCAGATCTGAAGACCCGAAAACTCCTCACAATGTACGTGGGTTTCCACCCCAAGTCCAACACGAAGAGGCCATACACCAGATGGAAAGAGGTAGGGCGGGGTCTGGGGAGTGTCAGAGCCACCGACCTGGACGAAACCTAGAGCATCTGGCAATACATCAGTAAATGGCACTCAAAGATAAGCTGATGAGAGAATGCCTTGAGCAGCAGCAGACAGGGGAGGTCAAATAGAGACAGTGCCATGGAAAGCCAAGACCCTGCATGGTGTGAACTATTAACAGATAGCTGAGGTGCCTGATCCATCCAGTGGTTGGAGAAGGCTGTACTCAAAGACGAGCGCTGAGTGAGGCACTGATCACAGCAGCACCAGAACAATCACTGAGCACTCCATAAAAGCAGAGATCGCACCAGACAGGATCCAAGGTGCAGATTGTGTAAAGAGGCCTCTGAGACAGTCCAACACATTGTGGCAGGGCGTAAGATGCTCACAGGAACCACATACATTGAACAGCACAAACAAGTATCTGGCATTGTGTACAGGAACTTCTGCACAGCATATGGGCTAAACCCTCCCAAGTCCAGATGGGAGATTTCACGGAAGGTTATGGAGAGCAACAAGGATAAGATCCTGAGCGACTTCAAGATCCACACGGACAGACAAGTTCTGGCCAATCATCCTGACATTGTGGTAGTAGACAAGGACCAGAAGACAGCGATGGTGATAGATATAGCAGTGCCAAGTGATTCCAACATCAGGAAGAAGGAGTATGAGAAGCACCAGGGCCTGAAAGAGGAACTAGTGAGGATGTGGAAAGTGAAGGCCAAGGTGGTCCCAGTAGTGAAAGGAGGCACTCGGGGGCTGTGACACCTAAACTGGGAGAGTGGATCCAACAGATTCCAAGAACAACTGTCCAATAGAGCGCAGTGCTAGGAACAGCTAAGATACTATGCAGAACCACAAACTCCCAGGCCTATGCTAGAGGACCCGAGGTGGAGGAATACGCATACCACCTGTAGGTGGGTGAGAAAAGATTATATATTTTACACACACATTATATGGACAAAGGTATTGGGACACCTGACCATTACACCAACACCTTTATGACATCATATAAATACACAGACATTAATATATGGTTGGTCCCCCCCCCCCCCCCCCCGCCCTTTGCAGATATAACAGCTTTCACTCTTCTGGGAAGGCTTTCCACAAGATTTTGAAGTGTTTCTGTGGAATGTTTGCCCATTAATCTGCTAGAGCATTTGTGAGGTCGGGCAATCAATGCTGGACGAGATAGCGTGGCTTCGCAATCTCCCTTCCAGTTCATCTCAAAGGTGATCAATGGTGTTGAGGTCAGGGCTCTATGTGGGCCAGTCAAGTTCTTCCACACCAAAAAAAACCAAACAATTTTATCGGAAGTTTTAGTAAATGCCGATAGATGCTGGATTTTATACACCTGTGGCAATGGGTCCAATTGAAACACCTTAATTTATTTTATTATATACATAGATAAGAAAAAAATGTTACTAGTCAATGTTTCATTGGCATGGTATTAGTTTTAATAAGTCCCTTAAAACTCAGGAAGCTTACTACTCATCCCGCTAGAATACTAGTTAATTAACCTCTCAACTCTGGCCACACCCACCCAGCTCCAACCAACCCCAATACTGTTCCTACCATACCACCGTCCCTTTGACCTCTTCACTCCTTTATGTGTCTCATGTCCCCCACTCCCTCTAGATTATAAACTTCATATGTAGTCCCCCTCTATACCTAGCTCTACGTCAATTGTTGGTGCTATATAATGATTATACATATAAAAATTGTTATTACGGCATAAATAGAGAGCGCACAGGGCGCAACACCCCAGGGGGCGCTCTCCAGCCCGAAGAAAGAAAAAAAAAGCCAGTAGAGGCACTGGATTGGGGAGATCAAAAGATCCCCCCTCACCAGCCCTCTGCTCGGCAAGCTAGTCTAGGTCCGGGGAGGGGGCGGAGCTAACCGGCTGAGAGGTGTAACTACGCCCCCACCCTGTGAAGCAGAGAAGTGCCTGCTTCACGGGGAGCCACAGGCAGCAAGAGAAAGTGCTGCTCGGTTCCCCATGCCTGCATTAAGCATGGACCCTGCATTAAGCATGGGGAGCCGAGCAGCACTTTCTCTTGCTGCCCGTGGCTTCCAGTGAAGCAGACGCTGCTCTGCTTCACAGGGTGGGGGCGGAGCTACACAATAAGGTTATCATTTAGAGGAAATGTCCTGTTACCTAGTGAGCGGAGAGGTTGGGGATTGTCTGTCACCCCTTCCTTGTAATGCTCCTGCTCTTCTTCCAGACAGTCTTGTCTCTCCATGGTGAAGCGGACGGTTATATCCTCACTCCTTACAGGAAGCTGAAACACATAACTATACAGTCATGATCCAGACGTTTCCATGTGTTTCTCTCTCACACTGTATAAGGTCCACCCTAGCAGGTCTCACCTCAGCGCTCAGGAGATGAAGGAGCTTGTTGGTGGGTTCTAGGATCTTCCCATCATTGTTCCGTTCATTTACCAGGGAGTCGGGTGGAGGATCCACAATGGGGTTCTGGGTCCTACAGAATGTGTCAGATGCAGAGGGACTGCTGCAATCATCCCCTCCCTGCTTCCTCACAACCACATAATCCTACAAATGGAGACAGCGGGAGATATTACTGGACAGACACACAATGTGATCACAGGGGGACACAGGATTTTATCTAGACTATTGTTTCGGAGAGTTTCAGGGCTGGTTAATCTGCAGCCTCCAGATGTTGCTGGGAGGTTTTTACTGAAGATCATATTCATTTGCATTGTAACTGGATTTATTGGGATTTTTGCACCATGAAAACTGAACCGGTTTAAAGATGATGTTGTTGACTCTCTCTGACCAATCATTATGTTCTATTACCCCAGAACCTTCATATCCCCAAACCTCTCTCCTTTCCCTGGTTCCTGACGTATTCCATGCAGCCCTGAACACTGCTTATCTATAGCTCTTATTTCCAGCAGTCTGTTTGTCTATGACGAATAAAATATATAACACATGTAACGGACCATCTACCGGACGTAGTAGACCCTCTGCCCGTTGTAGGAAATCGCCACCTTAGCTCCCAGTTAAAGCTCAGCATTCATCCAGCAAGTCTTTCCTGGACCCTTGCTCTTTGTACCCAAATAGCAGACAGGAGACCACTAGCTGTTAGGTACAGCAAGAATGAACAACAACTTTATTTGTGTAAAAACACAGACTTATAAAAAGACATAAACATGACATCACAGATATTACTATACAATGGGGGGGGGGGACTAAACATAGATCTCCAACTAACTGGGTCTAGGAATACATTAGACTTTCAGACTGCAAACCAAATAGGAATTACCATACAGTGAGTAGACCTAATTACAGTAAGACCCATAATGTACACAATATAATCAGTTTACCAGTTAATCCAGTTAATACAGAACAATGGATGTTGGAGCAAACTATTGGAGTCACTGTCACATTATAATCCTTCTGAGTGGTCTACTCACAGAATTAAACGTTACACATAAACCAATATACTCACAGAATATAACTAACTAACAATATTAACGTATAGAGTTATGGCACATTAGCCAGGGCCCATAATCTATAGGGAGGTGTTTGGCCCTCAGGCCCCTACAAGAACCCCAGTCACACAGGCTGTCAGGATTCACTCTGTGACAACACACAAGTAAAACATGTATAATGAATGTCAGTCATATCATCCAGCACTGCCTATCATGTCAGCTTGTCATCATAAATGCCACCTGAGCTTCATAGGCACTGCAGTCCCCCCAAATTCCAGCATGGCTGCGCATTATAGGCAGTGTGGTCCCCCCCCCCCCCCCCATAAATAATGCCAGCTTGTCTGAGCATAATAGGCACTGCAGCCCCCCCCCCCCCCCCCGTAATTTCCAAATTCCAGCATGGCTGAGCATGATAGGCAGTGTTGTCCCCCCCTCAGTATTTAATACCAATATGATTATGATGGTAAGTTCAGAGCCTGTGTCAGTATGATTAGGATATAGGAATTATAGTTATAGTGTGATGGGAATTTAATTATTAAAATGTAGATACTGGTGCTTTTTACTTACATTAATATTATACTTCATGTTCCCTTCATGAGTGAGCAGGACACCCAGGGGAGTAAACAGAAAGGAACTTTTATTATCAGAAAAAGGACTCATTCTCCATAAATACAATATAATACTTACTTATGATTTATTGTGCTCCACGGAGAATAAGTCTTTTTGTGATAATAAAAGTTCCTCTGTGATCCCTTCCCCTGTCCAGCTCACTCTGCAGGAAGCAGTGAACACAGAGCATGCTAACCTGCCTGTTTCCATAGAGATGCTCGTGTCTAAGAGAAGGATATAAGAGGAGGCCTGGGGGATGCTGGGAAATCGTACAGAGAGCCCAGTGATTTATGGGAGAAGCAGCAACTGCGCTTGAGTTAGGGCATACGGCCGTACCGATGTAGTACCCGAAAAGGGCACTTAGTGGCCACTCTTTCAAAGCTAAGTATAATCTATTTTTTATAGAGAACTAAAAAAAAAAAAAAATAGAAAGTGACAGTCTAGTCTACCCTTTGCTGCCTACAAATTGCACCAAAGTTAAAAGTGTGACTAGACTGTCCCTTTAAGTACGATAAGATTTGGTACTTAAGGAAAAATAATGGAGAGGACATTTCTGATAATTTGGGTCAATAAATATGAATAAAACAAATAGAAAATGTCCTGGATTTTGGCCATATTATAATTTTCCTCCAGATATTCTTTCACCTTTTTTTCCCTTGAGAGATAAGAGAACATGTCTCTCCTAACCTGGCCCAAAATAGTTTTTTTTGCTCTCTTTTTTCTGTTTGAAACTGTACTCTTAATTATTATTGTGTCTTGTCATATTGTATCACCAAAGAACCTTTTTTATGTCTTGTATGAATCAAAAATAACAAAACACTTTTGTAACATAAGTATTATTTCTCTGACTAACCCTCAGTGATATGCTTCCAGGTCGGATCATATAAATACACAATTTCCCAAATTTGATTGTTATTTACCCCTCACCTCTCCAGTCAGGACATAGATGATCTCCAAGGTGAGATTCAGGATCTTCTCAGTCATGGGATTCTTGATCATCATTGCTGAGTGATGTAGGGATCCTGACAATCTGCTCTGGATCTCGTGTATAGGATCTCTGCTGAGAGGAATGTATAGGACATGTATCAGATTAGTAAACCACAGAAAACATTGGAAGTAAACAAACCGCGCTGTAATGTGCACTAGAGAAACAGTGGGGATAGAGGTGAAAGAGACACAGGGGGAGGATTAGTCTTATCACCAAAATCACATATAAGTGAGAGGGACACTGGGGGGAGATAAGGGTAAGAGGGACACTGGGGGGATAGTGGGGATGGAGGCGAGAGGGACACTGGGGGGGATAGTGGGGATGGGGGTGAGAGGGACACTGGGGGGATAGTGGGGATGGGGGTGAGAGGGACACTGGGGGGATAGTGGGGATGGGGGTGAGAGGGACACTGGGGGGATAGTGGGGATGGGGGTGAGAGGGACACTGGGAGGATAGTGGGGATGGGGGTGAGAGGGACACTGGGAGGATAGTGGGGATGGGGGTGGGAGGGACACTGGGGGGATAGTGGGGATGGGGGTGAGAGGGACACTGGGGGGATAGTGGGGATGGGGTGAGAGGGACACTGGGGGGGATAGTGGGGATGGGGGTGAGAGGGACACTGGGGGGATAGTGGGGATGGGGGTGAGAGGGACACTGGGGGGATAGTGGGGATGGGGGTGAGAGGGACACTGGGGGGGATAGTGGGGATGGGGGTGAGAGGGACACTGGGGGGATAGTGGGGATGGGGGTGGGAGGGACACTGGGGGGATAGTGGGGATGGGAGTGAGAGGGACACTGGGAGGATAGTGGGGATGGGGGTGAGAGGGACACTGGGGGGATAGTGGGGATGGGAGTGAGAGGGACACTGGGAGGATAGTGGGGATGGGAGTGAGAGGGACACTGGGAGGATAGTGGGGATGGGAGTGAGAGGGACACTGGGAGGATAGTGGGGATGGGGGTGAGAGGGACACTGGGGGGATAGTGGGGATGGGGGTGAGAGGGACACTGGGGGGGATAGTGGGGATGGGGGTGAGAGGGACACTGGGGGGATAGTGGGGATGGGGGTGAGAGGGAAACTGGGGGGATGGGGGTAAAAGGGACACTGGGGGATAGTGGGGAGGTGGGTGAGAGGGATAGTTGGGGTGAGAGGGACACTGGGGGATATTACAGGTCAAATCCTCTCTCTCATTGGCTGTAATTCGGGGTTCAAGCTCGTTACCTCACTCACCGGCTGGATGACGTCACACAATGCCCGGATGTGGCGGGACCTTGACTGAGGCAGCGCTGTGTCCGTTAATCTCAAAGAATAGTGGTCACTGCTAGAGCTCTAATCACACAGAGCAGTGGTCTATATTTCGTGTGGCCATAATTTATAACGGCGGCCATATTGTTGGAGTCCAATTATTCCTAAATGCGGGGGGGGGGGGGCTGGCTCCAAAAAAATGGCGCCCATCACGGAGACATGAATGTCTCTGATCCATCTGCAGCTCTCCTCCTTTGTGTCCCTTATTGACACGTCATCACGCTGCGCCCCCATTCCAGTCAGATAGAATGTAGTGAGAGGATCACACAGTGTGTCTGCTTTTCTCTCACCTCCTATTTATGTTGTGTAAACTGGAGGGTGAGGAGATCTCACCTTTATAGGGCTCTGTCACCTAAACTGACTTTATACTGGGACTGGACAATAAACAATCATCTGGACACTGGATTAGCACAATAAAGGCACAAATTACCACCAAATAGGATTTAAACTCATTTCTATGACGTCACCT
Organism: Pelodytes ibericus; assembly: GCA_036172795.1. Classification (NCBI taxonomy): domain Eukaryota; kingdom Metazoa; phylum Chordata; class Amphibia; order Anura; family Pelodytidae; genus Pelodytes; species Pelodytes ibericus. The sequence goes on from CM069857.1 coordinate 292,799,461, forward strand.
GTGTCTTCATATGCAAATGAGCTGCTCAGTGGGGAATGTGTCATTTGCATATCAAGCCCCAAGGTGATGTCATAAGCAGGAGACGCCACAGATATGATGTAACAATGTATAGATCATGTTATATTCTCTATAGTCACAGTATAAGTCATGTTAATGTGTAACTGGTGCGGCTTATGGTATAATGTATATTCCAGAGCAATATTAATAAACTGATTGCTGCGTAGGGTTGCCACCTGGCCGGTAATTTACCGGCAGGCCGGTAAAAAATTGGCATCAGGCCAATGTTAAGTCTATGGAGACAGTACCAAGACCGGTATTTTTTTTAAGAAAAGGTGGCAACCCTATCGCTGCGCCAGACATGGATTTTCTATGTGTCTCCAGGGAAAGAGGGATATTTATTTAAAATAAAAATAGGATACAGGTATAATGTATATTAGGATACAGGTATAATGTATATTAGGATACAGGTGTAATGTATATTAGGATACAGGTGTAATGTATATTAGGATATAGGTGTAATGTATATTAGGATACAGGTATAATGTATATTAGGATACAGGTGTAATGTATATTAGGATATAGGTGTAATGTATATTAGGATACAGGTGTAATGTATATTAGGATACAGGTGTAATGTATATTAGGATACAGGTATAATGTATATTAGGATACAGGTATAATGTATATTAGGATACAGGTATAATACATATTAGGATACAGGTATAATGTATATTAGGATACAGGTATAATGTATATTAGGATATAGGTGTAATGTATATTAGGATATAGGTGTAATGTATATTAGGATACAGGTATAATGTATATTAGGATACAGGTGTAATGTATATTAGGATACAGGTGTAATGTATATTAGGATATAGGTGTAATGTATATTAGGATACAGGTGTAATGTATATTAGGATACAGGTATAATGTATATTAGGATATAGGTGTAATGTATATTAGGATATAGGTGTAATGTATATTAGGATACAGGTGTAATGTATATTAGGATACAGGTATAATGTATATTAAGATACAGGTATAATGTATATTAGGATATAGGTGTAATGTATATTAGGATACAGGTGTAATGTATATTAGGATACAGGTGTAATGTATATTAGGATACAGGTATAATGTATATTAGGATACAGGTATAATACATATTAGGATACAGGTATAATACATATTAGGATACAGGTATAATGTATATTAGGATACAGGTGTAATGTATATTAGGATACAGGTGTAATGTATATTAGGATACAGGTATAATACATATTAGGATACAGGTATAATTCATATTAGGATACAGGTATAATGCATATGAGGATACAGGTATAATGTATATGAGGATACAGGTATAATGCATATTAGGATACAGGTATAATGTATATTAGGATACAGGTATAATGTATATTAGGATACAGGTATAATGTATATTACGATACAGGTATAATGTATATTAGGATACAAGTATAATGTATATTAGGATACAGGTATAATACATATTAGGATACAGGTATAATGTATATTAGGATACAAGTAAAATGTATATTAGGATACAGGTATAATGTATATTAGGATACAAGTATATTGTATATTAGGATACAGGTATAATGCATATTAGGATACAGGTATACATATTAGTATACAGGTATAATACATATTAGGATACAGGTATAATGTATATTAGGATACAGGTATAATGCATATTAGGATACAGGTATAATGTATATTAGGATACAGGTATAATGTATATTAGGATACAGGTATAATGCATATTAGGATACAGGTATAATGTATATTAGGATACAGGTGTAATGTATATTAGGATACAGGTATAATGTATATTAGGATACAGGTATAATGTATATTAGGATACAGGTATGCATATTAGGATACAGGTGTAATGTATATTAGGATACAGGTATAATGTATATTAGGATACAGGTATAATGCATATTAGGATACAGGTATAATGTATATTAGGATACAGGTGTAATGTATATTAGGATACAGGTATAATGTATATTAGGATACAGGTATAATGTATATTAGGATACAGGTATAATACATATTAGGATACAGGTATAATGTATATTAGGATACAGGTGTAATGTATATTAGGATACAGGTATAATGTATATTAGGATACAGGTATAATGTATATTAGGATACAGGTGTAATGTATATTAGGATACAGGTATAATGTATATTAGGATACAGGTATAATGTATATTAGGATACAGGTGTAATGTATATTAGGATACAGGTATAATGTATATTAGGATACAGGTATAATGCATATTAGGATACAGGTATAATGCATATTAGGATACAGGTATAATGTATATTAGGATACAGGTGTAATGTATATTAGGATACAGGTATAATGTATATTAGGATACAGGTATAATGTATATTAGGATACAGGTGTAATGTATATTAGGATACAGGTATAATGTATATTAAGATACAGGTATAATGTATATTAGGATACAGGTATAATGTATATTAGGATACAGGTATAATGCATATTAGGATACAGGTATAATGTATATTAGGATACAGGTATAATGTATATTAGGATACAGGTATAATGCATATTAGGATACAGGTATACATATTAGTACACAGGTATAATACATATTAGGATACAGGTATAATGTATATTAGGATACAGGTATAATGTATATTAGGATACAGGTATAATGCATATTAGGATACAGGTATAATGTATATTAGGATACAGGTATAATGCATATTAGGATACAGGTATAATGTATATTAGGATACAGGTATAATGTATATTAGGATACAGGTATAATGCATATTAGGATACAGGTATAATGCATATTAGGATACAGGTGTAATGTATATTAGGATACAGGTGTAATGTATATTAGGATACAGGTGTAATGTATATTAGGATACAGGTATAATACATATTAGGATACAGGTATAATTCATATTAGGATACAGGTATAATGTATATTAGGATACAGGTATAATGTATATTAGGATACAGGTATAATGTATATTACGATACAGGTATAATGTATATTAGGATACAGGTATAATGCATATGAGGATACAGGTATAATGTATATGAGGATACAGGTATAATGCATATTAGGATACAGGTATAATACATATTAGGATACAGATATAATGCATATTAGGATACAGGTATAATGTATATTAGGATACAGGTATAATGTATATTAGGATACAGGTATAATGTATATTACGATACAGGTATAATGTATATTAGGATACAAGTATAATGTATATTAGGATACAGGTATAATACATATTAGGATACAGGTATAATGTATATTAGGATACAAGTAAAATGTATATTAGGATACAGGTATAATGTATATTAGGATACAAGTATATTGTATATTAGGATACAGGTATAATGCATATTAGGATACAGGTATACATATTAGGATACAGGTATAATACATATTAGTATACAGGTATAATACATATTAGGATACAGGTATAATGTATATTAGGATACAGGTATAATGCATATTAGGATACAGGTATAATGCATATTAGGATACAGGTATAATGTATATTAGGATACAGGTATAATGTATATTAGGATACAGGTATAATGCATATTAGGATACAGGTATAATGTATATTAGGATACAGGTGTAATGTATATTAGGATACAGGTATAATGTATATTAGGATACAGGTATAATGTATATTAGGATACAGGTATAATGCATATTAGGATACAGGTGTAATGTATATTAGGATACAGGTATAATGTATATTAGGATACAGGTATAATGCATATTAGGATACAGGTATAATGTATATTAGGATACAGGTGTAATGTATATTAGGATACAGGTATAATGTATATTAGGATACAGGTATAATGTATATTAGGATACAGGTATAATGTATATTAGGATACAGGTATAATACATATTAGGATACAGGTATAATGTATATTAGGATACAGGTGTAATGTATATTAGGATACAGGTATAATGTATATTAGGATACAGGTATAATGTATATTAGGATACAGGTGTAATGTATATTAGGATACAGGTATAATGTATATTAGGATACAGGTATAATGTATATTAGGATACAGGTGTAATGTATATTAGGATACAGGTATAATGTATATTAGGATACAGGTATAATGCATATTAGGATACAGGTATAATGCATATTAGGATACAGGTATAATGTATATTAGGATACAGGTGTAATGTATATTAGGATACAGGTATAATGTATATTAGGATACAGGTATAATGTATATTAGGATACAGGTATAATGTATATTAGGATACAGGTGTAATGTATATTAGGATACAGGTATAATGTATATTAAGATACAGGTATAATGTATATTAGGATACAGGTATAATGTATATTAGGATACAGGTATAATGCATATTAGGATACAGGTATAATGCATATTAGGATACAGGTATAATGCATATTAGGATACAGGTATAATACATATTAGTACACAGGTATAATACATATTAGGATACAGGTATAATGTATATTAGGATACAGGTATAATGTATATTAGGATACAGGTATAATGCATATTAGGATACAGGTATAATGTATATTAGGATACAGGTATAATGCATATTAGGATACAGGTATAATGTATATTAGGATACAGGTATAATGTATATTAGGATACAGGTATAATGTATATTAGGATACAGGTGTAATGTATATTAGGATACAGGTATAATGTATTTTAGGATACAGGTATAATGCATATTAGGATACAGGTATAATGTATATTAGGATACAGGTGTAATGTATATTAGGATACAGGTGTAATGTATATTAGGATACAGGTATAATGTATTTTAGGATACAGGTATAATGCATATTAGGATACAGGTATAATGTATATTAGGATACAGGTGTAATGTATATTAGGATACAGGTATAATGTATTTTAGGATACAGGTATAATGCATATTAGGATACAGGTATAATGTATATTAGGATACAGGTGTAATGTATATTAGGATACAGGTATAATGTATTTTAGGATACAGGTATAATGCATATTAGGATCCAGGTATAATGTATATTAGGATACAGGTATAATGTATATTAGGATACAGGTATAATGCATATTAGGATACAGGTATAATGCATATTAGGATACAGGTATAATGTATATGAGGATACTGGTATAATGTATATGAGGATACAGGTATAATGCATATTAGGATACAGGTATAATGTATATTAGGATACAGGTATAATGTATATTAGGATACAGGTATAATGCATATTAGGATACAGGTATAATGTATATTAGGATACAGGTATAATGTATATTAGGATACAGGTATAATGTATATTAGGATACAGGTGTAATGTATATTAGGATACAGGTATAATGTGTATTAGGATACAGGTGTAATGTATATTAGGATACAGGTGTAATGTATATTAGGATACAGGTGTAATGTATATTAGGATACAGGTATAATGTATATTAGGATACAGGTGTAATGTATATTAGGATACAGGTATAATGTATATTAGGATACAGGTATAATGTATTTTAGGATACAGGTATAATGCATATTAGGATACAGGTATAATGTATATTAGGATACAGGTATAATGTATATTAGGATACAGGTATAATGCATATTAGGATACAGGTATAATGCATATTAGGATACAGGTATAATGTATATGAGGATACTGGTATAATGTATATTAGGATACTGGTATAATGTATATTAGGATACAGGTATAATGTATAATGTATATTAGGATACAGGTATAATGCATATTAGGATACAGGTATAATGCATTTTATGATACAGGTATAATGTATATTAGAATACAGGTATAATGTATATTAGAATACAGGTATAATGCATATTAGGATACAGATATAATGTATATTAGGATACAGGTATAATGCCTGGTAAAGACCGGTAGCTTGGACATTGTTCAGACAGCGATGGACGAGTGATTTGATCATGTGTCAGACAGTGAATGGGGAGTGTTTGGAAACAAAAATAGCAACACATTTTGTTATGTTGAAGGGTGAGTGGGAATAGAAGGCTCTGGTGTACATATAATCCTGGAACTTAGGGACTTTGGTTCTACAGAGATGAGTTTCTTTAACTAGACCTATTTCCACTTTTAAAGCACGTAGTTCCCCAAAGAGTCGAGCTCTTGGTGGGTGAGTTAAGGCCTTTGGCGTTAATAGATAGTAGTTTTATATGCGGTTGTTTATTAGCTGTCATGGTAAATAAGGTCTGACCTAGGAGCACGTAGTGAGTTTCTTAGTCTCGTGGTTGTAGGGCCTGCAGGGTAAACACAGTAGCCAAAATAAACAATAACAAATGTGTAATATACAGGGGAGGGGGTGGGCCTGAGTGTAGACCAACAGGGTCTCTTCGGCTGTGTGGTCCAAATAGGCTTGGGGCCAAATTTGGGTTGGTGAGAGCTTTAGTGTCTAGGATACATTTATCTGACGGCAGTATAGCCTGTCGGGCTGTATCCTGGTTTACAGTGACACATAGCTGCAGGGGTAGCCAGTCAGTATGGGGTGTCACTGTGGGTTGGGAGGGGAAGTCACATACAGTTCGCTCTCATCCTTCTGATGAATAAAGAATTACAATGAATGGTAAACATGCTGTTGTGGACATATTTAGTAACGTGTGAGGGCTGGTTGTGGCGAGTTCCCCCTGAAGTTTAAAAGCTCCAGTTCAGAAGATGTAGGGGTCAAGGCTAGATGAGGCCAATGTCTCGAGGGATGGCTCAAGGGTACGTTCTGGGCAATAAAGAGTTTGAGGCTTGGGGATTCCGCTGGTAGAATTAGTGTCCTGGGGCCTGGGGGGAGGGATGATGGTAAGGCCCATTTGTGCAGGAATGAGAGAGTGCTTGGCCTGGTGGCAGGGGACTATTACTGGGACGATCTTTGGCTTAGGCCTCCTGGGGTCTGGGGGGCATACAGTGTGTACTGGAAGGGACAGATGCCTTGAAGTGCTTAGGGCGTTAGATTCATGTGGAGGGCAGTGGTGTTTCAGGTATAGAGGGCTAGGGTGTTGTGAAGGGTAGTGGAGTCATTCGGAGTTGGCTGTTTGTGGAGAAATAGTTCGGCCTAGTGGGATAGCTACGGACTTGACTGGGCTGTGGAAGGGATGCCTTTGGAGGAGATGGGAAGGTAAGGAACTGTGTGGGGAAAGTACTGATCTGAAAGAGGAATGTGAGGTGCCTTCTCTTCCGCTGCAAGAGTTCGGGACTAGTTATTCAACTCTGGGTGGGGCAAGTTTCGAGGCGGTTTGGGCGGTGGGGCCTGTGGGTCTGTACCTGTGTTTTCTCTTCAGTCTTGGAAGCCATGAGCCTTACTGTAGAGCCAGATCATTAGTAAAGTGAGCTCTCCAGCCTAGCAGGTCCAGGCTGGGAAGGCCCAGTGCTGCGCAGAAGCCCGCGAGATCGTCCGGGTGTTTTAGTGGATGGGTCTCTCCATCTTTTCTCACAGAGATAGTTAGGGGAAATCCCCAGCAGTAAGGAATCTTGGCATTTCGTAGAAGTTCGGTTAGGGGCTGCAGTTTTTTTGCGAAGCTGTAAGGTGCCTCAGGCTTTGTCAGGTAGGGTATAGATTTTGTTTTCTTCATACATCAGCGGCCTGGTTTTACGGGCAGTCTGCAACATCTGCTCCTTTTTGATGTAGGAATGGAGGCGGCATATTTTATCTCTGGGGATTGGGTTGGAGAGGTCTTTGGGCTTCAGGGCCCTGTGTGCTCTGTCTATTTGAATCCTCTCAGAGTCAGATGGGTCAAGGAGTTTATTGAATAGATCTGTGACCAGTTAGAGGGTGTTCTCCTCGTGTTCAGACTCAGGGAAGCCTTTGATGCGCATGTTTTTTTGCCTACCTCTATTGTTGAGGTCACGTACATGGTATAAAAGTTATGTTGTTAGTAACTTCTGATGGCTGGCAATCGAGGCGACCGAGGACTGGATTGTGGTCTGATCTGATTCAATCGTTTGGAGTCTGTCTCCTTGGTCTTTTTAACTTCTTTTTGAGGTCCGACAACTCGTCTCTGATGGTGGATCTGATCCGTCCCACTGCGTTGTCAAAGTCGGTTTTTTATTTGGTTTGTAAATAATTGCAAATCCATGTTGGCGTAGCTCGATTTGTGCTGAGAATGATTTCTTCTTATCTTTTCAGGCTCCGATGGGTCAGAGTCCGAGTCTGAGCTGTTTTCCTGCGTCTCCGTCGCCATGTTGGAGGCCTGTTGCCAGGACGGGGGTCGATGGAATCAGGTAAGATGATAGCGTATTATTCACCGTTTTTTATGATGGTGAGTGGTCTACAACGCCGTTTACCGATGTGTTGATGGGAGCTGCAGGAGACCCGCCTCTGGATCAGACTTTAATACAACATAGTTTAGACTCTGGTCTTTATGGAGCTTAATCCATCCAATGTTGACTTTTCCTGTACTATGCACCTTTAAAACCTTAGACAGCCTTTCTCAATTAAAAGCAAAATAATTCTTAAGGATTTGTGTAACACATCTAACATTCCTGAATTATAGATATGGTCTAGTTAGATTATATATGTGTTATTATCCTACTACTAGATTTACAGAAGGGATAATATTCTATGGATAATAAGATAGAATGTAAAAAATAATACATATGTGTTATATGTACTAAGCATATACATAAAAAAAAACTATCAATCTATAGTATAATGATTATATCCAGATTATATTATATTAACAAAAGGTTATAATTTGCCTTTTACAATGAAATACCACATTCAGAGAGAAAAGTACAGTCTCTGTTTTGTAACTTACAAACCAGATTTTACCATGCAACGTAGTCTGGAGGTTAGTTAGAAATGCCTTAACCACTTCTCTGGTAATGTATTAAACTCTCTGAAAACATGTTTCAAGTGATCAGCAAAAAATAAAATCATTAGTGTGCTTTTAACAAGGATTCACAGATGGCTAAGGTTTCCATTTTGTTTGTGTATGACTTATAATGTGCATAACATTTAATATACCTATTTTTCTGGTACATCATGTCCGACAATGAAGAGGCAGGTGATGATTTGTGGTAGGTCCTTGATGCTTTCCTGTAGGCCGCATATTTGTGGCGGTAGCACCTGTACAAGAGTGCCTTTAAAAGGTTTTGTCCGCCAACTAGTGAGTAGGTGAGTTTAGGGTCTCACCCTATCCGAGTGAACCTTCATATGGCAGATGAGCTTAACCCCTTAACGCATGTGGACGTATATATACGTCCTGAAAAGCATGGTCCTTAAGGACCATGAGGACGTTTATATACGTCCTCCGTTTTCATGTAGTGTTGCGCTCATTAGCGCAACACTACATGCCTGCAGCTACTCTCAGAGGCTGCTTCGGATCCGAAGCAGCCTCTGAGAGGGCTTTCAGCCCCCCCTCGCGCATACGATCACAGCGAATGTGATCGTATGCGCGCAAACACACATAGGCAGTGAAAGCTCATCACTGCCTATGTGTGTTAAAGTGTTGCATGATGCCTCTATCGAGGCATCATGCAACACAATCTGTGCCCTCCTGGGCACCGCGATCACCCGGTGATCGCGGGTGTGTGCTGTATCGGAGGAGCATGCTCCTCCGATACAGCATGCCCAGAGGAGAGCGACGGAAGAGAGAAAAAAAAAATCTCTTCCGTCGCTCTGAAACCGCTACTTGACTGCCCCTACAGGCAGTTAGGCGGTATTACAGTTAAAAATAGAAAATTAATTAAATAAATAAATAAATTAAATAAATAAATAAATGGAAAAAGCTAACCCTTGATCTACTGAACCTAGATCTAGGGTTAGGGTCCAAATAGGGTAATAATTAGGGTTAAATGGGGGTTCGGATGATTACAAGGGTTAGATTAAGGGGTGGGGGTCAATTTAGGGTTAGATTAAATTTAGAGTTGGGGTAAATTTAGGGTTCGGGTTAAAAAAATCACTGTAGAAGAAAATGGTTAGAAAACAAAAAAAAACACTAATATTGTTTATTGCCCTATTACGTGTAATAAAACATAGACAAACAAGGAAACATTGATATTACTAAACTCAGGACAAATAGTAGAAATATATAGACGGGGTCTTTTTTACCATTTGTAATTGTGTAAAAAAAAAATCAGGTCAAAGTTGGAAAAAGTGTTTTTTATGGCATATTTTCATCATATTTTCTATTTTTTTAATAGTAAATGATATCATATGATGAAAATAATAGTATCAAATGAAAGCCATATCTGTCCTTTAAAAAATGATATATAATTTGTGTGGGTGGACTGAACACAAAGAAAGAAATTCACAGTTCAGTAAACGTATGACAAAAATAATGGAATTCTGGTCTTCAAGGCACGTCAAATGCAACATAGCACTCGGTCACTAAGGGGTTAATTATGCTTTGGTCAATTCATTCAACTAAATCCCTCATATTTCTATTATGTTTATACAGTAGTTGATAACTTGATTACGGTGAGAAGCGCAGACAGTGTTTTTGTAAACTTTTTATTGCTCACAGCTGCAGTGTAATAACAATCTATCATATAGCAAGACACGTAACCAATACGAACAGCTTATTTGATGTATAAACTCCCAGATACATATTTGCCTGCTGTTCCAGCTAAGCCGCAGGTCTCCAAAACTTGGCCCTCCAGTTACTGACGGCCTAAATCTCCTATAATACTCTGTTAGCAAAGAGACTGGCAGGTGAGTATGGACGTGTACGATAACAGCAGCTGGAGTGCCTCAGTTTGGAGACCTCTGACCTAAGCTATTAACTTCTCATTTTTGCAGTTCACTGAACACTTAAATTTTTAGTGAATAGCCCCACAGTCTTCTGTATGGAAATTCTGTGAAACACCTGAAGATTTGCACTTTAACCAGTTATTTTTAGCAATTTATCGCATGTGGCTTTTCTGATGTCTAATGAGTTGTGATGGATTAACAAAGCCTTTCCCGCACTCAGCACATGAGAACGGCCTCTCTCCCATGTGAGTGCTCCAGTGTCTTGTAAGGTTGGGTTTCGTTGTGAACCGTTTCCCACACTCCAAGCAGCAGTACGGTCTCTCTCCCGTGTGGATTCTCATGTGTCTGACAAGATTTGTGCGACGCTTAAAGCCTTTCCCGCACACGGAGCACACGTGTTTATTGACGTCTGTCTGTGCGTTTTGATGTGCTTGTTGGGGAGCTTTAATCTCCAAAATATTAGTGAAGTTAATGCTGCTCCATGTTCCTCTTGCTACGGATACCTTATCATTGTTTGTCTTTCTCTTATTGTCCTGTCTGTTACGTTCTTGACGCGGGTCAGTAAGACGGAATTCCCCAGTGGAGGTCGGGTCATTATTTACAATTGTCTCAGATTCTCTCGGAATTACACTTGTTCCATTTAGACCAATTAGGTTCAATCCCGGAGCATTGTGGGTAACATCAGTATCATTCATTGCGCAGTCTGCGGCACGGAAAAAACGGTCATGCACTTTCTGTTGGACTCTCCAATGGATAGGTTGGTCTAAAAGGAAGCAGAGATATGATAAAGATTATTAATCTCTTTATATAATTCATTCTGAATGGTCAGATTACACACTGTGATTTTACTACAGACCAAAGGCCTCACTGATGTCTCAGTTCTCACTAGTACACAGCTGCTAGAAATAAAAACTCAGGGCTGTGCGATTGTATTGGATATGGCTAGTCATTTATTGGTGATTCACGTCATAGACTCAACTTCTTAAGTCCTTATTAATGATATGAAGTACCTCCCTTTAGATAGACCACTCCTTTAACTGTTGCATCCATTTGATACCTGTTGGATTATGTAGCATTGTAAGAAGTATGAAGTGCATTACTCCTACCAACAGAGGCCACTAGAGAGTGGGTAACCTTTTATTCCACCAGTAACTTCCTGGGATGGGAGGAGGAGAGAGGACACATGTTGAAGGGCCAGGAAGCCACATGGCATGGAGGAATGGAGAGCACTGAAAAGTTTTTGCTAACTAAAAGTATAAAATAGCAAGCTGTGCTTTTTTCTTGGGCTTAGTTGAAGTGCCAAGAAACTAGAGCTAAGAAGCTAAGGTTTAGTTTAATGCCTGATATTGTAACTAAAAGTAGAAAGTAACTGCTGCAGAACCTCTTTCAAATCGTCCTTATAACCCTGGAATAAAGAGCCATTTTGCACACAGCCATGTGCTTTGCTGATCCTCTCTGAAGTTAAGTACACATCTTATATAATTAATACAATGCTATATAGAATATAACCGTTGTATGTTTGTAACTTTGTTTGTGATAACCTGGTATAGCCAGGTATAAATAAAATATATTATATATATCACAACGTCATTTGGTATTCATCTTTACATAATTTATCTGTATTCTCTAATCAAAGAAATGTATTGTATCTTTAGGCTTGCTTTTCTTAATACATAATTATAATTTTATTAATAATTATTAGCATAATTTAATATACAACAGGCCACAACCGCAGCGATGTCAGAGCAGATAATTAACTTCTTAAGGACATGATTTATTTTGGCATATTTTGTTATGTGTAAAGTGTAATTTATCTCCCTCGCTCTCATTTAGTACTCATACACACTATACATTGTTTTGTTTTTTTTAAAGAAAATTTATAGCTTTCTTTTGATCCTATATTTATCCTTCTACAGGTTGAGTATCCATTTTCCAAACATCCATTATGCCCAATGACGCCTCATATCCCAGCTACATCACAGTAACAGTGATTTATTTGCTCAATCAGTATTTACACTGATATTACTGGGTTTCATGAGAGCTGGGAAACTTTAATGTATCTTATTGGTGAAAATGAGCTGTTATCTTAAATGACCGGTTATCCAAAAGGGGATGGGATGGTTCACCACAGCTGCTTCTTAGGAGTTAGTATTGGGTTTCAGGGTTAGCATTAGGAGCTAGTATTGGGGTACAGGGTTAGCATTGGGGTTCAGGGTGACAACAATGACTGTTAGCATTAGGAGTTGGTATTGGGGTTCGGGGTTAGTATAGTGAGTTGGTATTGAGGTTTGGGGTTAGTATTAGGAGTTACTATTGGAGTTCAGGGTTAGTATTAGGAGTTAGTATTGGGGTTCATGGGGGATAATTTATAAGCGCTTACACTGCCACAATGAAACGGCTGTGTTACCATTCACCTCTGACGGTCCAGCGCTGAAACAGCTGCGCTGAGCGGTCAGCGGTAAAATGGACACGATGAACTGCCCTAGACGCTATCCAAAATACTTCTCGTCCCAAGCATGTTAGGATAAAGGCCCATACTGCACAGCCGCTCCCTGCCCCACGTTCCATGCCGTCAGTGTTCTCATGGCATTAAATGCCTTGACGACATGGAAAGTCATGCCATCCTCGAGGGGTTAACGTAATTGCAAGCAAATATTACGAGAAGAATGTTTTAAATGTGTCTGTGGTGTCTCCTGTTTATGACATCACCTGTGGCTTGATATGTAAATTTACTTCTTTCAATGGGAAATGTGTAATTTGCATATCAAGCCACAGGGGATGTCATGGAATTTAAATGCCATTCTGCTAGCACAGCCATGCTTTATTCTCTACATTCAAAGTTTAAATAATGTTTAATGTGACAAGAGTACCTTTAAAAAGCTTGTCTGCCAACTAGAGAGCAGGTGAGGTTAGGGTCTCACCCTGTTGAGAATGTAAGGTCATTTGCCAGGTGAGCTTAGTTATGCTATGGTCAATTCATACAACCAAAACCCTCACATTTCTATTATGTTTATACATTTGTTTAAATCCTTCCAGTCGGATGGTGCTTTGGTCTTTAACGACCAAAGCACCATCCGGTGTCTGTGTGCTCCTGGCTGCCGATCATGAAGTGATCGGAGCCAGGAACACGCAAGCAGGGACACGATCGGGGTCTTTATAGACCCTGTTGGTCCCAGCCGACATCCCACGATACTCTGTGACGTCACGGAGTGAACACTTGAACCTCCAATGTAACAAGGGCAGATCCTAAATAATGCGCCAGTTCTACATTCACGCACTGCGATTCCAGCTAAGTTGAAGGTCTTCAAACTGCAACCTCCAGCTGCTGATAGCTGACAGAGTATTATGGGAGATGTAGGCCAACAGATTGGCAGGGGATTATGGGAGATGTAGGCCACCAGCAGCTGGAGGGCAGCAGTTTGGATGTTAATGTCTGAATAGCGCCACAGTCTTCTGCATGGAAAATTATGTGAGACACCTGAAGATCTGCACTCTAACTGGAAGAAAACAAAAAACATCTCTCCCCAGTCATTTTTTTTTATTTAAAAGTTTTTATTTCAAGTTTCATCGTATGTGAAAACCACAAAACATTATCGGGTCAGTGTCATGACATTCACATAAAAACAGAGAGGTTATATATAAATACATGTGTATGAGGTCCTATAATAAAGCAAATCTAGCGACAGGAATAATTACACAGTAACTTATATCAAATAGATTATATACTACTTGGGCTAGGTGTTCCAAGAATGTTTTTTGTTCTCGGGTAAAATGTTAAAATGAAGTTGGTTTAAAGTAGACCATCAGTTTTATAGTAGTGGATGCATAGGAATTATCTTAACCTAAACATCCTATCAGCAAAGATTAAAATAACCTACTGGTTTCTCTATAGAACAATGACCAACTACGCTGAAACATCACCATCTAATGGCCGAACATGTCATACTATTTAGAACTATTTAGGGGGGGGGGGGGAGAACAGCAATAAAAAAACAAAAAACACAGAGCTTCCGGAATAGGAGAAAAAAAGAGGAGAATAATATGTTCAGGAGAGAGAGAAGAAACTAAATAGAAGAGATTAGAAAGAATTAGTAGGATAAAGTAACAGAGAGAGAGAGTCTGAGATCAAAGGGAAGAGTAAAAAGAATGGCAGCCTAAGAGAGTAGCTTCAAGGGAGAGCTACTGAAAGAACGGGCTTATTGGTCTTCAAGTGAGACCCATTCGCCTTGCACCCCTGATAGGCTGCAGGTTATGCCCTGGGGGGATCTGGTATATGCAAATCTTCACATGACAGCGGGAGGATAACAGAAGATACATATTAAAGAAATACGGGTAACTAAACATGAGTGATGACATAGGATTTAATGTCAGCGCTCCTAAATGCAATCTGAAATGTTACCCGTCAGAATAACTGAGCACTTTTTCAGCGGTTATGTGTTTGCCAAGTGGAAAATCCAACACTTTAAAAGGTAAAAAGAGCATCTGAAGGTCGGTGCAGGTTGCACTTTGTTGTAGGGCAGCTCTTCTAGATGGACTTGTGTAGCTCACAGGTGTCCTTGTTGAAATAGGAGTCATTATGGTTAAGTCTGGCATGTCAGGCTTGTGGGTCCGATGAGGAATTAACCTAAAGTCTGTAGCTGTGGAAGTCCCAGAGCATCTAAGAAACCAGGGGCTTCATCAATTTGTTCAATCGATAGTGAGTGGGACAGACCCCATCTATACTTCACTCCTCCGTTCCTGAATTGTGTGGTAGCAATGTCAGCGATCTCCTCCACGTTAGTGTGGAGGGAGAGAGATCCTCATAAGGATGAGTGTTGCGCAGACGTAGGATGACATCCCTTGATGCATCTTGAGGTGCCTTTGGAGCTTTGCATATTCTAAAGCAGTCTAAAACCACGTTACTGGGGTCCAGAGTTTGGCCTCAACTGCGTGAGCCAGGTTGTCATGGTATCCCCAGAGGGTGGTGGGCCCAACCTCCTCCAGGATGCCCCTAATACGAACATTGGACTGACGAGCTCTGTTATCCATAAGTGACATTTGCCGATGCAGTAGTATTATTTGTTGTGCCATCTGAGACATCTCTGTCTTTTTGTAGATTTGGCCTCAGCCACCTCAGTTTGCACCACTTGCAGTTTTTGTTTGCGTGTTGTTACTTGCCACTTGACTGTGGCTAGTTCTGACGATATCACCTCCATTATTTCCCAGAGAAGTTTTCTCAAGTCACCCTTTGTGGTGGGTACATCATCAGCGTTAGGGTCTGTCGGTGGGCTCTGTGGTTTTCCTCCGCTCGGTATATCAGATTCATAATCATCCGTTTCCTGTAAGGCTGGGGTGGCTGATATAACAAGTATGCCAAGTGAGGGCCTAACAGCTTCATCAGTAACTTACTTATGTCCTGTTCCACCCCACAATTTTTCTTTCTTTTTTTTATCTCTCCCATTTCAGAGGCCCGCAAGGAATTCATTTTAGATGGTGTATCCATAAAAGAAATGGCTTAAACTGTTTTTTGTGTGATTGCTTTCCAAGATAGCCGAACCCGCCTTCTCTCCCCAGTCACTTTTAACAATTTATTGTGTGTGAGCTTTTTGATGTCTAACGAGCTGTGATCGACTCGCAAAGTCTTTCCCGCACACGGTACATGAGAATGGTCTTTCCCCTGTGTGAGTGCGCTGGTGTATTATAAGGTTATGATTAGATGTGAACCGTGTCCCACACTCAGAGCAGCAGTACGGTCTCTCTCCCGTGTGGATCCTTTGATGGACACGGAAAGAGTAAACCTGTTTGAATGATTTCCCGCAATCGGAACATGAAAACGGTCTCTCTCCCGTGTGAGTGCGCTGGTGTATTGTAAGTTGGGATTTAATTGTGAACCGTTTCCCGCACTCAGAGCAGCAGTACGGTCTCTCTCCTGTGTGAGTGTGCTGGTGTCGTGTAAGGTTGGGTTTTGTTGTGAACCGTTTCCCGCAATCGGAGCAGCAGTACGGCCTCTCTCCCGTGTGGATCCTTTGATGCATGCGGTACGCATGCTCACGTTTGAATGAGTTCCCGCAAAGGGAGCACAGAAAAGGTCTCTCTCCGGTGTGGACTCTAATATGTCTGACAAGATCTGTGCGGATCTTAAAACCTTTCCCGCACTCAGAGCACACGTGTTTTCTGACGTCTTTCTGTGCTTGTTTGGGAGCTTTAATCTCCAATGTATCAGTAAAATGGAATTCCCCAGAGGAGGTCGGGTCATTATTTACAATTGTCTCAGATTCCCTCGGAATTACACTTGTTCCATTTAGAACCATAAGGTTCACTCCTGGAGCATTCTGGGTAACATCAGTATCATTCATTGCGCAGTCTGCGGCACGGAAAAAACGGTCATGCCCTTCCTGTTTGACTCTCCAATGGATAGGTTGGTCTAAAAGGAAGCAGAGATATGATAAAGAATATTAATCTCTTTAAATAATTCATTCTGAATGGTCAGATCACACACTGTGATTTTACTAGAGACCAAAGGCCTCATTGATGTCGCAATTCTCACTAGTACACAGCTGCTAGAAATAGAAACTCAGAGAAGATATTTAACCTCATAAAGGGACAGTCTAGTCCCCAAACTCATTTTGGTGCAAGATGAAGATCACTGCTTGTATAATACACAGGCTTTTATCCCTGTGTGATTTGATGCAGGCATTCTGTATAAATCACATTTTTAATATTTGACTCAAGCCCTCCCCACTGATTCCTCTGCAGGAAATTAGTTTTATGCATCTAGTGTGGGCAGTCCTGGTTTCTTGCAAACTGCTATAATTTCACAATTTCTTCTAGCTGTAAGTATTTTATATTTTAAGCAATGCAAAATGTAAAACATGCATTTTAAAGTACTTTGAAAGCACATTAATATGCATTACTATTTGGAAGATGCATTTTGGGCACTAGACAGTCCCTTTAAGGACATGGGCTATTTTGGGATATTTTGTCATGTGTTTGACTAATTTATCTCTTTCTCATTTAGTGTACTCAAACTATACATTGTTTTTTAAAGGAAATGTATAGCTTTCTTTTGAGGCCTATTGTTCTTTCTTTATCAGAATTATAATGACCATAATGTTAAGAAATGTTGATCTTTTTGTATGTACCAAAATATTCTGTTAAAGAGAAAATCAAATGTTCCTAATAAATTGACCATTTCTGTGGGTTTAATCACTGTGTTAATTATATTTTGTTCAGGTTTTATGTAGAACTTCGACTGGAATCAGTGTCTGCAGACACACAGACAGACCCTTGTTATTGGCGTTCAGTAAACACTCTGTAATTTGTCAGATTAAGAGTCTCGTCGACCAATAGGGATGCGACTCCTCCCACCATGCTCACAAGCATTTGGGGAACGAAGTGTCCTAGTTCTTAGTTTCACCTCTACTTAATCAGGAATATCTTTTCAACAAAACATGATCATTTCAAAAGGGAATACGTCAGCAACGAAGCAATTTGAAGAGAGAAACTAAACAACGACAGCCTCCTGTTAGAGCTATACAAGCAGACAGCTCAATTTACCTGTACTTCTATTTAAAATGCCTAAACTTGATGCAATAATCTTTCCGTTAAAATGAATATGTTGCTGCCTTTTGTCCTTTAATATGCAAGTGCTAACTAGTCTCCGGTTTTATAATATTATTTCATACAGTTCCACTGTTTAAATGTCCTCTGTCCCCCGTGGAGACAACAAATATAGCCATCTTTGTACCCCATAGATACAGATAATCTTTTTCATGAATACGACTGCTAATGGAGAGGCAGAGGGTAATTTGGACCTTGTTTGGAAAAGAGGTCCACGACAACTAGGATAGTTGTCATGCCTTGAGATGAAGGAAAGTCAGTGATGAAGTCCATGGCAATTTGGGTCCATGGTTTATCTGGAAACAAGGCAGGTGGCATAGCAGACCAGCAGCGCTATGACTGGGGATTTTGCATTTTCCATAGACAGCGCATGGTTGGATGAACTCAAAACTGTTGGATTTTAAAGAGGGCCACCACAATGTATGGTCAATGAGGAATCTGTTGTTGCGCATACCTCTATGTCCAGTCACAGAGGAAGCATGAACCCATGAAAGAACAGATTTGCCTAATTTGGGTTAGACAAAATAGCATCCAATAGGGGGACAACAACCACTGGGTCTATGGAATTGTGACATGGAGATCTGCCACATGAGGGAAGTGCATACGGAAGCAATAGTTCTTGAGGATGGGACTACAGTGTCTTGGGCTTTGTAGGTGATGCAAAAATGTAAACAAGTAAAAAAAATCAGACCCATTTGGCTTTCCTAGGCTTTCTCAAAATGAAGTAAATACTTCTGATCAGCTAGAATGGTGATAGGAATTTTATTCCTTTCCAGCAAATTCATCCAATCCCATAATTGCGTTCTGCGGAGGTAAGGGTTTTGGTAAAATGAAAGGATATATATACGATTAGCAGAATGATCTCTTTGTGAAAGTATGGTGCCAGCCCCGGATTCAGAAGCATCCACTTAAATGGCATCAGAAGTCCAATCCTTGGGGTTAGCCCCCCAGAAATAGGAAGAGATAAATTTAGAGAAATCCCGGATGAATCTCCGGTAGTAATTAATTCCAGGGACCTCTGTATTCCCTTAAGGTCATATGGTATCTGCCAGTCTTGAATGGAGGAAACCTTCTCAGGATCTAGACCATGGGAAGAAATTATGTTCTCCACAAATTTAACACACACTTTTCAGCCTTGACATAGAGGTGATGTTTACTAAGGCATTGTAAAACCTGTGGGACATGCTTCCAATGTACCAGGAGGTTCTTAGATTAATATATCGTCCAAGTATATTGTGATTTGGGATCAAATTTATCTCGAAAGGGGTCATTGACAAAGCTTTTAAAAACAGCAGGGACATTAGAGAGCTAGATAGTGGTAGTGATAGTCTTCTACTCATCTCCTTCCCGTACATATATTAGGTTGTAGGCATCTCTTAGATCAAGTATAGTAAAGACATTAGCATCTTGTGGCTGACTGGATAATTCGGCAAAAGTGAAAAAATAGATTAACAGCCAGCAGGCCGTGGTCATACACAGATCAGGATGAAGTACGGCGGATGATGACAAAAAAAACTTAGTCTAAGTTCAGGCAGCAATCAGGAATACTCAAAAGGACAGAGAGGGTAAAAATCTAAAGAATCAATAGACAAGAATACAACGCTAGAACAAGTATCAAGAACTCTCTCAGCTATAGGTTGGAAGCAGACTGAGGGTTTAAATATCCATCTAAGCCCAAGCTCACTCCACCCCCAGGTAATTAAAAATAATTTGAAGTATGGCCCTTTAAGGCCATACTAAGTTTTATTAAGGAGTGCTTACTGTGGGCAGCTGGAAGTTGCAAACATAAAAGGCCTAAATATGAGACGACAGCATAGGAAAAAATGTTTTTTCTAGTAACTAGGACTTAACATGTAAACTAATTTCATATAAAATAAAAATGTCTTTTCTCGTTTTTAGTTCCTTGTGCCCCACATCACCTATAATGCAACCACAGGACTTGCCATACACACATATTACCCCTGCAGGGCTTAGCACATGTCTGGATGTGTGAGCGCTGCTCAGCCTTTGGGAGGAGGCTTCATCCGAAAACCTCCTACACATTAAAGGGACTCTGTCATGAAACAGTATTTGTAATGATCAAAAAGGTTTTCTACATTAGTAGAATTGTTTAGATGACAAAAGTAAGTTTAAAAAAGCCTGCTTTGTGTGTCCTGCTGAGAATGAACGGTCATTTGGCAGGTTTAGTTATGCTTTGGTCAATTCATAGAACCAAACTCTCTTTTTTTTTAAATCATCTTTATACAATTGTTGCCAATGTTATTAGGGTGAGAAGCGCACACAGTGTTTTGTAAACCTTTTATTGCTCACAGCCACAGTGTAATAACAATCGATCATATAGCAAGACATGTAACCGATACACACAGCTTATTGTGCAGGATCCAGTGTGAGGGTTGTTTATGTAACTTAGTACACATTGAGTGAACACTTGTACCTCCAACATAAGGGGGCAGATCCTAAATAATGCGCCAGTTCTACATTCACGCACTGCGATTCTCACTGTAACTGGCGGCAGAAATTTCCATGCATCTCGCCCTATTCTATATGATGACTTCATCCAACTGCGATCTGCAGCGAGAAAAATGGTCCATGAGATGTTTACTGTACATGATGCAGACACTGTAGGAACTGTGCTTTAATATTGCTCTCGCATTGGGTAATAGTCGTCATAATGTCTGTCTGTATAAACTTCCATATACAGATTGGCCTGCTGTTCCAGCTAAGCCGCAGGTCTTTAAACTGCGGCCCTCTTGCTGATGATGGCCTACATCTCCCACAATACTCTGCCATCTAAGAGACTGGCATGGGAGTATGAGAGATGTAGGTCGCCAGCCGCTGGAGGATCTCAGTTTGGAGCCAAGCTTTTAATGTTCTACAAAGAACAAGAGGTCATCCCCTGAGACTGGAAGAGCAAAGGAATGTATTCTTTACAGTAAGGACAATAAATATATGGAGAGGTGGTGCTATCAATAGATGCCTTCAAAAAGGTTCTGGATTTGATGTTATTTTTTTAGAAAAGCAGGACATATAGGGCTATTAATAATAGAATGAGCATTCATAATAGAGCTTCTTGGGCTTAAATTCTGTGAGCCACATGAAGATTTGCACTTTAACTGGAAGAAACAAAATCACTTTCCCCATCACTTATTTTATTGCGTGTGGTTTTTCTGATGTCTAGTGAGTTGTGACCGACTAGCGAAGCTTTCCCCACACTCGGCACATAAAAACGGTCTCTCTCCCGTGTGAATGCGCTGGTGTATTGTAAGGTTTGGTTTATATGTGAACCATTTCCCGCACTCGGCACATGAGAACGGTCTCTCTCCCGTGTGCGTGCGCTGGTGTATTGTAAGTTTCTGTTTCATGGTGAACCGTTTCCCGCACTCAGAGCAGGAATACGGCTTCTCCCCCGTATGGATCCTTTGATGCACGCGGAAAGCGTAATCCTGTTTGAATGATTTCCCGCACTCGGTGCAAATGAACGGTCTCTCTCCCGTGTGAGTGCGCTGGTGTATTGTAAGGTGAGGCTTCGTTGTGAACCTTTTCCCGCACTCAGAGCAACAGTGCGGTCTCTCTCCCGTGTGGATCCTCAGATGCATGCGGAAAGCATAATCATGCTGGAATGATTTCCCACAATGGGAGCACAGATAAGGTCTCTCTCCCGTGTGGATTCTCATGTGTCTGACTAGATCTGTGCGGATCTTGAAACCTTTCCCGCACTCGGTGCACACGTGCTTTCTGACGTCTTCCTGTGTGTCATCATGTGCTTGTTGGAGAGCGTTAAAATCCAATGTATCAGTGTAGTTGATGCTGCTCCATGTTTGTGTTGCTACGGATACCTTTCCATTGTTTGTCTTTCCATTATTGTCCTGTATGTAACGTACTTGCCGCGGGTCAGTAAGATGGAATTCCCCAGTGGAGGCCGGGTCATTAATGGTCTCAGATGTCATCGGAATTATACTGGCTTCATTTTGATCAAAAGGATACACTCCTGGAGCATTCTGGGTAACATCAGTATCATTCATTGCATAGTCTGAGCCAGAGATAAAACGGTCATGCACTTCCTGTTTGACTCTCCAATGGATAGGTTGGTCTATAAGGAAGCAGAGATATGATAAAGAATATTAATCTCTTTTTACTGATGTCTGAATTCTCACTAATACACAAATCCTAGAAACTCAGAGAAGATACTTAACCTCTTAAGGACATGAGGTATTTTGGCATATTTTGTTATGTGTATGTTAAAGTGTCATTTATCCATGTTGTCCTTTAAAGGGCAACTAAGCTTTATTTTTAATATGCATATTTTTTTAACTAATCTCCGATTTAAATCATGTAGAGGGCTAGTTTTTAAAATAATTTCTCCAGTTCCACTACTTTCTTGCCCTCTGTCCCCCGTGGAGACAGCAAACACAGCCGCCATCTTTATTCTTCTTCTATCTCTTGAGGTCTCTGAGCACGCCTCCGGAATTTTCGCTTTGCTTTCTTGGCGCGCGTGTCTGATCAGTGCAAATTCGAATCATGGGAAATGTAGTGTATTTAAATTCCCAGGAATGTACGAATTCACAAATGCCTTATTTCCCATGTCCTTGCAGGAGCCGGCGTAGCACATTGCTCTGCGCTGTACAAGCGGTATAATTAATAGTCAGCGGCTCGGCACACAGGCAGGTCGTCTGGTTTATTGAGCGTTAGACATACTTTTGTGTCAAACTCTCCACGTTGGTGGGAATCGACGGATTCTGAGGTCCAAAGCCGGTCCAGGGTCAGCGCCAGATTTAATCAGTGGATACATAATACACTCCTCCCAGGAAGACTGGAAGGCTGAAACCAAGTAGTCGGATTTGAGCGCACATTCACACGTTCAAACTGCGGACCCCTCTACAACACACTGGGGTCACCAAGGCAAAATGGAAAGGACAGAGGACATTATCATTGATATCAGAGGCTGTATTTCTTGCATTACAGATGTTAAAAGAGGTTCAAAAGGTTTAATTGGAGAGGGATTATTTGGGCACACCTAGCTAAAAAACGTTTTGCACTTTAACCCCTTGGTGACACGACTGTTTGTGCCATGTTTTACTGTTCAGGACACAGGCTGTTTTTACATTTCTGCATTTAGCTCAAAAATGTTGTTGTTTGAGATAAGAAAGTCTTTCCTTAAATACCATTATTTTGATCACATCATATAAGTACTATAAAAAAAAATATATATATATGTGTGTGATGGGAAATGTAAATGTAAAAAAAAAACACTTTAATAACTAGTTCAGATATACCCCATGTTTAAATGTTTTTTATTCAGTTTTTTGTACATTATAAGGCAATAACCTCAAGTAGCGCATTGCTTTTTCAAAACCATTTTTGGATTTCAGGATTGCCTTTAGTTACATTGTAATAATATCCCTACACCTAATACAAGGGTTAGGATTAGGCTGTTTTTTTTATAATACAATATGGGGGTCTGGAGGGTACTTAGAGGACTTGGGTAAGCTGCCAATAGGGTACTTAGTCTCTCCCTGCCACGTGATTGCAGTACCTGGCTTTGACAGAGCAGAACAGCCTTTAATGTCAAAGTATCCTACCTTTTTTTATATTTTATTAAAACAAATAATATATAAATAGTCTTTCAATACAGGTGAAAAAAGTAATATAAACCTGGTCTGTGTTTATTTCTTACCTGGACTGATCTCTGTAGGATTTTCCTCCTCCTTAATCTGCACGGGAAATACCTCCTCCCCCTGCTCCTCCTGTGATACAAGATCAGATGGGTCAGATACATAATAAGGATGCTGCAGCTTGAGGCAACGACTCACACAGAGGAGAAAAAATATAATATAAATAGGATTAAATTAAGATTACTATGAAAATCAATAACTTTATTTAGGAAACTATTAAGTCCTTCTTTGAAATTATTTTGCCCAAATAGAAGACCACTCAATAGCGAATATGTTTCTTTCCTTTGTCCGCAGTTTACGCCGAAGGGAGAAAAGTTGCTCCACATTTCCATTGTGAGGAGAGATTGAGCCATTTTCTACTATTCAATATTTTTAGAGCTTTCAAAATATTTTATCCAATTTTGATG
Source organism: Pelodytes ibericus (assembly GCA_036172795.1). Classification (NCBI taxonomy): domain Eukaryota; kingdom Metazoa; phylum Chordata; class Amphibia; order Anura; family Pelodytidae; genus Pelodytes; species Pelodytes ibericus. The sequence continues at coordinate 292,823,934 of CM069857.1, forward strand.
TGACAGTAATTTTTTAAAATATTTATCATTCTTATATTTGGCCATGAATTTTTTTCAGATTACTGAATTGGTCAAAACACATATCATATGGAACTCGCTTCTTAAAAAATCAGTGGATTCTCCGTCTCCCCAATTTGGTACTTCACCCAGGGTCATCCGAGTAAAACATATTTAAAAAAAAAAAGACAAAATCTTGCAGGGGCTTCAAACCACTCTGTCCCAATATTCCAAACAAATCACTGCCCGGGATTTTTTATTTCTGCAGAGAATTCATCACAGTCTCAGTCAGGTCCTTCAGTTCAGTTTTCAAACTTTCCGTCAAAATATTTTTTATAGAAATCAAATTATTCAGAAAGTGTACGACAGAGTTACTTTCATGTTCAGTGCATTGAATATGACGTTGGAATTCAGTCATGAGAGAATGCAGTTGACAGAGGCAAATTTAACTAAGTTTAAGCTCAATTTGGTGTTTTTTTCCCAAAGACAAAAAAAAAATATGACTTCAATGCTGGAAACGTATATTAATCTTCCGATACCAGGAAATAATGATAAACCACCTTGACTAACGATGACAGAGCAGCTGCCCTAATATTCTCTCTCAACAAAATCACAACACGGTTTCTGTTCCTCAGAGTAAATATGAAACTATATATTCTGAAATCTAAATTATATACACGACCATGTATTGGGACGTTGGAAAAAGTTAAAAAGGAATAGGATCCCTGATTACATTAGACTCCAAGGGTTAGAAGAACTTGACAAGATGGATAAAGCAGGGTATTGCACTTGTGAGTCAATTGATTAATCGGGCAGACCTGAAGCCCTTTCCTCAGATTGTACTGGAATTTGGGTTACCAAGCACAGAATTGTTTACTTATTTGCGAATTAAGGAGTTGTTTTTTAAAGGAGAATCTGATCAACAGAGAAAGTTAAACACTTGGATTTATTCAGTACAGTCCGGTGGGAGAAGTTCTGGCCAAAAGTCTATTTCTCAAGAAGATTTTTAACTTCATATATTACTTACGTCATTTTTTTAGAGTAGTCCTCCATACATGGTGTTACAAGTATAAACCATAAATGCAATGGACTTTTTTTACTCAAACCCATTTTTTTCAAGGGTTTCTTATAATTAGAACGAAAGCGTATCTATCATAGACTATTTGGTACAGTCCTAAACTCAACATCTGAGGAAAGGGCTACAGAGTAATGTTAATAAAAATAAATGATAAATGTGTAAAAATACACCATAAGAAACACACAATTTGGAGGGTATAAAAATATATAAATTTAATAAATATAAAAAAAATAAATAAAATAAATACACACAGAACCACCTGAGTTGAGAGGTGGAAATACAGTATACAAATCATTTATCATTTATTTTTATTAACATTACTCTGTAGCGCTGTCCTCCTCTTTTCTTCATCTTTCTGTCCCTTCACGGTGCTAACCCACTGTGATTTTTTCTGGACTGGCGGCTACCTAAACCATTTTCCTATTAGTTCCAAAATTAGTCAATCTCTCGACACAAGCCAGAAGGGCCCTCTACAGATATCATCTACCTCCGTTTCAATACCTACCACCGTACGGGTTTGTATGTTTTACTACTTTTTTATTTAGTTCACTCACAGGCGCTCGGTATTTATACTTCCGTTAGGTTGTATATCACTCTTTTATCTGAGGAAAGGGATTTAGGAGTAATAATTTCAGAGGACTTGAAGGTAGGTAGGCAATGCAATAGAGCAGCAGGAAATGCTAGCAGAATGCTTGGTTGCATAGGGAGAGGTATTAGCAGTAGGAAGAGGGAAGTGCTCATGCCATTGTACAGAGCACTAGTGAGACCTCACTTGGAGTATTGTACAGAGCACTGGTGAGACCTCACTTGGAGTATTGTACGCAGTACTGGAGACCGTATCTTCAGAAGGATATTGATACTTTGGAGAGAGTTCAGAGAAGGGCTACTAAACTAGTTCATGGGTTGAAGGATAAAACTTACCAGGAAAGGTTAAAGCATCTTAACATGTATAGCTTGGAGGAAAGACGTAACAGGGGGGATATGATAGAAACATTTAAATACATAAAGGAAATCAACACAGTAAAGGAAGAGAGTATATTTAAAAGAAGAAAAACTACCACAACTAGAGGACATAGTCTTAAATTAGAGGGGCAACGATTTAAAAGTAATATCTGGAAGTATTACTTTACTGAGAGGGTAGTGGATGTATGGAAATGCCTTCCAGCAGAAGTGGTAGAGGTAAACACAGTCAAGGATTTTAAGCATGGGTGGGATAGACACAAGGCTATCCTAGCTATAAGACCGGGAACGGGGGACTAATAAAAGTACTCCAAAAAAATTTGGGCAGACTAGATGGACCGAACGGTTCTTTTCTGCCGACACATTCTATGTTTATATGTTACCGTCTCATCCGGCATGTTTTGCACTTCGACTTTTTATTCGAATTATTATTGGAAATATTTTTACAGCCCTGTAATTACTTTTCATCCATAGAAACTACACAGTAAGCAATATAATTTGTGTTGTACTTCTTCAAGTGCCTTTAAAGTAGTTCCAACAGAATGAGTTACAAGTACTGAATTAACAATCGCTTCCATTCTTGTTCTCACACACAAGCATTATCAAGGTTTTCAGTTAGTAATTTGCTTATTTAACAAGACGGATGTTCAATCGATGGCTTGATCACTACGGTGATTCTTTATAGTGCGCAAAGAAAAGATACCTTCTTCAGATTTGCGGCCTACTTTTACAAAGTCATTTGTCGATTTTTTTTTTCTTTTCTCTTTTTTCCCCCTCTCTAAATGCTCAGACTTGTGTAATCAACCATATTGTTTGGTATGCACTGTAACATCATCGTGTCTATTTTAATATACTCTTTCCTTATTACTCATACATCTTTATTTATAGGTGCTATTCCTTGAGGGTGGATATTTAACACTACATCTGCTGTCTTCCACCATTTACCATTTACAAAACATATAACTTATATAAAGTGCAATTATTGGGGGCCAGATTCAGCCAGCATTCGCGGTTACTAAAGTGCAATGTCTGTATTATGTTGTATAAATTTTCTTCCTTTCCTTACATTGCCCCGACCTCCTTCCCTCTGTAGCCTCCCTCTACCTCTTAAAATCTAAATAAGCGAAATAACTCTTGTTGCGCAAGTTAAGGCATAGACACAAACCTTGTGTGCTTCTGAAAAAAAATAACCTAATATATTAAATCAAGTTATTCAATTGTGCTACCAACACAAAGAAATCCATATTAAATACCCAAGTCGAAATGAAAAATGAATATAAAACAAAAAAGAAAAACCAACATATAAAACCAACTCACACTAAACATATATTGCACTAGACTACCACCGCCCCTTGAAATTCCAAAACATCCAATATCCCTATCTTCCCTGTGCCTTTCACTGCCAGAAAGAGCTGAGCCGCCAGTTTCCTGCTCCCGCCTTCAAGACAATCCAAATTGCGATGAAAAAGGGCCTCTCTCTGAACTTACGGGGAGACAACATTGACAAATATACGATAAAATCTGATAAACCTCCCTCCAGGTTTCCCTGACACCTAAACAATCCGACCATATGTGGACATAATTCCTTTCCGAATTATAGCATCTCCAACACTGAGGGTTCAGGAATACAGGTACCAAATACCATCTGAAAAGCAACTTAAACTGCAACTCCTGCAGGTTGATACAATGGGTGGACCTCTTTGTTTGGGTCCACCCTCTCTCCCATAGATCCCTATCCCTATCTATATTAAGTTCCAAACTCCATTTCCCCCATGCTGTTGGAGCATTACTAGGTTTAACCTCATCTAATAGGGAATACCAGTTCCTTAGCCTACATAAACTGGGTTTATTCTAGAATACTTTTTCTAAGAGGTTCAATAAAGTCGCCTCCTTAGAACTAAACATATGGTGTCTTGTGAAATGAAGGAGCCTCAACACCCCAAAAGCATCTTTCCAGTGAAGGCCAAATTCCTCCATCACCCGTTTTAACGACTTGGTCGTCCTACCTTACATTAACTGCACAAAAGTCAAGTTCAGTTCTTTAAAACCATTGCTAAAGTTAATGTCTATGATTACATTTTGACTTACATTGACAGCTTTGGATCTGACTAACCGATTTGGCAATCCGACTTTCCTCCTAAAAGTAAGCCATCTAATCATTGTTATGTTGCTGCCAGAGGCGGTAATTAAGGCCAAGATCTTAGTTCTACTAAGCCATAAAATAATTTCCAGGGTGGTATTCCCCTTCATCTCCTGCTCTATCCAAAACCAATCCTCTTTAAGAGATTCAGGCAATTGTAGTTTGTGGACATGGTGGAGCATACTAGCTTCAACATATCTGGCAAAATTGGGTAGTCCAAGACCCCCTTTATTTCCAGGTTTATGCAGCCACTGCCTAGCTATTCTTGTTTTTTTTTTATCTCCCCAAATATATTTGCCCACTATGGCTTGAAATTGTTTACACTAAAGTAGCAGATATAGGCATTGGAATCATTCTCAATAAATATAACTATTCGGGTATAATATAGGCTTTGATTACGTTCATCCTCCCCAACCATGACAAATTCAGGCCTTTCCAACGACCTATCATAAGTTGGAGATCAAGAAAAAAAGGAGAATAGTTTATCTTTAGGCTATCGCCAATAGCCCTAGGAATCAATATGCCTAAGTACATGATAGACGAATTTGCTCACTCTAAAGAAAATTTACCCCTCGACAATATCGAGACAATATTATCGAGACAATAATCGGGCGCAAAATTAATGCACAGGGCTTGTGTTTCCTTTATATTTAATTTATAGTTAGAAAAACTACCAAATAAGTCTATTTCCAACAAAACCCTTCCGATTAACTTTACTGCATCCGTCAATGTCAGTAAGACATCATCCGCAAACAAGCTTATTTTACAAACTATCCCACCCCCCCACCCCCCCTGTATTCCTTCAATATCCAGAGTTCTCCGAATCCTGACTGCCACAGGTTCTAGTGAAAGTATGTAAAGAATGGGAGCCAGTGTGCAAACCGATCGGGCCCCATTCCTCACATCAAACCACTCTGAGCACAATCCAGGCCCCGCAATCCTTGACGCAGGTGTTGTATAAAGAGCCATGACCAGGTCAATTAGACCCCCCAATCCGTTTGGCCTCAAAACTTCTTCCAAAAAGCTCTAATCAACCGGGTCAAAGGCCTTTTCTGCAGGAACATCATGCTTATTAACATCATCTTTAAGATCAATCATTTTCCAAGTGTTGCCTGTGGCCTGACGTCCCTTCACAAATCCCGATCAATATGTATAATAGATGCCAATCCACAATAATAGCGGAATAGATATTTGTATTCAAATTAATCAATGAGATTGGCCTGTAGTTGCTCGATAAATTAGTATAGTGTCCGTATTTAGGAATTGGGATTACGGTTGCCTGAAGCATCTCCTTTAGGAATGAACGCCTATCTTTAATCTCATTAAATGCCTCAACTAAGCGAGGTGCGATTAAGTTGGCCACTTTTTTTTTATTTTTTTATAGAACAAGGCCGTAAAGCCATATTTCCCATGCAGTGTAAGGAGGAAGAAAATCCCACAGAGATCAGTCCAGGTAAGAAATATACAGTGAATTAAAGCTGTCCTCAGAAACGTGTTACCCTCTAACACACTGATATACACACTGTGCGGGGCAGTGATGTACACACCCTCTAACACACTGATACTCACACTGTGCGGGGCAGTGATGTACACACCCTCTAACACACCGATATACACACTGTGCGGGGCAGTGATGTACACACCGTCTAACACACCGATACTCACACTGTGCGGGGCAGTGATGTACACACCCTCTAACACACTGATACTCACACTGTGCGGGGCAGTGATGTACACACCCTCTAACACACTGATACTCACACTGTGCGGGGCAGTGATGTACACACCCTCTAACACACTGATACACACACTGTGCGGGACAGTGATGTCTAACTTCCTGAAGTGAGAAAGCCGGAGAATCTTTGGCAGGTCAGTTTGAGTTCTATAGACCTTCATCACATCTATGTCTTTAGTTAGTGAAGGATTACACAGTCCATGATAAAATCTTTCAAACGCTTTACTAATACTTTGCGGGGATAAGTGTGTATTTTGCCCATCTATAATCTTAAAAATCCTCGTTCTTAAGTTATTTACTTTGAGCTGGTTTGACATCAATTTATTGGCTTTATTTCCTGAGTAAAAGCATTTTTGTTTAGCATTATTCATGGTATTCTAGTGGCCCGAATATATAATTGTTCCCTTATGTCATTCCTTATTTGATTAATCTCCTTTGTTTGTGATTCATCTACGGCGACTCTATTCAATGTGTTTAGCTCTGCTAGCCTAATGTTCATTTCGGCCATATTTCTACCCCATGTTTTAATAAGATGACCACGGGCCACACTCTTAAAGGCACACCACACCATTGAACTATTTCACCATTAGCGCTCGCTAAGAAATATTCCATAGACTGTACACTTTCCACATTAACTTAACAGGAAGTCGTTTAATCTCCATGGGCTCATATCCTTGAGTAATCCTCTTTAATATCCAACACTACCGCGTCATGATCAGACCAAGCCATCATTTTGATATTTGCACCCATACATGGGTGGATTGTAAACTGGTCCAATAAGATCAGATCGACCCTAGAAAAGGATTTGTGTCTGTTGGAAAAAAATATGGTAAAATCTCTCTTGTGATGAATTCTCACCTCGATTTGCTCACTTGTGCTTCTCAGTTTCTACGTGAGCTCGTTACTCAGCAATACCTTGGTTTGCCACAGAAACAGAAGTTCCAGGTTTATACAGAGTTGGCATGGTTTTGGAATTAATGTGCTGTGTCAAACACTCTAAACATGACTGATTACTATGCTATAGTATATTACTATACTATCAAACACCCCAAAAAATATCTCCCCTATATTATTTCCGTAATTTTTCTCCTTTTTTCTCATTGTTCTCCTCCTCATTCCCTAATGCACAGTTATTCTCAGTGTGCTGGCAGCCTTGCATCCCTCCAGGCAGGGGATCCATCTCACATTGAACTTGAAGCCAGAAGAAGAATAATGATTCGGTATTGGGGGGGTAGAATTTTTCTGTTAAGGATTAATGCTGCATGTTAATCTTTACGAAAACTTCTACCCACAAACCCGGACATTATTGCAAATATTAACCCCCCCCCCCCCCCCCCCCCAATATGGACTAAATGGTCCTCAAATAGGACATGTCCAGGGAAAAGAGGACAACCTGAGCCAATGATTCCCAATAATGCAGTTTATTTACCTGAAAATCCAGCGGAAATCCATGTTCTTCCTTTATCCAATCCTGTGAGTGATGACGGGTGAGATCTCCCTCTGTACTGGATCTACTATCAGATCCAACTGGAAGAAACCAACACTTAGTGACTGCAGACATTACAGATATATAGAGGCCGTGTACATCACTGACCCGCACAGTGTGAGTATCAGTGTGTTAGAGGGTGTGTACATCACTGCCCCGCACAGTGTGAGTATCAGTGTGTTAGAGGGTGTGTACATCACTGCCCCGCACAGTGTGAGTATCAGTGTGTTAGAGGGTGTGTATATCATTGCCCCGCACAGTGTGTATATCAGTGTGTTAGAGGGTGTGTACATCACTGCCCCGCACAGTGTGTATATCAGTGTGTTAGAGGGTGTGTACATCACTGTCCCACACTGTGTGTATATCAGTGTGTTAGAGGGTGTGTATATCACTGCCCTGCACAGTGTGTATATCAGTGTGTTAGAGGGTGTGTACATAACTGCCCCGCACAATGTGAGTATTAGTGTGTTAGACGGTGTGTACATCACTACCCCGCACAGTGTGAGTATCAGTGTGTTAGAGGGAGTGTACATCACTGCCCCGCACAGTGTGAGTATCAGTGTATTAGAGGATGTGTACATCACTGCCCCGCACAGTGTGAGTATCAGTGTGTTAGAGGGTGTGTACATCACTGCCCCGCACAGTGTGAGTATCAGTGTGTTAGAGGGTGTGTACATCACTGCCCCGCACAGTGTGAGTATCAGTGTGTTAGAGGGTGTGTATATCACTGCCCCGCACAGTGTGAGTATCAGTGTGTTAGAGGGTGTGTACATCACTGACCCCGCACAGTGTATCAGTGTGTTAGAGGGTGTGTACATCACTGCCCCGCACAGTGTGTATATCAGTGTGTTAGAGGGTGTGTACATCACTGCCCCGCACAGTGTGAGTATCAGTGTGTTAGAGGGTGTGTACATCACTGCCCCGCACAGTGTGAGTATCAGTGTGTTAGAGGGTGTGTACATCACTGCCCTGCACAGTGTGAGTATCAGCGTGTTAGAGGGTGTGTACATCACTGCCCCGCACAGTGTGTGTATCAGTGTGTTAGAGGGTGTGTACATCACTGCCCCGCACAGTGTATATATCAGTGTGTTAGAGGGTGTGTACATCACTGCCCCGCACAGTGTGTATATCAGCATGTTAGAGGGTGTTACATCACTGCCCCGCACAGTGTGAGTATCAGTGTGTTAGAGGGTGTGTACATCACTGCCCCGCACAGTGTCAGTATCAGTGTGTTAGAGGGTGTGTACATCACTGCCCCGCACAGTGTGAGTATCAATGTGTTAGAGGGTGTGTACATCACAGCCCCGCACAGTGTGAGTATCAGTGTGTTAGAGGGTGTGTACATCACTGCCCCGCACAGTGTCAGTATCAGTGTGTTAGAGGGTGTGTACATCACTGCCCCGCACAGTGTGAGTATCAGTGTGTTAGAGGGTGTGTACATCACTGCCCCGCACAGTGTGTATATCAGTGTGTTAGAGGGTGTGTACATCACTGCCCCGCACAGTGTCAGTATCAGTGTGTTAGAGGGTGTGTACATCACTGCCCCGCACAGTGTGAGTATCGGTGTGTTAGAGGGTAACACGTATCTGAGGACGGCTCTAAGTCACTGTATATTTCTTACCTGGACTGATCTCTGTAGGATTTTCCTCCTCCTTACACTGCATGGGAAATACCTCCTCTCCCTGCTCCTCCTGTGATACAAGATCAGACTGGAAAGTTATTCACTGGTCTTTAGCAGTAAACAGACGTCCAATGATCTGAATCCCATAAAGCGGCCATTGTAACAGGTGCAGTTTGGTACCTGATAATCCTGTGTGATGCTGTTATCTTGCTCCATACAGCCCTGTGTATAATGACTGTTGGGACATATTCCTGATGTATCACTGTTACTTGGTCCATCTGTAGGAAATGATCCCAGAGTCAGTAACGTTACATACAGCAGAGGTTGTGTATATTCACATATTAATATCCAATGTGTATCCGGCTCCCAGTCCCACAATGCACTGCACACACATTACAGATGGGTAAGTAGCGCAGTGTGTAAATGAATGGTGATCAGGTCAGTTTATATGTCTCTCTATCTTACGCACAGAACTTTAACAAATGGATTAATATATCAGGGAACATTGATGTGAAGACAATTAAACACAGACAAGGGGATTTCTATATAAAACTATAATAATAATAATAATAATAATAATAAACTATTACAGAAGCTGATCATCTGCTATTTTCTTTCTTAAAGGGACGGTGTCCCTCATTATTGCGTATACTGTGATGTATACATTGATTATACTGTAAAACGTTGAGAATAAAATGATCTATACATTGTGTTGGCAGAATTGTAGCAAATTCATAAATTAAGATGAAAATTTTAAATGTGTCTGTGGAGTCTCCTGCTTATGACATCACCTTGTGGCTTGATATGCAAATTACTCATCTCCCATTGGAAAGCAATCAATTTGGTAATCAAGCCACTGGTGATGTCATAGGCATGAGACTCCCCATGGCGACACAAGACATGCCTGGCCACAGGTCGAGGCACTCAGCATCACCGAAATCCGCCGGAGGGGTGATGTGCATGATGCTTTTCACGCATGGCACTGCCCTGAACTTCAGAAGCGTTCATTGATCACTTCCATGGCTCTGGGGATGTTGCTTGACTGCGTCGGTTGGCAGCCTGCAGCATTCACATAAATAACAAAATTAAAATACAACCATAGTTGGCCTTCAGGCTATGGTTAGGCTAGGGAGAAAGGGGAGAGAGGAGAGGAGGAGGAGAGAGATTACAGCTAAACACAGCCTGTGTCACTGAGGGGTTACAACATATTTTTCTCCAAATTCGTGCATTTGATTAAAATTCTGCTCTCAGTGTATACATCCGTTTTGATAATTTCTTATTCTCTACAAATCACAGTACAAATAATATCCAGGTGACTGAGTCCCGGATCATGGATGGCTCCACCATTTCTCCCCTGTATTTCCGCACCCTGAGAATCCAATATGTTTATGTTACACACACATCACTCCCATATGTCCCACATTACGCAGTATAGTCACAATTTTGGGAGGCCATCCTGCTGAGCTCTACTCTGTCCCGAGGTGGCAGATATTGGGAAATCCTACCAATAGTTGGAGAGGGCTGTACTCAAATATAACACAAGAACAAGCACTAAGCACAAGATCCATAAAAGCAGAGATTTACCACTCCAGACAGGATCCAAGGTGCAGACTGTGTAGACAGTCCAACACATAGTGGCAGGGTGTAAGATACTCGCAGGAACAGCATACAATGAACGGCACAACCGTGTAGCTGGCATTGTGTATAGGAACAGCATATGGGCTAAATCATCCCAAGTCCAGATGGGAGATTTCACTAGAGAATAACAAAGCAAAGAGCCAGACGGACAAAGAGGTTCTGGCCAATCATCCTGACATTGTGGTAGTAGACAAGGACCAGATGACAACCATGGTGATAGACATAGTGGCGCCAAGTGACTCCAATATCAGGAAAAAGGAGTATGAGAAGCTGGAGAAGCAACAGGGCTTGAAAGAGGAACTAGAGAGGATGTGGAAAGTCAAGGCCAAAGTTATCCCAGTAGTGATAGGAGCACTTGTGACTGTGACACCTAAGCTGGGAGAGTGGCTCCAACACATTCCAGGAACATACTGCGCAGAACCCTCAAACTCCCAGGCCTCTGGCAGAGAGGAATACACATACCACCCATAGGAGGGTGAGAAAAAGATTGTATATATTACACACACATTATATGGACAGACGTATTGGACACCTGACCATTACACCAACACTTTTATGACATCACATTCTAAATACATAGACATGAATATGTAGTTGGTTCCCCCCCCCCTCCCCTCCCCTCCCCCCCTCCCTCTCCCTCTCCCCCCCTCCCTTTGCTTCCACTCTTCTGGGAAGGATTTCCACAAGATTTTGAAGTGTTTCTGTGGAATTTTTGCCCATTAATCCGCTAGAGCATTTGCGAGGTCGGGCAATCAATGCTGGACGAGAAGGCGTGGCTTCGCAATCTCCCTTCCAGTTCATCCCAAAGGAAAATCAGTGGGGTGGAGGTCAGGGCTCTATGTGGGCCAGTCAAGTTGTTCCACACACAATTCATCAAACCATGTCTTTGTGTGCACAGTCATGCTAGAATAGAAAAGGGGCTTATTCAAACTATTCCCAAAAGTTGGAAGCATGGCATTGTCCAAAGTGTCTTGTATTGTGAAGCATTACGATTTGCCTTCACTGGAAGTAAGAGGCCTACCCCAACCCCTGAAAAACAGCCCCATACTATTATCCTGCCTCCACCAAACTTTACAGCTGGCACAATGCAGGCAACATTCTCCTGGCATCCACCAAACCCAGACTCGCCCATCAGACTGCCAAACAGTGAAGCATGATTCGTAAATCCACAGAACAAGCGTTCACTGCTCCAGAGTCAGGCATTTGCATTGTACTTGGTATTGTGAAGGCTTGCATACAGCTGATCAGCCATATGAACCCATTCCATGAAGCTCCCGCCTCACAGTACTGGTGCTGATATTAATGCCAGCAGAAGTTCCAAATCTTCACCTATCGAATCAGCAGAGAATCGACGAATTTTCTGCTCCTGTACCTAAACGAGTCCACTTTCCAATAATACCACTTATAGTTGACTATAAGTATATCCAGCAGGGATGACATTTCACTAACTGACTTATTGCAAACGGTGGCATCCTATCACAGTAGACATTTTTATCAGAAATGTTGGTAAATGCAGACTAGGTGCTGGATTGTATAGACCTGTGGCAATGGGTCTGATTGAAACACCTGATTGAGATTTATAAAAATAAATACAATTTAAAAAAAAAAAATTACAAATCAATTTTTCATTGGCATGGTATCAGTTTTAATAAGTCCCTTAAAACTCAGCACTTTAAGGAAGCTTACTACTCATACCGTTATAATGCTCGTTAATCAACCTCTCACTTGGCTCTCACTGTCCTCAAACACTGTGAGGAATAGGAAGATTACAACTCATCTCTGGCCAAACCCACCTAGCTCCAACCAACCCTAATACTGTTCCTACCACACCACCTTCCCTTTGACCTCCTTACTCCCTTGTGTGTGTCTCATTGTCCCCCACTCCATTTAGATTGTAAGCTTGCGAGCAGTGCTCTCCACCTCATGTATCAGTCTGTTCTTGTAGTCCTCCTCTCTAACGAGCACTACATAAAATGTTGGTGCTATATAAAATTATAAATATAAACATTGCTATTACGGCATAAACAGTGCAATTACCACGTCAATGGCCACACCATGTAATAGAAGATCACTGAATAACCCAATAAAAATGAGGGAATGGCCACATATAGATTCATTATCATGTATATCATGCTATAACATCGCTATAGCAGCACTTGTAGTGTAGCAATGCCGGTGATGTAATACCAACTATAGGATGTCATCACATCACTGGTTATTGTTTACAGTCAACTGTAGTTAGGTTATATGTACCCTCCTGCCATTATGCCACATGTAGCAGGGTATCGCTTCATATCCATAGCGTGGATGGCCACATTGCTTGGCACTGCACCATTGTCCAATGTGGATATGAAATGGCACTGTGATACACGTGTCATGATGGTATATATAACCTAACATCTAATGACTGTGAACAATTACCAGTGATAAGATGCCAAACAATAGCTAGCAGGACACTGGACCATTTCGGGAAGACTTTGACTATTTCCATAATAGACGAGGTCCTCCAGATACGGGCCCGAAGTGCTCCCCATAGAAGTCTATGTGAAGGAATGGTGCTAGCATTTCGGCAGCCGAAATGTCACCATGAGAATCGGCAACATCAAGATCGGAGCTACCCGCATAGACCAGTATGTGACGTCTAAACAATGAACTGATGCAATTGCAATAAAATAGCTACTAATGGCTGCTGTTCCCGTATCAGTTCGTTGGTCATTCATAAGACATCTCCATAGCTCGGCTACACCCCCCATTTACACAATAAGATTATCATATAGAGGAAATGTCCTGTTACCCAGTGAGCGGAGAGGTTGGGGATTGTCTGTCACCCCTTCCTTGTAATGCTCCTGCTCTTCTTCCAGACAGTCTTGTCTCTCCATGGTGAAGCGGACGGTTATATCCTCACTCCTTACAGGAAGCTGAAACACATAACTATACAGTCATGATCCAGACGTTTCCATGTGTTTCTCTCTCACACTGTATAAGGTCCACCCTAGCAGGTCTCACCTCACCGCTCAGGAGATGAAGGAGCTTGTTGGTGGGTTCTAGGATCTTCCCATCATTGTTCCGTTCATTTACCAGGGAGTCGGGTGGAGGATCCACAATGGGGTTCTGGGTCCTACAGAATGTGTCAGATGCAGAGGGACTGCTGCAATCATCCCCTCCCTGCTTCCTCACAACCACATAATCCTACAAATGGAGACAGCGGGAGATATTACTGGACAGACACACAATGTGATCACAGGGGACACAGGATTTTATCTAGACTATTGTTTCGGAGAGTTTCAGGGCTGGTTAATCTGCAGCCTCCAGATGTTGCTGGAAGGTTTTTACTGAAGATCATATTCATTTGCATTGTAAATTGATTTATTGGGAATTTTACACCATGAAAACGTAACTAGTTGGAAGATGATGTTGTTGACTCTCTCTGACCAATCATTATGTTCTATTACCCCAGACCCTTCATATCCCCAAACCTCTCTCCTTTCCCTGGTTCCTGACATATTGCATGCAGCCCTGAACACTGCTTATCTATAGCTCTTATTTCCAGCAGTCTGTTTGTCTATGATGAATAAAATATATAACACACAAGTAAAACATTCTACTTTCCCATCCAGACACTTGTTGTCTAGTAACTTCCCCCATTACTAGTATATCTTCCCTCTGACTAACCCTCAGTGATATGCTTCCAGGTCGGATCATATAACACACAATATCCCAAATGGGATTGTTATTTACCACTCACCTCTCCAGTCAGGACATAGATGATCTCCAAGGTGAGATTCAGGATCTTCTCAGTCATGGGATTCTTGATCATCATTGCTGAGTGATGTAGGGATCCTGACAATCTGTTCTGGATCTTGTGTATAGGATCTCTGCTGAGAGGAATGTATAGGACGTGTATCAGATTAGTAAGCAACAGAAAACAATAGGCCAAATGTATCAGGCAAAAGGTGCTAAATTTGGAGCAAACTTTCATTAATTTCCATGGTTACTACTACTATTTTAGCATATTTCCCTGAAATACCACCTATTTGGCTTGATAAATAAGGCCCATTGGGTAAACAAACAGTGCTGTGGTAAGAGACACAGGGGGAGGATTAGTCACCAAAACCACATTTAAGTGAGAGGGACACTGGGGGGATAGTGGAGATGGGGGTGAGAGGGACACTGGGGGGATAGTGGGGATGGGGGTGAGAGGGACACTGGGGGGATAGTGGGGATGGGGTGAGAGGGACACTGGGGGGATAGTGGGGATGGGGTGAGAGGGACACTGGGGGGGATAGTGGGGATGGGTGAGAGGGACCCTGGGAGGATAGTGGGGATGGGGGTGAGAGGGACAAAGGGGGATAGTGGGGATGGGGGTGAGAGGGACACTTGGGGGATAGTGAGGATGGGGGTGAGAGGGACACTGGGGGGATAGTGAGGATGGGGGTGAGAGGGACACTGGGGGGATAGTGAGGATGGGGGTGAGAGGGACACTGGGGGGGATAGTGGGGTGAGGGGGACACTGGGGGGATAGTGGGGATGGGGGTGAGGGACACTGGGGGGGATAGTGGTGATGGGGGTGAGAGGGACACTGGGGGGATAGTGGGGATGAGAGGGACACTGGGGGGATAGTGGGGATGAGAGGGACACTGGGGGGATAGTGGGGATGGGGGAGAAAGGGACACTGGGGGGATAGTGGGGATGGGGGTGAAAGGGACACTGGGGGGATAGTGGGGATGGGGGTGAGAGGGACACTGGGGGGATAGCGGGGATGGGGGTGAGAGGGACACTGGGGGGATAGTGGGGATGGGGGTGAGAGGGACACTGGGGGGATAGTGGGGATGGTGGTGAGAGGGACACTGGGGGGATAGTGGGGATGGGGGTGAGAGGGACACTGGGGGGATAGTGGGGATGGGGGAGAAAGGGACACTGGGGGGATAGTGGGGATGGGGGTGAAAGGGACACTGGGGGGATAGTGGGGATGGGGGTGAGAGGGACACTGGGGGGATAGTGGGGATGGGGGTGAGAGGGACACTGGGGGGATAGTGGGGGTGGGGGTGAGAGGGACACTGGAGGGGATAGTGAGGATGGGGGTGAGAGGGACACTGGGGGGATAGTGGGGATGGGGGTGAGAGGGACACTGGGGGGATAGTGGGGATGGGGGTGAGAGGGACACTGGGGGGATAGTGGGGATGGGGGAGAAAGGGACACTGGGGGGATAGTGGGGATGGGGGAGAAAGGGACACTGGGGGGATAGTGGGGATGGGGGAGAAAGGGACACTGGGGGGATAGTGGGGATGGGGGAGAAAGGGACACTGGGGGGATAGTGGGGATGGGGGTGAAAGGGACACTGGGGGGATAGCGGGGATGGGGGTGAGAGGGACACTGGGGGGATAGTGGGGATGGGGTGAGAGGGACAATGGGGGGATAGTGAGGATGGGGGTGAGAGGGACACTGGGGGATAGTGGGGATGGGGGTGAGAGGGACACTGGAGGGGATAGTGGGGATGGGGGTGAGAGGGACACTGGGGGGATAGTGGGGATGGGGGTGAGAGGGACACGGGGGGATAGTGGGGATGGGGGTGAGAGGGACACTGGGAGGATAGTGGGGATGGGGGTGAGAGGGACACTGGGGGGATAGTGGGGATGGGGGTGAGAGGGACAATGGGGGGATAGTGAGGATGGGGGTGAGAGTGACGCTGGGGGATAGTGGGGATGGGGTGAGAGGGACACTGGGGGGATAGTGGGGATGGGGGTGAGAGGGACACTGGGGGGGATAGTGGGGATGGGGGTGAGAGGGACACTGGGGGGATAGTGGGGATGGGGGCGAGAGGGACACTGGGGGATAGTGGGGATGGGGGTGAGAGGGACACTGGGGGGATAGTGGGGATGGGGGTGAGAGGGACACTGGGGGGATAGTGGGGATGGTGGTGAGAGGGACACTGGGAGGATAGTGGGGATGGGGGTGAGAGGGACACTGGGAGGATAGTGGGGATGGGGGTGAGAGGGACACTGGGGGGATAGTGGGGATGGGGTGAGAGGGACACTGGGGGATAGTGGGGATGGGGTGAGAGGGACACTGGGGGGATAGTGGGGGTGAGAGGAACACTGGGGGGTGAGAGGGACACTGGGGGATCCTTCAGGTGAAATCCCATCTCTCATTGGCTGTAATTTAGGATTCTGCTCCCCCAGCTCTTTACCTCAGTCACCCGCTGGATGACGTCACACAGTGCCGGGACCGGGACTGAGGCAGCGCTGTGTCCGTTAATCTCAAAGAATAGTGCTCGCTCTCTATTTCTTGTACCCGTAACGTATACCGGCGGCCATATTGTTGGAGTTCAATTGTCACAAACCGAGGCGGAGCTGGCTTCACAAAAATGGCGCCTATCACGGAGACATGAATGTCTCTGATCCATCTGCAGCTCTCCTCCTTTGTGTCCCTTATTGACACGTCATCACGCTGCGCCCCCATTCCAGTCAGATAGAATGTAGTGAGAGGATCACACAGTGTGTTTGCTTTTCTCTCACCTCCTATTTATGTTGTGTAAACTGGAGGGTGAGGAGATCTCACCTTTATAGGGCTCTGTCACCTAAACTGACTTTATACTGGGACTGGACAATAAACAATCATCTGGACACTGGATTAGCACAATAAAGGCACAAATTACCACCAAATAGGATTTAAACTCATTTCTATGACGTCACCTGTGTCTTCATATGCAAATGAGCTGCTCAGTGGGGAATGTGTCATTTGCATATCAAGCCCCAAGGTGATGTCATAAGCAGGAGACGCCACAGATATGATGTAACAATGTATAGATCATGTTATATTCTCTATAGTCACAGGATAAGTCATGTTAATGTGTAACTGGTGCGGCTTATGGTATAATGTATATTCCAGAGCAGTATTAATAAACTCATCGCTGCGCCAGACATGGATTTTATATGTGTCTCCAGGGAAAGGGGGAATATTTATTTAAAATAAAAATAGGATACAGGTATAATGTATATTAGGATACAGGTATATTAGGATACAGGTATAATGTATATTAGGATACAGGTATAATGCATATTACGATACAGGTATAATGTATATTAGGATACAGGTATAATGTATATGAGGATACAGGTATAATACATATTAGGATACAGGTATAATACATATTAGGATACAGGTATAATGTATATTAGGATACAGGTATAGTGCATATTAGAATACAGGTATAATGTATATTAGGATACAGGTATAATGTATATTAGGATACAGGTATAATGTATATTAGGATACAGGTATAATACATATTAGGATACAGGTGTAATGTATATTAGGATACAGGTATAATACATATTAGGATACAGGTATAATGTATATTAGGATACAGGTGTAATGCATATTAGGATACAGGTGTAATGCATATTAGGATACAGGTATAATACATATTAGGATACAGGTATAATGTATATTAGGAGACAGGTATAATGTATATTAGGAGACAGGTATAATGTATATTAGGATACAGGTATAATGTATATTAGGATACAGGTATAATGCATATTAGGATACAGGTATAATGTATATTAGGATACAGGTATAATACATATTAGGATACAGGTATAATGTATATTAGGAGACAGGTATAATGTATATTAGGATACAGGTATAATGTATATTAGGATACAGGTATAATGCATATTAGGATACAGGTATAATGTATATTAGGATACAGGTATAATGTATATTAGGATACAGGTATAATGCATATTAGGAAACAGGTATAATACATATTAGGATACAGATATAATGTATATTAGGATACTACAGGTGTAATGTATATTAGGATACAGGTATAATACATATTAGGATACAGGTATAATGTATATTAGGATACAGGTATAATGTATATCAGGATACAGGTATAATGTATATTAGGTTACAGGTATAATGTATATTAGGATACAGGTATAATGCATATTAGGATACAGGTATAATGTATATTAGGATACAGGTATAATGTATATGAGGATACTGGTATAATGTATATTAGGATACAGGTATAATGTATATTAGGATACAGGTATAATACATATTAGGATACTGGTATAATGTATATTAGGATACTGGTATAATGTATATTAGGATACAGGTATAATGTATATTAGGGTACAGGTGTAATGTATATCAGGATACAGGTATAATGTATATTAGGATACAGGTATAATCTATATTAGGATACAGGTATAATGTATATTAGGATCCAGG
The DNA here is from genome assembly GCA_036172795.1 of Pelodytes ibericus. Lineage (NCBI taxonomy): Eukaryota > Metazoa > Chordata > Amphibia > Anura > Pelodytidae > Pelodytes > Pelodytes ibericus. The sequence continues at coordinate 292,842,836 of CM069857.1, forward strand.
TATAATCTATATTAGGATACAGGTATAATGTATATTAGGATCCAGGTATAATCTATATTAGGATACAGGTATAATGTATATTAGGATACAGGTATAATGTATATTAGGATACAGGTATAATGTATATTAGGATACCGGTATAATGTATATTAGGATACAGGTATAATGTATTTTAGGATACAGGTATAATGTATATCAGGATACAGGTATAATGTATATTAGGATACAGGTATAATGTATTTTAGGATACAGGTATAATACATATTAAGATACAGGTATAATGCATATTAGGATACAGGTATAATACATATTAGGATACAGGTATAATACATATTAGGATACAGGTATAATGTATTTTAGGATACAGGTATAATGTATATTAGGATACAGGTATAATACATATTAAGATACAGGTATAATGCATATTAGGATACAGGTATAATACATATTAGGATACAGGTATAATACATATTAGGATACAGGTATAATACATATTAGGATACAGGTATAATGTATATTAGGATCCAGGTATAATGTATATTAGGATCCAGGTATAATGTATATTAGGATCCAGGTATAATGTGTATTAGGATCCAGGTATAATGTATATTAGGATACAGGTATAATGTATATTAGGATACAGGTATAATACATATTAGGATACAGGTATAATGTATATTAGGATACAGGTATAATACATATTAGGATACAGGTATAATGTATATTAGGATACAGGTATAATACATATTAGGATACAGGTATAGTGTGTATTAGGATACAGGTATAATGTATATTAGTATACAGGTATAATGTATATTAGGATACAGGAATAATGTATATTAGGATACAGATATAATGTATATTAGGATACTACAGGTGTAATGTATATTAGGATACAGGTATAATGTATATGAGGATACAGGTATAATGTATATGAGGATACAGGTATAATGTATATGAGGATACAGGTATAATGTATATTAGGATATAGGTGTAATGTATATTAGGATACAGGTGTAATGTATATTAGGATACAGGTATAATGTATATGAGGATACAGGTATAATGTATATGAGGATACAGGTATAATGTATATTAGGATATAGGTGTAATGTATATTAGGATACAGATGTAATGTATGTTAGGATACAGGTATAATGTATATTAGGATACAGGTATAATGTATATGAGGATACAGGTATAATGTATATGAGGATACAGGTATAATGTATATTAGGATACAGGTATAATGTATATGAGGATACAGGTATAATGTATATTACGATACAGGTATAATGTATATTAGGATACAGGTATAATGTATATTACGATACAGGTATAATGTATATTAGGATACAGGTATAATGTATATTAGGATACAGGTTTATGTATATTAGGATACAGGTATAATGCATATTAGGATACAGGTATAATGTATATTAGGATACAGGTATAATGTATATGAGGATACAGGTATAATGTATATTAGGATACAGGTATAATGTATATTAGGATACAGGTGTAATGTATATTAGGATACAGGTGTAATGTATATTAGGATACAGGTATAATGTATATTAAGATACAGGTATAATGTATATTAGGATACAGGTATAATGTATATTAGGATACAGGTATAATGCATATTAGGATACAGGTATAATGTATATTAGGATACAGGTATAATGTATATTAGGATACAGGTATAATGCATATTAGGATACAGGTATACATATTAGTACACAGGTATAATACATATTAGGATACAGGTATAATGTATATTAGGATACAGGTATAATGCATATTAGGATACAGGTATAATGTATATTAGGATACAGGTATAATGTATATTAGGATACAGGTATAATACATATTAGGATACAGGTATAATGTATATTAGGATACAGATATAATGTATATTAGGATACTACAGGTGTAATGTATATTAGGATACAGGTATAATGTATATGAGGATACAGGTATAATGTATATGAGGATACAGGTATAATGTATATTAGGATACAGGTATAATGTATATGAGGATACAGGTATAATGTATATTAGGATATAGGTGTAATGTATATTAGGATACAGGTGTAATGCATATTAGGATACAGGTGTAATGCATATTAGGATACAGGTATAATACATATTAGGATACAGGTATAATGTATATTAGGATACAGGTATAGTGCATATTAGAATACAGGTATAATGTATATTAGGATACAGGTATAATGTATATTAGGATACAGGTATAATGTATATTAGGATACAGGTGTAATGCATATTAGGATACAGGTGTAATGCATATTAGGATACAGGTATAATACATATTAGGATACAGGTATAATGTATATTAGGAGACAGGTATAATGTATATTAGGATACAGGTATAATGTATATTAGGATACAGGTATAATGCATATTAGGATACAGGTATAATGTATATTAGGATACAGGTATAATGTATATTAGGATACAGGTATAATGCATATTAGGAAACAGGTATAATACATATTAGGATACAGATATAATGTATATTAGGATACTACAGGTGTAATGTATATTAGGATACAGGTATAATACATATTAGGATACAGGTATAATGTATATTAGGATACAGGTATAATGTATATCAGGATACAGGTATAATGTATATTAGGTTACAGGTATAATGTATATTAGGATACAGGTATAATGCATATTAGGATACAGGTATAATGTATATTAGGATACAGGTATAATGTATATGAGGATACTGGTATAATGTATATTAGGATACAGGTATAATGTATATTAGGATACAGGTATAATACATATTAGGATACAGGTATAATGTATATTAGGATACAGGTATAATGTATATTAGGGTACAGGTGTAATGTATATCAGGATACAGGTATAATGTATATTAGGATACAGGTATAATCTATATTAGGATACAGGTATAATGTATATTAGGATCCAGGTATAATCTATATTAGGATACAGGTATAATGTATATTAGGATCCAGGTATAATCTATATTAGGATACAGGTATAATGTATATTAGGATACAGGTATAATGTATATTAGGATACAGGTATAATGTATATTAGGATACCGGTATAATGTATATTAGGATACAGGTATAATGTATTTTAGGATACAGGTATAATGTATATCAGGATACAGGTATAATGTATATTAGGATACAGGTATAATGTATTTTAGGATACAGGTATAATACATATTAAGATACAGGTATAATGCATATTAGGATACAGGTATAATACATATTAGGATACAGGTATAATACATATTAGGATACAGGTATAATGTATTTTAGGATACAGGTATAATGTATATTAGGATACAGGTATAATACATATTAAGATACAGGTATAATGCATATTAGGATACAGGTATAATACATATTAGGATACAGGTATAATACATATTAGGATACAGGTATAATACATATTAGGATACAGGTATAATGTATATTAGGATCCAGGTATAATGTATATTAGGATCCAGGTATAATGTATATTAGGATCCAGGTATAATGTATATTAGGATCCAGGTATAATGTATATTAGGATACAGGTATAATGTATATTAGGATACAGGTATAATACATATTAGGATACAGGTATAATGTATATTAGGATACAGGTATAATACATATTAGGATACAGGTATAATGTATATTAGGATACAGGTATAATACATATTAGGATACAGGTATAGTGTGTATTAGGATACAGGTATAATGTATATTAGTATACAGGTATAATGTATATTAGGATACAGGAATAATGTATATTAGGATACAGATATAATGTATATTAGGATACTACAGGTGTAATGTATATTAGGATACAGGTATAATGTATATGAGGATACAGGTATAATGTATATGAGGATACAGGTATAATGTATATGAGGATACAGGTATAATGTATATTAGGATATAGGTGTAATGTATATTAGGATACAGGTGTAATGTATATTAGGATACAGGTATAATGTATATGAGGATACAGGTATAATGTATATGAGGATACAGGTATAATGTATATTAGGATATAGGTGTAATGTATATTAGGATACAGGTGTAATGTATATTAGGATACAGGTATAATGTATATTAGGATACAGGTATAATGTATATGAGGATACAGGTATAATGTATATGAGGATACAGGTATAATGTATATTAGGATACAGGTATAATGTATATGAGGATACAGGTATAATGTATATTACGATACAGGTATAATGTATATTAGGATACAGGTATAATGTATATTACGATACAGGTATAATGTATATTAGGATACAGGTATAATGTATATTAGGATACAGGTATAATGTATATTAGGATACAGGTATAATGCATATTAGGATACAGGTATAATGTATATTAGGATACAGGTATAATGTATATGAGGATACAGGTATAATGTATATTAGGATACAGGTATAATGTATATTAGGATACAGGTCTAATGTATATTAGGATACAGGTGTAATGTATATTAGGATACAGGTATAATGTATATTAAGATACAGGTATAATGTATATTAGGATACAGGTATAATGTATATTAGGATACAGGTATAATGCATATTAGGATACAGGTATAATGTATATTAGGATACAGGTATAATGTATATTAGGATACAGGTATAATGCATATTAGGATACAGGTATACATATTAGTACACAGGTATAATACATATTAGGATACAGGTATAATGTATATTAGGATACAGGTATAATGCATATTAGGATACAGGTATAATGTATATTAGGATACAGGTATAATGTATATTAGGATACAGGTATAATACATATTAGGATACAGGTATAATGTATATTAGGATACAGATATAATGTATATTAGGATACTACAGGTGTAATGTATATTAGGATACAGGTATAATGTATATGAGGATACAGGTATAATGTATATGAGGATACAGGTATAATGTATATTAGGATACAGGTATAATGTATATGAGGATACAGGTATAATGTATATTAGGATATAGGTGTAATGTATATTAGGATACAGGTGTAATGTATATTAGGATACAGGTATAATGTATATTAGGATACAGGTATAATGCATATTAAGATACAGGTATAATGTATATTAGGATACAGGTATAATGTTTATTAGGATACAGGTATAATGTATATTAGGATACAGGTATAATGTATATGAAGATACAGGTATAATGTATATTAGGATACAGGTATAATACATATTAGGATACAGGTATAGTGTATATTAGGATACAGGTATAATGTATATTAGTATACAGGTATAATGTATATTAGGATACAGGTATAATGCATATTAGGATATAGGTATAATGTATATTAGAATACAGGTATAATGTATATTAGGATACTACAGGTGTAATGTATATTAGGATACAGGTATAATGTATATTAGGATACAGGTGTAATGTATATTAGGATACAGGAATAATGTATATTAGGATACAGGAATAATGTATATTAGGATACAGATATAATGTATATTAGGATACTACAGGTGTAATGTATATTAGGATACAGGTATAATGTATATGAGGATACAGGTATAATGTATATGAGGATACAGGTATAATGTATATGAGGATACAGGTATAATGTATATTAGGATATAGGTGTAATGTATATTAGGATACAGGTGTAATGTATATTAGGATACAGGTATAATGTATATTAGGATACAGGTATAATGTATATGAGGATACAGGTATAATGTATATGAGGATACAGGTATAATGTATATTAGGATACAGGTATAATGTATATGAGGATACAGGTATAATGTATATTACGATACAGGTATAATGTATATTAGGATACAGGTATAATGTATATTAGGATACAGGTATAATGTATAATAGGATACAGGTATAATGCATATTAGGATACAGGTATAATGTATATTAGGATACAGGTATAATGTATATGAGGATACAGGTATAATGTATATTACGATACAGGTATAATGTATATTAGGATACAGGTGTAATGTATATTAGGATACAGGTATAATGTATATTAGGATACAGGTATAATGTATATGAGGATACAGGTATAATGTATATGAGGATACAGGTATAATATATATTAGGATACAGGTATAATGTATATTAGGATACAGGTATAATGCATATTAGGATACAGGTATAATGCATATTAGGATACAGGTATAATGTATATTAGGATACAGGTATAATGTATATTAGGATACAGGTATAATGTATATTAGGATACAGGTATAATACATATTAGGATACAGGTATAATGTATATTAGGATACAGATATAATGTATATTAGGATACTACAGGTGTAATGTATATTAGGATACAGGTATAATGTATATGAGGATACAGGTATAATGTATATGAGGATACAGGTATAATGTATATTAGGATACAGGTATAATGTATATGAGGATACAGGTATAATGTATATTAGGATATAGGTGTAATGTATATTAGGATACAGGTGTAATGTATATTAGGATACAGGTATAATGTATATTAGGATACAGGTATAATGTATATTAGGATACAGGTATAATGTATATTAGGATACAGGTATAATGTATATTAGGATACAGGTATAATGTATTTTAGGATACAGGTATAATGTATATGAAGATACAGGTATAATGTATATTAGGATACAGGTATAATGTATATGAGGATACAGGTATAATGTATATTAGGATACAGGTATAATGTATATGAAGATACAGGTATAATGTATATGAGGATACAGGTATAATGTATATTAGGATACAGGTATAATGTATATGAGGATACAGGTATAATGTATATTAGGATATAGGTGTAATGTATATTAGGATACAGGTGTAATGTATATTAGGATACAGGTATAATGTATATTAGGATACAGGTATAATGCATATTAAGATACAGGTATAATGTATATTAGGATACAGGTATAATGTTTATTAGGATACAGGTATAATGTATATTAGGATACAGGTATAATATATATGAAGATACAGGTATAATGTATATTAGGATACAGGTATAATACATATTAGGATACAGGTATAGTGTATATTAGGATACAGGTATAATGTATATTAGTATACAGGTATAATGTATATTAGTATACAGGTATAATGTATATTAGGATACAGGTATAATGCATATTAGGATATAGGTATAATGTATATTAGAATACAGGTATAATGTATATTAGGATACTACAGGTGTAATGTATATTAGGATACAGGTATAATGTATATTAGGATACAGGTGTAATGTATATTAGGATACAGGAATAATGTATATTAGGATACAGATATAATGTATATTAGGATACTACAGGTGTAATGTATATTAGGATACAGGTATAATGTATATGAGGATACAGGTATAATGTATATGAGGATACAGGTATAATGTATATGAGGATACAGGTATAATGTATATGAGGATACAGGTGTAATGTATATTAGGATACAGGTATAATGTATATTAGGATACAGGTATAATGTATATGAGGATACAGGTATAATGTATATTAGGATACAGGTATAATGTATATGAGGATACAGGTATAATGTATATTACGATACAGGTATAATGTATATTAGGATACAGGTATAATGTATATTAGGATACAGGTATAATGTATATTAGGATACAGGTATAATGCATATTAGGATACAGGTATAATGTATATTAGGATACAGGTATAATGTATATGAGGATACAGGTATAATGTATATTACGATACAGGTATAATGTATATTAGGATACAGGTGTAATGTATATTAGGATACAGGTATAATGTATATTAGGATACAGGTATAATGTATATGAGGATACAGGTATAATGTATATGAGGATACAGGTATAATATATATTAGGATACAGGTATAATGTATATTAGGATACAGGTATAATACATATTAGGATACAGGTATAATGCATATTAGGATACAGGTATAATGTATATTAGGATACAGGTATAATGTATATTAGGATACAGGTATAATGTATATTAGGATACAGGTATAATACATATTAGGATACAGGTATAATGTATATTAGGATACAGGTGTAATGTATATTAGGATACAGGAATAATGTATATTAGGATACAGATATAATGTATATTAGGATACTACAGGTGTAATGTATATTAGGATACAGGTATAATGTATATGAGGATACAGGTATAATGTATATGAGGATACAGGTATAATGTATATGAGGATACAGGTATAATGTATATTAGGATATAGGTGTAATGTATATTAGGATACAGGTGTAATGTATATTAGGATACAGGTATAATGTATATTAGGATACAGGTATAATGTATATGAGGATACAGGTATAATGTATATGAGGATACAGGTATAATGTATATTAGGATACAGGTATAATGTATATGAGGATACAGGTATAATGTATATTACGATACAGGTATAATGTATATTAGGATACAGGTATAATGTATATTAGGATACAGGTATAATGTATATTAGGATACAGGTATAATGCATATTAGGATACAGGTATAATGTATATTAGGATACAGGTATAATGTATATGAGGATACAGGTATAATGTATATTACGATACAGGTATAATGTATATTAGGATACAGGTGTAATGTATATTAGGATACAGGTATAATGTATATTAGGATACAGGTATAATGTATATGAGGATACAGGTATAATGTATATGAGGATACAGGTATAATATATATTAGGATACAGGTATAATGTATATTAGGATACAGGTATAATACATATTAGGATACAGGTATAATGCATATTAGGATACAGGTATAATGTATATTAGGATACAGGTATAATGTATATTAGGATACAGGTATAATGTATATTAGGATACAGGTATAATACATATTAGGATACAGGTATAATGTATATTAGGATACAGATATAATGTATATTAGGATACTACAGGTGTAATGTATATTAGGATACAGGTATAATGTATATGAGGATACAGGTATAATGTATATGAGGATACAGGTATAATGTATATTAGGATACAGGTATAATGTATATGAGGATACAGGTATAATGTATATTAGGATATAGGTGTAATGTATATTAGGATACAGGTGTAATGTATATTAGGATACAGGTATAATGTATATTAGGATACAGGTATAATGTATATTAGGATACAGGTATAATGTATATTAGGATACAGGTATAATGTATATTAGGATACAGGTATAATGTATATTAGGATACAGGTATAATGTATATTACGATACAGGTATAATGTATATGAAGATACAGGTATAATGTATATTAGGATACAGGTATAATGTATATGAGGATACAGGTATAATGTATATTAGGATACAGGTATAATGTATATGAGGATACAGGTATAATGTATATGAGGATACAGGTATAATGTATATTAGGATACAGGTATAATGTATATGAGGATACAGGTATAATGTATATTAGGATATAGGTGTAATGTATATTAGGATACAGGTGTAATGTATATTAGGATACAGGTATAATGTATATTAGGATACAGGTATAATGCATATTAAGATACAGGTATAATGTATATTAGGATACAGGTATAATGTTTATTAGGATACAGGTATAATGTATATTAGGATACAGGTATAATGTATATGAAGATACAGGTATAATGTATATTAGGATACAGGTATAATACATATTAGGATACAGGTATAGTGTATATTAGGATACAGGTATAATGTATATTAGTATACAGGTATAATGTATATTAGGATACAGGTATAATGCATATTAGGATATAGGTATAATGTATATTAGAATACAGGTATAATGTATATTAGGATACTACAGGTGTAATGTATATTAGGATACAGGTATAATGTATATTAGGATACAGGTGTAATGTATATTAGGATACAGGAATAATGTATATTAGGATACAGATATAATGTATATTAGGATACTACAGGTGTAATGTATATTAGGATACAGGTATAATGTATATGAGGATACAGGTATAATGTATATGAGGATACAGGTATAATGTATATGAGGATACAGGTATAATGTATATTAGGATATAGGTGTAATGTATATTAGGATACAGGTGTAATGTATATTAGGATACAGGTATAATGTATATTAGGATACAGGTATAATGTATATGAGGATACAGGTATAATGTATATGAGGATACAGGTATAATGTATATTAGGATACAGGTATAATGTATATGAGGATACAGGTATAATGTATATTAGGATACAGGTATAATGTATATTAGGATACAGGTATAATGTATATTAGGATACAGGTATAATGCATATTAGGATACAGGTATAATGTATATTAGGATACAGGTATAATGTATATGAGGATACAGGTATAATGTATATTACGATACAGGTATAATGTATATTAGGATACAGGTGTAATGTATATTAGGATACAGGTATAATGTATATTAGGATACAGGTATAATGTATATGAGGATACAGGTATAATGTATATGAGGATACAGGTATAATATATATTAGGATACAGGTATAATGTATATTAGGATACAGGTATAATACATATTAGGATACAGGTATAATGCATATTAGGATACAGGTATAATGTATATTAGGATACAGGTATAATGTATATTAGGATACAGGTATAATGTATATTAGGATACAGGTATAATACATATTAGGATACAGGTATAATGTATATTAGGATACAGATATAATGTATATTAGGATACTACAGGTGTAATGTATATTAGGATACAGGTATAATGTATATGAGGATACAGGTATAATGTATATGAGGATACAGGTATAATGTATATTAGGATACAGGTATAATGTATATGAGGATACAGGTATAATGTATATTAGGATATAGGTGTAATGTATATTAGGATACAGGTGTAATGTATATTAGGATACAGGTATAATGTATATTAGGATACAGGTATAATGTATATTAGGATACAGGTATAATGTATATTAGGATACAGGTATAATGTATATTAGGATACAGGTATAATGTATATTAGGATACAGGTATAATGTATATGAAGATACAGGTATAATGTATATTAGGATACAGGTATAATGTATATGAGGATACAGGTATAATGTATATTAGGATATAGGTGTAATGTATATTAGGATACAGGTGTAATGTATATTAGGATACAGGTATAATGTATATTAGGATACAGGTATAATGTATATTAGGATACAGGTATAATACATATTAGGATACAGGTATAATGTATATTAGGATACAGGTATAATACATATTAGGATACAGGTATAGTATATATTAGGATACAGGTATAATGTATATTAGGATACAGGTATAATACATATTAGGATACAGGTATAATGTATATTAGGATACAGGTATAATGTATATTAGGATACAGGTATAATGTATATTAGGATACAGGTATAATGTATATGAGGATACAGGTATAATGTATATTACGATACAGGTATAATGTATATTAGGATACAGGTATAATGTATATTAGGATACAGGTATAATGTATATGAGGATACAGGTATAATGTATATGAGGATACAGGTATAATGTATATTAGGATACAGGTATAATGTATATTAGGATACGGGTATAATGTATATGAGGATATAGGTATAATGTATATTAGGATACAGGTATAATGTATATTAGGATACAGGTATAATGTATATTAGGATACAGGTATAATGTATATGAGGATACAGGTATAATGTATATGAGGATACAGGTATAATGTATATGAGGATACAGGTATAATGTATATGAGGATACAGGTATAATGCATATTAGGATACATGTGTAATGTATATTAGGATACAGGTATAATGTATATTACGATACTACAGGTGTAATGTATATTAGGATACAGGTATAATGTATATGAGGATACAGGTATAATGTATATGAGGATACAGGTATAATGTATATTAGGATACAGGTATAATGTATATGAGGATACAGGTATAATGTATATTAGGATATAGGTGTAATGTATATTAGGATACAGGTGTAATGTATATTAGGATACAGGTATAATGTTTATTAGGATACAGGTATAATGTATATTAGGATACAGGTATAATGCATATTAGGATACAGGTATAATGCATATTAGGATACAGGTATAATGTATATTAGGATACAGGTATAATGTATATTAGGATACAGGTATAATGTATATTAGGATACAGGTATAATGTATATGAAGATACAGGTATAATGTATATTAGGATACAGGTATAAGGTATATGAGGATACAGCTCTAATGTATATTAGGATATAGGTGTAATGTATATTAGGAAACAGGTGTAATGTATATTAGGATACAGGTATAATATATATTAGGATACAGGTATAATGTATATTAGGATACAGGTATAATGCATATTAGGATACAGGTATAATGCATATTACGATACAGGTATAATGTATATTAGGATACAGGTATAATGTATATTAGGATACAGGTATAATGTATATTAGGATACAGGTATAATGTATATGAGGATACAGGTATAATGTATATTACGATACAGGTATAATGTATATTAGGATACAGGTGTAATGTATATTAGGATACAGGTATAATGTATATTAGGATACAGGTATAATGCATATTAGGATACAGGTATAATGCATATTAGGATACAGGTATAATGTATATTAGGATACAGGTATAATGTATATTAGGATACTGGTATAATGTACATTAGGATACAGGTATAATGTATATGAGGATACAGGTATAATGTATATTACGATACAGGTATAATGTATATTAGGATACAGGTGTAATGTATATTAGGATACAGGTATAATGTATATTAGGATACAGGTATAATGTATATGAGGATACTGGTATAATGTATATTAGGATATAGGTGTAATGTATATTAGGATACAGGTGTAATGTATATTAGGATACAGGTATAATGTATATTAGGATACAGGTATAATGTATATTAGGATACAGGTATAATGTATATTAGGATACAGGTATAATACATATTAGGATACAGGTATAATGCATATTAGGATACAGGTATAATGTATATTAGGATACAGGTATAATGTATATGAGGATACAGGTATAATGCATATTAGGATACAGGTATAATGTATATTAGGATACAGGTATAATGTATATTAGGATACAGGTATAATGCATATTAGGATACAGGTATAATGCATATTAGGATACAGGTATAATGTATATTAGGATACAGGTATAATGTATATTAGGATACAGGTATAATGTATATTAGGATACAGGTATAATGTATATGAGGATACAGGTATAATGTATATTACGATACAGGTATAATGTATATTAGGATACAGGTGTAATGTATATTAGGATACAGGTATAATGTATATTAGGATACAGGTATAATGTATATGAGGATACAGGTATAATGTATATTAGGATACAGGTATAATGTATATTAGGATACAGGTATAATGTATATTAGGATACAGGTATAATACATATTAGGATACAGGTATAATGCATATTAGGATACAGGTATAATGTATATTAGGATACAGGTATAATGTATATTAGGATACAGGTATAATACATATTAGGATACAGGTATAATGTATATTAGGATACAGGTATAATGTATATTAGGATACAGGTGTAATGTATATTAGGATACAGGTATAATGTATATTAGGACCCAGATATAATGTATATTAGGATACTACAGGTGTAATGTATATTAGGATACAGGTATAATGTATATGAGGATACAGGTATAATGTATTTTAGGATACAGGTATAATGTATATGAGGATACAGGTATAATGTATATTAGGATACAGGTATAATGTATATGAGGATACAGGTATAATGTATATTAGGATACAGGTATAATGTATATTAGGATACAGGTATAATGCATATTAGGATACAGGTATAATGTATATTAGGATACAGGTATAATGTATATGAGGATACAGGTATAATGTATATTACGATACAGGTATAATGTATATTAGGATACAGGTATAATGTATATTAGGATACAGGTATAATGTATATGAGGATACAGGTATAATGTATATTAGGATATAGGTGTAATGTATATTAGGATACAGGTGTAATGTATATTAGGATACAGGTATAATGTTTATTAGGATACAGGTATAATGTATATTAGGATACAGGTATAATGCATATTAGGATACAGGTATAATGCATATTAGGATACAGGTATAATGTATATTAGGATACAGGTATAATGTATATTAGGATACAGGTATAATGTATATTAGGATACAGGTATAATGTATATGAAGATACAGGTATAATGTATATTAGGATACAGGTATAAGGTATATGAGGATACAGCTATAATGTATATTAGGATATAGGTGTAATGTATATTAGGAAACAGGTGTAATGTATATTAGGATACAGGTATAATGTATATTAGGATACAGGTATAATGTATATTAGGATACAGGTATAATGCATATTAGGATACAGGTATAATGCATATTACGATACAGGTATAATGTATATTAGGATACAGGTATAATGTATATTAGGATACAGGTATAATGTATATTAGGATACAGGTATAATGTATATGAGGATACAGGTATAATGTATATGAGGATACAGGTATAATGTATATTACGATACAGGTATAATGTATATTAGGATACAGGTGTAATGTATATTAGGATACAGGTATAATGTATATTAGGATACAGGTATAATGCATATTAGGATACAGGTATAATGCATATTAGGATACAGGTATAATGTATATTAGGATACAGGTATAATGTATATTAGGATACTGGTATAATGTACATTAGGATACAGGTATAATGTATATGAGGATACAGGTATAATGTATATTACGATACAGGTATAATGTATATTAGGATACAGGTGTAATGTATATTAGGATACAGGTATAATGTATATTAGGATACAGGTATAATGTATATGAGGATACTGGTATAATGTATATTAGGATATAGGTGTAATGTATATTAGGATACAGGTGTAATGTATATTAGGATACAGGTATAATGTATATTAGGATACAGGTATAATGTATATTAGGATACAGGTATAATGTATATTAGGATACAGGTATAATACATATTAGGATACAGGTATAATGTATATTAGGATACAGGTATAATGTATATGAGGATACAGGTATAATGCATATTAGGATACAGGTATAATGTATATTAGGATACAGGTATAATGTATATTAGGATACAGGTATAATGCATATTAGGATACAGGTATAATGCATATTAGGATACAGGTATAATGTATATTAGGATACAGGTATAATGTATATTAGGATACAGGTATAATGTATATTAGGATACAGGTATAATGTATATGAGGATACAGGTATAATGTATATTACGATACAGGTATAATGTATATTAGGATACAGGTATAATGTATATTAGGATACAGGTATAATGTATATGAGGATACAGGTATAATGTATATTAGGATACAGGTATAATGTATATTAGGATACAGGTATAATGTATATTAGGATACAGGTATAATACATATTAGGATACAGGTATAATGCATATTAGGATACAGGTATAATGTATATTAGGATACAGGTATAATGTATATTAGGATACAGGTATAATACATATTAGGATACAGGTATAATGTATATTAGGATACAGGTATAATGTATATTAGGATACAGGTGTAATGTATATTAGGATACAGGTATAATGTATATTAGGATCCAGATATAATGTATATTAGGATACTACAGGTGTAATGTATATTAGGATACAGGTATAATGTATATGAGGATACAGGTATAATGTATTTTAGGATACAGGTATAATGTATATGAGGATACAGGTATAATGTATATTAGGATACAGGTATAATGTATATGAGGATACAGGTATAATGTATATTAGGATACAGGTATAATGTATATTAGGATACAGGTATAATGCATATTAGGATACAGGTATAATGTATATTAGGATACAGGTATAATGTATATGAGGATACAGGTATAATGTATATTACGATACAGGTATAATGTATATTAGGATACAGGTATAATGTATATTAGGATACAGGTATAATGTATATGAGGATACAGGTATAATGTATATGAGGATACAGGTATAATGTATATTAGGATACAGGTATAATGTATATTAGGATACGGGTATAATGTATATGAGGATATAGGTATAATGTATATTAGGATACAGGTATAATGTATATTAGGATACAGGTATAATGTATATTAGGATACAGGTATAATGTATATGAGGATACAGGTATAATGTATATGAGGATACAGGTATAATGTATATGAGGATACAGGTATAATGTATATGAGGATACAGGTATAATGTATATGAGGATACAGGTATAATGTATATTAGGATATAGGTGTAATGTATATTAGGATACAGGTGTAATGTATATTAGGATACAGGTATAATGTATATGAGGATACAGGTATAATGTATATGAGGATACAGGTATAATGTATATGAGGATACAGGTATAATGTATATTAGGATATAGGTGTAATGTATATTAGGATACAGGTGTAATGTATATTAGGATACAGGTATAATGTATATTAGGATACAGGTATAATACATATTAGGATACAGGTATAATGTATATTAGGATACAGATATAATGTATATTAGGATACTACAGGTGTAATGTATATTAGGATACAGGTATAATGTATATGAGGATACAGGTATAATGTATATGAGGATACAGGTATAATGTATATTAGGATACAGGTATAATGTATATGAGGATACAGGTATAATGTATATTAGGATATAGGTGTAATGTATATTAGGATACAGGTGTAATGCATATTAGGATACAGGTGTAATGCATATTAGGATACAGGTATAATACATATTAGGATACAGGTATAATGTATATTAGGATACAGGTATAGTGCATATTAGAATACAGGTATAATGTATATTAGGATACAGGTATAATGTATATTAGGATACAGGTATAATGTATATTAGGATACAGGTGTAATGCATATTAGGATACAGGTGTAATGCATATTAGGATACAGGTATAATACATATTAGGATACAGGTATAATGTATATTAGGAGACAGGTATAATGTATATTAGGATACAGGTATAATGTATATTAGGATACAGGTATAATGCATATTAGGATACAGGTATAATGTATATTAGGATACAGGTATAATGTATATTAGGATACAGGTATAATGCATATTAGGAAACAGGTATAATACATATTAGGATACAGATATAATGTATATTAGGATACTACAGGTGTAATGTATATTAGGATACAGGTATAATACATATTAGGATACAGGTATAATGTATATTAGGATACAGGTATAATGTATATCAGGATACAGGTATAATGTATATTAGGTTACAGGTATAATGTATATTAGGATACAGGTATAATGCATATTAGGATACAGGTATAATGTATATTAGGATACAGGTATAATGTATATGAGGATACTGGTATAATGTATATTAGGATACAGGTATAATGTATATTAGGATACAGGTATAATACATATTAGGATACAGGTATAATGTATATTAGGATACAGGTATAATGTATATTAGGGTACAGGTGTAATGTATATCAGGATACAGGTATAATGTATATTAGGATACAGGTATAATCTATATTAGGATACAGGTATAATGTATATTAGGATCCAGGTATAATCTATATTAGGATACAGGTATAATGTATATTAGGATCCAGGTATAATCTATATTAGGATACAGGTATAATGTATATTAGGATACAGGTATAATGTATATTAGGATACAGGTATAATGTATATTAGGATACCGGTATAATGTATATTAGGATACAGGTATAATGTATTTTAGGATACAGGTATAATGTATATCAGGATACAGGTATAATGTATATTAGGATACAGGTATAATGTATTTTAGGATACAGGTATAATACATATTAAGATACAGGTATAATGCATATTAGGATACAGGTATAATACATATTAGGATACAGGTATAATACATATTAGGATACAGGTATAATGTATTTTAGGATACAGGTATAATGTATATTAGGATACAGGTATAATACATATTAAGATACAGGTATAATGCATATTAGGATACAGGTATAATACATATTAGGATACAGGTATAATACATATTAGGATACAGGTATAATACATATTAGGATACAGGTATAATGTATATTAGGATCCAGGTATAATGTATATTAGGATCCAGGTATAATGTATATTAGGATCCAGGTATAATGTATATTAGGATCCAGGTATAATGTATATTAGGATACAGGTATAATGTATATTAGGATACAGGTATAATACATATTAGGATACAGGTATAATGTATATTAGGATACAGGTATAATACATATTAGGATACAGGTATAATGTATATTAGGATACAGGTATAATACATATTAGGATACAGGTATAGTGTGTATTAGGATACAGGTATAATGTATATTAGTATACAGGTATAATGTATATTAGGATACAGGAATAATGTATATTAGGATACAGATATAATGTATATTAGGATACTACAGGTGTAATGTATATTAGGATACAGGTATAATGTATATGAGGATACAGGTATAATGTATATGAGGATACAGGTATAATGTATATGAGGATACAGGTATAATGTATATTAGGATATAGGTGTAATGTATATTAGGATACAGGTGTAATGTATATTAGGATACAGGTATAATGTATATGAGGATACAGGTATAATGTATATGAGGATACAGGTATAATGTATATTAGGATATAGGTGTAATGTATATTAGGATACAGGTGTAATGTATATTAGGATACAGGTATAATGTATATTAGGATACAGGTATAATGTATATGAGGATACAGGTATAATGTATATGAGGATACAGGTATAATGTATATTAGGATACAGGTATAATGTATATGAGGATACAGGTATAATGTATATTACGATACAGGTATAATGTATATTAGGATACAGGTATAATGTATATTACGATACAGGTATAATGTATATTAGGATACAGGTATAATGTATATTAGGATACAGGTATAATGTATATTAGGATACAGGTATAATGCATATTAGGATACAGGTATAATGTATATTAGGATACAGGTATAATGTATATGAGGATACAGGTATAATGTATATTAGGATACAGGTATAATGTATATTAGGATACAGGTCTAATGTATATTAGGATACAGGTGTAATGTATATTAGGATACAGGTATAATGTATATTAAGATACAGGTATAATGTATATTAGGATACAGGTATAATGTATATTAGGATACAGGTATAATGCATATTAGGATACAGGTATAATGCATATTAGGATACAGGTATAATGTATATTAGGATACAGGTATAATGCATATTAGGATACAGGTATACATATTAGTACACAGGTATAATACATATTAGGATACAGGTATAATGTATATTAGGATACAGGTATAATGCATATTAGGATACAGGTATAATGTATATTAGGATACAGGTATAATGTATATTAGGATACAGGTATAATACATATTAGGATACAGGTATAATGTATATTAGGATACAGATATAATGTATATTAGGATACTACAGGTGTAATGTATATTAGGATACAGGTATAATGTATATGAGGATACAGGTATAATGTATATGAGGATACAGGTATAATGTATATTAGGATACAGGTATAATGTATATGAGGATACAGGTATAATGTATATTAGGATATAGGTGTAATGTATATTAGGATACAGGTGTAATGTATATTAGGATACAGGTATAATGTATATTAGGATACAGGTATAATGCATATTAAGATACAGGTATAATGTATATTAGGATACAGGTATAATGTTTATTAGGATACAGGTATAATGTATATTAGGATACAGGTATAATGTATATGAAGATACAGGTATAATGTATATTAGGATACAGGTATAATACATATTAGGATACAGGTATAGTGTATATTAGGATACAGGTATAATGTATATTAGTATACAGGTATAATGTATATTAGGATACAGGTATAATGCATATTAGGATATAGGTATAATGTATATTAGAATACAGGTATAATGTATATTAGGATACTACAGGTGTAATGTATATTAGGATACAGGTATAATGTATATTAGGATACAGGTGTAATGTATATTAGGATACAGGAATAATGTATATTAGGATACAGATATAATGTATATTAGGATACTACAGGTGTAATGTATATTAGGATACAGGTATAATGTATATGAGGATACAGGTATAATGTATATGAGGATACAGGTATAATGTATATGAGGATACAGGTATAATGTATATTAGGATATAGGTGTAATGTATATTAGGATACAGGTATAATGTATATTAGGATACAGGTATAATGTATATGAGGATACAGGTATAATGTATATGAGGATACAGGTATAATGTATATTAGGATACAGGTATAATGTATATGAGGATACAGGTATAATGTATATTACGATACAGGTATAATGTATATTAGGATACAGGTATAATGTATATTAGGATACAGGTATAATGTATATTAGGATACAGGTATAATGCATATTAGGATACAGGTATAATGTATATTAGGATACAGGTATAATGTATATGAGGATACAGGTATAATGTATATTACGATACAGGTATAATGTATATTAGGATACAGGTGTAATGTATATTAGGATACAGGTATAATGTATATTAGGATACAGGTATAATGTATATGAGGATACAGGTATAATGTATATGAGGATACAGGTATAATATATATTAGGATACAGGTATAATGTATATTAGGATACAGGTATAATACATATTAGGATACAGGTATAATGCATATTAGGATACAGGTATAATGTATATTAGGATACAGGTATAATGTATATTAGGATACAGGTATAATGTATATTAGGATACAGGTATAATACATATTAGGATACAGGTATAATGTATATTAGGATACAGATATAATGTATATTAGGATACTACAGGTGTAATGTATATTAGGATACAGGTATAATGTATATGAGGATACAGGTATAATGTATATGAGGATACAGGTATAATGTATATTAGGATACAGGTATAATGTATATGAGGATACAGGTATAATGTATATTAGGATATAGGTGTAATGTATATTAGGATACAGGTGTAATGTATATTAGGATACAGGTATAATGTATATTAGGATACAGGATAATTGTGTATTAGGATACAGGTATAATGTATATTAGGATACAGGTATAATGTATATTAGGATACAGGTATAATGTATTTTAGGATACAGGTATAATGTATATGAAGATACAGGTATAATGTATATTAGGATACAGGTATAATGTATATGAGGATACAGGTATAATGTATATTAGGATACAGGTATAATGTATATGAAGATACAGGTATAATGTATATGAGGATACAGGTATAATGTATATTAGGATACAGGTATAATGTATATGAGGATACAGGTATAATGTATATTAGGATATAGGTGTAATGTATATTAGGATACAGGTGTAAT
This sequence comes from Pelodytes ibericus, assembly GCA_036172795.1. Classification (NCBI taxonomy): domain Eukaryota; kingdom Metazoa; phylum Chordata; class Amphibia; order Anura; family Pelodytidae; genus Pelodytes; species Pelodytes ibericus. The sequence continues at coordinate 292,864,550 of CM069857.1, forward strand.
GTATATTAGGATACAGGTATAATGTATATTAGGATACAGGTATAATGCATATTAAGATACAGGTATAATGTATATTAGGATACAGGTATAATGTTTATTAGGATACAGGTATAATGTATATTAGGATACAGGTATAATATATATGAAGATACAGGTATAATGTATATTAGGATACAGGTATAATACATATTAGGATACAGGTATAGTGTATATTAGGATACAGGTATAATGTATATTAGTATACAGGTATAATGTATATTAGGATACAGGTATAATGCATATTAGGATATAGGTATAATGTATATTAGAATACAGGTATAATGTATATTAGGATACTACAGGTGTAATGTATATTAGGATACAGGTATAATGTATATTAGGATACAGGTGTAATGTATATTAGGATACAGGAATAATGTATATTAGGATACAGATATAATGTATATTAGGATACTACAGGTGTAATGTATATTAGGATACAGGTATAATGTATATGAGGATACAGGTATAATGTATATGAGGATACAGGTATAATGTATATGAGGATACAGGTATAATGTATATTAGGATATAGGTGTAATGTATATTAGGATACAGGTGTAATGTATATTAGGATACAGGTATAATGTATATTAGGATACAGGTATAATGTATATGAGGATACAGGTATAATGTATATGAGGATACAGGTATAATGTATATTAGGATACAGGTATAATGTATATGAGGATACAGGTATAATGTATATTACGATACAGGTATAATGTATATTAGGATACAGGTATAATGTATATTAGGATACAGGTATAATGTATATTAGGATACAGGTATAATGCATATTAGGATACAGGTATAATGTATATTAGGATACAGGTATAATGTATATGAGGATACAGGTATAATGTATATTACGATACAGGTATAATGTATATTAGGATACAGGTGTAATGTATATTAGGATACAGGTATAATGTATATTAGGATACAGATATAATGTATATGAGGATACAGGTATAATGTATATGAGGATACAGGTATAATATATATTAGGATACAGGTATAATGTATATTAGGATACAGGTATAATACATATTAGGATACAGGTATAATGCATATTAGGATACAGGTATAATGTATATTAGGATACAGGTATAATGTATATTAGGATACAGGTATAATGTATATTAGGATACAGGTATAATACATATTAGGATACAGGTATAATGTATATTAGGATACAGGTGTAATGTATATTAGGATACAGGAATAATGTATATTAGGATACAGATATAATGTATATTAGGATACTACAGGTGTAATGTATATTAGGATACAGGTATAATGTATATGAGGATACAGGTATAATGTATATGAGGATACAGGTATAATGTATATGAGGATACAGGTATAATGTATATTAGGATATAGGTGTAATGTATATTAGGATACAGGTGTAATGTATATTAGGATACAGGTATAATGTATATGAGGATACAGGTATAATGTATATGAGGATACAGGTATAATGTATATTAGGATACAGGTATAATGTATATGAGGATACAGGTATAATGTATATTAGGATACAGGTATAATGTAGATTAGGATACAGGTATAATGTATATTAGGATACAGGTATAATGTATATTAGGATACAGGTATAATGCATATTAGGATACAGGTATAATGTATATTAGGATACAGGTATAATGTATATGAGGATACAGGTATAATGTATATTACGATACAGGTATAATGTATATTAGGATACAGGTGTAATGTATATTAGGATACAGGTATAATGTATATTAGGATACAGGTATAATGTATATGAGGATACAGGTATAATGTATATGAGGATACAGGTATAATATATATTAGGATACAGGTATAATGTATATTAGGATACAGGTATAATACATATTAGGATACAGGTATAATGCATATTAGGATACAGGTATAATGTATATTAGGATACAGGTATAATGTATATTAGGATACAGGTATAATGTATATTAGGATACAGGTATAATACATATTAGGATACAGATATAATGTATATTAGGATACAGATATAATGTATATTAGGATACTACAGGTGTAATGTATATTAGGATACAGGTATAATGTATATGAGGATACAGGTATAATGTATATGAGGATACAGGTATAATGTATATTAGGATACAGGTATAATGTATATGAGGATACAGGTATAATGTATATTAGGATATAGGTGTAATGTATATTAGGATACAGGTGTAATGTATATTAGGATACAGGTATAATGTATATTAGGATACAGGTATAATGTATATTAGGATACAGGTATAATGTATATTAGGATACAGGTATAATGTATATTAGGATACAGGTGTAATGTATATTAGGATACAGGTATAATGTATATGAAGATACAGGTATAATGTATATTAGGATACAGGTATAATGTATATGAGGATACAGGTATAATGTATATTAGGATACAGGTATAATGTATATGAGGATACAGGTATAATGTATATGAGGATACAGGTATAATGTATATTAGGATACAGGTATAATGTATATGAGGATACAGGTATAATGTATATTAGGATATAGGTGTAATGTATATTAGGATACAGGTGTAATGTATATTAGGATACAGGTATAATGTATATTAGGATACAGGTATAATGCATATTAAGATACAGGTATAATGTATATTAGGATACAGGTATAATGTTTATTAGGATACAGGTATAATGTATATTAGGATACAGGTATAATGTATATGAAGATACAGGTATAATGTATATTAGGATACAGGTATAATACATATTAGGATACAGGTATAGTGTATATTAGGATACAGGTATAATGTATATTAGTATACAGGTATAATGTATATTAGGATACAGGTATAATGCATATTAGGATATAGGTATAATGTATATTAGAATACAGGTATAATGTATATTAGGATACTACAGGTGTAATGTATATTAGGATACAGGTATAATGTATATTAGGATACAGGTGTAATGTATATTAGGATACAGGAATAATGTATATTAGGATACAGATATAATGTATATTAGGATAGTACAGGTGTAATGTATATTAGGATACAGGTATAATGTATATGAGGATACAGGTATAATGTATATGAGGATACAGGTATAATGTATATTAGGATATAGGTGTAATGTATATTAGGATACAGGTGTAATGTATATTAGGATACAGGTATAATGTATATTAGGATACAGGTATAATGTATATGAGGATACAGGTATAATGTATATGAGGATACAGGTATAATGTATATTAGGATACAGGTATAATGTATATGAGGATACAGGTATAATGTATATTAGGATACAGGTATAATGTATATTAGGATACAGGTATAATGTATATTAGGATACAGGTATAATGCATATTAGGATACAGGTATAATGTATATTAGGATACAGGTATAATGTATATGAGGATACAGGTATAATGTATATTACGATACAGGTATAATGTATATTAGGATACAGGTGTAATGTATATTAGGATACAGGTATAATGTATATTAGGATACAGGTATAATGTATATGAGGATACAGGTATAATGTATATGAGGATACAGGTATAATATATATTAGGATACAGGTATAATGTATATTAGGATACAGGTATAATACATATTAGGATACAGGTATAATGCATATTAGGATACAGGTATAATGTATATTAGGATACAGGTATAATGTATATTAGGATACAGGTATAATGTATATTAGGATACAGGTATAATACATATTAGGATACAGGTATAATGTATATTAGGATACAGATATAATGTATATTAGGATACTACAGGTGTAATGTATATTAGGATACAGGTATAATGTATATGAGGATACAGGTATAATGTATATGAGGATACAGGTATAATGTATATTAGGATACAGGTATAATGTATATGAGGATACAGGTATAATGTATATTAGGATATAGGTGTAATGTATATTAGGATACAGGTGTAATGTATATTAGGATACAGGTATAATGTATATTAGGATACAGGTATAATGTATATTAGGATACAGGTATAATGTATATTAGGATACAGGTATAATGTATATTAGGATACAGGTATAATGTATATTAGGATACAGGTATAATGTATATGAAGATACAGGTATAATGTATATTAGGATACAGGTATAATGTATATGAGGATACAGGTATAATGTATATTAGGATATAGGTGTAATGTATATTAGGATACAGGTGTAATGTATATTAGGATACAGGTATAATGTATATTAGGATACAGGTATAATGTATATTAGGATACAGGTATAATACATATTAGGATACAGGTATAATGTATATTAGGATACAGGTATAATACATATTAGGATACAGGTATAGTATATATTAGGATACAGGTATAATGTATATTAGTATAGAGGTATAATGTATATTAGGATACAGGTATAATGCATATTAGGATATAGGTATAATGTATATTAGAATACAGGTATAATGTATATTAGGATACTACAGGTGTAATGTATATTAGGATACAGGTATAATGTATATTAGGATACAGGTGTAATGTATATTAGGATACAGGTATAATGTATATTAGGATACAGTAATAATGTATATTAGGATACTACAGGTGTAATGTATATTAGGATACAGGTATAATGTATATGAGGATACAGGTATAATGTATATGAGGATACAGGTATAATGTATATTAGGATACAGGTATAATGTATATGAGGATACAGGTATAATGTATATTAGGATATAGGTGTAATGTATATTAGGATACATGTGTAATGTATATTAGGATACAGGTATAATGTATATTAGGATACAGGTATAATGTATATGAGGATACAGGTATAATGTATATTAGGATACAGGTATAATGCATATTAGGATACAGGTATAATGTATATTAGGATACAGGTATAATGTATATGAGGATACAGGTATAATGTATATTACGATACTACAGGTGTAATGTATATTAGGATACAGGTATAATGTATATTAGGATACAGGTGTAATGTATATTAGGATACAGGAATAATGTATATTAGGATACAGATATAATGTATATTAGGATACTACAGGTGTAATGTATATTAGGATACAGGTATAATGTATATGAGGATACAGGTATAATGTATATGAGGATACAGGTATAATGTATATTAGGATACAGGTATAATGTATATGAGGATACAGGTATAATGTATATTAGGATACAGGTATAATGTATATTAGGATACAGGTATAATGTATATTAGGATACAGGTATAATGCATATTAGGATACAGGTATAATGTATATTAGGATACAGGTATAATGTATATGAGGATACAGGTATAATGTATATTACGATACAGGTATAATGTATATTAGGATACAGGTGTAATGTATATTAGGATACAGGTATAATGTATATTAGGATACAGGTATAATGTATATGAGGATACAGGTATAATGTATATGAGGATACAGGTATAATATATATTAGGATACAGGTATAATGTATATTAGGATACAGGTATAATACATATTAGGATACAGGTATAATGCATATTAGGATACAGGTATAATGTATATTAGGATACAGGTATAATGTATATTAGGATACAGGTATAATGTATATTAGGATACAGGTATAATACATATTAGGATACAGGTATAATGTATATTAGGATACAGATATAATGTATATTAGGATACTACAGGTGTAATGTATATTAGGATACAGGTATAATGTATATGAGGATACAGGTATAATGTATATGAGGATACAGGTATAATGTATATTAGGATACAGGTATAATGTATATGAGGATACAGGTATAATGTATATTAGGATATAGGTGTAATGTATATTAGGATACAGGTGTAATGTATATTAGGATACAGGTATAATGTATATTAGGATACAGGTATAATGTATATTAGGATACAGGTATAATGTATATTAGGATACAGGTATAATGTATATTAGGATACAGGTATAATGTATATTAGGATACAGGTATAATGTATATGAAGATACAGGTATAATGTATATTAGGATACAGGTATAATGTATATGAGGATACAGGTATAATGTATATTAGGATATAGGTGTAATGTATATTAGGATACAGGTGTAATGTATATTAGGATACAGGTATAATGTATATTAGGATACAGGTATAATGTATATTAGGATACAGGTATAATACATATTAGGATACAGGTATAATGTATATTAGGATACAGGTATAATACATATTAGGATACAGGTATAGTATATATTAGGATACAGGTATAATGTATATTAGTATAGAGGTATAATGTATATTAGGATACAGGTATAATGCATATTAGGATATAGGTATAATGTATATTAGAATACAGGTATAATGTATATTAGGATACTACAGGTGTAATGTATATTAGGATACAGGTATAATGTATATTAGGATACAGGTGTAATGTATATTAGGATACAGGTATAATGTATATTAGGATACAGTAATAATGTATATTAGGATACTACAGGTGTAATGTATATTAGGATACAGGTATAATGTATATGAGGATACAGGTATAATGTATATGAGGATACAGGTATAATGTATATTAGGATACAGGTATAATGTATATGAGGATACAGGTATAATGTATATTAGGATATAGGTGTAATGTATATTAGGATACATGTGTAATGTATATTAGGATACAGGTATAATGTATATTAGGATACAGGTATAATGTATATGAGGATACAGGTATAATGTATATTAGGATACAGGTATAATGCATATTAGGATACAGGTATAATGTATATTAGGATACAGGTATAATGTATATGAGGATACAGGTATAATGTATATTACGATACAGGTATAATGTATATTAGGATACAGGTATAATGTATATTAGGATACAGGTATAATGTATATGAGGATACAGGTATAATGTATATGAGGATACAGGTATAATGTATATTAGGATACAGGTATAATGTATATTAGGATACGGGTATAATGTATATGAGGATATAGGTATAATGTATATTAGGATACAGGTATAATGTATATTAGGATACAGGTATAATGTATATTAGGATACAGGTATAATGTATATGAGGATACAGGTATAATGTATATGAGGATACAGGTATAATGTATATGAGGATACAGGTATAATGTATATGAGGATACAGGTATAATGTATATTAGGATACAGGTATAATACATATTAGGATACATGTGTAATGTATATTAGGATACAGGTATAATGTATATTACGATACTACAGGTGTAATGTATATTAGGATACAGGTATAATGTATATGAGGATACAGGTATAATGTATATGAGGATACAGGTATAATGTATATTAGGATACAGGTATAATGTATATGAGGATACAGGTATAATGTATATTAGGATATAGGTGTAATGTATATTAGGATACAGGTGTAATGTATATTAGGATACAGGTATAATGTTTATTAGGATACAGGTATAATGTATATTAGGATACAGGTATAATGCATATTAGGATACAGGTATAATGCATATTAGGATACAGGTATAATGTATATTAGGATACAGGTATAATGTATATTAGGATACAGGTATAATGTATATTAGGATACAGGTATAATGTATATGAAGATACAGGTATAATGTATATTAGGATACAGGTATAAGGTATATGAGGATACAGCTATAATGTATATTAGGATATAGGTGTAATGTATATTAGGAAACAGGTGTAATGTATATTAGGATACAGGTATAATGTATATTAGGATACAGGTATAATGTATATTAGGATACAGGTATAATGCATATTAGGATACAGGTATAATGCATATTACGATACAGGTATAATGTATATTAGGATACAGGTATAATGTATATTAGGATACAGGTATAATGTATATTAGGATACAGGTATAATGTATATGAGGATACAGGTATAATGTATATTACGATACAGGTATAATGTATATTAGGATACAGGTGTAATGTATATTAGGATACAGGTATAATGTATATTAGGATACAGGTATAATGCATATTAGGATACAGGTATAATGCATATTAGGATACAGGTATAATGTATATTAGGATACAGGTATAATGTATATTAGGATACTGGTATAATGTACATTAGGATACAGGTATAATGTATATGAGGATACAGGTATAATGTATATTACGATACAGGTATAATGTATATTAGGATACAGGTGTAATGTATATTAGGATACAGGTATAATGTATATTAGGATACAGGTATAATGTATATGAGGATACTGGTATAATGTATATTAGGATATAGGTGTAATGTATATTAGGATACAGGTGTAATGTATATTAGGATACAGGTATAATGTATATTAGGATACAGGTATAATGTATATTAGGATACAGGTATAATGTATATTAGGATACAGGTATAATACATATTAGGATACAGGTATAATGCATATTAGGATACAGGTATAATGTATATTAGGATACAGGTATAATGTATATGAGGATACAGGTATAATGCATATTAGGATACAGGTATAATGTATATTAGGATACAGGTATAATGTATATTAGGATACAGGTATAATGCATATTAGGATACAGGTATAATGCATATTAGGATACAGGTATAATGTATATTAGGATACAGGTATAATGTATATTAGGATACAGGTATAATGTATATTAGGATACAGGTATAATGTATATGAGGATACAGGTATAATGTATATTACGATACAGGTATAATGTATATTAGGATACAGGTGTAATGTATATTAGGATACAGGTATAATGTATATGAGGATACAGGTATAATGTATATTAGGATACAGGTATAATGTATATTAGGATACAGGTATAATACATATTAGGATACAGGTATAATGCATATTAGGATACAGGTATAATGTATATTAGGATACAGGTATAATGTATATTAGGATACAGGTATAATACATATTAGGATACAGGTATAATGTATATTAGGATACAGGTATAATGTATATTAGGATACAGGTGTAATGTATATTAGGATACAGGTATAATGTATATTAGGATCCAGATATAATGTATATTAGGATACTACAGGTGTAATGTATATTAGGATACAGGTATAATGTATATGAGGATACAGGTATAATGTATTTTAGGATACAGGTATAATGTATATGAGGATACAGGTATAATGTATATTAGGATACAGGTATAATGTATATGAGGATACAGGTATAATGTATATTAGGATACAGGTATAATGTATATTAGGATACAGGTATAATGCATATTAGGATACAGGTATAATGTATATTAGGATACAGGTATAATGTATATGAGGATACAGGTATAATGTATATTACGATACAGGTATAATGTATATTAGGATACAGGTATAATGTATATTAGGATACAGGTATAATGTATATGAGGATACAGGTATAATGTATATGAGGATACAGGTATAATGTATATTAGGATACGGGTATAATGTATATTAGGATACGGGTATAATGTATATGAGGATATAGGTATAATGAATATTAGGATACAGGTATAATGTATATTAGGATACAGGTATAATGTATATTAGGATACAGGTATAATGTATATGAGGATACAGGTATAATGTATATGAGGATACAGGTATAATGTATATGAGGATACAGGTATAATGTATATTAGGATACAGGTATAATACATATTAGGATACATGTGTAATGTATATTAGGATACAGGTATAATGTATATTACGATACTACAGGTGTAATGTATATTAGGATACAGGTATAATGTATATGAGGATACAAGTATAATGTATATGAGGATACAGGTATAATGTATATTAGGATACAGGTATAATGTATATGAGGATACAGGTATAATGTATATTAGGATATAGGTGTAATGTATATTAGGATACAGGTGTAATGTATATTAGGATACAGGTATAATGTTTATTAGGATACAGGTATAATGTATATTAGGATACAGGTATAATGCATATTAGGATACAGGTATAATGCATATTAGGATACAGGTATAATGTATATTAGGATACAGGTATAATGTATATTAGGATACAGGTATAATGTATATTAGGATACAGGTATAATGTATATGAAGATACAGGTATAATGTATATTAGGATACAGGTATAAGGTATATGAGGATACAGCTATAATGTATATTAGGATATAGGTGTAATGTATATTAGGAAACAGGTGTAATGTATATTAGGATACAGGTATAATGTATATTAGGATACAGGTATAATGTATATTAGGATACAGGTATAATGCATATTAGGATACAGGTATAATGCATATTACGATACAGGTATAATGTATATTAGGATACAGGTATAATGTATATTAGGATACAGGTATAATGTATATTAGGATACAGGTATAATGTATATGAGGATACAGGTATAATGTATATTACGATACAGGTATAATGTATATTAGGATACAGGTGTAATGTATATTAGGATACAGGTATAATGTATATTAGGATACAGGTATAATGCATATTAGGATACAGGTATAATGTATATGAGGATACAGGTATAATGCATATTAGGATACAGGTATAATGTATATGAGGATACAGGTATAATGCATATTAGGATACAGGTATAATGTATATTAGGATACAGGTATAATGTATATTAGGATACTGGTATAATGTACATTAGGATACAGGTATAATGTATATGAGGATACAGGTATAATGTATATTACGATACAGGTATAATGTATATTAGGATACAGGTGTAATGTATATTAGGATACAGGTATAATGTATATTAGGATACAGGTATAATGTATATGAGGATACTGGTATAATGTATATTAGGATATAGGTGTAATGTATATTAGGATACAGGTGTAATGTATATTAGGATACAGGTATAATGTATATTAGGATACAGGTATAATGTATATTAGGATACAGGTATAATGTATATTAGGATACAGGTATAATACATATTAGGATACAGGTATAATGCATATTAGGATACAGGTATAATGTATATTAGGATACAGGTATAATGTATATGAGGATACAGGTATAATGCATATTAGGATACAGGTATAATGTATATTAGGATACAGGTATAATGCATATTAGGATACAGGTATAATGCATATTAGGATACAGGTATAATGTATATTAGGATACAGGTATAATGTATATTAGGATACAGGTATAATGTATATTAGGATACAGGTATAATGTATATGAGGATACAGGTATAATGTATATTACGATACAGGTATAATGTATATTAGGATACAGGTGTAATGTATATTAGGATACAGGTATAATGTATATTAGGATACAGGTATAATGTATATGAGGATACAGGTATAATGTATATTAGGATACAGGTATAATGTATATTAGGATACAGGTATAATGTATATTAGGATACAGGTATAATACATATTAGGATACAGGTATAATGCATATTAGGATACAGGTATAATGTATATTAGGATACAGGTATAATGTATATTAGGATACAGGTATAATACATATTAGGATACAGGTATAATGTATATTAGGATACAGGTATAATGTATATTAGGATACAGGTGTAATGTATATTAGGATACAGGTATAATGTATATTAGGATACAGGTATAATACATATTAGGATACAGGTATAATGTATATTAGGATACAGGTATAATGTATATTAGGATACAGGTGTAATGTATATTAGGATACAGGTATAATGTATATTAGGATCCAGATATAATGTATATTAGGATACTACAGGTGTAATGTATATTAGGATACAGGTATAATGTATATGAGGATACAGGTATAATGTATTTTAGGATACAGGTATAATGTATATGAGGATACAGGTATAATGTATATTAGGATACAGGTATAATGTATATGAGGATACAGGTATAATGTATATTAGGATACAGGTGTAATGTATATTAGGATACAGGTATAATGTATATTAGGATACAGGTATAATGTATATTAGGATACAGGTATAATGTATATGAGGATACGGGTATAATGTATATTACGATACAGGTATAATGTATATTAGGATACAGGTATAATGTATATTAGGATATAGGTATAATGTATATTAGGATACAGGTATAATGCATATTAGGATACAGGTATAATGTATATTAGGATACAGGTATAATGCATATTAGGATACAGGTATAATGTATATTAGGATACAGGTATAATACATATTAGGATACAGGTATAATGTATATATTGTTTTTTTTTTTTTAACACTCAGAATATGTACACTCTTAAACCAATACATTGTTGTGTATATCATCATTGTGTCATTTTTATTGTTTGGCTTAAATTTTATCTTTATTCTTATAAAAATTGTTTGCCAAGTTTTCATTTGTTTGTATATTCCTATTTAATAGAGTTTCTCATAATTATTATGTTAACTTGCACACATTCTTTCTCTAAAAAAAGGAAAACCAGCTTTATGCTTCTCATTCACCCTAACTCACATTCATTCTCACTGTCGAGGTGGGGGAGGGAGTAGACTCCTCTTGGGGAGGAAAAGGCAGATCTTTGTGTCGTAAAAGGTTTTGGTGTTTATTTCTGTACATCCACGCTCTTTTGGGCTTACACGGTTTGGGTCAATTTGATCCATTTTTGCCATTTTTCATTTTGAGCATCTAATACCTTAAACTGGAAGGCAATTCCTGCCTCCATTTTAAGTTGCGTGGTTAGTTGTTGTTTTACCTGTAGCCATGTCGGGGCTACAGGAGATTTCCAATGTCTAGCGATCAATAATTTCGCAGCTAGAAGACAATGTATTATCAGATTTTTATCCTTTTCGGGCCATGTCCGCATATCCGTATGAAGCAAAAATGACTCTAAAGATTGGTCCAAATGTGTATTGCAAATTTTATCTAACTTGCCCCCAACCATACCCCAGTATAGGCGGATCGGCTCACAGCTCCACCACACATGCCGCATGTCTCCTTTACCACTTCCACACCTCCAACATGTGTCGTCTGAACCTGGGAACATCCTTGCTATCCTGACCGGGTCCATGTACCAGCGATTTAGTATCTTATAATGTATCTCTGTTAGATTTAGGCAGTGTACTGCCTGCGCCACTGTATTTAGGGATTTAAGCCAGTTCTTAAGGTCTATATTGATTCTCAGTTGTCCCTCCCATTTTATTTTAGCTGGGATTTCCTTATCCTCCCGTTCACTATGGAATAATTTTAAACATTTAGAGATTGGATTTTTAATTTCCTCTGTTTTTAGGAGTTCCCCTAAAAGATCGACTCTTTGGGATTGTCCTTTGTATATATGTTTATCTATATAACCCTTCATCCTCAGATAGGTGAATATTTGTCTGCTAGGGAGGTTTCTTTGCTGGGACAATTTATCAAACTCTATCAGATTATTTCCCTCCATTAGTTCTTTTATCCTATTAATTCCGCATTCTAACCATATCTTTAGATTTAAATCCTCCAGATTTGCTGCTATTACTTTGACTGGGAGGCTAGGGATAATCTTTCTCTTAAGACCCATATTATTTAAAAGTACTCCCCACATAGTCCCTAGATCTTTTAGGGTATGAGATAGATTTAGTCTGCTATTGTTCTTATTTCCAGTATTCCAGAATATAGTGCTCAGATCTTCCATCCCTGCCAACTCCTGTTCAACATGATACCAACTTTCTCTTGTAATATGATACACGCCTGATGATAAGTTTCTATATTGGGGATGCCAAGGCCTCCTTTTTTGCTTTTCTACATAAGAAGTGCCGTTTGTAAGCGGGGTCTTTTACCTTGCCATATATATTTTAACATTGAGGTTTGAGCTAGTTGTAACCATGGCTTTGGGACTGTCGGTGGTATCATGTTAAAAAGGTACGTTAGTTTAGGTAACATGTATGCCCTGATCACGTTTATTCTTCCGAGCCAAGAGATATAGTTAGACTTTAATTCCTGTAACTTTTTATTCAATTGCAACAACATTGGCAGAAAGTTTATTTCAACTATTTTTGCCGGGTCTGTTACTATTTTTATTCCTATGTGGTTTATATGCCTTTCGGCCCATTCAAATCCTCCTCGTTTCGCCAGGTAAGCTTTTTCTTCTTCCCCTAAGTTGATTGCCAACGCTTCAGATTTGCCTCAGTTGACCTTATACCCTGAGATTTTTGAGTATTCCTCAATTTGTATAGTCAATTCTTTTATTGAATCTTCTGGATTTTGTAGGGTAACTAATGTGTCATCTGCATATAATATTATTTTGGATACTCCTTTCGATGTTTTTATGCCTTTGATTTTATCATTATTACGGATCTTCTCTGCAAGGGGTTCGACTGACAATATGTACAATAAGGGTGATAGCGGACAACCCTGTCTAACTCCGTTTGATATCTCAAACCAGTCAGAGGCAAACCCAGCACTATATATTCTAGCTGCAGGGTTGGTGTATAAAGCCATTACTTTTTCATAGATGCTTCCTGAAAATCCGAATCTTAGCAACGTCTCCCTAAGGAAGGTCCAGCTGACCCTGTCAAAGGCCTTCTCGGCATCCAGAGACAGGGCCAGCTGAGGCGTCCCAGTCTGTTGGGCAAGGTCCATCAGGTCTACCATTCTTCTGATATTACTAGAACAGAGTCTGCCTGTGATAAATCCTGTTTGATCCGGATGGATCAACTTAGGGATTGTATTTTTGAATCTTTCTGCCAATATTGACGCATAGATTTTTATATCGACATTTAACAGGGTAATAGGTCTGTAGTTAACCACTAATTCCACGTTTTTGTTTGGTTTAGGAATTGGGATGATGTGAGCCCGTAGGAGTTCATCTGGGATTGGTTTTTGCGTCCCGAACTCTTCAAAAGCTTTTATCAGATCTAACTTGATATTTTCCTTGAATATCTTGAAGAATTCGTTACTAAAACCGTCTGGGCCCGGAGATTTGTTATTTTTCAATTTTCTTATGGCTCCATCCAGTTCTAAGTTGGAAATAGGAAGATTTAAGTTTTCTAGTTGTGATTTTGTAACTTTTGGTAAATTTAAGTCTGCAAAGAATTTTTCAAACTGTGTCGAATCTATTTTTTCTGAGGAATTATATAGTGAGCTGTAGAATGTCTTAAAAAGATCTGCGATTTTTTCTGGGAGAAGTACCAGATTATCTCCATGCTTAAGGCGAGATATTACTTTTTTTGCCTTTTCTTTTTTAATTTTATTGGTAAGTTCTTTTTCGGCCTTGTTGCCGTGGTAGTACCATTTTCTCCTCAGATATTCTAAGTTTCTATTTGCTTTAGCTATCAATCCCTCGTTTATACGATTCTGGGTTTGTGTTATTTTCTCAGTAATCTCCCTTGAGGGCTTAATTTTATTTATCTGGTCTAATTCATAAAGCTCCCGATACATCTCCTCCAGAGTGGCTTCCCTAGCCCGTTTTTCTTTTGCCCCAATTTTTATGAGGTGTCCTCTTATTACGCATTTATATGCACACCAGGTAATGGCCGGACTAACCTCTTTATCTCTATTTTCTTGGAAGAAAAGGTCTGACATCTCTCTAAGATATTCCACATTTCCTTTTTTACGCAGTAAAAAATTGTTAAGTCTCCATTGCGTCCTTGTCTTTTTAAGTTGATCCTGTATCTCCATTAATATCATATTGTGATCTGACCATGGGATGGTAATGATGTTAATCTTTTTAACCATTTTGGTAAAATTTGCTCCTGTCAATATTAAATCTATTCTGGAGTATACTAGATGGGAACGAGAGAAACAGGAAAAATCTCTCTCCTCGGGATGAAACACCCGCCACACATCCAGCAGTGCATGTTTAATTAATATTTCTCTGAATTTCTTTGCGCTACTAATTGTGTTTCTGTTTTTTGTCACCCCATGGTCAGAGATATTATCCAGAGTTGGATCAAGTTGGCAATTAAAATCTCCCATAACTATACATTGTCCCTGCTTTATTTTCTCCAATCTCGTTAATATCTTTCCAATAAACCTTACTGGAGAATGGTTGGGAGCATACACATTAAGGATTGTATATAAGACATTATTTATTTCACATATCAGAAGTACGTACCGACCCTCGGGATCAGATTCTTGATAGATAAATTTGACTACCAGAGATGAAGAGAATAGGATGGCCACACCTCTTTGTCTCTTCTGTTCCAATGAGGAACAGATCAATAGAGGGAATGCTCGGTTTTTTAATCTCTTCTCATCCTGCTTTCTCCAATGCGTCTCCTGTAGCCCGCAGACATGGATTTGTTCTTTTCTCAAGAAGTTCAAAATTATGCTTCTTTTGTGAGGTGAATTTATGCCCTGAGCGTTAATAGATGCAAACTTAATCTTCTTTTATCTATAACCTACATCTATCTTTCTGCCCCGCCTACCCGGAGTCGCCCCCCCTCGACCACATTCATACAACATATAACATACATCATGCGTTGGTCCGCACCTAGGCCCCGCATGAACACTTAACCCCAAAAGCGGGTATCCCATTTCCCTCCCTTTTGTGAGTCCGGGGAAACCCCGGGATCTCAAAGAAGAACCACCACGGGAGCCCCTCCCTTGAGAGGGGACCCTCCCGGGATCCCTCCAAATTATCTTGGTCGCGGACCCTTCCGCGACACGCCAATGGGCTCAACTGTAGCTGGTTTACTAATTTCTGCATTGGATTATTCTATTCTTTGAAATCGGGGAAGCATTGTCTAAACCAAAGACCAATCCTACCTGAGGAGAGGAGATCAGTATATGAAAAAGCCGGGGGGGGGGGCAGAAAGAAAAATGATGCAGAAAAAGAGGGAAAAGAGGGAAAAGGGGGAAAGAAGGAAAAAGAGAAAAAAAAAAAAATTTTCACACGCCCAACCAGACCGTTCTATAATAATGCTGTGTATGTTCTATTAGTATATTTCCTTGTTTGTGATATTTCCTTGACTATTTTGAGGTGAGGTAACTTGTATTTAACGTCTTTTTTATAATACCTATTATGTGATCTCTATTTCTATAAGGTGCTTAGTGAGCTATAGTTATATGCGTTCTGGTATAATAACTGTTAGGAGAGAAAAAAAAAAGAAAAAAAAAAAAACAGAACCCATCCAACCTATTCTATACTCATTTTGTGTACATTCTATTATCATATTTCCATATTTGTGATTCTTCATTCGCCCATAACTTAACTTGTATTTATCGTCTTTTTCTTAGTCCCTATTGTGAAATATCTAAATCTATAGTGTGATTAGTAGGGTATACTTATATGTGCTCTAATATAATACCTGTTATTGAAAAAGAAGAGAAAGAAAAGAAAAGAAAAAAGAGAAAAAAAAAAACACAAACACACCCAACCTACTGTAAAGTAATTCTAAATACATTCTATTATCATATTTCCATATTTGTAATTCTTCGTACATCCCTTTAAAATAGTTTAGCTTGTATTTAACGTCCTATTATGAATTTTCTAATTTTATAACGTGCTTAATAGGTTATACTTATAAGTGCTCTCGTGTAGTTACTGTTGTTAGTGGGGGGGGGGGGGGGGGGGGGAAATACGTCCCCTTCCTATTCTATACCGATTTCTATGTAAATTCTATCCTCATCTTTCCGTGTTTGAAATTCTTCCTTCCCCACTTTAGGATATCTTAACTTGTTTTTAACATCCTTTTATAGTCCCTGTTGTGAAATCTCTGATTCTATAGTGTGCTTAGTGGGCTATACTTATATGTGCTCTAGTATACTGCCTATTGATTAAGAAGAAAAAAGAGAAGAAAAAAACTCTCAATGGCATTTTTGCTCATAGTGAGATGTTTGAATTAGATGGTAGTAATCCGATAGGATTTAGATAAATTTTCCCTCTCCCTCTTCCCCCCCTCTTCCCCCCCCCCAGTATGTTCCACAACTCGTTCCCCCCCAACCCCAACCCCTGCCCCTAAGCTCCTCTCCTATTCCAGAAGCCCCTCATCTTTCATCCATTCTTTCAAATCTTCAGCAGAGTCAAAAGGACGTTTCTGATCTTTATAAAACACTAGGATTCCTTGTGGGAATTTCCAGGCGTATCTTATTTCCTTCGCTCTTAATTTAAAGGTATAAGATGCGAACAGTTTTCTGGTCATCCTTGTTTGATATGATAAATCTGGGAAGATTTTTATTTGCTGATATTCTGACCCGGTTTTTTCTTTGGAAGCAAAGCCTGAAACTATCTTAGACTTGCATTGAAATGAATGGAGGGAAATGATAACATCTCTTGGGGCTTGTTCAGGGGAGTTTTTCCCTTTGGTAGTTCTGTGGAATCTTTCGATTGAGTTTAGATCTCCTTCCATTTGCAAGCCCAAAAATGAGAAAAAATCTTGGAGGTATTTCTCCAGCATTGCTGGCAGGATATTCTCAGGAATACCTCTGATCCTCAAGTTACATCTTCTTGACCACCATTTTTTTTCCATGTTATATATTTTCTGTTTCATCTGTTGCAATTCCTCCGTTTGTGATTTGATTGTAAAGGACGCGTCTTCCACATAATCTTCCATTTTTTTTATTCTATTCCCAAATAGCTCCAGATCTTGTTTAATCTCAGCCTTTAGTTCCAAGGAGTTTTTCAGCATCTCTTCCTTGATCTTAAGAAATTGTTTGTCTAGGATCATTGTCAAGAATTCTTGAGTCAAGGCCTGTGGCTCAGCCCATGATGAGTCGGAGTGTTCTCTGTTTTGATCCATTTCGATAGCTGAATCACAGGTCTCTGTTATATCGGCCCGTGCCTTTTGGGTTAGTGATTTTTCCGTCTGGGGTGAGAAGAAGGTAGAGAGCCTTTTTTCCACTTTTTCCTGTTTTTTCTCCCTCTCCTTTTCCCTCTTAGAGAGACCTTTGCTTTCTGTAGCTTTTTTTGCAGCCATATTTTTGTTGTATAAAACAGCTCGTTTTATTTGTGATTGCTCCGACAGCCAATAGGTTTATTTTTCTTCTTGGCCTTGTTAGATAGTAACTTAAGCTGTGCCCATTAATACTGATTATCTTCAGCTCCTTCCTTGCAGCTGTGTTCCGTAATTACCACATTCGATCCGACCCGAAGGGTATGCGATGTTGATATTTTAGCGCTCGTTTTTCAGTGCGGTTCGGTGCATGTAATGGAGTCTATAATCCCTGGAATATCGGGTATTATTGTTTTTAAAGCTGGGCTAAGCTATTTAGTTTATATTACCAATCAGTTAAACGTAGCTCTCTCCAGCTGTATTATGACAATTTCAGGAAAAATATATAGCCCGTCTATTTCAATCAGCTCAGTTCAACTATGTTTTTAAGTGGGGTATTTAGCCCCTCCCTTTTACTCTCTCAGACTAGGTTAGGATAGATTCGAATAAACTGTACAAAGAATAAATTACTTTTAGCTCTTCCCTACTATCTTAATTTTATTTCAGATGACGTATATTGAGGGACAGTTACATTCCACTTGCTCCAGCTATATTGGAGTGTTCTCAAAATAGCTAGTTGCTTATATTCCGCTTCTTCCGGTGGTATTAGATTAATTTCAAACTAGGTGTATAAACAATCGATTGCCCTTTGCTCTCTCCGGTTTCAAATACTCTCTAACTGTGTTAGAGTGATTTTGAGTTAGATGTATGGCTGGGCAGTTGTATTTAACTCTGTCTGATTGCTATATGTATCCAATCAGTTATAGTCACTTTTCACCAGCTAAATTCAAGCAAAATTTATAGGCAATTAGCTTTATTCAGCTCTTTGCGGCTTTGTTCTACTAATTGCAAATAAGTTATGTGGACAGTTGATTGCAATGAGCTCCCTCCTGCTTTGCTCAAATGTCTTTACAACAAATTCCGTGAATTAGGACTGTGTGCTTAACCCAAACATCATCTGAGATATGTCAGAGCAAGTTTCCAACTTCTGCCACGTTATCTTCAGCCCGAAAGTCACCAGTTGCACCCCCTCCAACCAACATATATATTAGCTCAAGAAATAACACTCAACATTTGCCGGTACAGCTTCAACTTGTAAGATGCCAGAATTTGCACCAGTAGTTTCCCCCCACTCATACTTGCCCGGGCGAACTTCAGCTTAGTCAGGTTCCTTTGCCAATATATATCTCCTTTACCCCCCTCCTCTTCTTCCTCTACTTCCTTTACTTAGCAAAAACAAGACTGGAAGGCGGCATGTGCCGCACTCACGTGACCGTGTCGTTATAACATTTCCTCCGTTTAGGTTGAGGCTTAGATTGCGAACTCCTTTCCTCATCTCCTCGGCGATCTCATCCCCTTGGTCCCGCCTGCGGTAGCTCGTTTCGAATCCCCAGCCTCGGTTCGTGCTCTTTCAGCTCCAGCTACTTGCGCTCCATGGCGATCTCGCGAGTGTAGCTACGTGGTGCGTGCTACGTCATCGTTCCTCCTTCCATGCTGCCTTTTCTACCGCAGCCGTTCACGATGCTTCAGGATGTCTCAGGTATAATGTATATTAGGATACAGGTATAATGTATATTAGGATCCAGGTATAATCTATATTAGGATACAGGTGTAATGTATATTAGGATACAGGTATAATGTATATTAGGATACAGGAATAATGTATATTAGGATACAGGTATAATCTATATTAGGATACAGGTGTAATGTATATTAGGATACAGGTATAATGTATATTAGGATACAGGAATAATGTATATTAGGATACAGGTATAATGTATATTAGGATACAGGTATAATGTATATTAGGATACAGGAATAATGTATATTAGGATACAGGTATAATGTATATTAGGATACAGGTATAATGTATATTAGGATACAGGTATAATGTATATTAGGATACAGGTATAATGTATATTAGGATACAGGTATAATGTATATTAGGATACAGGTATAATGTATATTAGGATACAGGTATAATGTATATTAGGATACAGGTATAATGTATATTAGGATACAGGTATAATGTATATTAGGATACAGGTATAATGTATATTAGGATACAGGTATAATGTATATTAGGATACAGGTATAATGTATATTAGGATACAGGTATAATGTATATTAGGATACAGGTATAATGTATATTAGGATACTACAGGTATAATGTATATTAGGATACAGGTATAATGTATATTAGGATACAGATATAATGTATATTAGGATACAGGTATAATGTATATTAGGATACAGGTATAATGTGTATTAGGATACAGGTATAATACATATTACGATACAGGTGTAATGTATATGAGGATACAGGTATAATGTATATTAGGATACAGGTATAATGTATATTAGGATACAGGTATAATACATATTAGGATACAGGTATAATGTATATTAGGATACAGGTATAATACATATTAGGATACAGGTATAATGTATATTAGGATACAGGTATAATGTATATTAGGATACAGGTATAATGTATATTAGGATACAGGTATAATGTATATTAGGATACAGGTATAATGTATATTAGTATACAGGTATAATGTATATTAGGATACAGGTATAATGTATATTAGTATACAGGTGTAATGCATATTAGGATACAGGTATAATGTATATTAGGATACAGGAATAATGTATATTACGATACAGGTATAATGTATATTAGGATACAGGTATAATGTATATCAGGATACAGGTATAATACATATTAGGATACAGGTATAATGTATATTAGGATACAGGTATAATGTATATTAGGATACAGGTATAATGTATATTAGGATACAGGTATAATACATATTAGGATACAGGTATAATGTATATTAGGATACAGGTATAATGTATATCAGGATACAGGTATAATACATATTAGGATACAGGTATAATACATATTAGGATACAGGTATAATGTATATTAGGATACAGGTATAATACATATTAGGATACAGGTATAATGTATATTAGGATACAGGTATAACGTATATTAGGATACAGGTATAATGTATATTAGGATACAGGTATAATACATATTAGGATACAGGTATAATGTATATTAGGATACAGGTATAATGTATATTAGGATACAGGTATAATGTATATTAGGATACAGGTATAATGTATATTAGGATACAGGTATAATACATATTAGGATACAGGTATAATACATATTAGGATACAGGTATAATACATATTAGGATACAGGTATAATGTATATTAGGATACAGGTATAATGTATATTAGGATACAGGTATAATACATATTACGATACAGGTGTAATGTATATGAGGATACAGGTATAATGTATATTAGGATACAGGTATAATGTATATTAGGATACAGGTATAATACATATTAGGATACAGGTATAATGTATATTAGGATACAGGTATAATACATATTAGGATACAGGTATAATGTATATTAGGATACAGGTATAATGTATATTAGGATACAGGTATAATGTATATTAGGATACAGGTATAATGTATATTAGGATACAGGTATAATGTATATTAGTATACAGGTATAATGTATATTAGGATACAGGTATAATGTATATTAGTATACAGGTGTAATGCATATTAGGATACAGGTATAATGTATATTAGGATACAGGAATAATGTATATTACGATACAGGTATAATGTATATTAGGATACAGGTATAATGTATATCAGGATACAGGTATAATACATATTAGGATACAGGTATAATGTATATTAGGATACAGGTATAATGTATATTAGGATACAGGTATAATGTATATTAGGATACAGGTATAATACATATTAGGATACAGGTATAATGTATATTAGGATACAGGTATAATGTATATCAGGATACAGGTATAATACATATTAGGATACAGGTATAATACATATTAGGATACAGGTATAATGTATATTAGGATACAGGTATAATACATATTAGGATACAGGTATAATGTATATTAGGATACAGGTATAACGTATATTAGGATACAGGTATAATGTATATTAGGATACAGGTATAATACATATTAGGATACAGGTATAATGTATATTAGGATACAGGTATAATGTATATTAGGATACAGGTATAATGTATATTAGGATACAGGTATAATGTATATTAGGATACAGGTATAATACATATTAGGATACAGGTATAATACATATTAGGATACAGGTATAATACATATTAGGATACAGGTATAATGTATATTAGGATACAGGTATAATACATATTAGGATACAGGTATAATGTATATTAGGATACAGGTATAATGTATATTAGGATACAGGTATAATGTATATTAGGATACAGGTATAATGTATATTAGGATACAGGTATAATGTATATTAGGATACAGGTATAATGCATAT
The DNA here is from genome assembly GCA_036172795.1 of Pelodytes ibericus. Lineage (NCBI taxonomy): Eukaryota > Metazoa > Chordata > Amphibia > Anura > Pelodytidae > Pelodytes > Pelodytes ibericus. Next base: position 292,887,904 of record CM069857.1, read on the forward strand.
TAGGATACAGGTATAATGTATATGAGGATACAGGTATAATGTATATTAGGATACAGGTATAATGTATATTAGGATACAGGTGTAATGTATATTAGGATACAGGTGTAATGTATATTAGGATACAGGTATAATGTATATTAGGATACAGGTATAATGTATATTAGGATACAGGTGTAATGTATATTAGGATACAGGTATAATGTATATTAGGATACAGATATAATGTATATTAGGATACTACAGGTGTAATGTATATTAGGATACAGGTATTATCTATATGAGGATACAGGTATAATGTATATGAGGATACAGGTATAATGTATATTAGGATACAGGTATAATGTATATGAGGATACAGGTATAAAGTATATTAGGATACAGGTATAATGTATATTAGGATACAGGTTTAATGTATATTAGGATACAGGTATAATGTATATGAGGATACAGGTATAATGTATATTAGGATACAGGTATAATGTATATGAGGATACAGGTATAATGTATATTAGGATACAGGTATAATGTATATTAGGATACAGGTATAATGTATATTAGGATACAGGGATACTGAATATTAGGATACAGGTATAATACATATTAGGATACAGGTATACTGTATATTAGGATACAGGTATAATGTATATTAGGATACAGGTATAATACATATTAGGATACAGGTATAATGTATATTAGGATACAGGTATAATGTATATTAGGATACAGGTATAATACATATTAGGATACAGGTATAATGTATATTAGGATACAGGTATAATGTATATTAGGATACAGGTATAATGTATATTAGGATACAGGTGTAATGTATATTAGGATACAGGTATAATGTATATTAGGATACAGGTATAATGTATATTAGGATACAGGTATAATGTATATGAGGATACAGGTATAATGTATATTAGGATACAGGTATAATGTATATTAGGATACAGGGATACTGAATATTAGGATACAGGTATAATAAATATTAGGATACAGGTATAATGTATATTGGGATACAGGTATAATACATATTAGGATACAGGTATAATGTATATTAGGATACAGGTATAATGTATATTAGGATACAGGTATAATACATATTAGGATACAGGTATAATGTATATTAGGTTATAGGTATAATGTATATTAGGATACAGGTATAATGCATATTAGGATACAGGTATAATACATATTAGGATACAGGTATAATACATATTAGGATACAGGTATAATACATATTAGGATACAGGTATAATGTATATTAGGATACAGGTATAATACATATTAGGATACAGGTATAATGTATATTAGGATACCGGTATAATGCATATTAGGATACAGGTATAATGCATATTAGGATACAGGTATAATGTATATTAGGATACAGGTATAATGTATATTAGGATACAGGTATAATGAGCTACTAAAAGAAAATCATCTATATGATATCTGGAGAGCCTTCTGCCCAGGGGAGACTGACTTTCCATATTTCTCCCATCCCCACGTTTCGTACTCAAGATTAGATACTTTCTTGGGAGATTCCTCAGCAGTAGTCGCAGTAGATAATATCAGGATCAAAAGTGTGACTTGGTCAGATCACGAAGCTGTAGTAATGTCCCTAAATAAAAAGGATGCACTTAAACCAAGAACAGATTGGAGACTGGACAACAGATTCCTAGATAAAGAGTCAAATAGGGAACATATAAAAAAAATAACACAATACTTCTTTAAAGAGAATACCATTGAGGACATCTCCCAGACATCCTTATGGTGCACATTTAAATGCGTGACTAGAGGTCATCTTATAATGTTATCAGCCAGGGAAAAATCCCAGTATTTCGGGACTCTTCCCAACAAGATACTTTCCCTTGAACAGGCGATTAGGGATAACAAATGCAACCCTACCCTAGAAGGAGCTAAAAAGATATCTGACTTAAGAGAACAAATTAACATTTTTCATAAAGAAAAAAATATAAGAAAATATGAAAAAAATGTAAACAAACATGGTATTACAGAAATAACAAAGCTGATCGAATATTAACTAGCAGATTAAAGAAGAGAGGAGCAACTCAAAGAATCTTTAGGATAGATGAAGAAGGTAACTCTTACTATAAGCCTCAAGAAATTGGGACACAATTTGGCAAATATTATCGAAATCTGTATAACATAGATAATCCTCAGACACAAGAGACTTATCGGGAATACCTGGAGAGAATACCCCTCCCGACTCTTACGGATGACCAATTAGAAGAACTGAACGCTCCAATAGAGCTAGCGGAGGTCAATCTGATTCTGGACCACATGAAGAATAAGGTGGCTCCAGGACCAGATGGATATACAAACCTATTCTATAAAACCTTTAAAAAAGAGCTAGCCCCAAAATTGGTCCATCTGTTTAATGCTATAGGAATGGGAGGGAATTTTCCTTCTGAAATGTGCCTAGCAAACATCATCCCTATCCTAAAAAGCAATAGAGATTAAATAGCGATATTAAAATCTTTGCTGCCATCATAGCGAGAAGATTGAACACAATCATCCCTCTCCTGATCAATAGGGACCAGGTCGGCTTTGTGACCGGAAGATCAGCCACAAATAATATCCGTCGCCTGATCCATTTCCTAGATCCCTCTGAGAAACGCTGACTCTGTTTCTGGATGCCGAAAAGGCGTTTGACAGAGTCAGCTGGGGGTCAATGAACTCAATCTTGAAGAAGTCCGGTTTTCAAGGCAAATTACTTCATATGATAGATACATTATACAAATCGCCATCAGCTAGGATAGTAGGGGCGGGCATCTCTTCTCCATGGTTCCAGATTAGGAATGGCACTCGACAGGGGTGCCCACTGTCCCCAATGCTGTAAGCTCTCTTTCTGGAGCCATTTGTGCAGTCGGTAAGACAGAACATAGATATAAAAGGATGCATGAGTGCCGGCAATTTGGGGAAGATAGCACTATATGCAGACGATGTGGTGCTCACAATTACTGACCCAATTAGATCCATAGCAGCCTTGATGGGGAAGATAAACAGATTTTCTAAAATGTCAAACTATAAATTGAATGTAAGTAAGAGCGAAGCTATCATAATGAATATGTCCCCCCCAGACATGCAATATATCAAGAATTCCTATGAATTCAAATGGACCCAGAGAGAGACCACTTACTTGGGTATAGAAATTTCGCCCAACCCGCAGAATCTATTAGACATCAACTATAGAGGCCTGCTATCTCAAACTAGCGTATCTTTGAAGCCGTGGAGGTCTCCTGGTGGGGAAGACTAAATATCAGAAGGTCATACGTCCTCCCTAAGTGGATATATTTATTTAGGTCAGTTCCCTTGCCGTTTCCTAAAGCTTGGTTGAGCGAAATCCAGACCTTATATATCAATTACATTTGGGGTACAAAAAAACCCTGTATTGCCCAAAAGACACTAAAAAAAACCATCTCTCAGGGCGGTATAGCTCTTCCAGACATTCAAATCTATCACGATGCAGCATTGATATGGCACACCTTGAAGTGGTTATCAGAGGATAATAGGCAGGAAGATTGGTACATATACGAATCTAAGCTAATCAATATCCCTGACTTAAGTCTAATTCTTTCTCTTAACGAGAAGGCAGAGGGCATACTAAAACAGAGATTTGAGGGAAATCTAATTCTCTCTAGCTTACTTTCCTTTTGGTGCAATCTTAAGAAGAAACTGGGATTTAGTCATGGCGGCGCGATGACGTAGACGCTGAAGGGAGGAGCGTCTGAGGTCGAGGGGGATGATGAGAGCAGCGGCCCGAAGGATCGTGAGAGAGTGGAGGTGGTGAAAGCGGAGCTGCGGTGAAGGTGGAATTTGCAGCCCTTTTCCATGTACCATTTTGCCGACCCTAAGTACACCAAAACGCGAGGAGTTTTACTGCTGCATTTATTTGACCAAGCTGACGAGAACCGGGGGTTGGAGAATCTCGGCATCTCTGAAGTGCGGGAAACCGGAAGCAGAGCTTCAGCTGGTGGCTGACAGGGAGAGCGGCGGCAAAGGAAGAGTCGAGAGTAATATGAATGGCCCGTTCAGGATGGAGACACCATGAAAACAGGCATAGTATAACCTGTTAAAAATCTACTCATTCCTGTCTGTGGCTTGACTGTAACACAAAGCTCCAATAAGACCCAATATATTCTAAGCATATGTGATTTCCCTGACTGGTTGATGACCCAGATATAGTTGTACTTTTCATTTGGTGTATGGAGCTAGGCATTCAGTGGGAGGATATAACACTGATGAATGGCACGTTGGTGGCTAATTAAATTCTGTCTCAGAGGACTTAGTGATATACTAAATCAGTAATCCTGTGTCGTGTATAGCACATGTTAGACGCTTTAGAAAGAAAAAATGGCGTCCAAAAGGGGGAGTGAAATAAATTCTGCCCCCAAAAAATTGAAAGCTAAAGAAAAACGAATTGTGGATTCAGTGAAGAAGAGGGAAAGTGGCATTGAAATTAATTTCCTCCCACAAAATACTACTCTACAGAGAGTGAGATAAATACCCCCCAAGAGACCAGTAGGAATGATATGGAGACGGAGTCACCTAAACATCCATTTAACAGCTCTGATGAATTAGATAATAAAGGGATAACGCAGGAATGTCTTCAGAAATGCCTAGACATGCAGTTACAAATGTTCAAAAAAGAGCTGTCTATCCAAATTGGGGATTTCAAGGAAGATATCTTAAAATTGGGAGACAGGGTTAAGTCTAATGAAGATAAGATCGAATATTTGGATGTAAATATGAAAGAAACAGAAGATAAAGTAGCTAAACTGAATCAAAAAGTACAAGATTTGGAGTCAAGACTGTCAGATATGGAAGATAGGGGCAGAAGAAAGAACTTAAGAATTCGTGGAGTGCCCGAATTAATTACTCAAGAGAATCTATTGGGATATCTATTGGACCTTTTTGATACTATGGGAATAAAAAACCTGGGGGAATCTGACATCGAGAGAGCTCATCGATGTAGGAAACCACCTAACATCCCAGAATCACACCCCAGAGATATCATAGTAAGATTTGCTCTCTATGGAATTAAAAGAAAGGTCACATTGGCAGCAAGAACCTTCACGACTTCAGAAGGAAAATACGGGAAAGTGTCTTTCTTCCAAGACTTATCTTTCTTCACTCGTCAGGCTAGGAAGACTTTCAGACCAGTTGTTGAAGTATTAAAACAGAGAACGATTAAATACTGGTGGGGCTTTCCAACAAAAATCTGCTTTATATATCATGATAGATTACTAGCATTCGAGAAAGCCAAAGAAGCTCAGATTTGGTTGGAAAAGGTTGCGGGGACTGTATAGGGGGGGAGGGAGATGGGTGGGAGTGTGACGGGGGGGATATAGTTTATTTGTTTATTTATCTAGTATTTTATTTTATTTTTTTGTCTCCGTTGGCCTTATTTGCTATTTATAATCATTGCTTTTGAAAACCCAAGATTCAATATAATTAGTATAAGGATAAGATAGGTAGAGGAGATAGACACATAATAGGTCCCACATATCCCGCTGGTACATGGGAAGTAGTATCACTGAAATTAGTCCTGATTGTTCACAAAGGTTGAAAATTTATAGCAGGGTAATAGAGAATTTGACACTAATATAAGATGCACTAAAGATTCCGAAAGGTTCCTTGGTAACACTAACAATAATTATATAAACATCTCACATGCATGGTGAATATCACAATACGAACGGAAGGGAGCTAAAGATATAAACGACACTAATGCACCTAGAAAGAAAATTTAGTGGCCAGAATGGGAGGGTATATACCTGAATTAGATTAGTGTGGGGTTTAAGGGTATAACACTAAAAACAATATTTTTGTTTGTTTTTATTTTTTTTCTCTCTCTTTTCTCCTTTTTGAGTAGAGAATGTATATTTTTGGCAGGTTGATCTAGGTTTATGGGGATAACGTTGAGGTAAGGACACCATATTGGGGTGAGGGGTAGTACCTTAGAGATGCAAAAGGGTGGATATGATGGGCACGGTTGATATGTACACTAAATTGCCTTGGGCATTTATTAATGAAGATGCGATAATTCCGCCTCTGTAGTAAGAATAGGATTTGTGAGAATGAGTTATACAGTCTTTGAACTGTATTAGTACTCGTATAACATGCAATAATTACTGAATGGGAGGATAAAAAGAATATGCTATAGAGTTAAAAAGTTTTGCTCCTTGTTGTTTTTTTTGTTTTTGTTTTTTCTCTTTCCCTTTTTCTCTCTCGCCCTCCTCCCTCCTTTTTTCCCTCGCATCTTCTTATCACCCAGTTCTTTCTTTTCTCTTCCCACCACCCTCACGAAAAAGGGCCAGGGAGATATAAAAGGAAACAGTAGTTAGAACCCTATCGACCTTGACTAATAGTTCTCCTAGTGGTTATGGGAAGGAGAACTATGGGGGATGTGAGGAATGAGGATGAACTAAATTGTAGTTCTATATGTTTTGTGTTATGTGTTTTTAAACTGTGGGGGCGAATTAAGGAGAGCGGTTGGTGGGGGTGGGGGGGGGGGGAGGAGAGCGAGGAGGAGGTCTGGGAAAAGACACGGTAAACTGTAATGATGAGAATGTTTGATAGATTCCTGTCACTGAACGCGCAAGGGCTGAATCTCCCACAAAAGCGTATTACCTTGATGGAATATCTGGTAAAGCAGAGGATAGAGGTAGCCATGATACAAGAAACCCACTGGAAGCTTGAATTTGCTAAAAAACTGGTGTTTGGTAAATACCCTCATATGGAAGTGGCATCACTGCCATCTCAAAAAAAGAGGGGGGTGGCGATAATGTTCTTAAGTATACTTAAATATGAGTTGATACACAAACTACAGGACCCGGAGGGTCGTTTCATTTTTGTTGTCTGCAAGCTGAACGACTTGCCATATACTTTTTTAAATGTTTATGCCCCCAACAATAGAAATGTGAATTTCCTAAATGGACTTATGCAAAAATTATATGACCTCATTCAGGGAACATTTACAATGGCTGGAGACTTCAATTGTATTGCTGACCCTGAGCAGGATAAAAAAGTTATCAAGGGGGTACGGTTGGACAGATCATTGTTTAGTCTTGCTAAAGCATTTAACGATTTTTTGGGGAAACATAGGCTGTACGACCTGTGGAGAACTCTCCACCCCAATGAAAGGGATTATACGTTTTACTCTAATAGATTTAAATCTTACTCTTGAATCGATATGTGTTTGGTGCAACCACAAGGGGTTAATGCATGTAAGCGGATTGACATTATGAAAATTCCATGGTCGGACCACAGTGCAATTATAGCTGATCTCAGATCTATACTTTAAAGAGAACTTAGCGGAAGAAACATCGAATTTTAATGTCTGGTGTGCGTACAAATGTGTAATAAGAGGCCACCTGATAAGTAGGGAAGCACATATAAATAAAAACCGCTCAGAGAATTTACCTGCACTGTATATTAAATTGCAAAATCTTAATAGGGAAAATAAACAATTGGCCCTGCCTACATATGAGAGGGAGATTGATTAGGAAAGAAATAAACGAAAAATTAATGATAAGAGCAAATAAGATTCTTACACGCAATAAACAAAATTGGTACTATCTGGGAAATAGACCTGAGAAATTACTGACTAAACAGCTACAGAATACAAATCTTAAAAATAGAATCATGAAAATTATAAATGAAGATAAAATTGCAGTCTCTCCTACACAGATAGGGCAAGAATTTAGAAATTTCTACTCATCTTTATATGGCATTTCAGATAGCGGCCAGACAAAAGAGCAAATAAGAGCGTATATAGCAGGGGCAAATTTAAATAGTCTCACTGAAAACCAAAAAATAAACTTAGATCTGCCTATAAATGAAAGCGAAGTAGGCAATGCAATTAAACATTTAAAGAATAACAAAGCCCCAGGACCAGATGGGTTTGCGGGAATATTCTATAAGAAATTGGCAAAAATCTTAATACCCCACTTGACAATTTTATTCAATGAAGCTAGGGAAAAACGCTGTTTCCCAGGGGAGCTGATGCAGGCATCGATCCTTCCCATTCTTAAGCCGGGAAAAGATCCCTCAAACATCAAAAACTATCGTCCCATATCCCTTATAAACTTAGATACAAAAATATATGCTTCCATACTGGCACATAGACTAAAAGGCTGCATGAACTCAATAATACACAAAGATCAAGTGGGATTCTTACAAGACAGGCAGTCAGGTGACAGCTTTAGGAAAATTATGGACTTGGTGGAATTCGCAAACTCAGCTAGGGAACCCATGCTGGCCCTGTCGCTAGACGCAGAAAAAGCGTTTGACAGGGTCAGTTGGGTTTTCCTAGAGGAGACCCTGGGGGCTATGGGAGTTGGTCCAGGTATGAAGGATGCAATTATGGCCCTCTACAACAAGCCCACAGCAAGAGTGATAGGTCAGAATATCGAGTCTACATGGTTTGACGTGCATAATGGCACGAGGCAGGGGTGCCCATTGGCCCCACTGCTATACATAATCTCCTTGGAACCTCTGGCAAATGTTATCCGACAAAATAAAAAGATAAAAGGGATAAAGGTGGAAATCCCCGAATATAAAATCTCTATGTACGCAGACGACGTTATGTTGACACTGGCTGATCCCGAATACTCTATCCCGGAGCTCTTAGAGGTCATTAAACAATATGGCGAAAAGGCTAATTATAAGCTGAACCTAGAGAAATCCCAGGCAATGTGTATCGCCATCCCGGACGAGATCCAGATAGAATTAAAAAAAAGATATCCTTTCTGTTGGAGGGGATCTGGGATAGAGTATTTGGGACTAACAATTCCTAGTAGTGGCAGAAATATATTGGAAACCAACTGTAATAGGCTGCATAGAGAGATGGAAATTAACCTTAAAAAATTGAGGAATTTAACCATCTCATGGATGGGACGAATAAATACCATCAGGGCATATATTATGCCCAAATGGATGTACGCATTTAGGATGATCCCGGGACCCCTAAAACAAGAACAATTTGGGAAGTCGGAGAAAGTACTTTTAGATTTCATTTGGTTAGGGAAAAAAGCAAGAATTAGCAAAAACGTTCTATATTTGGACATTACAAAGGGCGGGCTGGGAATGCCCATCCTGAAAAATATATGGGAGGCAAGCATGCTGATGCACGTCAGTCAAATACAATGGCAGAGCAACAGGGATAAAGATTGGTGGCAAATAGAATTCAAGACAACTGAATTGAGAAACTTAGAATGCATCCTATGGATGAATAAGGGAAAAAGAATAGATATGCAGAAAAAACTGCCAGGTAATACTCTAGGTGTATTAGTGGATTTCTGGGAGAGATTAAAAAAGAGAATAGGATTAGATAATAAGTTTCTGGATTCTGCGCCAATTGAAACCCTAGAATACCATACAGTAGATCTAGATACAACAAATTGGAGACGTGCAGGAATTCTTAAAATCTCTGACCTGTTATCAAAAAGTAAGATAATTGAGTTCTATGCCATAAGGGAGAAATATAATCTCCCTGTAGGTGACTTGTTTAAATTTCTTCGGATAAAACACTGTGTACAAGAAGGTCTTTTTAGAAGTAGGGGGAAGGAGGATGATTCTCTAATTCTTGATCTGTTTGATAATAAAACTAAAAAAAGGATTCTAAGAACCTGCACAATGACTATTGAGCAGATATATCAGATTCCGATCCCCTCAGCATGGAGTAGGTGGGAAAGAGAATTAAACCCTAATGGGGATATAGAAGTTAAGGAAGGAAACTGGTAGAAGGCATGGAATCAGGTGCGGAAATATATACACTGCCTAAATCTGCAAGAAATTTTCTTTAAAGTTAACAATAGGAGGTATCTGACCCCGATAAGGTTAAAAAAAAAAAATCCCGAATTGAAGGATATATGTTGGAGATGTGGAAAAGATAGAGGTACCCCGTCACATATATTTTTGGGAATGCGCGGATCTTCGAGACTGTTGGAGGGAAGCCTTTTCGGCCAGATTCGACGATCTGTGGCATGAGGGTGGTGGGGTCAGTTAGGAGGGCTTCTGTTCCACCAAAACTTGGAAAAAATTAATAGATGGGATATACCCCTTGTATTACATATACTCCTTGCAGTAAAGATGGGATATACCCCTTGTATTACATATACTCCTTGCAGTAAAGATAGTGATAGCAAGAAAGTGGAAAAAGACAGGAAGAATTAGTTGGACACATGTGAGGAACCAAATAAATACACAATGCGCAATGGAAAGGGGTTACTTTCTTAATAGAGCAGATCTAGATAGATTTAATAACATTTGGAAAAAGTGGAAGGAGGAGTAGGTGTCAGTAAAAGAGATAAAAAGGAGAAGGGAGGAGGGAGGAGAGGAGGGAGAGATAAAAGGGGAAGGATGGGGGAGAAAGGGAAGGGGAAAGAGAGAAAGGAAAAGAGAAAAACAGGGCTACCTCAAGATGCTTCGGGGATTATCCTGCTCCTCCGCTCTTGTCTCCCTCCCCCCCTTTCCCTCCTACCGAGCACGCTCTAGAGGGTATCATCATAATGATGGGTTGTATTGGTCGCCACAGTAATTGTTTTGTCTTGTAATCGTTCTGTCTTTTTTTTCTCTTTTTAATGTACTGTTGTCTGTAGTGATGTTAATGTGAGACACGTTTTTGTGACTCTAATTTTATATGTCTATGTAAATTTGTTATAAGAAAATTAATAAAAAGAATTAAAAAAAAAAAAAAAAAAAAGAAACTGGGATTTAATTATATTTTCTTTCCAGAATCCCCACTGGTTCTCTTTCGTTGGAGAATCCCTAATATAAGACTGGCCAAATAGGCCAGATTTGGTCTAACTAAATATTCCCAATTGGGGGGGGGGGGGGGAATTAAAATCTTTCTCTTCCTTGGCTGGAGAATACTCGCTACCCTTTGGGGAGGTTTTTACTTACCTTAGAGTGAGAGGATATATTCTGACTGAAACGAGAGAGCACAATGTGGGAAAAATGGGGATGTTCCAGTTAAAAAAATAATCAAAAGCCAAATCTTTTCCCTAGAGGATATAGACAAACCTAAAGCTTTGATAAGGTGGGAGGTAGATATAGGCTATGAAATCAGTCTCACAGATTGGCTAAAAACCCATGTCATATCTGAGAAAGTCTATACATTGCCTAAATCTGCTTGAATTGTTTTATAAGATCATGCACAGATGGTATTTGACCCCGGATAGAATAGGAACGATGTATCCAGACACTTCAAACTTATGCTGGAGATGCTCTAAAGATGTAGGAACGTTCAACCAGATCTGGTGGACATGTCCTGACCTGGGGAAATTCTGGCATATGGTAACGAATCTACTGGACTCCCTAGGAATAAAAATAAACAACGAATATAAAACATATATTATTCACCTCCATTGGCCTACACTGACTCCTATACACAAATATCTATCAGAGCATATCCTGATTGTAGCTAAGATGTTAATAGCCCGCAACTGGAGATCCCCAAATATACCAACCTGGGGAAACATAGAGCACCAACTTCAGATGAAGATTAACCAAATAGTAGGGAAAATAAGTAATCTCCCTAATGAGGCATATAATAAATGGAAGAAAAAGTTTGTGGAGAGTAAAGGGTATATCACCCCATCTAGTATCCCGGATTAAGTTCTCTAGCCATAGCCACCATAAATTAGATCAATCCCGAGTGAAGCCGGATTATATATAATGGCAGTTATTCTGGGCCTCCCCTCCCTCCTCCTCCCCCCTCATTCTGAGATTAAGGATAACAGCTAATGGTATTCACCTATAGCTGGACTAAGACTCTCTCTGTAAATGAATAAGTTAAAACAAGCTTAGTTGTGAAATATTGTATCGTCATGTTCTTGTCCACAGTTTGTCCTCACATATTGTATTGTCATATTATTGTCCACAGTTTGTCTATTGTACTATTTTCTCTTTTTTTGTATTATAAGAAAATGTATAAATAAAGATTTCAAAAAAAAAAAAAAGTATTCAACTATTTTCATTTGTAATAAAAATGTTATTGACAAATTGCATTCCTATTTTTTATTCCCTTCCTCTGCACTCACATTGCACCTAAAGGACTTAACACAGCACCATACAGTACCCACAGAACTTGCCATGCACCTATATTGCACCCACAGCACTTGGCTTGCACTCATATTGCACCTACATGATTTGGCATGCCACAGTGTCACTTTGCCCACAGAACTAGCCAGTGTCACTTTCCACATAGGACATGTTATTTTGCCCCACAGACCATGCCACAGCATCACTTTGCCTATTAAAATAAACCAGTTTTCCCATTAATATGCCAGTGGTTGCCCATAAATATGGCACAGCCAATTTGCCCAGTAATATGCCAGTATTATTTTGTAATTCATAAACCACAATTTGCCCAATAATATGCCAGCATTATTTTGCCGTTAATAAGCCAGCCAATTTGCCCAATAATATGCCAGTATTATATTGCCGTTAATAAGCCAGCCAATTTGCCTTACAATATGCCAGTATTATTTTGCCATTTAATATGCCCCAGCCAATTTGCCTAATTAAATGCCAGTATTATTTTACCATTAATTTACCACAGCCAATTTATCGCATAATATGCCAGTATTATTTTGTCATTAATAAGCCACAGCCAATTTGCCAATAATATGCCAGTATTATTTTGCCATTAAAAAGTCACAGCCAATTCTCCCAATAATATGCCAGTATTATTCTGCTATTTAATATATGCCAGTATTTTGCCATTCAATAAGCCAGTATTTTGTCACTCAATATGCCAGCATTTTGCCACTCAATATGTCAGTATTTTGCCATTAAATATTCCATCCTTTTACCATTATAATTGCCAGTATATTGTCACTCAATATGCCAGTATTATTTTTCCATTCAGTATGCCAGTATTTAACGCCTCAATTTTCCAGCATTTAACCCCTTAATATGGCAGAATTTTGCCATTCAATATGCCAGCATTTAACCCCTCAATATGCCAGCATTTAACCCCTCAATATGCCTAAATTTTGCCATTCAATATGCCAGAATTTTGCCATTCAGTATGCCAGTATTTAGCTCCTCAATATGCCAGATTTTTGCCATTCGATATTCCAGCATTTAACCCCTCAATATGCCAGTATTTTGTCACTCAATATGCTAGCATTTAACCCCTCAATATGCCAGAATTTGTCACTCAATATGCCAGGATTTAACCCCTCTACATGCCAGTATTTGTCACTCAATATGCCAGGATTTAACACCTCAATATGCCAGCATTTAACCACTCAATATCCTCCCCTTTCCCCAGTACTTACCTTATTTGCTGCTCTGTCTCTGCTCCGGCCGTCTCCTCCGTGCAGTCTTCCCTCCGGCACGGAGGAGGAAAACACAGCCACCGGATTTGACATCTGGTCGCATTGAGTTATTTATTTAATTTTTTTTTTTAAATATTTCCGGCAGCCGAATCCAGCGGGAAAAAAAAAATTGTTCAGCGATGCGCAGCGGGGAGGGGGTGCCGGCAGCACGGGTATCACCCCCGCTGGTGGTGTCACCTGGTGCGGTCGCCCTCGGGACGTCACTGGTTGTACCAAAAAATTGTACCATTAAGGAGAAGGATGAGGACCAGTATCAACTGGCCTTTCCTTTTGGGAAGCCACAATATACCTGGACTTAGTAAATTGAAGGAACCAGTTTATATGAAGGCCTCAGAGCCTAGAATATGATTCATTTGGATCACTATGCGTTAGGTTTTAATGCTGTAACTATAATCTTATAAAATTGCTTAGATATTAGCTAAATTGACATAACTTAAATAGAATTAGTAAGGAATGTGTTTATCACAAGAGACTTAAATATATGTGTACAAATGCCTATGATTAAGAATATGAAGAAATTCTTGAATTAAGTTTGTTACATTGTGGAATTTCACTTATCAACTGAAATTGTATAGGACATTTATATATTATATTGTATTCACTTGGGATTGAGAAATTTTCATTTAAAATCATTGTTACATTTGTGGGCTAAGGGGCGCCCTCTACTGGACAATGTTGTGAACAAAGGTGACTACATCCTAATAAATATGAATTAGAGAGGAGAGGGGAGGAGCGATGACGTAGAGACGCACGTACGACTTGCGCACGATGCGGATGCGGAGTAGGAAGTAGATGGTGAGGAGATCCAGCATGGAAACTTTCGATCACCGCTGAATAAATCCACGACTCTAAAACCATCGGATACATCTGAATCCACCTCTACCCCGAAGTACAAGATATCTACCCCTCTCTCAAACACTCGATAACAGCGACCACGGTGATTGGCACCAAGCGGAAACGCAGCCACCACCGGCGACCCCGCAACTGGGCGGAGGAGTTCAAGACTCGGACCTCCTCGCGTGGTAAGGGCCGACCGGACAAAGCTGCATCCTGCCATACCTCATATATGAAGGGCTGCTGGGCGATGAACCCACCATCCATCTAAGCGAGAGGAAAAACAGGCAGCGAGATACCAACAAACCGTGAGTCCGTTCCAAATTTCACTCTATTCCTGCAGTTCAACACACAGACTGTGCTTACCTTTGCGTGGGTGATAGACGCTCTCCTAAGGTTCCATAATAGCATATAATAAACTGCCTGAAGGCTATTAAGGGCCATTAATATACTGCTCGATAAGCCAAGAAAGAACCAAAGCCGAGGGGCATAAGGCCACGAAAATCTGGAAATATTCTATCAGATCTTAGAGAGTCAAGGAAAAGAGAAGTTAAGAGAGAGGGGAGACAATATATGATAGAGAATACTAAAGAGCTGAAAAGGTGGAGACAGAGGAGATCTTGACATTATCCATATAATCAAAATAGTGAGCCTCAAGAGGAGATTAAGGAAGTCAGCAGAGGCAGAAAGGTGAAGCAGAAAAATATTAAACTTAAAAACCTAAGGAGAAAGAAGGGAGATATAAGACAAAATGGCACCTAAGGGCAAGGAGAAGAGGGAGGATAAAGACAAAGGTATAAATCAAGAAAGAAATAAATCTATTAATATCTTCTGCTCCCCTAAACAATCCGGAACCCTGCAAAAACAAAGACACTCGATAGACAATAATAATAGTGAGACAATAACTACGGGACAAACAGAAGTTATGGGAAAGGAAAAACTAACTATATCTGAAGATTCCATATCCCTCTTAATGGACAATTTGTATGAAAAGATCAAACGAGACTTAATTGCAACAAAGGAGGACTTAAGCAAAGAAGTTGCACACTTGGGCGAAAAAATAAACCAACAAGGTAACCAAATACTAGAGATTGAAAAAAAACAGGAACTACTACAAAAAGATAATAAAAACCTAGAGAAAAAGATAATAAAACTGGAACTAAAAATAACGGAAATAGAGGATAGATCCAGAATGAAAAACATAAGATTAAGAGGAATTCCAGAAGATGTGAAGCATGAGGATTTAGAAGAATATATAACATCATTCTTCAACTCACTTATAGGCACCCAATTGGGACCACTTCCCTACGAAAGATACCACAGACTCCCAAAGCCTAAAGAAATTACCAACGACTCTCCACGAGATGTGATCGTCAGATTCTCAAATTACAATATCAAAGATAAGATAATGAAAGCATACAGGAAAAATATTTCAGCAGAAGGACAATTCAAAAAGATCATAATTTTTGCTGACATCTCCAGAGCCTCTAGAACAATAAGATATGGATATAGAGAACAAACCTCTAAACTCAGAGAAAATAACATTGCTTACGTATGGGGAGCACAGAACAAACTGATTGTAACATATGAGGGCCAGAGACATTACTTCTTAAGCCCAGAAGCTGCACAACAACAAATTGTAGCCTGGCTAGCCAGGAACGAAGACATTTGATAAAATTCTATTCATGTTATAGAGATATTCCATGGGGGACGTTTTGGGGTGGGGGTGGGGGAGGTGAGACTCTCTGTCCTTTAGTATCACCTTCTTCTCTTTTTATTTTTTTTTTTATTTTTCTTTTTTCTCCTCTCTCAACTTGTCCAATCCCTACACCTATTTCTTAGTCACATTCTGAATTAGTTACCAATTCACTTGTCAACTTAGTACTTCACTTTTATCACCCCGATACACAATACACAACAATTACTTATGTTTTATTTTTTTTTATTTTTTTTATTATTTCTTTCTTCCTACATAAATTACACATATCTAATTCACACATGTATTTTCCCATTATATCCTCCACAGGGAGTCACCTAAAAACCTATTCACTAATGGTAAGCACTATATTCTCTACAACACAATATCCAACACATAGCACCAACTCACTAGTACACTAGAATCAAGTTTACCTTTCCCCCCCCTTTTTTTTTTTTTCTCCCTCTCCTCTCCATCTCCCCTCCCCCCCTCCCGTAGGTGGGGGATAGCGGTGAGATTTCTCTCCTGCCCTCCCCTTGCCCCCCCAGTGCTGAAGGTTTTGAAAATCTGTATATATGTACTATTCTATGCATGAGGGCATTAGAACCATCGGAAATCCCCATATTCCCAAATTTTGGGAAGGATGGGGACACATCGTCCAATACCGAGAATCCCACCTCCCTCCTAGTACCTCCCCAAGTATATGGGAGACCACCACGAGAGATAGTGATCAATTCTCGCCCTCTCCCCCATTTCTTTCCTTTTCCTTTTCTTCTTTCTTTTTTTTTCGCCTTCTCTTTTCCTCTCCGTAATATAGAGAGGCGGGCCATGCTCTCCATTTTTGTCGGGGGACACATGGCGCCATGTGCAGGCCGGTGGTTGGTCCTGAAGGATAATGGGGGAGGTCCGACCCCGCCCCTGCGGGCGGACGATAGAAAGATATTTTTATGACATAGGAACCCGTTTGATAATTATTGATGAATTTGCCCCAAGTATATAATTATCAACATATGTACGAGACGGAGGGTGACTTTAGGTTCCCTTCATACGTCCTCCTTATTAATGTAGATAAAATAAATAAAATAAATTACCTCCTGTATCGATCCATGCTAAAAATTAGAAAAATTAGACCATACGATTTTGACTAATACTAATCCTTACGAAATACTTACCTAATCCGCACAGTATGTATCCTGCGGCGGCAGCAGGACAGTTTGAAGATAAATTCTTCATCTCGATGCGAATGATGTTATGTAAAAATGTTTTCTGTATCTAAATACCACTGTATGTACATAATATCAGATGTAAAGACAAGTTGCTGTATATGTTCCTCCCCCGGGAACCCAATAAGAAGGATGAAAATCTGCCCGCTTGAAAAGAGACAGGCCGACTCCCAAAGAAAATCCCATGTCCCTTGAGTTCCTTACGCTAAATGCCCAGGGACTGAACTACCCCCCCAAAAAAGAGATCATCTTTACCATCTCCTAAAACAAAAAAACATAGACGTAGCATTTGTACAGGAGACTCACTGGAGGCTACCTACAGAAATATACTGGAAATACTCTAGATTCAAAATAGCAATTCAATCCAACTTCTTAGAGGGACATAAAAAAAAGAGGAGCAGCTATTTTTGTTTCCAATAAATTAAAAATAGAAAGTATCCACGAAGAAACTGATATAAATGGTAGATATGTCATCTGGATATGCAAAATCAATGACATAACATATACTCTTGTAAATATATACAGCCCAAACCAATGTCCAATCCGCTTCCTGAATAAACTTTATGAAAGAGTAGAACAACTTACAAAAGGTATCTTGATTATCGGAGGAGATATGAACTGTGTACCAGATAGCAAACAAGATAAAAGCTTGCCCCAAGGGGCCAAATTCGATCCCTCAATAAAGAGAACAGCCAAAACCTTCAAAAACTTTCTAGACAAAAACGCACTATATGATATTTGGAGGATCCAGCACCCAGAAGTGCGGGATTTCTCTTTTTTCTCGAAGGTACACAGTTCATACTCCAGAATAGACATGCTAATGACCCATGAATTAAATCTGGACCAGATCATATCCTCAACAATAGGCCCGATATCTTGGTCTGGTCATGCACCTATTTTTTACTCCTTCAAAAATAACCTGGAATATAAACAGAGAAATAGATGGAGATTAAATGAATCCCTATTAAAAAGCAACACGGAAATATTACAATTAAAAAAACAAATTAACAACTTCTTAGATAATAATGATAACGGAGCAGTCACAGACTTCACTCTATGGTGCTCCCTCAAATGCTTTCTGAGAGGACTATTTATAAAATTAGGGGCAGAGAGAAAGTTTAAAAGAAACAAAACACTAGCAGACTTATACATAGAACTCTCTAAACTCGAAAAGATAAACAAGCGTACGCCAACTATATCAGTCTCAAACTTAATACAAAATCTGCAAGTAATAATTAAAAAAAAATTGGAAGAAAAGGCAAAAAAAAGCCCTACGTACACTTAAACAAACATGGTATATAGGAGCAAATCGGGTAGATAAAATCTTGACAAATAAACTAAAAGGTAAAAAGGCAAGAAACATCATAAATAAATTAACAATAGGATCAAAATCAGTACTATCCCCCAAGGGAATTTCTACAGTGTTTGAGGAATACTATCATTCCTTATATAATATACATCAGGGGAATAAACCCCAAATTGATACAAGCTTCTTTCTCCAAAAATTGAACCTCCCTCAATTAAACAAAACAAAATTAGATATTCTAAATGCTCCCTTTACCCTACAAGAGATAAAAAACACTATTACAGGTCAAAAACAAAAGAAAGCACCTGGACCAGATGGCTATCCAGCCAAATTATATCAAACATTCATTGAAGAAATATCTCCACTCCTTCTAAGGATCTACACAAAAATATCAGAAGGTCAACAGTTTCCACAAGAGATGCTTCAGGCAACTATTTCACCTATATTAAAGCCCGGTAAAGATCCAGCCACCCTATCGAACTATCGCCCAATCTCATTGATAAACCTAGACATAAAAATATTCTCGAAAATCCTAGCTGATAGACTAAGAGAAGAGATGCAGGCGACAATATAAGAAAGATTATTAATATCATCGATCACATTAATAAAAAAAAATTACCATCAATAGTGATAGCACTTGATGCAGAAAAAGCATTCGACAGGGTGAGCTGGACTTTTTTAGAAACAGTAATGGATACATTTGGACTGAAAGGCCCATTCAAAATAAACACTATGTCACTATACACATCACCCCAGGCAAGAGTGGTAGGCCCAGGGCTCGACTCAGATTGGTTTACTATTCGTAATGGTACCAGACAAGGCTGCCCTCTGGCCCCTCTCCTATATCTATTAACAATAGAGCCACTAGCAGCTCTGATAAGACAAACACAAGAAATTAAAGGAATTAAAATAGCTAAGGATGACATGAAAATTCCCTTGTTCGCAGATGACATCTTGCTGACCCTCAATAACCCGATAGAATCCTTAAGATCTACAATGGAACAGATAGCGAAATTTAGCGAATACTCTAACTATAAATGAAACTTGAATAAAACACAAGTCATACAAACCAATATTGACGATAGTACACTAGATTTCTTAAGGCGGACCTATCATTGGAAATGGGATAATAAAACTATCGACTACCTTGGGATAAAACTAAAGATAAATCTTGATACAATAATCCAAACCAACTATTCTGATATGATAGAATACTTCAGGGAGAGATTCAGGAAATGGAAGGGACTAGAAATTTCTTGGCTAGGGCGTCTGAATTCAGTAAAATCTTATCTAATTCCCAAATTACTATACCTCTTTAGATCAATCCCTCTTCGAGTGCCACAACAAACTCTAAAAACATTTAAAACCATAATCATGGAATATATATGGAATAATAAAAAACCTAGAATATCGTACAGCTCCATGATAAGAAAAACTAACAATGGTGGATTCGCAATACCGAATATAGAGTCCCTCCATGAAACAGCTATGTTTTCCCATTTTTTAAAATGGGGTAATACAATATCTAAATCTACAAACTGGTACAAGATAGAAAAAGAAAGCTGCGAGAAATTCGAACCATATCATCTTTTATGGTTCGATAATTTACGATCATACCAATCTCAAAATCCCATAATCCAAAACATTATTAACACCCTGATAAAATTTAAAAAAATGAATAAAATTACCAATGGAATACTAAAATCAGCCCCACTAGATGCTATTTCATGGAATATAGATAACATAAAACTAGATAAATGGAAAGATCTGGGAATCAGTAATATTTCACAAATTCTTCAACAGAACTCTTTAGCCCCATTTACCCAACTACAGACCAAATTCAATCTCCCTTCAGTGGAATACTTCTCCTACCTTAGAGTTAGAAACAAATTAAAATCAACAAATATTCTGGAAAATCCCCAACTCGAACAATTTTTAGGGAAACAACATAACAATAAAATAGTTAGGAAGATCTCCCAATTTAATGATGCCAGAATAGATGCATCAAAAGATCAGTCCTGGATGAAATGGGAACTAAAGATAGGATGTAATTTTACGCTTTAAGAATGGCTCCGGGCACAAATAACAATGAAAAAGAGCATACATAATCTGTCATTACAAGAAACATACTACAAGATTATTTTTAGATGGTATCTGACACCAATACAAATACATAAGTTTTCACAAGATAAATCCAAATTATGCTGGAGGTGCCAAGAACTTGAGGGAACACTCCTTCACATGTGGTGGTCCTGTAGCAAATTACAACCAATAACTAAAAAAATAAATAACATCCTAACAAAATTGATTACAGATTCAAGCCCACTGACACCTAATCTGTTCCTCTTTCACATAGGTATCCCAAGAAGTACAAAGGAAATACAATATTTACTTATACATATTATTCTAGCAACAAAACACCATATAGCAAGAAACTGGAAAAACACTGAAACCATTAATTGGACAGAAATAATATCACAGATCGACTACCAGTGCTCAATGGAAGAAGGATTCTATAGCTCTAAGGATCAATATGGACTCTACAGGAAAATATGGGAGAAATGGGGGGAGTTGAAGAACTCTGGGCATTTGGTGTGAGAGGGGGGGGAAAGAGATAAAAAAAAAGGGAGCGACCTGCCACTCAACTCAAGTGAGCAAATTAACGTTTATACTATAAATTTTCGATTACATACTTGTAACTAGAGACTAATATCAACTTCAGCAAAAATTATAATAAAATAAAAATAACTTTTTTTTTTTTTTTTTTGACACTCAGTACTAGCATTGGATACATCTTAAGAGTGGATGAGGCGGCTTGAAACATCATTGTGTCTCTTTTATCTCTGGTTCTGATGTTTTATAGTACAATGTTTTCTTATAAGGAGCTTAAGTGCATCTTATTAGGTGGGGTCTTGAGAGAGAGTCTGACCTTATGCTCTCTCGCTATGTTCTCCCCCCCCCCCCCCCCCCGTTGTTGTAGCTAGAATGACGAACGAGACGAACGAGACTCACAGGACTTACAGAACGAACAAAACATAATTTGTCAAAGATGAATCCACAAAGCCTGGTAACCTGGTTGGTACCTTTTGGAGGAGAACGCCAGAGGATCAGGACTTATTTATTTCGTGGCTGCTTTCCTTCTATGCGCCGCGACCTCTTTATTTGAGTCATTGACCTTTCTTCTCTAGGTTTTCCAGCCACTTAATCCACATTTGGTTTTTTATAATATTATAACCCGACCAGGCGGTTAGGCCTTTCTCCATTTTCATTTGGAAGCGTACTTGTGTCAGGATCATCTGCCAGGTGATATCCTTTGAGGATTTCCAGTTCCTGGCTATGGAAAGTTTCGTGGCTGCCAAGATATGGTGTAATACTATCTTTTCTTCTTTTCTCATTTGTGGGAATTTTATGTGTAGGAGGGCGAGAGCAGGGTTTACTGGTATTTCCATATCAAGTATTGTGTTAAGTTTTGAAAAAACTGTTATCCAAGTCTTAGTTATTAGTGGACACTCCCACCATATATGTATATAGTCTCCCGCATGGGAGCCGCATCTCCAGCATAGGTCCGATGCGTCCTTATATATTTTAGCTAATAGTGTTGGAACCCTGTACCACCTATTATGCAGTTTATAGCAGCACTCAGTAATATTAAGGCAGTGAATATTTTTGGTTATTTCTGCCAGTGCTGAGTTCCATTCCTCCAGAGTGATGTCTAAGTTTAGATCTTGTTTACATTTTGGGAGTGCAGATGGTATCTGTTGTTTTCTACATGCATTGTTGTACTTTAGACAGGTACTGATCCTACATTTTTGGCTGTCTTGCTGAATTAGTTTTATCAATTTCTGTGTTCTTGAGTCCTTATCTGAGATATAAAGATGCTTGAGTAGGAAATTATTGACTCTCATATGTGTATATCGTTCACTTACTGGGAGGTTGTATAGCTCTTGGAGATTATTGAAATCTCTGATTTTAGTCCCATTCAGTAGGTCGCTTATTTTTGTTAACCCCTTAGCGGACCAAGTTCGGAGTTGTATGTTGTCTATCAATCCCATCAGTGTGTTCAATGATAAATTTGTGAGTATCCTATTTTCTAGTCCAGCTTTTTTCCGGAGTCTGTCCCAGCAGCTGCTTAAATGTTTCAGGATTTCTCCAGGGTTTGTTGGAGGTTGCTGTTCTTTTATGATTCTTCTCCCGCCCTTAACTCTCCAGAAGAAGGGTAGTATCCCACCATACTCTTTTACCGATTCATCTTCCAGTGGATACCAGGATTCTCGCTGTGATTGATCACTGAGGGTGTATAAAATATGCTGAAGGCATGAGGCCCGATATTGTTCCTCAACATCTGGCATCCCTAGTCCACCTTGTTTACCATTTTTGGCTAGGAGATGTAGACACAGTCTTGGTTTTTTATTAAGCCAAATAAATCTGGAGAGAGATGATTGAATCATCTTCAACCAGCTCTGGGGGACCTTCAACGGAATCATACGGAAGATGTACATAATTTTGGGCCAGATATATGATCTGATGGTATTTATTTTACCACTCCAGGAAATTTCAAGATTTTTCCACTTTTTCAGCTTCTCATTAATTTCTTTGAAGATCGGCATGATGTTCATTTCCATCATATTTGTTGGATTCTGCGTTATGTTTATGCCCAGGTATTTAAATGTCTTCTTTGACCAATTGAAGTCGTATGTTGCTTGGAGCGCCCTTCGAACGTCTTTGTGCCTGTTCACTAGTATGGCAGCTGTTTTATTAGTGTTAAGTTTATAATTAGAGAACTTGCTGTATTCTGTAATACAATGGATCAGTGCCTCTAAGGATGTCTGTGGGTCCCTGAAGATTAACAAAATATCATCCGCATAGAGCATAATTTTCAGATTGTCCTTTTTTGATCGGAGACCCCTGATCTTAGAGTTATCTCTTATCTGCTCTGCTAAAGGTTCCACTGTAGGGGCATACAGAAGGGGTGAGAGAGGACATCCCTGTCTGGTGCCGTTGTTAATTTTAAACCATTACGACTGGATCCCTTGTCCCATAATTCTGCCCATGGGTGACGTGTATAACGCCATAATTGCGTTATTTATTTTACCGGAGAAACCAAAGGCTTGTAGGGTTGCAGCTATGAAGTTCCACCCGACACGATCAAAGGCCTTTTCGGCGTCCAATGAAAGGGAAAGTGTCGAGATCTTCTCTCGATGGATTTTCTCGTACAGATCTATTATTCTTCGTATGTGGCCCGAGGAATGACGGCCTGGTACAAATCCTACTTGGTCTTTATGGATTAGACTAGTGATGACTTTCTTAATTCTCTCCGCTATTATCCCTGCATATAGTTTAGAGTCAGTGTTCATAAGTGATATTGGCCTGTAGCTGGTAACGTCTTCCGGGTTTTTACCCTGTTTTAGAATAGTCACTATATTCGCTTTTAGTATTTCTTCCGGTATAGCTCCTTTGTCCATGAATTCATTAAATGTATCTTTCAGGTCATTGCAGAGGATTTCCTTGTAGATCTTATAGAAGACGTTATCATAACCATCAGGGCCTGAGGCTTTTTTCTTTTTTCATCTTTCTATAGCTGTCATAATTTCCGTTATAGAGACTGGTTGGTTGAGGATA
The DNA here is from genome assembly GCA_036172795.1 of Pelodytes ibericus. Classification (NCBI taxonomy): domain Eukaryota; kingdom Metazoa; phylum Chordata; class Amphibia; order Anura; family Pelodytidae; genus Pelodytes; species Pelodytes ibericus. Next base: position 292,911,961 of record CM069857.1, read on the forward strand.
TCCAGCTGGTCTTGTGTTAGTTGTTTCATCCTTTTGTTTCTAAAGTACTGCTGTGCGTTTTCATTGTGGGCTGTTTTTGGGAGATTGTATAGCCTTTTATAATACTGTGAAAAGGCCTGACCAATTTTCTCTGGGGTGAGCCTAGTCTCCCCTTCATAAGTGATCTTCGAGATCTTATCCTTCATTCTTTTATTTTTTAATTTGTTCGATAGCATGTTGTCTGATCTATTGCCTTTGTAGTACCACTTTGAATTTAGAATCTCTAGATTTCTGTTTATTCTATTGAGAAGTTGTTCATTTATCCTGTCTTGTAAAGCCTGGATTTTATTGGTTACTTCTCTGGTTGGGGCAATTTTGTTAGCAGTGGACTGATTAGCTAACTGGATGTATAGTTCTGAAAGCGGAAGATCTTTCTTTTTTTTTTCCTGGGTTCCGAGTTTAATTAGATGGCCTCTGACTACACACTTTAATGTGCACCAAAGAATAGATGGTGCGATTTCTTCACTTCTGTTTTCTTTTTGAAAGTTCTCTATAACTTCTTGTATGTATTTTCTGTTGATTTCAGTGGATATTAATCTGTTGTTAAATCTCCAGTCTGCTCTGACTTTTTTAGTCCCTCCTTTTATATTCATGATCACTGCACTATGATCTGACCAGGTGACGTCTAGGATAAGGGTTTTGTTGATTTTAGAAGTAAGGCCAGGGTTGCAAAATATTAGGTCGATCCTGGAATAGGAACTATGTGTTTTAGAGAAGCAGGTAAAGTCCCTTTCCTTAGGGTGAAAGATGCGCCATACATCATATAAATCTGCTTTCGCCATCAAGTCTCTCATCCTCCTGGCGCCATTTTGATTTCTTCTATCCTGGGCCGTTTCTTGCTTATTTTTCCGGTCAATCTCAGGATCCATTACCATATTTAGGTCTCCCAATAATATGGTTGCTCCTTGTCTAATTCTCTCAATTTTATATAATAGCTTGGTTAAGAATTTTATTTGAGAGGTGTTTGGGGCGTACGCATTGGCGAGAGTGTATGTTTCGCCTTCAATTTCGCCTACCACTATAAGGAATCTCCCCTCCGGGTCTTTTTCGAGAAACCTAATTTTCAAAGTGATATTTTTAGAGAAGAGGATCGCCACCCCTCTTTTTTTCCCCCTTTCCAGTGAAGCTACAAGGACCGTTGGAAAGTTACTTGTATTTACTCTAACTTCATCCTGGGTATTCCAGTGTGTCTCTTGTAGCGCCATAATATCAATATTTTCTTTTTTAAGAAGATTAAACAGTAATGATCTTTTCTGGGGTGAGTTCAAGCCCCGGATATTTAAAGAAGCAACTTTAACCATGGTATAACAAGTGGGGTGTATGTTTCTGTTTCCTACCCAGCCCAAGCATAAATTGTGGAATCATCTTTGCACACATATACACGTCGACATAAAACAAAAACCCATCCCAAACCGGCTTTAGACCGGATATTCTCTGCTCTAAGGCATAAATATGCCTAGCGTAGAGCTTGTAATTCATATAAAATGAATTTAGGAGCTGGGCAGCTTTAACAGGCCTATATATCTTACCTTGCCTTTCCTTCTTTTCCCCTCTTCTTCCTTCCCCCCCCCTCCTTCCTCTCTCTCTCCCCTCCCGTCCCCTCCTTCTTTCCCCATGTGGGTTGATATCCAGGGTAAGTTGTCTTCTCGATCCTTTCCTCTCCCTCCCTGTCCCCATTCCCTCTCCTCCCCATCCCTATGGCTTATCTATAGTATAGCTCTTCCTCGGAAATCCGAGGGAGGTATGAGGTCAGTCGCCAAGGAGAGGGAAAAGAGGAGAGAGAGAAAAAGAGAAGAAGAAGGAAAAGAGAGAGAAAAAGAGAAGAAGAAAGAAAAAAAGAGAAAAAAAAAATTAACAGACTGTTGATTGAGTATATGTGATACTGGTGATTTGATGTATGCTGGTTGTGGTGTAGGGGGAGAGTGCAGTAGAATGAAGATAAAGTGTGTTCGTGGGAAGAGAAAAAAAAAAAATAACAGAAGTGGATGAACTGATTATTGGGAGTATGTGATACATGTGAATTTAATGTGTGATGGTTGTGATGGGGGGGAGAGTGCAGTGGGAAATTAAAGATAGTCTGTGCTCGTTGGGAAGAGAAAAAGGAAAAAATTATTATTGGACGGTTGATAAATATATGAGGTGCTAGTGGTTGGGAGTGTGATGGTTGGAGTGGGCGGAGCAGTGAGAGATTGCGAATAATGTGTGTTCAGGAGAAAAAGAAAGAGTGATTTAATAGTACATTGAGTGTGTGTGGTACTGGTGATTTGATGTGTAATGGTTGAAGTGGAGGGGGAGAGTGCAGTGGAATGAAGATGATGTGTGTTCGTTGGGAAAGAAAGAAAGGAGAGAAAAAAAAAAAAAAGGAAATGAACTGTTTATTAAGAATATGTGGTACATGTGATTAGATGTGTGATGGTTGTGGTGGGGGGGAGAATGCAGTGGGAAAATGAAGATAGACTGTGCTCGTTGTGAAGAGAACAGTTGGACAGTTGATAGATATATGAGGTGCAGGTGGTTGCGAGTGTGATGGTTGGAGTGGACAGAGCAGTGAAAGATTGCAAATGATGTGAGTTCGGGAGAAAAGTAAAAGTGATTTAATTGTACATTGAGAATGAATGGGAAAAAAAAAAAATTAAAACTATTGATAAATATGAGGTGCTAGTGGTTGAGACAAAAAAAAAAGGGAGCGACCTGCCACTCAAGTGAGCAAATTAACGTTTATACTATAAATTTTCGATTACATACTTGGAACTAGAGACTAATATCAACTTCAGCAAAAATTATAATAAAATAAAAATAACTTAGGACCACGTTTTCTACAATATATTGCTCCCGGGGAAAGGCTCGAAAATGCAGCATCTAGTCCCTACTCTCATTGAAATTAGCATACCATCACAAACGTAAACATTTAAGGTGGAGGAGGGGGGATAAAAAAAAAAAAAAAAAAAGGAAATAAGACATCTGAACGTCATATTTTGGGATCTATGTGTAAATGAAAGTATATGTTATATATTTGTAAAAGTCTATTTATATGTTTATAATAAAAAAATAAAAAATAAAAAAAATAATAATATGAATTAGAGAGGTGTTTCATAGAACCAATCATAGACAGACACATATATTAGCCACACCTTTCAGGCGTAGGTTTTTAGATGTGAAAATTGGGATAAAATGAGGCTGAGGGAGGAGAAAAAGGTCACACTGACCCTATCACCACTATCCCAGAGAGCAGCATGAGAATTTACCTTGGTAACTAGTCTATTTTGAACATTATATTTTAATACCATATTTGCTCGAATATAAGACAAGGTTTTTTCAGAGCAAATGTCTTATATTCAAGGTCGTCTTATAGTCTGACCTCAAATCGAGGTCAGACTATAAGACAGGGATCAAGGTCCCCCGCAGAGCTCCAGGGGACCTGGATCCCCATCGCTAACAGTCGGTGGATGTCTGCGCGATGCGCCTTCTGGCTTCATCATAGAAGTCCCGACGGAAGTGCCGGGCAGCAGCGGAGGATGTCTGCGTGTATCGTGCAGACATCCTCCGGCTGTCCCCACTAGCCACCAGCAATATTTGGGCAACCGGTTGTCCATCATAATAGATGGAAGCGTCGGGCAGCATGGAGGATGTCTGCACGTATCGTGCAGACATCCCCCGGCTGTCCCCACTAGCCACCAGGGAGAGAGAGAGACAAGGTGAGGGGGAGAGAGAGACAAGGGAAGGGGGGGGGGAGAGACAAGGTCAGGGGGGAGAGAGAAAAGGTTAGGGGGAGGGAGGGGGAGAGAGAGACAAAAGGAGGGAGGGGGGAGAGAAAGACAAGGGGAGGGAGGGGGGAGAGACAGAAAAGATTGGGGGGAGGGAGAGAACGTGGGAGGGAGGGGGAGAGAGATAACACTTGGGGGAGAGACAGAGACAACACCAAGGGGGTGAGAGATAGACAACGCTGGGGGGAAGAGAGAGAGACAAAGCTGGGGGAAGGGGGAGAGAGAGGCAGCATTGGCACATAGGAAATAAAAACAAATGCATTTTTTTATATCATAATTTTTATTAAATATTAAAAAGCAATTTACATGTGAATATATACAAGTTAAACTTTTTTCCTATAGGGTAGTCTTATGTTCAGGCTTTTATTTTTTTCCCTAAAGGAATATCCAAAGTTTGGGGGGTCGTCTTATATTCAAGCAAATACAGTAGTTTTTTTCTGCATCTTATATGGTAAATCAAATTCTTTATTGGCTTCCATTTCAAGCCATTAGACTTGGTATATTCAGTGATGTGAAGAACCAGGGGACGCATTAGGACTGTAGGTGCTTTTCTGATTGGTCACTTCTAGGCCACCTCTGTCAGCAAGTTCCCCATTGGCTCTGCTTGCTAAAGGGATTAAAAGTGTCTGGTGCCGTTGCCGCCTGCACCTTGCGTCCCGATTGGTGGCTGTATAAGAGGTCCCCTCCGATTGGTGCCTTTCCAAGCCAAATTATGCAATCTGCAAGTCTAACTGTTTACTGTCAACATTACCTATTGTTCAATCACACGTTATCTGATCTTTTACTGTATCAAGAGTCTGCTATTCCCTGGAATAAAGTTCTTGTTTTTACTGCTGTACCTACAACTGTGTCGTGTGTGATTCTTGGGGACAAAGAGCAGACAAAACAGTGAATTATTTGGGACTCTGGCTGATATCCATTGGAGGCTAGGAGAAAAGCAACCCCGGGAGGAGACATCTCTTTACAAGTGATATCTTGGTTTGAAAAATTAAGGTTGAAAATTAAGATATAACTTGATTTTATGAGAAATAATATTCACTATATATGGTAGATTCTGCTAGGAGAAAGCCTGCTAGACAGGCGAAACGCGTCCAGAATTGAAGCATACTGCGATACTTCTTTTCTATTTTGCTGCTATGTATGGATTGTGACTATACATCTTAGACCACATACATCACTCCTGACCTACATGTAACATATTTTATACATTAAAATGTAATACTTTTGCTGTTTAATACAGGTTTGGTCTCTTTTCTGAGGATATTCCTACATTGCACCAACAAGGAGACTTAGGACCATCCAGCTTAACCCTGCATTGCAATCAGGGTGGATTTTACAATGTGAAGTGCATGGGGGAACAGCATGGGGCATATTGGAGTTTAATATACAACTGTGTTTTTTTTTAATTCCCATATGTATATACAATCCTAATGAGGCAAGAGAAAGCCAAGTGAATATACAGCACCTGGCTTATTTAAGGTTGTATTGCATCTTGGGAGAGATCCTCACTGACACTATACACTATGTGGTGGGGGGACTAATATTTGTTATTTTATTTTTTTTGAAGTGCACCTATATATTTTGTGTATTTAAGAATCACAAAGTATGCCAAAGAGAAACATGTCTACTTATACTGTTATATTCCCTCATAGGTGATCAAAGAGACTGTAAAATGTACCCGTCTGGAATCTATGATGGTTCTAAAGATGTCGGCAAAAATATTACTCCTCGGTATCATGATAAATCTTCATCAAGAACTCCGAGGAGAACCAATGGCAGTACCAGGAACATCTAAAGAACAGAGATGACAGCAGACGAGACAAGCGGTGGGGATGTGACAGAAATGTTGCAAATCCAGAACGTTCAAATCTCAAATCAAAGACAATTGATAGACAATCCTGAGATTTCCTTGTTTATTTATCATCGCTGGATTGTTCACTGTATGGCTATCTGTTAAAGCACATGAACTATGAAAGATGATTTGATGTGAGATACACATCTCTGACTTATTTGGAAAAGGACTGACAAAAACCGTAACCACATATAGACATAATACCGATCCTCAAACTTAACATCTTGTCCAATATGACGATTGTAAAGGGGGATATGTAGTGATATTTGATGCATTTTTAACTGGACACAAAATTGACCTGGTTCTTGATACCACATACACCTCTCTCTCTCTCTCTTTGATTATTTGTTTTTGAAGAAGACATTTGTTTATTGGTTTCTCTGTTGTTTATCCTTATTTCAGAATCACATTATATGAAGGCCTCAGAAAACAATAGTGTACCTTGTTGGCCTGTTTAGGAACTAGGGCTCTCCTGAGTTTCTGTATGAGAAACACAAACTCCAAAGATATCATGTAAACACCTGGATGGGCTTTTCATTCCTTTTTAACATATGAAAATATCCATATTCTATGGTTATAACGCACATCACGACATAAACAGCCATTTTCTGGGCATATACATCCATAGGAGGCGTTAGGATCTCTGGTTTCTGATCATATCCCCTCCTCTGTGCTGCCATGCAATGTCTGTTGCAAGGGTTTATTTGCCGATTTTTTTCACTGTACTGTGGGGAGGGGTGTATACTTTTTGGCTACATTCTCCAATTTATTGTGGAGATGGACGTATTTAAATTCGGCTATTTTCACAGTCTCCTGTATAGAAATTCTGTGAAACACCCAAATATTTGCACCTTAACTGCAAGAATCAAAAAAAAAATTCCTTAAACAATGGATTTTACGATGTTTACGGAATTGTTTTCGTCTAGCAAAGTCTTCCCCACACTCAGTACATGAGAACGGTCTCTCTCCTGTGTGTGCGCGTTGGTGTTCTGTAAGGTTGTATTTTGTTGTGAACTGTTTCCAGCACTCAGTACATGAGAACGGTTTTTCTCCCGTGTGTGTGCGCTGGTGTACTGTAAGGCTGTTTTTTATTGTGAACCGTTTCCCGCACTCAGAGCAGCAGTAGGGTTTCTCTCCCGTGTGAATCCTTTCATGAGTGTGAAGGGTTGATTCCCGGGCAAAAGCTTTTCCGCACTCTTTGCACACAAACGGTCTCTCTCCTGTGTGAATTCTCTGGTGTCTTTCAAGGCTGGTTTTTATTTTAAACTGTTTCCCACACTCTGAGCATGAGAAAGGGCGCTTTCCAGTGTGATTCATTTGATGTGTATAAAGACGTGCAACTTCACTAAAACCTTTCCCGCACTCTGAGCAGACAAACTCTCTCTTTCCAGTATGGATTATCTTGTGTCTGACAATATCCTTGTGGCTCAAGAAACCTGTCCCGCACTCGGAGCACACGTGTTTTCGGACGTCTGTCTGTGCGTCGTGATGTACTTGTGGGGGAGCTTTAATCTCCAATGTACTAGTGAAGTTTAAGCTCCATGTTCGTGTTGCTACCTCTGTAAGATGGAATTCCCCAGCGGAGGTCGGGTCATTATTTACAATTGTCTCAGATTCCCTCGGAATTACACTTGCTCCATTTAGAAACATAAGGTTCACTCCTGGAGCATTCTGGGTAACATCGGTATCATTCATTGCACATTCTGCGGCAGAGATAAAACGGTCATGCACTTCCTGTTTGACTCTCCAATGAATAGGTTGGTCTAAAAGGAAGCAGAGATATGATAAAGAATATTAATCTCTTTAAATAATTCATTCTGAATGGTCAGATTACACACTGTGATTTTACTACAGACCAAAGGCCTCATTGATGTCGCAATTCTCCCTAGTACACAGCTGCTAGAATTAGAAACTCAGGGCTGAGCATTGTCACAGCAGATACTTAAACATATTAAGGACATGAGTGATTTGGGGATATTTTGTTAAGGGTAATTTACCTTTCTGATTTAGTGCATTCATACACACTATACGTTGTTTTTTTTAAAGGAAATGTAACGTTTTCTTTTGATGCCATATTTATCCGTGTATGGCAGACAATGATTTTTTTTAATTGGCCACTCCCCTTTTGTTACATGACGGCCATGACATTTACCCTGTTTTTGTAATGTTGCTCAGGTTTAGGACACTTCTGCAGTGTTTGTGTTTAACTGTAATTTCCCCCTTTCTCATTTAATGTACCTGCACATATAAGATGCTGTTTTTAACCCTATAATAGGGGCTTTCTTTAGATACCTTTATTATCATAATATCACTTAATTTACTATAAACAAATTCATAAAATATGATTTAAAAAAAAAAATCCACACACTTTTTCTAACTTCAACCCCTGAATTTTTGCTTTGCTTTCATGGCGCGTGTGATCAGTCAGTGCAAATTAGAATCATGGGAAATGTAGGTTAGTGAAATCCCCAGGAATCAATGTATATAGATAGCCACTGGGCAACTACAAATTCACAGTTGTGTTATGTCCTAGCAGGAGCCACTGCAGAGCATTGCACTTGTCTTGTACAAGCAGTATAATAAGATTACTATAAAGAATAATATCCTCTACCATTGATATCTCAATTATATGATCAATTAAAAGAAGCTACAATTTTCACCAAACTTGACTTGCGGGGGGCCTACAATCTCACTCGCATCCGTAAAAATGATGAATGGAAGATGGCATTCATTACTAGGTATGGCCATTACGAATACCTTGATATGCCATTCGGTCTATGTAACGCCCCAGTAGTATTCCCAAATTTTGTGAACGATATCTTTTGTGATATGTTACTATCCCATGTCATGGTGTATCTGGACGATATTTTGATCTATTCCAAGAACACAGAAATCATGTAAAACAAGTAGTCCAACGTTTAAGATGTCACAAGTTATTTGCCAAGGCTGATAAATATGAGTTTGAAAAAACGAAAGTCAAGTTTCTGGGCTACATCATCACGGACCGTGGTCTTCAAATGGATCCTGAAAAAGTCCTGGCCATTAAAGAATGGAAAATCCCTACTGACCTAAAAAGGCATACAAAGCTTTTTAGGATTTGCCAACTACTATAGAAAATTCATTAGAAACTTTTCAAAAGTTTCAAAAGTTCATTCTGTACAATGTATGGTTTTGTCGTCTACAATATTTTATTCACAGGCTATGGTCCTGAGGAAAGATCTTGGGTAGATTCTTCTGATGTTCACGCTCCTTCTAGGGTACAATCTTTTCACATTCGGTTTCCTACTAAACCTGGTCCTGTCAGGGGGGGGTCACAGTGCAGTCGTGCTGCAGAATAACACCTTTCCCCCCACCCCACTCACCAATCCAGGGATCTCCGGAGCCCCGGTCTTCAGCCTCCTGGCCTGACTGCTGGGGTCCCCGGTTGTTCAAACCAGCAGCCGCCATTTTACACACGCTTCTTCTGCACGTCTCTGTCAGCGGTCATCCAGCTAGATGGAGCTCGCTCAGTTTTGACTTTCGCGCATGTGTTATTAGCTATTTCGCTTTATGTCCTTACAGTCTCTTAAAAGGGACAGTAATAAAACTTTGATTTCTCCTCCCAAAAGTATTTATTGACCAGCCAATCACTCCCTACACTTTATATACCCTCATTTGTGTATTGGACTTTGCCTGTGATACTGCCTTGTGCCTTTTACTAACGTTCCCGAATTCTTTTGTTGATATTTTGTTGCTGAATCCTGCCAAGTTCAGACCATGTCCGTTTGCCACCTGTCCTGACCTGTTTTGCCTGCCTTTACTACGATTGTTTGCTGCCAGCCTCGATCCTTGCCTGTTTGACGATTCTCCTGCCTGATCCCTCAGTACCTTCACATTGATCCTTCACCTCCTGTGCAGTCTCCTGTTGGTTTGCTCACGCTTCGGTATCCTTGTAATAATCATAGGGTGGATTTCCTTCAGGCAGAAGTATCCTGTTCTGTTACCAGGGTCCGTTGCAATAACCAGTACCTATTTCTGCACATCGGTTCCAGCTTCGTACCAGATCCTTACACACATAGATAGATACATTACACACTCACTGCTGTGTATCTGCCTCATCAAGCCTAAACTTCACCTGACCCATCTCAGATGAATTTTTATCCCCAAAGTGAATGGTGAAGCCTTGACTGTTTCCTAAACCTAAAGGGTTTACTGGAAGTCTGTTCCTTGCACTCCCTGCCTGGGACATGTTCTCATGAAGACGGTGTATCAAATATTCATATTCAAAAGACTGACTTCTCCCCTGGTCCCACTTGGGGTCTCTCACAGTGCCGTCTGCGTACTCATGCGCTCAGCCACACCCCCTTTGTAGGCACGCAATGAACTATAGTCACTGTTCTGTTATTCTCAGAGTTTTAGTCATAAAGTAAACAGATACTGCCAGGGGAAGCCTTAGTTTAAAAGTGCTCACTCCCGCCTTTACTCACGTCCGTCTTATGTGTATTTTATAATTCAGACAGATTTGCTTTTCTCAATGCCATTCACAAATCGTATACTGCTGGTTAAAAGTGCTGGTCTTTCCTGCAGCTGGATACTCGCAGCCCCTTTATGGAGAAAATGTGAATTGGGACTCTAGTTTTTACCAAAACCTTTGACCCTAAATTTCAGACTGGATTCCTCTGTGTCCGAGAGACCCTACTGTCATTCCTTTTCCCTAAAAACATAGTAATCTTTTTTTAGCTTTTTTCCTGCCCAGGTATAATTACAACATTTGGCTTTAATTATAGACAAAATGGACACTAAGCCACATCCCTTATTAGTATACTACCATTTTATGATCAACTATAAATGCATATATACACGCCTTCTAGTAACTGGATCTCCTCATTTAGTCATACTATATATGTATATACACACACGCCTCCTAGTAACTGGATCTCCTCATTTAGTCATACTATATATGTATATACACACACGCCTCCTAGTAACTGGATCTCCTCATTTAGTCATACTATATATGTATATATACACACACACACGCCTCCTAGTAACTAGATCTCCTTATTTAGTCATACTATATATGTATATACACACACACGCCTCCTAGTAACTGGATCTCCTCATTTAGTCATACTATATATGTATATATACACACACACGCCTCCTAGTAACTAGATCTCCTCATTTAGTCATACTATATATGTATATAAACACACACGCCTCCTAGTAACTGGATCTCCTCATTTAGTCATACTATATATGTATATATACACACACACGCCTCCTAGTAACTAGATCTCCTCATTTAGTCATACTATATATGTATATACACACACACGCCTCCTAGTAAATGGATCTCCTCATTTAGTCATTCTATATATGTATATATACACACACACGCCTCCTAGTAACTGGATCTCCTCATTTAGTCATACTATATATGTATATATACACACACACGCCTCCTAGTAACTAGATCTCCTTATTTAGTCATACTATATATGTATATACACACACACACGCCTCCTAGTAACTGGATCTCCTCATTTAGTCATACTATATATGTATATATATACACACGCCTCCTAGTAACTGGATCTCCTCATTTAGTCATACTATATATGTATATATACACACACACGCTTACTAGTAACTGGATCTCCTCATTTAGTCATACTATATATGTATATATACACACACACGCCTCCTAGTAACTGGATCTCCTCATTTAGTCATACTATATATGTATATATACACACACACGCCTCCTAGTAACTGGATCTCCTCATTTAGTCATACTATATATGTATATACACACACACGCCTCCTAGTAACTGGATCTCCTCATTTAGTCATACTATATATGTATATACACACACACGCCTCCTAGTAACTGGATCTCCTCATTTAGTCATACTATATATGTATATACACACACACAGGCCTCCTAGTAACTGGATCTCCCCATTTAGTCATACTATATATGTATATACACACACGCCTCCTAGTAACTGGATCTCCTCATTTAGTCATACTATATATGTATATATACACACACGCCTCCTAGTAACTGGATCTCCTCATTTAGTCATACTATATATGTATATATACACACACGCCTCCTAGTAACTGGATCTCCTCATTTAGTCATACTATATATGTATATATACACACACGCCTCCTAGTAACTGGATCTCCTCATTTAGTCATACTATATATGTATATATACACACACACGCCTCCTAGTAACTAGATCTCCTCATTTAGTCATACTATATATGTATATACACACACACGCCTCCTAGTAAATGGATCTCCTCATTTAGTCATACTATATATGTATATATACACACACACGCCTCCTAGTAACTGGATCTCCTCATTTAGTCATACTATATATGTATATATACACACACACGCCTCCTAGTAACTAGATCTCCTTATTTAGTCATACTATATATGTATATACACACACACGCCTCCTAGTAACTGGATCTCCTCATTTAGTCATACTATATATGTATATATATACACACGCCTCCTAGTAACTGGATCTCCTCATTTAGTCATACTATATATGTATATATACACACACACACGCTTACTAGTAACTGGATCTCCTTATTTAGTCATACTATATATGTATATACACATACACGCCTCCTAGTAACTGGATCTCCTCATTTAGTCATACTATATATGTATATATACACACACACGCCTCCTAGTAACTGGATCTCCTCATTTAGTCATACTATATATGTATATACACACACGCCTCCTAGTAACTGGATCTCCTCATTTAGTCATACTATATATGTATATATACACACACGCCTCCTAGTAACTGGATCTCCTCATTTAGTCATACTATATATGTATCTATACACACACGCCTCCTAGTAACTGGATCTCCTCATTTAGTCATACTATATATGTATATATACACACACACACGCTTACTAGTAACTGGATCTCCTTATTTAGTCATACTATATATGTATATACACACACACGCCTCCTAGTAACTGGATCTCCTCATTTAGTCATACTATATATGTATATACACACACACGCCTCCTAGTAACTGGATCTCCTCATTTAGTCATACTATATATGTATATACACACACGCCTCCTAGTAACTGGATCTCCTCATTTAGTCATACTATATATGTATCTATACACACACGCCTCCTAGTAACTGGATCTCCTTATTTAGTCATACTATATATGTATATATACACACGCCTCCTAGTAACTGGATCTCCTTATTTAGTCATACTATATATGAATGGGAGGATTCTTACTGAGAAGTATAAAAGCTTTTGCCATATCATTTGAATGTTACCTTTACCTTTACATTATAACATCAAAAATGAATAACATCTAAGAATGAACACACATTGCAAGTATTGGTCCAGATATGTGAACACAGACTTTGTTATTTCCGAATGGCTGAGTATTTAATAATAAAATACGAAAATATGCTCTTGACTTTGGAACTTTGTGCGACAAACACACGAACATCTTGGTATTAAGTCTATTTTGTAACAATCTACAAAACAATCTTTTATTAAAAGAAACCTGCTAAATAGATTCTAATATTTGTCCTGAGATTAGAAACACCCCATGTTTTCACCTTTTCCTGTGTTTTTTTCCCCATGTTATAAGGCAACTGCAGGTAGACGTGGGCAAGTGTCTCCCTGCCCCACAATTGCTGTGGGACAGGGAGTGGCTAAAGCTGTGGCACAAGTGATCGCTGTGATTAGATGTCACACGTGCGGAAGTTCGGCCATTTCTGAAACTGTCTCGCGGCTGCCAGAAGTAACATTTAAAAGGTAATAATAACTCTCCGAAGAGCACAAAGCGGCTTTGAATACATTACGTTCCAATCCGTCACGGTGTCCTCAGGGCTTGAAATGCCATGGCGGCATGGAACGTCTGCGATGTGGAACACACCATCCCTCCAGGGAAGAGACTATGATCTTCTCATCACCGATTGGCTTGCGCCGTACAACAAAACAATCCTCGCCAACCTGGTCTGTGTTTATCTCTTACCTGGACTGATCTCTGTAGGATTTTCCTCCTCCTTACACTGCATGGGAAATACCTCCTCTCCCTGCTCCTCCTGTGATACAAGATCAGATGGGTCAGATCCATAATAAGGATGCTGCCGCTTGAGGCAACGACTCACACAGAGGAGAAACAAATATATAATATAAATAGAATTACATTAAGAAATATAAAAATAACAAGTGTCCTTGAAGATTCACAAAAATTTTTAAAATTGTTTTGGACTTATATACTTTCCAATTAGCACAGACAGGCAATGAGAGCATTAGCGCCTCCTACTGGTTCAGCTGAGAGATTTCCCACTGTCTCTTTAACAGACAGTGACCTCCATATACCAGACAACCTG